>CM074577.1:16540000-17140000 GCA_037305975.1 Chrysolophus pictus | reverse complement strand
CAAATGATGGTGAGAGAGGAAAAGAAGAGTGACCTTACCTCCTCTGCCTACTGCTCATCAACAGTATAAAGGCCTAGAAAGACTGAGGAAGATATAACATGAGATACCACTTCACTACCATCAGATCCAAAAGAAAGAAAAACATCATAGTATTACATGCCCCATTAAGAAAAAATTATTAAATGTTATTCATAGGTGTATTATATGAACTGTGGTGTGATAAAATCTGTGATAAAATGCAGAGCTGTCACACTATGAAATGAAGAGTATCTTGATCAGCTCACACATGAATTGGGAGATTACAACCAGGGGACTCTATATGGAGCTAAATATCAACTTCAGTGCATTGTAAACAATTGTGGCAACATTGAAATATCACTAAGTTTGCACCAGGTGGATCCCATGAATGCTCACACAGGAATAGACAAAACATCATATGCAAGTTTGTCAGAAACTATTGAACAATATGAGGCTGAAGGTGACAATTTTCTGGATCACATCATTACCAGAGATGAGAAGTGGTGTCATCACTACGAGCCAGAGTCAAAATGGCAGTTCATAGAGTGGCAGCGTGAATTTCCCCATGGAAGAAAAAGGTCAAGATACAGCTCCCTGTGCGTAAAGTGATGTGCACTGTCTTTTGGGATAGGAAAGGTGTGATCCTTCTGGATTTTCTGGAACCTGGACAAACAAGCAATTCTGACTGCTAACATCATGATGCTGACTAAGTTGAAGGATCCAACTTCCAGAGTGAGGCCAGAGAAGATAACCTTTCTCATGCAACACAGTAACTCCAGGCCAGTTTGAAGACCATAGAGCATACTGTCAATCTTGGCTGGACTGTCCTACCACATCCACCCTATGGTCCAGATTTGGCACCCTCTGACTTCCAGCTGTTTGGGCTGATGAAATATGGACTGCATGGGCAACATTTTCGTAGCACGACACTGTAATAGCAGCTGTGAAACAGTGGGTCATCTCCATTGGTGCAGATTTTTATGAGAGCAGCATGCGAATCTTCTTCTTTGCTGGCAAAAGTGTATAGCTGGTGGTGGTGGCTGTGTTGAAAAAATACTCTTTTGTAGCTGAGAACTTGCTCTATCAAATAGTGTTATCGTGCTCTTTGTATTTGTAGTTTTCACGGGAATAAATAGAAGGCATTACTTTTGAAACAATCTATGTACATCAGAAAATAAGTGCCCTTATTATTCCAACTAGTTTCTATGTCACTGCTGGAAGATACTAATTTGAGATCTAATAAGAAAAATAGGAGAAACAACTCCTTTGCTGAAAGGATGATGAACAAAACTGGTAAAAATTTATTAGAATAAGCAGAAATAACTACTTTTTAGCCTGGTGTTATGGCTAATTCTTTGGGACACTGAACACCCAGCTTCCAGTCTTTGTAGCCCCAAGCAGAAGACATGAGAGAGAAAATCCTCAGCAGGGGAAATGCAGTGTGACCTCACTGGGGCTTTCCTACAGAGATGATAACACCAGCTTTTGATCATGACAAGGTACCCTGCAAATATGCTAGTTAGCTAGGATCTGCTAAAAATTCTACGTTTGTAAGTGTGGCTTTCTTGCTATGGAGTGCCAAGATCACACAGAGTTGTAATTGCAGTACTAGTGGGAGAATTGTACAATATTTACTGGATTCCCATAACACAAAAATCAGGCACAAAGAAAAAAATCTGGAATCCTGGGGTTCCTTTCAAAAGGATGAAAGAACAGTTTAACGCCCAAATAGCACTGAAAAGCAAGAGAAGTTTGGCACCCAAATCTAACTAGGCTAAATATTTATGTGCAGTCACAGGCTGTTTTAATTGCAAAAAAGTGGGAAGAGTCATAGATGAGCATGAATCACAAATTAAATACCACAAGATTAATTTGCTCCATCTAGAGCTTTTGTTTTAATGTAAACAAACATCTCTTATCCTGCTCAGCCTATTTTAAGACAGAGACTGTGCAGTAAGAAATGCCAGTGTGACAGAGCACTGTTCTGAAGATGCTTATACCTCAGAGAGCGATGCTGCAAATATACACCGTATTTATCAACTCTGACAGGGAGGAGTTGCCAGAGAGCTGGAGACAGGGTGGTGGGGTCAGTACAGTGCCCTGCTCTGCCTGCAGGATGCACGGGGAGAGCTGGCAGCACGCACTCCGTATCACATAAACTCATCTGTAGGAGCTCTTGGTATCTCTGCAGTAATAGGTAAATTGTCATGCAAGTTGGGGAGAGGATTTTTGGCCGGCTCTAATAGTGCTTTTCTTTAGCAATTTGCCCACAGAGTGAAAGTGGCAACTGGCTGTTTCTAATAGGCTGCTGTTACAACTGGTAGATGTCAACGGGAAAAGGCTTCTTGGAGAGGGAGAGCTGATGTTCTCTGCCACTGTAAAAGCTGTGCCAGGAGAGCAACTTTCCCATAAAAGGGAATGCCTCAGCTCAGAGATTTTGCAGGAAGATTTTGTGACGTGCCTGGCATGGCATCTGCTAGGGTTTGTTCCCAATTGCAAGACAGTGCTGGTGGCTACCAGCAGGGGCCAAATTCGGCCGAGTGTCTCAGAAGCATCAGGGCAGCCCCTTTTAGCTCTTAATTCAGTTCATGACACAGCCTGCACTTTAGAGAGATTCCTTTGCACTTTGAGAAGCAACTACTGAACACAGCAGCAGCATTCACCTCCTTAATTGATGTAAAGTCTTTGTACATGTCATTTTTTCATTTCAAGGTTTTGGATATCTGAAGAGAACTCACCTGTCTCCTCACTATAATGTTCCTGAACCTCTCTTTTTCTATTGATTATTCCTCTATTTCTCACAGGTTTCAAAGAAGAGAAATCCATGGTCAATTTTCCTCTTGTGAAGCTCCCAAGAAAAGAAATAGAAGAATTTCCTAAATCCTGAACCAAAGAAGCATAAACTAGTGAGTGCAAAGGCAGAAAAAAAGCAGTAACATTCTGGAGATAAAATGCAAAGGTAAGAGAAGGCTCCTGCGTGTGTTCTCTCCTCCTAACACACATAAGAAAGTCATTGCAGTCTTTAATTGCTGCTAGAGGTGGAGAAAATAGAAAGGTTGAAGAAGAGCATCAAGAAAGAAATAATGGAAACCTGACCAGTGACAGGAGCTGATTACAGTTGGCAGACTGTATAGGTTTCAGAATCATGCTGTGACTTTGGAAATAAGTCCTGGCCGGGATGCATTTTTCTGGAATATCCCTAAGGAATATATATCAGTGATTCATCTAAGCAGCCACTGGATATCATTACTGCTCTACCAAAAAATGAAGATAAAATAACAATCTGGAAGAAATAAAAGAAACAAGTGTCCCAGATTTTCTCTCAAACTGTAGCAAAGAGATCATAAGGGTGAGTAAGGAAAGGAGGGGGGAAGGAAGAGAGGGCTGAACTTTTCATCTGCTCATCCTCAGTTTGCCTTTAAGCTGTGCACATCTAGTTTACTCTTGTCAGAAGCCAACACCACTGTACTTTGTAGCTCTTAAAGAAAGAGATAATTGCCTTTTTCTCCAGTCACATGATCTCTAATACAGAACTTTAATTTTTTTTTCCTCAGTCCTACACAGTAGGACCTCCATCACTCAAAATAGCATAAGCTTTGCTAGAGATGTTAATGTACTGAGCAAAGCAAACACAATGCAGAGGCTCTGACAGGTTTACATTTTGAAGTTCCTTTTAAACTCAGAATTTCTCTTTTTTTTTTTTTTTTTGTCATATGAACAGTAGCCAATTATAAATTATAGCTCTCTCTTAATGCCCCATCCCAGAAGTTCCTGTGGATGAAGTTTCTATCAAGCGTGTGCTGTACTAGGTTGTTTTTATATCTCCGAATAGTTGTTGGATATTTTCCCTATTGTGTAGTTCAGCTAATACATACTAGTCATTTGGGAGAACACAGAAAAAGGGAATTAATTCTAGAAAGAAAGAACTTTATAAGCTTTTTCTTCCTGTTTATTTTTTTTCTTTTGAGTCAAAGACATGCCAGGAAACATATTTTAAAGCATAGCATCAGATACTCAGATAGACCTTTAGCAACAGTTCACTAATGTACATCAGATGCCCCATAGGCTCTATCTAGTTTAGCGACCTGCAAGTTTAAGTAGAAGACTGTTACTGAAATCAGTACTCTTATATATAAATATATAGCTGCTCCAAGGAGAATATAAATATCTACTGCAAACCAAATCCAGCCTAGACTCTCTGAACCTTGTAGGAATTAATTGCAAGAATTACACTTTGGAGCTTTTAAAGTAAAAGATAATTGCCTCTTTTTCTGTCACGGGCTTACTAATACAGAACTTCAGTTTTTCCAAATCCTCCACAGTGGGACCTCCATAAGTCAAAGTAATGTAAACTGTGTGAGAGATGCTAATGTTAAGCACTACAAAAATATTCAAATGGGCTATACAGTATTTCAAGTGTGAAAAAAAGCCTGTGGGTTCAGGAAATATTTCTTCACCCGATTCAAGGAGAACATGTAAACAGGATTTTTTAACCCTCCACAGTTCACAGGGGGCTTACTGCAAAGCATCTCAACATCCAATTCAAAGTTGCAAACAGTCATCCCAGCCTTGGGGGACTACTCAAGTGCCCAAAGTTCAGCCTGTTTCTAATTAACTTGCAGAGCTACAACCCCAGTCAATAAACCAACATTTTAGTCACAGATAAACTTATCATCCCCTGAGTGTGAACAGCTCATCCTTGCCAGGAATCCAAGAGCAGCTGCTGCCTTACTCTGCTTTACCATGGGTGCTTGTTAGTCTACTTATTTTCACTCAACTATATGTGTCCTGTTCTTACAAAAACCCACTCGCATCGCTCTAATTCCTGCTAAAATGTTTCCCGCACTGCTAGAAGGTCCACTGAATAAGAGATTAGGAAAAAGATCAGCTTGAGGATGTTTAGCTCTCTCCTTCCGGTACAGTACCTATTAACAGTAACTAGGTATATCATGCAGCATTGGAATTCCTAAAATAGCTACAGGCAGAAGAGACAGTGAAATGCAGAAAGCAGAGTGTTAACTCTCCTGTGAATTACTATCACAGTTTGCTACTAATTGAGAAAGCAAATAAAAAAGGTCCTGACAATATGCTCTTTTCTAGTGGGGGCTATTCTCATTAAATGCAGAATAAAAGGTTGCTGCTTCCCTTTCCAACTGCAAATCCTTTACTGCAGAGCAAATGTTTCTCTTCTTCTAAGGAGAAAAGACCCAAAATTATACTAATACCAGGCTAGGAAGCCAGCTGTATTATGCAGTCTCAATATTTTTGTTTGACTTCATGGCAACTGGCAGTGAGTTGCCAATGTCCTTAGGGGCTGTACTCCAAATGTTGCCCATAGGTGTAGTTGTGCAACTCTGAATGAAAGGAATCATAAAATATCCTGCCAAGAGTTTGGCTCCTGGTTTTTACAAGTTCCCTGAAAGAAACAGGGCTTGGGGAAAAGAGGACCCAGAATGAGTGGGCAACTGTGTGTGCAGCACTGAAGGATTAGGAGGATGGGGTACAGGCAACAAACAAGGGACCAAATAAGCTGGCAATTTTCAAAAGGTTGCTGCTTCCAAGGGAAAGCATATTTATTTAAAAACACAGCACAGGCATTCCTAGCCTTTCTGCTGCAATCTCACCTTCATCTGAAATGCAGACATCCACTTAAATTCAAAATACTCCTGTCTTCTTAAGATTGAGACTCAGATTAGCATCTCCCACTTACAGAAGCAACTTTTACACTTAGAAGAGATAGAGACAAGAAATTTATTACAGTATTCTGGTCATTGGACTCCAAAAACTGGGATCACAAAGAGGTCTCCAATGTCTAGTCCACTTAGCTACGAGCCAGGCACAAGGAGCTGCAATTTCCACTCTTCAGATGAAGGCTCTTGTAAGGAAGGAGATAAGAAGAATTTCAAAAAAGAAGGAAGCAGAAGAAATATGTTTTGTGGAGAATAATAAGATAGCCCACATACATTTCATCGTTAAGAATTCTGTTAGCTCTTTGCCTTCAGCCAAAGATTGGGAACACCAAGTTACATCACTTATATGAAGTGTCATGCACAAGACCCGGGAAACTGCAGTGTAAAGGGTGTTTGTTTTCTCTAGGATGGCAGTACCACTCGGCAAGTAGGGAGGGGAGCAGCATATCTGCTGATTAGCTCAAGTAAATGCTACTACAGAACTCTGGCTTATTTTGTAAATTCTATATATAGCTAGCTATGCCAGAGAAATATCTTTCACAAATGTCCTGGAGTCTTTTCATCATTTTCACTACTATGCCGCTATATGATTTTTCCAAAAAAAAAGTGAATGTATCATTTAATGTGTTATTTGATGTTACGTTTTTTACAGTGAAATAATCATTTAAGAGGTTCCCCAACCTCTTCTCACCCACACATACACATGTATATACATATAAGTGTATATGAGCATGCATATGTGCAGGTATATACATGCAATTGTTCATGATTTCCTCAGATTTTCCACTGTACTCAGTGGAACTGAGAGTACTCAAATGATTTAAATAAAAAATGACCATAGCCAAAGTTAGGTTTCCAGTGACTTCAGTCTCAGTGACTGATAATACAGTACATCCCATGGGTGGTTTTGGTGACAGAAGTCTGGAGATACATGAATTGGGGCAGAGGTAGGAGTAATTAGACCCCAGATAGAAGAGAGAAAAATGACATCAACTATTTTGTGAAGAAAAAATGTAATGCGGATGTAAAACTTTAGCCTAAGGTGTATAGTGAGAATTCAGCCTTGATGTAACCTCTAAGATCACTGCAATCACACAAGGCTATATGAATCAAAAAGTAGAGGAGATGGGGGAATGAAAAACACCATTTTTTAGAAAACTACTCCAAACAGATCTGGTATTGCTTGTGTGGATGAATTAACCTCGTACACACATATCAACAGTATTATCAGGAGAGATGAAGATTTGGAATAAGTCATACTCCTGAGAAAGAGGAATTGATGTGCTAGGGAGGAGGAGTGACCTGTGGTTCTCAGCATTATGTATCTGAAAAGTGAGAAAGATATGCCTGCACTGAAACCTTAGGTTGGAACCAGATGTGGCAGGGCACTGTGGATAAGAGGATAAGACACTGGTGTGAGCTGGAGTGGAACAGGAATAAAGTTTGGATTTCATCCCCAGATCTAAACTGACCTGCAGTGTGAAGCTTAACTCACTTCACCTCTCCATTTTCCTTTTCAGCATTTGCCTTTCAGCTCTATTTAGGTGACAAATCCTTCGGGCCAGAAAGTCTGTGAGTGAATGCACCAGGATTTTGATGTATTAATTATTTGCATCACATTTTTAGTGCTTTTTATCCCATTGTGCTAGGTGCTGTGCAAGAACAGATTGCAAAGACAGTGAATTCTCCAGAGGTTATTAAAATACAAAGTATGTTCGTGTCAGACTCACATGCAAGTTATTATTGCACAGCAACTAGCCTACATCAGCTGAAGCACAGTCTCTGCTCATACAGGCACACTTAGTGAGGAGCAAATGGAAAATAATTCTTTTTAGCTTAGTCCAGAGTGAACAGGAATGACAAAATCATGTTACTTGGTGTTCTCTGCCATCTGAGAGTACAAACAGCATAACTGCAGCTCTGGCAGCGAGGAGAAACTGGTTAAATCATGGTAACTTACATAGGTTTGACCCCTACAAGAGGAGTGAATTGATGGATATAAACAGACAAAGGACTGCCAAGAATGTGAGCTTCGCACAAATAATAGTATTCATAGCCCAAGTAGAGCACATTGATAGCAAATGCTGCCCTGCAGAAGAGGTCTGTGAGTTCCACAACAGATTAAACTAAGGGTTGAGTTGTTTTGGGTTGGGTTTTTTTTTCAGAAAATGAAGCATTTCTTTAAAAATACTTATGTGCATTTTGTAAAATACTCCCAAAGCACCCAAAATTTTGACGGAGCTGGCAAAAAGCACTGGCTTCTAAATTTACTGCACTGTCATCACATGTGGAAAGAAGTAACAACAAATTCTGACTAGTGCCTATGATTAACACCTCCTACAGCAGCAACATCAGAGGACCACTGATAACATTTTTCATCAGTTACAGGGAAGACATCAACATCCAGAGTGTGCCCAAATGACCTACAGTGAAATTTGGTCGTGAACTGATCCCACTGTGTAAAAACTGCTCAGTTGAAGAAACGTACTCTTGATTTTCCATTCATCACTAGCCCAAGTGTGTGGGCTCCTCACTTACCCTAATCATGAGAGATTTTGGTTTAAATGACCATAGTGGTTGTGATGTGTTTATTGCCATCATGTTTTGAATAGAAGATGTTTCTGTCCTTTCAGATCTCTTCTATGGCAAGTAGAAATACTAACTGCTTGTGGGAGTGATGATTACAGAAGTTATAACCTGTTGAGGCAATGAAACTCCCAAGGCATTAGCTGCTATTTACACATCTTGTTTGTCTATGCTCACATTTTTATGCTTCTGTCAGGAATGATCAGTCAGGTTGGTAATGCAGAGGTGAATAACTCTTTACTGTCATGCTTAACAGCAGAGTCCCCTTGTAGTTTTTGCAATGAGTGAGGGCTGAGACCTGAAGATTGAAGGTCTGGTGCAGCTGAACATACCTATATTATATGTATATGAAATATATCTTCCATTCTTTAGATTATTCACAACACTATTCTGTAATTACCAACTCCATAAAAAAAACATAAGAACAGCTGTTCTTGTGATATTTCAGTACCACTGGAATTAGGAGAGGTAAGAAATTCAGAGGTGTGTGACAGCTTTGAAAATATCTATTTCAGTATGAGTTTCACTGAAATAGTTTGTTTTTACCATCCATAGACAAAAAAGTAATAGACTGGACACCAGAGAAAACACTAAGGGAGGTCCATGATGGCCAGGATTATTCAGTTTGGAAGAAATTGCCATTTCTTCAAGAATAAAAGATGCTAGTTTGAACAGTTCAGAGATGCACAGAGTAGCAAAGAAATAGCTAGCATGGTAGAAAATTGAATTTCCAGAACATGGTTTAAAATAAATTCTCATCTAAAATTAAAACTTCAACCAGAAATTCCAGGTTATTAAGAGAAGAAACCAAAAAAGTAACTCTTTTCAAGGAGAAACCAAAAATGTTATAATTTCCTAATTACTGTTATTTCCTGACTTTCACTACTGAAATTAGAAAAGGCAGGTGCTTGAGAAGTCATGACACTTTGGGAACCAAAAAAACTTGGAGTTTTGAGTGTATTATTTGGGAAGCAGCTGAGAGGTTCAGAGAGCAAGCTATGAGGAAGCAGGCAGATTTCATAATACTTTCATAAAAATGGCAAGAGTTGATGAAGATGTGGCTTCTTTGTTCTTTTATGCCTTCCAATTTGAAGACCTTTCACCATAAAATATCAGTGGCATAGGAAGGATTACTTCCTCACAAGCCACAAATCAAGTAATCATCTACTTCAATACTTCTTGAAGGAGGTAAAAAATATTACAAACTCCAATTAGAATGAAGAATTTAGAGTTGCTGGAATAACCTTCTTGTTCTGTTTTGTGAGCTTGATTGCAAGAAGGATGTCAACTAAGAATGAAACTATTCAGAGAAGGAAAGCAAATATGCAACAGGGAGTTGTGAGCCTTCACTGGGATACATCCTGCAAACCACCATCACTTTGTCAGTGGTCCAGCAGACCACAGGTATGAACAGGAGAGGATCGGAAAGAGGCTGAAGTTTATCTGCTTCCTTTGTATTTGCAGTGGATTAGGAATAGAAACATAGACAGGGTCAGGTTCAGTGCTGTGAGAAGCAAGTTTAGATTGAGGAATAGTAAATGACAACATCTTATCTTGGCTTCTTACAGCTGTCTGGCTAATCTTTGATTGTTGCATATGGATCTACAAAACTGGATTTAGAGACTTAGAGAATATGCAGCATTCAATGTTGGATGGGTAAAAATCTAGTACTAAGAAAAAATGAAAAAAATATATGTTTTAGGCTATACAGAAGCTCATTATCTTCTTGATCCTTAATATAAGATTCTGAAATTAAAAAGCTGTAAAACAAACAAACAGAAAAGGACACAGCTATGTACCATATAGTTCACCTGTGGAACTCATTAACACAGAAGGTCAGAAGTGTTAAAATGTAGATTTTTAAAGATTTTCATGGTGACCATGTATAGCACCAGTAATGACGTGATACTAAGTTAATAGTTTATTCTACCTCAAAATTTTTAAGCTGATAAGTTAACACTTTTTTCTCCCCTTCTCTTGCAGTGAAATATGGTACCTGTACTTTGGAGGGGATTATTTTTTTTCTCCTAGAATCAACAACCAAACACCTGAAAAGAGTGAGAAGTTCTGCTAGACTGAGGTTTCTCCTTTGCAAAGTCAAAAAAGATCCCTGCACATTTTTTGGAAATAAAAAGGGCTGTGAAAATTCTGAAGTATCTGACTCATGTGAGAATTGACAAAGTGAGACATTCAGATTGTTTCATAGATACTGCAGTTGCTCATGAACTGTAGGTGGCTTTTCATCAGCTTCAGGAAGTTTCTTCTTAGTCCTTAAACCCTACAAAGAAGTCTTCCTCTTTTTGGAAACATGATTCCTGTGGAATAGCCTAGACAAATACATCACACACTCCTAGATCATGCTGCATTTTGATTTTTTGTGCTGATGGCTGAGATTCATGGACATTTTGGCCTCAGCCTGTAGTGTTTGGTCATTCCATAGAGACTGTAGAGGCAGAAGTTGCCACTTTGGATCTTCATTCTGGCTAACTCAAAGTTGTGTCTATCCATGGGCAGGAATAGTTGCTTCACAAACAGCCATAAACAAGATAGGTTTGAGATTGCATGTTTTACATTGAGTATGTACTCTGATTTTCAATTATTAGATTGGTTCAGGAGCTGAAAAAAAAAAAAGGTTTTATCTAGTTTCCAGAGTTTTATTCATTTGTATTAAGTGTAACAACTCTAACCGCTCTCTGTTACACTCATAAACATTCAGTCCTCCTTTCAATCTTCTTAAATTCTCTACTTCATGACAGGACAGTACATTTCAGCCACTGCTGATTTTGATTAATTTTCATAAGCCAAGTTGAGCATTGCTCTCAGCTCATGTGTCAGCTACTGGACACTTCATGGGCTAATGGCCTGATCTGGTCTGGGAATTCTAATATCATTATAGCTGCCAACAGAGGAGGGTCGAAGAGGGAGGGCATCACCTTGACAATGTCTCTCAAAAATGAAAACAAGTCTTCTTCATACAGCTATAGATTTAAAACGGTCACCCACAAATTCATATCATTAATGAGAAGATATATCTAAAAAAAAACAACAACAATAACAACAACAAAACCAGCACACACTGTGGAGAATACAACAGATCCTGTATTAATCTTTCCTTCTTGAAAAAAATACAGAAGTCCAAATAGGATATAAATAGCCCTGTTCTGAGAGAAAGAACAAAAAGAAAATAAAAGCCTAAAGCAGCCTTATTAAGGCTAACTATAATGAGACACATCCAGGAATGAATAATGCCCAAGGAGACCTTGGAGTCAGAGTGGACAGTGAATCAAATGTTGACAATGCAATATGGCAGGGAAAAAGGGAGCCTGCAAATGTGGTCTGTCATGAGGGAGAGAAGGACTGTGTCCAGAAGGGACTCCTGGGAATAGTCTGCAAATGCTCACTGAGCTCCTGAGCCATCAGTGCCAAAAAAATCATAATGAGGGAACTAGAGGAAGTTCAAAGAAGAGCAATCAGAATGATCTGTGTGCTGAAATAAACCAGCTGTGTGGAAAGACCAAAACATCTGGAGAAGTGCATGGCTACCTAAGTGGCATAAGTTGAGTCCCTAAGAATACAGAAGGCAGAATCCAGCCTCTTTACACAGCTTTGGCTTTTGTAGTCATCATGCAGAGCCCTTACAAGTCTGATTTTGTGCTGAGGAAGGACTCTGTCAACACAGCGACTGTAGGGAATAGCTTGGAGGCTGCTTTAAGGAGCCCGGACCCAGTGTCAGGGATAACAGCTGTGCTGTGGAGATGGTGCTGCAGCACCGCAGGAATTACAGTGCAAGCAGCAAGACAGTTACCTGAACTTCTGATGCTCGGAGTGTTTAAATTACACTGAAAGCCTTGAGATGGTCCAGGAAGGGGAGGACACAAAGGTGGCTGAGAGCCAGCACAGAGCCATCCTTAAGACATTCAGCAAGCAGCAATTGTGAGAGCTGGATAAGGGGGTGGGAAAAAGAAGAGGGAGAAAATGAAGGCTTACGATTAACTAGCGAGGGAAAAAAGCACATCATAAAGGTCAAACCTAAGGCTGTGGAGAAATGGTGAGGGGAAAACAGCAGAAAGCTGCGCTTCCTGCAACATCGGCCACGAATCTTAAGGGGACGCTGTGCAGCTCAGCTGCAGCGGGCTCTTCTCAGGTAAATACTAAACTGGTAGGCGATTTCCTCTTTCAAATTAAAACACTTAAAGCCTTGCCGAGGGCTGGGGGTGCAGCGTGCGTGTGCGCAGAGGGGCTGCACAGTCCCTCAGAGCCGAGATCTCCGCTTTTTGCAAGAACGCGCGCAGCTCGGGATGGGGGTCCCGAGCGAAGGAGGCACCGGGCAGCCCTCCCCCCGTGCTTCCCATTCATATAGAGAACCACCACGTGCGATCACCTCCGCGAGGTGCGTCTCCATTAATAATTCACTGCCATCCTTGATTCATCAAGTCCGGGAAGTTCCCAGCAAGAGTGGGAAAAGAACAGGCGAGCATCTCCGCTGCCAGGCAGAAGGACTTACGAGCGGCTCCCGGGATGAAAAACCGCACGACGCGAACAAGCGAAGAGCGGTGCGCCTCTCTCTCCTTCTTACCCCCCCGCCCCCATTCCATTCTGCTTTTCACTCTCACTACGAAGCCACCACCTCACGCACAGAGCAGCCCTCGGGTGGACGGGGGAGTCGGCGGCACAGCCCCGACCGCCTCCTCGCTCGCACACCGCTGCCAGCCCGCTGCGCACCTCCCGGCCCCGGTGCGGCAGCTCCGGCGGCTCCGCAGCCGCATCGCCCGGCGTGCGTGTGCGCGGCTGGGTGTGAGTGTGTGCGAGTGTGCGCCTACCGGGGAGGCAGGCAGCGAGGGAGGAGTTTGGCTTTTTTTTTTTTTTTTTCCCTCCCCCTCCTTCTCCCTCTCTCTCTTTTTTTTTTTTTTTTTTTATTAATCAGGAGCACTGAATGGAAACCAATCAGATAGAGAGCCCCCTCGGCTCGGGCTGCCTGCATGCGGGAGTTAAAAAGTG
This sequence comes from Chrysolophus pictus, assembly GCA_037305975.1. Classification (NCBI taxonomy): domain Eukaryota; kingdom Metazoa; phylum Chordata; class Aves; order Galliformes; family Phasianidae; genus Chrysolophus; species Chrysolophus pictus. Next base: position 17,126,708 of record CM074577.1, on the reverse strand, counting down.
CTGCCGGTCGAGCGGCAGCCCCAGTGAGCGGCGGGGAGGCTGAGAGCGGGCAGCAGGGGCCGGGAGCCGTCGCCACCCATCCCAGCTCGGCCCTGCGAGCCGGTAAGAGCCGGGCTGCGCGCCCCGGGCACCGAGCTTTGGCCCTCAGGAGGCGGCCGCCCTCCCTTTCTTCTTTTTTTTCTTTTAATTAATGTATTATTATTATTTTTACTGCGCTCATTGGGAATGCTACTGGGTGTGGGGGAGGGAGGGGTGTCCATCACTTCTTTCGCAAAGTTGGCGGCTGTCTGGTGGGGGCTCCGCGGCTGCGCCGGGTTTCGTCCCCCGGGGGCTGCGGGAGCCGCGCTCGCGTGCGCTGAGTCGGGGAAAGGATGCGGCGCTGGGCTGAGGGCTTGATGGGCAGCAAAGCGCTGGGGGCGAGGGAGGAGGTGAAGGCGGGTGGAGGGGTCGCGTGTGATTAGAAAAGTGTTAATAATAATAACAAGAATGATGATGATGGAAAAGGAGAAGCATGATAAGAGCCAAGGTTGTTTTCTTTTTCTTTTTTTTTTCTTTTTCATTTGTAAAAAAAAAAAAAAAAAAAAAAAAAAAACTGTGTTGGCTTCTTGGCGCTACCTAGTCTCAGTGAAATGGATACAGGGTAAAGCCCTTCAGATCACACGCAAAAGGCAAAGTGCAGAGCTGAATGCAGAGCAGCACTGAGACGAGCGCTCCCCCGGCGCAAAGAAGGGGCAAAGGCGGGGGGGTGGGGGGGGGGCAGACCTGGGGATGCTGCCGGGATTGGCAAATGTGAAAGGCTTCATCTGGGGAAGGAAGAGGTTGGGGAGTGGTGGAGGTGGGGGAAGAAAGGGGGTAGGCGTGCAGGCATTTTGCAGAAGAAAAGTTGGATAATTGCAGGAAAAAAAAAAAAAAAGTGCTGAATTTGGTTGTTGTCAATGTTTCTAAGGAGCTGGTAGCATACTTTGTATGTCAGATAGATTGAACTATTTATATATTCACATGTATAGAACATCTACATGCACATGCATGCAAACCGATACATGGGATATAGGCTATATATGTGTTCTTATGCAGAAGGTTGAGTCAAGAGATAAGCAATAGTGGTAGAGGTCAGCGGCCAGGGAGAAAAGTCTTGTCACTGCTGCAATAAAATCCATATTTTATGGAGAATTAAATGCAGTACTTTGTAAGTGCAAATGGATGGTCACCTAAATAACTCCTGATGACATTCAAGGATCAAGAAGTTTAATGACCAAAATTATCCCGGCACAGAGGTTACTTTTGTACAAATCGAGAAGATGAGGCATCTTTTTCCTTGCACTTCTGTATGACGTGAGATTTTAAAGTTCTGATAGCACTGCATGGGGAGATTATGTAGCAGAATTTACTCACCTAGTATAAGGTCAATCCTTTCTCCAAAGTGACAGCTCTTCAAGCACAGCTGGAATAGAGAGGATTGGATGGCTGTTGCTGTTAGTCCAGGACTTGGCAAGGGTAGTACATGCATCCACACGTGTACTTCATGGGCTGTGTGCATAGATACATGCACAAGGAGGACAGTACAATGAGAGCAAGGTTATTTTCATTTCCTTTTGTCATTGTACCCATGTGTAATAGCGCCCTGGAAATAACGTAATTCCAAGGGAATAAAACTGCTTGAGTGCGCAGACCTCTTTGGTTTTAATCAAAATAGACATAACTCTCCCTGTCAAGATAAAGGCTTATCTCATGTATTTGCTGGGCTGAAATCTCTATTATGCAGTCAGTTCTGTGCAAAAGTACTTGCATATTACTTAAAGCATTCCATAAAATTGATTAACATCTGTTCTTGAGCAATATAATGCTATGGGTAATGGTGCATCTTTATTTGTTTCTTGCTTTCTAATTCTTATTTGAAGGCAATAAGTTTGCATGTCACAAGAGAGTCGGGTTGAGCTTGGAGGCTTCTGTAGATTCCTTTACCATGGATATATACAGTTTTAGAGGCCTGGCAGCAACAGCACAATTGGATAGCTCCTTTAAACAGCCCAAACATGCTAATAAAGACTGCAGGGCTGAATCCCTTTTTCCTCTGCTCTTTTCTCTTTTCAGATGTTATCTGACACAGCACCGGTAAATATATAATCTCATGTGCTTCTGGCTTTCAGCTGCACTATAATCTTTCTGGACATATTTCTTGTGTCTTGCAGTTAACTTTTGAGGTGGGGGAGGTGGAGGAGGCAGGCAGCCGGTCTTTTCAGAGCAGCATAATCAGAGGCAGCAATGCCCATTTATTTATTTATTTTTCCCAGGGAAAGTGGCATTGATTCAGTCCTGTTGTAGTTGTCTGCAATTATCCTTTGCAGCCATCCAAGGACCTAGCAAACTGGGGTCCCCATGGGGACTTATTAGTCTCTCTAGGTATTTTAGCTTTCACACCAATTCAAAGCTCCTACATATCGCCATCCAGCTATATGTAGCTGTGGTCGTCATTTTCCAGCCAAGTTGTTCAGACAGAAAATATGTATTATAACTTCTGGCTTTTTGCTCTCTCCCTCCCTTGCATAGCATTCCCATGCAGGCGGTAACCTGCCTCTCAAGGCAGCTTCTCCTTTCGGAAAGTTTGCGTTTTGCCATCTGCTGTTTCAAAAATATTTAGTTGAGAGACTTCCTTGAAAGCAAAACACATGAATTAAAAAAACGTTGTGTTTTTTTTTCCTCCTTTCTGCTGAAGATCTTGAAACTCCTGTAAACTTGATGGAAGTTCTGGCTGTGCTCCCCGGCTGCAGTCCTGCCTGCGCTGCTGTGCTCAGTGTGCTGCCCAAGGCATACTGGGTTCCTGAGCAGGACCCTCCCCAAGCGCACTCTCCCTTCACATCTGCTCCAGAAATTTTGCTTTGACTGAAGATTGCAGTGTATAATCTACTTGATGTTAGCAGATCTCTGAAATATTTGGGGGTTTTGAAGGAATCGCTGTTGGGTTTTCCAGTGAATGCCTGTGCTCTCTGCAGTAGTCATGCAGATGTAGAGGGCATTGACATTTATCCATGGTTATATGGTGGGATCGGTCTCCTGCTTTACTTTTTACTGTGCCTTCTGCCCTTTGTTGACTACTTTTAAGCTATGCTTAGCTGCTAGTGTGATCTTGTAGCATTATGGCTCAAGATGAGGAGGAAATTGCTTATGGATCTCCTTGGAAATGCTGGCTAATTACTAAAATGAAAGGTAGCTGAAATCTATAAAAATGAGTGGGTAGAATCTGCTGGAAGCAGCAGGCCCCACCGCGATGGTGCCTCATCCCGCGTAATGGTTGCAATTCCTCTGGTGGCTCTGTTGCAATTACACCAGAATAAAGCAGAATTGGTTTTCAGTATCTTTTGATTATTGTGCCCGTGTGGGAAGTGCCGCGGAGGGGCCCTGTGCTGGGAGCTGAGTGTCAGGGAGACTTCTTAATTAACCCTTTAAAGATACTGCAAGCTGCATGCATTGTGCTGCTTTCTTCGAAGGCTTTGAGTCATTGGGGGGGTTGCTTCTTTTTTCTTTTCTTCTCTCTCTCTCTTTTTTTTTTTCTAAGTAATTACTTTGGTTTCAAACGCTCAGAAACAAGGCAGACAAATGTCATTCATCCTCAGTGCTACTGGGGCCAAATTCAGGTCCTCTCCAACAGAAACCTCTGAAGCGAGCCCCCATTCTGCGCGTGAAGTTCTGTATGCTGCTGAACCCAGCCATTTCTGCAGACTCAGTGCAGGGTTCAAGTTGCAGTATAAATGCCTAAATGTGCACTAGTGGAGATTAAAAAAAAAAAAAAAAACCAAAAACCGGCAGCAGCTGCTGGTTTGCTCTGCTGCTTGCTTAGTCATGGCAGCCCTTCCAAGGGGTCTGGAGAAATTAGGCACTCTGAGGAGAAAGATCTTATGGCATCTCAGCTTGCTTCATTCGGGATGGAGAAAGAGGAGACATAGAAGGGATGTTTTGTGTAATTAAACTCAGCTGCTATCTGCCTTTATTTGCTTAACAAAAGGTACAGGGCAGATTATTAGTCCCTGTTTGAGGTTTAAAGACACCCTTGAAGAATACATAATAAATGCAAAACACCAGCAGTCTTACACTAAGCAGGGAAGTGACTGAAAAAGTCATCCTCTTTGTTTGTATTGTGAGTGATGCTGCAGGAGAGCTAGATGGAGAAAATGCTGCATAAAAGCATCTTCTAAGTTTGGGTGGTTTTTTTTGTTTGTTTTTGTTTTTTGTTTTTGTTTTTTTTTGAGTGCTTCTCTTCACATCCATTTGGGTTCTTCTTGTGATACATCCCACCTCATCTCTCATCATCCTCCCCAAAGGATTGTCCAAGTTCTGCCAGGGGTCCATCTAGCATTGAGTTCCTGAGCTTCTACAGGCACTGCTGTGTGTCCTGATCCTGGTCACTCACCAGTAGCTTCCCCTCCCCAGAACAGGCAGTGCTGTCTCACGTCGAACCCATGACCATCCCCTGTACTTAATCCAGGTGTGGCTGGCTGCCAACATCTTCTCTGGCTTTATTTATTTTCCTGGTTGTTTGCTTGGCACTGAAAGGCCCAAACAAATATTGTGGAGATTTGTATTTATGCTTTTGTTTGTTAACAGGAACACTCCCTGAAGAAATTAGGATAAATGTAGTTCAGGACTCTTTTGAGTGGTGTCCTCCCTGGGTTACAGGGCTAGAGCTCTAAAAAGAAGCTGGAAGCAATGCAGTGATTTCTTCACTGTAATAGTGCCAAAGCACCTGAAACTGTGCTGAAACATCCACCCTCACCTTGGTACTGCTCCATCTTTCTTCACACCTAGCCCTAGGATACTCTCCTCATGCTGTCCCTTATGCCAAGCACACAACACAAAGAGCATATACATTTCCATCTGGTCGCATTCAGGAACGGTGCCAGCCTTGCTGCGTTTTAAGTAACCTGCTCAGTCATGGCTTCATTCTGGCACTGTGGGCAGATATTTTATGGATTGATTAGCCTACCTTTCCAGGATATGCATATATCTATATATTCAAAAAGTGCTTTGTTATAGTCAGAATATTACTATTAGATTTGATTTGCAACATAAATATCCATCGCATCCCCACAGCTCTTCTCTAATGACATACCGCAGTACACAGAGATCACTTTATGAATGGCATCAGTGCTGTGCTATCTGGGTACCTTAATTCCTCTCAGTTAAACTAAGTCTATTATCTTGCTGTAATGTTTACAGTTGCCTGAGAGATAATAGGTAGTGTTTCTTTCCAGCATTCCCACTTCTGTGTCTAATGGCAGAACTAGAGCAGGAGCACCCAGGAGAAGGGTCAGAAGGAATTGAAAATTAGCACTCAAATTAAACATGAGTCAAATTTCTCCAGGTACTGCAGGTGCATGCTCACCTGGGTGTGAGGCAGATCCACTTTATCCTTAACTGCTGCATCTCCATTGTCAGCCAGTCGTTCCAGTAAGCACAAAGACTACTTTATCAACACAATTGTTAGCATCTAGCTCTGCTTTAGTGGGACTAGACTTTGGTGGTAACCCTGTGTTGGGTTCTTGAGGGTGACTGGATTCCAAGTCTGTTCTGCACATGGGTTGGTCTGGTGGTGGGAGAACCACACGTCCGTGTGTCCCTGCTGGGTGCTGGCAACAAAGAGCATGAGGACTGGTCTTGGCATCTATGCTCTTGCCAAGGGAAAGCCTTTTTACTTAAAAGAAAATCCACATGTCCTCCTCCCTCTTTCTCCTAGTTCTACTGCATTAACAAAAATAACAATTAAAAGCACAGTTGCTTTACGTTTTGCCCTAAGCATTTAGGTGAAAACAGCTTCCTCGCTGAATTAATTATCTTTGAGTGCCTTGTGCCTTTGTAACTTTAGGGTGTCATTAGTCTGGCAATCATTATTTGACAAAAGCATCTTCACCGGTAAAAAGAAAGTGAAATAGCTCCTAGCATCATGTCACAAAAATATCAATCATTATGAGATGCTGCGTGGACATTTGGTGGTCTTGCTTCACATAAGAGACAAGGTATCATTGATCTGCGTGGGGCGTTCATTCAAAATCTGTTAAGTATTCCATCGTTTCTAAAATATTTCTTCACTATGCAGACCCCAGTGAAGCTGGCCCCTGTGTTTTGCCTCGTTTTGCAGAGGGGGGAAGCAAATCACAATGGAGATGTGTGACTTGCCCAAGGTCAATCAGGAAATTGGCAGCACAGCAGGGATGCTGAACTAGGACCTACAGTGTGGACTGCTTGCAGCAAGCCTCCTGCATCTCTGCTGCTTGCTCCAGTTGTTGGAGCTGATCAAAGAATGGATGGAAAAAGATCAGATTTGGGTCTTCTTTTTTTCATCCAGAAGAAAGACAATTATTCTTCTCAAGGACTCCTTGCAGCTGCTTTGACAGTCACTTCCCAAAGGACTTTCTGGATGTCTTTTGCCTGTTTGTTCAGTCATGTTCTGTGAGAGAGGATAGTCCAGGCTAAAACTGAATATTTCATTCTCAGGGGACAGTAATCTGAGCTGTCCCTGAGCAAGGTAGAGATGACCTTCCTCTCAGTGTTGGCCTGGTTGAAGCAGCCATGGAGATTCTTCACAGTTCCCTGCCTTGTCCATTTCCACATACTTATGCCTGCAGGAGAAAAGGGGATAAAGAAGTCTCAGAAAAGGTTGCTAGTTCTGCATGCTGCTGCCCGTGGCTTGGGGCAGCAAGAGGTCACTCTCCACACTCTTGTTCACCTCCATCCCTACAGGAATCCATTTCAAAGCACCCCTGCTTTGTAAACATCTAAGAAGCAGCATTCCTAGTGCATAACTACAAAGGTGAGCCAAAGAAAAGTTTCTTGAGTAAGGACATGGCATACATGATATCCCTGTCATGGATATCAATTCTGGTGTAAAGAAAGAAAGAGAATCAGGAAAACATTAAGGAAAAAAACCCCAACATTGCATTGAATTTGCAAATTATATGGTGGGGCTAGGTCCAAGTCCAAACCACTGTGCTCTAATGTTTTTAGAGCTGGCCTCACAAACTGAGTGACTGCGGTAAGGATGCAAGAGAGCCTATTTCCTCATTTTCACAGTACGAAAAGTGCTCTGGGAGATCACAGAGCAGGAATATAGAGAGCTAGAATCCCTTTCAGGGAGCAAATTCCTTTTGTGAAATTGGTGCTCAATTTAGCTGTCACTGCTGAAAGGGAAAAAGATGCAGAAGCAACTTTTAAGTCCACCAGCCACATCCCTTTAAGCGATCCATGCTGTGCCAACCAGTTTTATAAAACTCTGTATTTCATCTAAACTCCATTTAAGTCTAAACAATATGAATGTCTTGCTACCGTATTTCCCTTCTCACTGCTGATAATTGCCAAGTTATTTCTGCTATAAACAAAGCAGCGTTCTCCTCTCTCTCTGCTTAATCATACCTGGTCCCAGAGCAGAAAGTTGTTAAAGATGTTTACTTTTAAACAGAGAAATACACTGCACCAAAGTCCACAAGATTGTTTTGATACTTAAGTGCTTTCCTGGATCAGGATGTCAGGATCTTATAATGCAGTGTTTACAGCTAATTCCAAGCTGACCAAACAGTGACCTCCAAAAATTTGTATATTTGGTGTTTCTAAGCAGTAGACTAAGAAAAGTGGGGATGGAAACAACCAAGTAAGGAATGGTCACAATTTCCCTTTGAATCCCCTTTAGTATAATGGAGTCCTGGCTCATTTGCACAGCATGGAGTTGCATTCCCCGCTGTGCCTCTGCTTCCACCAGTGGCTGGGAGCAGTTGCAGGGGGATGCAGTGCAGGGAAGCCAAAGCATCGCAGGAGTGCTGCACCTCTAAGGGCAACTCTTAGCTCAAACCATTCCTTTAGGTGCTTATGTCTTCAGGTCTGTTCTCAAGATAAAAGCAGTGCATGCTAATCTAAGGGGAAAGTGCTGGCCCACTGTATCTTATTTATTAATATTTACAGCCATCAGCACAATTCCACAGACAATCTAATCTCAAGCAGCTTTTGAAATTCAGTGCTTTTCAGAGCAGTGCTTCCCATCAGAAACAGAACAGTGCACTCTGATCTGTAGAAAGGATTTGTCTTCCCCGTTTAAAAAAAAAAAAAAAAAGGCTCCTTCTTTTCTCAACATAGAGTTTATATTGTTATTAAATGAAATGTATTATCATATTTTAGCATTTTAAGCTGTCTTTTACAGGATTTCTAAAACTGCTCCTCATTAATCTCCTGCAATCCGTCTGTCAGATATCTCAAAGCTATTTGATATCACAGTTACTTTAAGGTATGATAGAGTTTTCCTTAGCAACAGGTTGTAATTTCAACCAGGCTGGTAAATGTGAGGTCAGAAGCTGGTTGTCACAAATCTAGGTTAAGATATACTGCACGTTCTTCCTTCCTGTTGAAATACCATCCTGAATCTTGGAGGAGTGAAAGTAAATACTGGGGTTACTTGGGGACAGCTTTTATCCACTTGAAATGGCTTGTTTAATTAAGCATATTTTGTGTTTATTACAGAGGTATTTATCTTTGGCCAAACTGGCATCAAAACCTGCCTTCACGTGGTGCAGGCCTTCAGATGCAGATTCAGTTTCGAGCCCTTGCCCCGGCCAGTATCTGTTACTTTTCTCCATGGCTCCAGGTCACAGGGAATGGAGCTGCTGTGGCAGTGACGCTGCCTGATGAGGGAGGGAGATTCCAGCAGTCCCCCTGACCTGGGCAGGCACATGAAAATCTTCCTTCTGGAGGCCAAACCTGGAACGGTGGGCACATAGGCTGGATGGCTACCAGAGATCACAGCTTCAGTAAGTGGTTGTCTTGGGCCAGGTCAGCGCAGTCCCAAATAATGGGGGTGTTTTGTTAAGTCCCAGACTTCGTCTACTTGGCTATGGCAGTGACAGAAGGTGGAATATTATGGCTGTGGCAAGCGGTTGTCAGCTCTGTGAATGGTGAGGTGAGCACATAGAGGAGATACTCAGCCAGCCAGTGCTTAAAGTTCTTCATTTCCTTTGAAGGTGGCATGGTGGAAGGTTTGCTGTTTTATATACACCACTGATGATAGTGCAGGAATCATGTTGATTCCAGCTTTATTTGTAGGATGCTGTGTAAGGGTGATGGGGAAATGTTTTCAGGCACAACCCAACTTTGTATTTTCTCTGTCCCTTACATATTTCTTTTTCTATTGGACTGTTTCATGCTCATCTGTTGTTTTATAACAGAATGATCCTTTGCCCAGCTCTTTGTACATTGCCTCTGGGAAGACAAGACACATCAGGAAGCCAAAAGTTCAGTAGACATCATTGTGTTAGAAATAGGTTTCTGTCCTCACATGCTGTGTCACGGGGGTGGATGAGCTTGCTCTGCACCTGCTGGTGTACCATGGACTTGGACTGACTGAACGGAGCAGAGATCAAGTAGAATTCATCTGTAAGTTGGGATAGGATGAATTATTGTAAATAACCGAGCTGAGCCATTAGAAATAAGTTGCTAATGTAAGCAAGATTAGCTTGATGTGCAGCCTGAAATGAGATATTAGAGATGATAGTGAGAGAGAGAAAACTTTTCATTTAGATGGAAGCAGGACTGATTAATTAAGCAGTAACGAACAAGGAACCTTGCCTTGAATTGATATGAGGCTTGCAGTGCTAATTTAACACAAAGTACAGCTCCCAATTTGTTATTAAATTAAAATGGCTTTTAAAATTGTTTACAATTTTTTTCCTTATCTTCTTCTGTGTGGCAAAATGATTATTCTGGCTAGTTAAAGAAACCAATCAGAGCAACAGAAAGGGTAGGTTGGAGGGGGAAAAGATTGTCCTGTTGTGTAATTAAGAAATATACACTAATATCCATGACATCATGAATAAGCACTTCAAAGTAGCAAGTGTGCTCTGTATTGCATATTAAACTAAACAATTAGCATGCTAACAAGCTGCTCTGGACATACAAGGAAAAGGCATTTCACTTAAGGAAATGACTGTTTTTTGCTTTTATTTTTGTCAAAATATCTGCTCATCTTACTGACATGTATCGATAAGGGATAAAGAAGGAATGTTTCTCCTTCTTCTGCCTTTCCTCTTTCTTGCAATTTTCAGAACAGTTTTAATTTGGTATGCTTTGTAGTTATCCTGTACAAGAAACTTTCACAACCCCTCCCTGTGAAGGTGTGTGATGGAAATGCAAAACATTGCGTGTGATAGACAGATCCAATGGAACAACGGGGAAAATAACCTTTTAGTGACATTGCTTTCACAAACAAGTTTTACTCTGACAAGAATGATTTTATGTAATTTATCATAGGATAGCTCAACAGTAGCAATTTGTCATGCATTGTGATGTCATTTGATGGGTTCATTTCTTAAATGAATTATGGATTATGGATTACCTCTGTATATCAACAACAGAGCTGTATCTTTTATGTAAATATTCCCTCAACTTTTTCTTCCTCTTCCAATCCATTTTCCGTCATACAGAGATGACTTTTCTTCCATCTAATCTTTCTACTAATAAGGTGTTTAATAATTTAGCAGCCTAAAAAATGAGCATATTTCAAAGGAGTTGGTATCAATGGTAGTGTAAGAGCCTCAGGCTACAAAAATGTGGATGAGGCTACCAAAGTTTTGGAGTCAGGATCCCAACTGTCTTTCTGCTTCAGGCAGCTATTTTATTAAAGTTGGTATTAAACAACACTGCCTAGGGTCTGATTAACAATTTATGACTTCTGAAGAAGGATTAGCACAAGCCTATCATTTTTATATTTAAATCTTAATTTGCATCTAAGAGAAACCATACTCAGGTTTACATTTGCATTGTTGATTATTTTTATTATTACTATTGCTGCTTCAGAAAAATTGCTTATGCGAACATTGCTGGCACCAGTTTGTTGTATTGATCTCTGAGTACTTCGTCCTTTTGTATGTATCAGAGGAAACGCTGGCCTCTGTATCATGTGATGGGTCTGATCCTGCAAAATGATGGATATTGTCTCTCGCTGTGCTCAGTTGCTTTTCAGTGCCCCTGAAGTCCATTGGGATGGATTGGAATCAGCACTTGGCAGAGTCAGGCTGAGATCTGCAAACGTAGGAGCTAAATGTTGTCCAGCTAATGCTATTTTAGAGGGTGAAATCCAGATATACATGCCGGAGGCTTGCTTTCCCAGAGAGGAATTTCTTTCTTGACATTTACTCTGTGCAACTAGTCACATCTGTCTCAGTGATATTTGTCAATGAGCCTCCCTATCCTGCTTATTAGGTTATTGCTGGGCACCCCCTGCTAGGAGGGAAGACAGAAGGTGATCCTGATGCTACATGCTGGGAAGTTATATGCTACTTTTTGCTAGGATGCTAGCAGGTAGAAGGAGAGGTGAGTAGATACCGTTAACATTGCTGGCCACACTTTGCTCACTTGCATTAGTACAAAAGCAAGACAAACACTTACACCTTAGCAGAGAAGAGTAGAACTTATTCCGCTGCAGGCAAGGCTATTTTCAAATAGAAAATAACAACAATGATATGTTTTGTTATCTTTCTATTTTCAAATTGACCTAATGTTCCCCTTGACTTTCTCTTCTCCAAGTTCAGCTGCTTCAGGAAATTGTATGGCATATCTTTTTTTTTTTTTTTTTTCCCTCTCTGTTTATTTCCATTTCTAGTACTTTTCAGTGGACTTAACACTCATTTCTTCAAGGCTTGGATAGGGTGGTTATAGCCTGTGGAGCTAAGGGAAAAGACTGTCACTAAGGGGCCGTGAGCTCCACTGGTTCACAGCAAGGAAGATGGGATTTTTGTCCTCTTGAGCTTCCTTCATCAGTAAGATATTACAAGCCTGCAAAGAAATACTGATATTTAAGCATTTTCATTTCTTTATCTGAACTCTCAACATCTCCATGGCTTTTCTTTTAATCAGTAGCTTACTTTTTGTCTTGGACTCAAGGGCTTTAAGTTTTAAAATACTAGAGCCATCCTCTGAAAACTGCTGGTTCTTCAAAGCAAAAAATGAGCAACACAATCAGAGGAAGATTTCTCAGATGCATGACTTCTCGGGATATGACATACTAAATTTCAGTTGTAGGGCTGTATTCATATTTCAAGCAACTACTGTTAGAAGAACTCTGAGTACTGCAATCATAATGTTTTTTCATGGCACTCAACATTTGGTGTGTGCTTGTGGGCCATTACTGTCGGTGGGATTTAAGCAAAAGCTCAAAAGATTGTGCTGAATCAGGGACTAAGCAGTATCTGTGAGGAATAAGTCCCTTAGATTCAGGATTAGCAACACTCAAGGTTTCTATCTTATTCTTCAGTACCGGTTGAGATTTTAGCTAGTCAAATTCTTAGTCAAAAGAGGAAAACAAATCTTATTCCTTTGACTTCCAGTGAGCTGTTATGATAAGCATGAGCTGAAAAACTGGTCCAAGAAATCAGAAGAAAATGCATAAATACATTATCAACAGCAGACATGCCCAGGAACTGAAAGCAGTCAGCTCGCCTCCTCTCTCCCACTGAAAAATCCTCAGCCATACAGCCAGAGAACAGAAGCAATGTCATGGGACTTCTGTGGCCAATGACACAACAGTACGAGCAAATAGTTCATACTTAATCTGTAGGATTAATTATTTATCCAAACTATTCTACAACAACATATTATTATTTATCGGTTTTACATTAGTGCCCACAGGTCCTAATTGCATAAAGCAATGCTCTAACCTAATAGAGTCCCAGCTGGAAAATATGTTCAGAGTAATCAGTCTTGAGTGTAAGACTTATTTGACCAAAATATGGCTAACTTTGCAGCAAATTATACTAGAACAGAGTGGCTAAGTAAGCTCTACCCTGTAATAGATGTGTAAATTAAACACATCAAATATGCTTTCCTTCAACTAAGGCATACTTATTAAAAACTAGATGAACGTCTGGTATATTATGATTCAGTCTGTAATAACTAGAATGATTTTTAAAGTCTTCTGTGTACAGAATTTTCAGGTGATGTCAGTGTGATTTTTTACTCACAAAGATGACTTCTTGGTTCACTTAAATGAATCAAATGAAAAAAGCGACATAAGTAATGCACAAGAATATACTGAGAAATAACATGTAATCAGGTACAAGATGAGGATATCATAATTCTTGGTTGAAAGAAAGAGAAAGAACTACAAAATAAATAGAGTTGTACAGAGCATTCACAAGACACTACTAGAGGTCAGGGGAGGCTGTAGTATGTGTCTTAGTGGTCTTTAGGATAAATTTTGCCCTCAGTTTTCCCATATCTTTCCACTATATTCTTAGACAGAACTGCTACCATTAAAGAAGAAAAAAGCCCTATGCTTTTTGTTATATATTTTGTTAACTGTAATTCTTCAAAGTGTTCAAAACTGTATTTTATTTCTATTCTATTGCTGCATAGCCTGAACTAGACAGTAAACTGCCCAACTTCAGTCAATAGGAACTTTATGGTTATTCTGGGTTACTTTCTGCAGTAACTAAGTTTTGTGGGAAATGCTGACTTTGTTCTACATCACAGCAATAGCACTGCACAGTTTGCAGATACAGACAGTGTTTGTGACAAAACAACCAACAGATGGAAAAAAAAAAAACTGTGGAAATTTGTTTCATACACATCTCTAAACCTCGACCGTTGGATGCTGATTACTAATCAAGTTCCACCACAGACCAGTGCACTTAAATTTTATCATGGGGACATAATTTCCAGGAAAATATGTGAATATCAGACTGTGGTGGAATGTCAGCTGGCCTAAATCCAATCCATGAAGTCAAATACCTTCACATAGTGAATGTGTTTGGATACTGAACTGAGATTACGTTGTGCTAGTGACTTCATCTTGACATGAATGAATGAGAGAAATGTATGAAGCAGATCTCTTAACATCTCCTCCTACCTTGTTTTCTGAATTTCTTCAGAATGAGCACACACCCACCCCTGCATCCACACCCCAGCTTTAAATGGGTTACTGATATCCAGCTCTGCACTTTGCAGCTTGAGTCTTTCTGCTGCTTTACCCAACTCTGAAATGTGTCCCTCCATGTTAGCTTGCATAAACATAAAGCCTCAAATTAGCATAGCATGCAGTCATTGCCCTCAAAAAACAGTAGTTTGGCCATGTTCAGTGCATATTTGCTATCTGCTAATGCATTAAAACAAAAAACACCAATAAATAAGAATCTGGGCCAGGTCCTTAACTGGAGTAAATCCATGTGTACCTTGAGTAACTTTAAAGAGCTATCATCACCTTTACCATCTGATGAACTAGCCTCTGCGACAGCAAAGCAGTGGATGCTTTGGTGCACTTGGACTATGTATGGCTTCTGCCCAACTAAAAGGATGCCAAGGTTAGGGAGAACATTTTCACAGAGACAGCCTTCTGGTTGATGCTTGCTGCAGAGAACAGGGTGTATACCTAGAAAATGCAAGCCTTCAGCACTCCTGATTATTTGGATCTGGGCACAACTCACATACCCTTTAATATCAGTACTCTTTATAAGCTCAAACCCTTTCCTTGCAAAGTCAGAAGTCTGGATGATGTGCCAAAAATAGGAGGCCGAACTTCTAAGTCCCATAAAAATGAACTCTTTAAAAACTCTGAGCAAAGAAGGAAAAGGATGTAGGAGCAGCTCACACCAGAAGGGACACTTTGATTCTTTGTGGGATTTTTCCTTTATAAGACATGCAAACAACAACAACAAACAAAAAAACACTAGAGTTGGCATTTTGACCTGACTTCTGCTCAGGATAGGTTACATGCAGCAGCCTCACTTGTGGTGCCATGCAGGCCACTGGCACTTAAAAGAAATACTGTCAAAGGAAGAAATGTAGAATAACACTTGTGGAGGAAACCACATTAAGTAGAATTATACATGATACCATTATATCTCCTTTTAGCAGCCTTTAAAGTTCTGTCTTTTTTTCAAAAAGAAAGACATACAGCATTTATCTTTTCTCCGCAATGCTCTGGATTGCTAAATGCCTCTGGAGGAGGGCTATGAGGGAACAGCACAGAACACTCTCCGAAAGCTTTTCACAAACATTACTTCAAAAACATAATTCAGCAAGAGTGTTTATAAGACCTTGCAATAGAAATTCTGCATCTTTACTTCATGTTCACGTGCTTGTCTCATTTGGTAAACTATCACTCTGCACCTGGCTGGCTGGCATCACACATCTTTCAGTATGTTGATATCAGCATAGATAGGATACCTCAGGGGACTAGCAAGCAGACAAGTTTTGAAAGCCTTCTACCTTCAAGGCCCCTTACTCAAACTTCAACTAGAACAGATGCCAGCAGTCAAAAGCAGCATCAGTACCACCTAATGGCTCTTCAGAGGACTGTGTAAGCAAAACAAGGATTTTCATTCCCTTTCATATATAAAAAGTGAATAGTAAGGGTTGTAGTAGTAGCATCATCTCTTGAGACTTTCAGTGGCACTGTGGCACCCATGAACCAGTAGCAGAAGTGGTATGGAGATAGTGCTGCTAGCCTGCACACCAGCACAGCCCCTGCAAAACTCAGGGTGGAGAAACTTTCACTGCTACTGCGTATCTGTTCTGTGGATACATAAAGGTCTTTGGCTTCCACAGCTGTCAATTGTCTACACTGCAGAAGGACTGCATCAGTAAAGGAACTGAAAAAAACCAAAATGTTCACCCAGAGTAGCTGACTTGCAATGGAAGCAAGCAAGGTAAGGATATGTGAACCTCTGAATCTTTGTGCAATATACTGAGTTACTCAAAGAGGTCATAGCCTTTGTTTTCTCATATCTGCAGAGAAGACAGACAGGGCAGTCTCTTATCTGAGGGTGGAATAAACTTTTCTCACACTCCAGTTGTGCAGTGAAAGATTTACAGCAATATACCTATGTATTCAAGCCATGTGTTGAAAATGAAAACATTAATTTGTGATATCACCTACTATGAAGGGGAAACAGAAGGAGGGAACCAAAGGTACCCTCAGTTCTACGACTACCCATTAAAGAACATTTTCTAAAAAAGAATTGGTTAATTTAAGCTTTGAGTAGCAGTATCATTCTTTTCATAAATAATTCTTACTTGTGCTGAGTTCAATTTTATTTTATTATTTTATTATTATTTTATTTTATTTTTATTTTATTTTAAAGAGCATTGTATCACTAGTTTTTAGTCTTTTCATCCTGGAGCAGATCATTTGCTCAGTTACAGTGGAGAAGTTACTTCATGAAGCTAATCATAACTTATTTAGGAACTTGCAGAGCTACACATTGGGATCTGCAAATTCTCTAAGTATTTAGGCACCTTAATAGAAGCATAAGCTTGCAAACAGACCATGTGACACATATCCATAAATAGAATAAAGTAAATGGATTTTACCCTCTTATAAATAAATGTTTACGCATCTAAAATGAATATAGCTGTTCAGATCACGCAGACATCTTTTTTTCCCAATGAAATCTAAGTTATACCTGAAATTCAGACTTGAAGTTTCATTTCATCAGACAGCCAAATCAGTATTTCTTCAAGGAAAAAAAAATCAAAGCAAAACCATGACATTTATAGCAGATGGGGATATGTTCTAGTTTTTCAGTCTGGTCAAATGACAGGGCTTAGGTTTACTCTTATTTGCATAGGATTGTTGCTCTTCCCTTTCTGCTGAGGATCCTGGCAGAATTTTCAATGGACTACATGAGTTTGGGAGGCTGATATCTTACCTGTAGATTTTAATGATTTTTTTCTGATCTGATATATGAATGGTAGCAATGAATCAGACCCCTATAATTTTTGATGGTGTTTGTTTCATTCCTGAAACCCTTGTATACACCATTCCTGTAGTCCACTCTTAGCTTTCATTTTCTTTAAATCTCTGACTTGTTAAGAGAAATATGTTATTACACAGGGATTTTAATTTTCACTTAAAAAAAAAAAAGTAAAATTTCTAGCTTTTGGATATAAAGAAAGCCTTGAAAACATTACCTTTAACAAGGAGGAAAAGATAAAAGAACAGTCATCTTAGTTATTTTCAAGTCAGTCCAACTCATGACTTATTTAGACAAGGAATTGGCAATAAGTTTAATTTAACTGCAATAATTTCTACTTTGTTATCAACTTGTAACTTATTACAGTACAAGCAAACTTACCTCTCAGCTTTATGGAGCAAGGAAGGCTTCAGGACCCCATCTTTCTGTTCCTGAAGTCTCCAAAGGCTCTGAGTATGATCTGGCAAAAGACACGTTGACTTCTTGGTCACAAACAGCTAAATAAAACAGAAACATATCGGCTGAAGGTGAATGATAGTGACAGTAACATTTAGCATTTGCATTGTTCCTTTCTTCCCAAGTGCTTCACAAGAGGGAACTAATTAAAATATGCATGGTAATAATGGTTCAGAGGGATGCTAAATTGTGTTCTTACTGTAATAAATGGCTGTGGTGGGGTGGGAAATTGCTACATTTCCCACTAGGAGGAGACACCTTTAGGATAATCCCTCTGTATCCTCACACATCCAAGTCCCACACTGGAGACAGCATGCATCTAGACTTCTGAATGAACATCAGCTGTTTTTTTTTTTTTTTTTTTGTAACAGGTTTACACCTTGACCTTTGCTTCAGCTATAATGGTGCAAAGGGGCTGCAGGGCTACAGGACCTTTTGCCTTTGTCTGTTCATGACCAGACACAGAGGGCTGGCAAAGCACTTATTAACTGCCACAGGTTTAAAGAAAGATGACTAAGCCCTAAAGCATTTTTAGATGAATATTGCAGAACAAGAAAGAAAAAAAAAATCTCCTCTTTGCTGCTCTGCTGTAGCACCATCATTTTCTGTTTTGTTCTTGAAGTATGTGATGCCACAAGAAATTAATTACTTTAGCAAAAAGAAATAGGATTGTAGGGGAAAAACAGATTTGTAATATTATCCTGATTATAGCTACAGGTAAGAGATAATCTCCTGCTTTCTCTTGTAGGGGAAAAGATACTTTGTCTCAAAAAATTACTCAAAGAAAATCCATTTTTTATAAGACCTCTAGCGATAAAGAAAAGGCAAAAGCGTAATCTCTGGACTTTTTCATTTACTTATTTGTAGAAGAACTTGTAGGGATAATTCATTTCAGCATCTCATTGCTTATTAACTTCAGCCAATACCTCTTCTCCAGGAATCAAGTCCAGTGCATTGGTGGTAGCAAAAGCTCCTCAACAGGCAAATTAATTGTGTGGGCTGTACTTGTGCCCTCTGAACTGAGGTCTCCCTGCACTCCATGGTACTGCCACAGAGCTGCTCCCAGGACTGCCAGGACACAGTTGCTGTTCTCTGTAATACAGCACTGCCCACCAGGCAAAGACTGGGTCATTCAGGATGAGAAAGGAAGCTATTAATGAACAAAGTTTTAGACATTAAATGAACTTTGGAAATGAGCAGCACATTCTGTTGATTTGGCCAGGCTCCCATACAACTAAAGTTCATGGCATTTCTGAGCTTGCCCAGCACACATCATTGAAGGTAATTTTGGCTGAAGTGATCTTAGGCTGCTTTTCCTTGTAAGGAATGGGGTACGGACCAGCTTCCCTCTCCACCTTCAGGCACGGAAGTTTGTGAAAAAATACGTAGCTATTAAACAGCAGTGGTGAGAATCCTAGTTTCTGGCAATGTCCAGGGTTATAGAGCAACACCCATCCCAACTTTGGCTTCCTGACATTAAAAACGTATAGTGAAATAGCAGCCCTGTAACAGCCATTGATTATTTGTTCTAATGCAAGAGAAAAGGACACTGCTGAACCTCTTCCATGTTTATAATACAAAGTTGGTGATGGCAGATTTTGCCACTTCCATGGCACTTCCATTCCTGCTGGTCATCACATATGTGGCATTTGGTGGCAGTTTTCCCAGGCTAAGCTGTGAGCATCTATTCCCCTCTCAGCTTAACTGTAGTCCAACCATCATCAAACTTATCCTGCAGATTACAAGACAGCCAAAATCCCCATTGGTGCCTATTTAAAGAGAGAGGGGATTATTCTTTCCAAAGAAATCACAAAAAATGAATTGTTCATTTCTTGTTTTCCAGTACCTGCTCTGTGGATAGTAAACCTCGTAAGTTCGCAGAATTCTGGAAGGCATTTTTAGAGGTATTGCAATACAATTTTACAACAGATTGACATGCTTAAAACCTTGTTTTTGTTTTGGCAAAACCTTCCTGAAACTATATATCTGACCTAAGCTTTCATGGTTAGAAAAGCACTAAAAACATAGAAGATGATAGAAGATTATTTGCATACTTAGCATAGCCCGTAATCTATTTAACTAGGAGAAATATTTTCTGAAATGCTGTCTTAAGGAAACAATAGCAAACAGAAGGTGTTTACACTCAGAAGACACGAGTATTTATCAGAAAAAAAAAAAGCAAAAAAAAAACAAGACAAGGTTGGAAACAAGCAAACAAACAAAAATCCCTAGCTATCAAAATAAGCTGTGGAAAATGGGAATGATTAAAAAAAAAACTGATCAAAAAAACATCTGCATGCTAATCCTGGTGTTTTCAAGTGGAACAACAGTGTAAGGAGAAAAAAATAAACACGTTTAAGAAGAAATATGAGAAGCAAACAAAAAATAATTATGAATGGGGAAAAAAAACATGACCAAGTTAGAAAAAATGTACAAAAAGAAACAGATTGAATCTGTATACTCCCTCACAATGAAGCTTTTGCTGGTGTGACTGCATATTCAGCAGTGTGAATATAATAATTAAAGAATGTCAGCTCAAGCAAAATGTTTTAAAACCTTCCTGTTAATAAACAGATAAATTGCCTAAAAATACTGATTATATTAGGAAAAAGGGAAGTGCTGGATTTTTGTGCTTCAATTCCTTTCATCTGACACAACCCGTTTAAAGAGCAGATGTCTCTCCCAGGCAGTGTTTGATAACGGTGCTGCTGATTTCCCTTTTGAGGTGATGAGAACATCCTTACAAGGTGGGCTGACACCACTCTGCAGACCCCAGCACTTGCTGGTACCTGTGTAGCACTGCGTTCCACCAGAGCCGTACCAGCCCCATTCCACCTGCAGGCTGGTGAATGCTGCCTGTCAGCAGGATGAATTAGGCAAGCTGCTGGTGCAGCACAGTGTCAGGGCCACAGCAGCAAGGGCTGGAGGCTCTCTGCATCACAGCACGTTGCTCAGCCCTGCAGCCGTGCCCAGGTGTGTGCTGCAGACTGAGCTTGGTTCCATGCGAGGCAGACGGCAAGCGCTGAGCACTGCTTTGCACCAGGCTCGGACCACAGATGGAGGAGTGCTTGAGAGCTGTCCCTTGCACAATCAGATGCAAGTTCTAGTTCAAGGCAAGTCTTCTCTGGAGTTTGGAAAAACGTTCACACTGAATTACAACTAAACTTCCTGCTTATTTTGTTTTTTAATAATAGCAAGAGGAAGGTATCAGGGTATGTGACAAAGAATAGTTACAAGTGCAAAAAGAGAAAAAAAGCTAAATTAAAAATGACTCCGATGAACTCCAGTTAGCAGAGGTGAGCCCAGTCTTGTAAATACTTACACATGGGTGTATTTTTAAGAACACAAGCAGCCTCAAGCACTAACACATGTAGCCACTCTTAGAAGGTTGCTCATCATTCAGAAAGGTTTAAGGAAGATGGCATCATTACAGGATCATAAGGAAGATCGTTACAACGTACGTTGAAAACAACACCTTTTTAGGTCTCTTTAAGATACTGTTCCAAAACAAATAACTCAAAGCTGGCTGGGCTGTGAAAAGTGGCATTTGAAAAATAACCACTGGTGTATAGATTCATCCTGGGCTCCCAGGAAAACATTTGTCATTCGGAAAGCCACTCTGAGCATGTTTTTTCAGCACCCAAAAGCATCAGAACATCTTACAATTTTTGTCAGGCTCTGCCTGTGAGACTGCAGTGCACTTGTCCTCCCCATTATAGCCACGCTCTGCTTGGCGAGCCAGACAGTTTACCTGCAGTGTCATTACAGAGTGGGAGGAAATTGTGGTCATAAATCATCCATGGGAAAAATAAATGCAACCTTTGGGATTGCAGGATTTCATCTAAAAATTTCACCTTGTTAGGAAGTACGCACCAGACTTCTGTCTTTCTTGGCTGCTGGAGCATTGTTCCTATTGCTGGGCTTCCAGCAGGTCTCCATGGCAGTCGAGTGTGCTAACCCAGCCCTGCAGTGCAAACTACAGCACAAGCATTGCTCTGAGAGTGTCTGCAAATACCACCTCATCTGTCTCAGAGAAATGCAGCACCCCTTCTCCATCCATTGAGTGGGATGGAAACTTCAACTCCTGTTCCAACTGCTTAGATGCCAAAGAGATTAGACGTTATAAAATGCAATTTAAAAAAATCTAGACTAACGAAACAAAACTACAGCCCTGTGAAACGGCTGATAGTTGCTTTTGAATCAAAGGCAAAACTCAATACAGTTCTCTCCATGTCAGTGTTTAGTTTGGTACTCTATATGAATTTCCTTGAAAATGACTGCTCTTGGGAGTTTGCAGATGGGCAGAAGGGAGTTCGCCCCACTGGGCTGTGTAAAGGGAGGGCATGAGGTGATACGATCCACATTCAGGCCACCATAGCCCTCACAATTATCAAACAGCATTTGAAGAGAGCAACATTTAATAATGCCGATCCTCAGCATGATTTTCCCTTCTTATCCCTTCATCCAGTTGTTGACTCTCTGTGCTGTAGCAGCTTTATGTTTAGCCATCAGAAAATTATTAAATTATTTACATCCGCATGCCAGGGTCAGCGTCTCTTCATCCCACAGTCAGGTCATAACCGCATTATTTTGTTTTAGGCCACTTAATAGGAAACAGTTAATTGGACTTGCTGCCTTACCGCAGCGAAAATAACTACCTCAAACTGCATTAAGCCCACATCAATATTTCACTTCTTGCTAATTTCTGTAACAGCTCAGCTGGAAGCATAAAGTGCTCAAGAATTAAAAAAAAAAAAAAAAAAAAAAAAAAAAAAAAAAAAAAAAAAATCACCTTTTTTTTTTCTTTCTTTCTTTTTTTTTTTTTTTTTTGGTGGGGCACATTTAAACAGCTCTCCGGAAGCGAATCCCAGCAGTAGCAGAGTCCCCCATTTCCCCCGGCCCACCCCAGCCCCGGTGCCGCCCGCCTCCGCCGAGCCTGCAGCGCCCCCAAGCGGCAGCCCTCCGTTACCAGCGGGAGCCGAGGGCTGCCTCGCGGCTCTGAGGGGACGCGTCTGCCCCTCCCGGCAGACGTACAGCCGTGTCACGTCTCCTGAGAGCACAAGGGGCAGCCCCGTGAAGGAGGGGTGCGTGTACCGGCAGCGTGCAGGCTACACAGGGTGAATAGTTGTCTGACAGCGCCCTGCACCGAGCCAGCCAGCACAAGTCACGGGGGCCGATAGTATCGCCTTTCTCCAAGTTGCTCTGCATCCTTCTTTCAGTACATATAACAAGGCAGTGTGCTTTTATCTGCTGCTTCCTGCAGCTTCAATTTACACCCAGTTAATGCTGTTTCAAAACCCCCAGGTTCAGAATCACATGTGAAAGCACAGAGCTGAGTGATTTTTCCCTCTAACATTCAATCCTCTCTTTACTTTTTACTCACCCCGGTGGGAGAGGTGAAGGAGCAGGGTATGACACTCAGTACATTATGCTGTGATCGGACTCACGGTGCAGTCATGCAGACACCATTTCGCCCATCTGCCTCTGTAAGGAGGTTCCCTTCACCTCTTGGTAAAGAACACACACAGCTGAGTTGCATTAATGGGGACTGCAAATTGGTTTAATGAATGGGGAAAATAATAATAATAAATCAAACGCCATAAGGCCCAGCCTCCAGACAGCCAGGTTGCAAATATCAATCTTTAACCTTAAATATTTTCGCTATTGTTATTCCCCTTACACAGTCTATTTGCATTAATGCTGATTGTCACCATTCCTCCAGTGTAAATCTGTCCTCAGCCTAAACTCAGCCCTGGAAAGCTTATCCCAAAACAGGTGCATTCTCAGATTGAGCAGAGCTTTCCTAGCAATTTCTTTTTATCACACTCTCTGCAGAGAGTATAAGTCAGGACTTGGTCTAAAATGTCCTTTATTACCCTGATGAATCCCTGCTGTGTTTAGCAGCTGGCATACCTTAAAATAGCCTTCAGGCTACTCTAAATATTGCTGAGCTTCCTGGGAACATAGCGCTAGGAGGAATCATTTGGGGCACTGAGTCCATTTCTCCCACAATCACAAGTCTCCACAGAACAGACACCTGCTTTGCAAGAGTGCACTGTGCACTTCACCCTTCCCTGTGTCTTGTGGCCCACCTGAGCCCTGAAGTACAACATGCAGAAGCAGCTTAAAAATGGCAAAACGTGGGAATAAGGGAAAGGAAGAGATCAAGGGCACGATCTGGCAGAAACTACATGAGGAATAGTGGTGTAGGCATGTTAAAGTCACCTTTAACCTCACCTTTGCACCCCAAGCTGCTTTTAAGCCACTGCTCCCTTTGTGTAACATCAACTTTGCAGTCCTTTCTAGAAGTACAAAGCACTGGCAAAAAAAAAAAAAAAAATTAAAAAAAGAATGCATGGCACTCATGTTGAAGCCCAAATGCTTTGCCAGTGTGTTGGAGTTCGTACCATATGGTTTCTGTAGGATAGCATAACATCACATTGAGGATCTGAGAGATACGTCATAAAAGAGTGGCCAAAAAGAAGGTCTTGTTCACTGTAGTAACATAGTGCTCCATATCATATGTCCCATCAGTACATTCCCCTATAAAATACAAGCTTTTCAGGCACTGCAGTATCACCTTTCTAATGCATTAAAATAACAACTAAAGAACATTGCCTCAAATTGGAGCAATGTTTTTTTTCCAACTTTCTAATTACATTTCTATTTTAAAAAGAAAAACCACCATGGGCAGAGTTAATATCCTGACTGCATTTTAGGAAACGCTATAAAGGACAGTGATCCTGTCAGTCAATCTGGATTTTTTCAATGAATAATTAACCTGAATGTGAAATATATTCATGAACTATTTTCAGGAGCTTGAGTTTTACTTGCTGCCCCCACTCCCCCCCCCCCCCCCCCCCCCATTTTTCAATTGCTTATTAGTTAGATTTTAGATTGACAATTACAGGTTACTGCTAACCCAATAGATTTCTGCAATACTGGATACAGTGGCAGGGCACTACGTTTCTCAAGAAAGGAGTAATCCAAAAGCAATAATAATTGCTTTTTTTTAGAAGCTGAGTTGTTTTCAGCAGTCTGGAAAACTCTATGTCCTCATTTCCCAGTATATCCACAGTTCTGTGCTGCAGTTGAGCCAAAAAAAAAAAAAAAAAAAAAACAACTACATTACAATACATATTTAAGTGCACTAATACGTCCAAGAAAATAGTCTCATCGTGCTGCACATAGCTGTTAGAATAAGTGATAGCAAGGGAAGGATCTTGAAGTCTCCTCATGTAGGAAATACAGCAGCCAGAAGATCTTTGGCAAAGACAAAAAAATAATAAAAAAAACCAACCAAACAAACAAAAAAAACCATCAAATCCTTGTATCGGTATTTGTAACATGCAAAAATCTTATTCCTGCTCCCACCTCCTCTTTTCCCTCGTGCAATATGCTGCAAGGGTGCAAGTGAGATCAAGCATACACACAGAGTTACATGTAGGCAGCACAGACACACCTGCCACTATTCCTGGTGCATATTTTCTTTTTGGTGGCCAAACATCATTATTAGTGTGTTACCATGGAATGAAGTGGGGAGAAGGTTTTGCACCTGGCGTGTTATTGTTCACCCTGAAATCTTGCAAAGGTGTCGGAAGATATCACTACAGATAGGTAACGGAGATCTAACTTTATCTGTGATATGAACTCAGTTTATATGCTTGGTATTATATTACACTGAAAGCTCTCTTTGTTCACACCCTAATATAACCGTATTCTGACAGTCATCATTCATTCAAACAAAATCTTATAAAAATCTATTTTATGCGAGAATATGAATCATTTCTGACTTGCTGGCTTCTGTGATAGAGCAAAAGATCCTATACAGCATTGTTTGTTGGGAGGGGAGGGAGTAGGATGGTGGGCTTTTGTTTGGATTATTCTGACAAGTATACAATGTTTCACATGTTTTATGGACTTGTCTGGGGTATTTGTGCTACACTGTGGGATCAGCAGAGACAAACATCATTTGTCAAGTGATTTATCAGTTCTCATTCACGTCACTGTTGTAATTCCTGCTACCTTCTGCTCCCTGCTATGGCTGCTTTATAGTTCGTCCCACAACACAAGGCTTTGTGGTCCAGCCCCAGCATGAATAAACACAAAGGAGAGGAAATGTTTTTTCATGCAACATGAAGCTGTTGTACTGCAGGAGACACTGCAATGCATAATCCTGCTAAGCCCAGCTTCAGTAACGTCCAAAAGGGAACTGGAGATGTGTACAGACAGAAACAGTTGTGAATGAGCTTGCTCCAAGAAATAAAGATCATAAATTTTCAGAACTCAAAGCAGTTGCTACCTGTAGTGAATCACGTGGAAAGCAGATTATCCCCTCTTTAGCCTGTCTGGATCTTTGACCACCCCTCTACAGCACCCAAAGCCAGCCACCTTCAAAGTGATTCCAGACTACATCTCCCATATGTTTGCTCTCATGCAGCAACATGGCTTTAAACCTATATTCTGTATATTTTTTTCAGCACTTGTCTCAGGAGTTCAAATTCTGACTCAGGTTGAACTGTGTTGTAATGAAAAACCTGTGGCCTGCAAGTGTTATGATGCCCAATCTTTTAATGCACCAGCTAGAAGAGACAGAAAAGCACAGATGTAGCAAATGCCACTGCACAGTATGCTCTCCAGTTACCTGGAGGCGTTATGAGCTACAAAAGCAGAATGTCATCAAGCACTTTGGTGATTCAGCTCCTCCTCATCCTCAGTACTAAGAGGCATAATTGAGATCTTTTCTCCTTTCTTTTCAGATTTGTTCTATGTGTTTTTGTAAAGTCAAACAAATAGGAAAATTAATGACAGCACATGAGTGCACCACACAATAACGTTACTTAAGGACTGCTGTGCCCTTGGCTCCAATTAACCTTAGCATTCGTTATAGGTTGCACCAGCTGCATCAATCACAGTTACTTTGGTTGGGAGGAAAATCCATCATTATTGCAGCCACATGCAGATATATACATTATTTTCCTAAAGTATCATAATCCTCCACTTACCAAAGAGGGCCTGTGATAGCTGGGAGGAGATGAAACTCGATTTTCCTTCACATCTGCTGGATCCTTTCGTATAATCAGCACCACATGCACCAGGCAAGGTCACAAGCTATGACAATGTTCATCACAACATGCAGTCTCCCCATTCTAGTGCCATTAACTGCTCAGCAACCTCTCCTTCTCCATCCCACTGTTTTTAATCTGCTAGAGCACTTCAGAGCAGGAATGGGAGAGCTCGCCTTGCAGAGTCCCTTCCAAGATCGCTGTCACAGACCACGCTATGAGAAGGAGTCAGCAGTGAACCACTATCCCATTTGTTTCAGTGGAATAAGATAAAGAATATCACAGTGGGATTTAATTTCAGGTTTGCTGATCAACACCTGCATCACAGAAGAGTTTCTGACATCACTGGCCAGCATTACAGGATTGCTAAGTAACATCCCGAAAATCTGCAGATACCAATAGCTGATCTAGAGACAGTGGCACCAAAAGCATGGTTTATTTTCTTCCTTTTTTTTTTTTTTTTTTTTTAAAGGGCGCTGTTATGAAGGCAGTTACATGCAGAATAATACAATATGATCAACTTGACATGGCCAAGTTTACTCCTTTTTCTGAAAGCCTGTTTGTTTAACATGCATAGTTTGGGCTGAAGTTTTGTTCAAAAAGCATAGTTGATGAACCAGAAATTAAAGCAGAGCATATATCCCCTAACACAAGGGTGGGATGTACTTGTGGCTCATACTGTTTCATATGATTCTGCCTTGCTGTCTTCATAAAAGCAGACCTTTCCCAAGCCACCTCCCTGCAGATCTGATGGGACAGTTGCACAACGGCTCTGCTGAGTACCAGAGGGCATCTCCCAGCTCTGATTGAGATCTTCTTCCCCAGATAGGTCCCTCCCTGCCCTGCTCACAGGACAGCACCGTGGCTCTACTTTCCTCTGTGCTCCTAGGGGAAGGTTTGCCTCACACAAGGGTTAGGGCACCTGAACGTTAACTGCTTGCTTTGAAGTTGCTCTTAGCTCAAAAAAGGTGAGGTAAAAATAACAAGAAGTATTATAACATAGGTGAGATAGGCCACAGGTGCACAGAAGTAAAAAGATAACCAAGTCCCTGTCTTCCAAGTAGCAACATCAGCTCTAAATAGCTCGCTTTGTATGCATCCAGCTGACAAGTTGACAGATACTTCACAGCCCTCTGGCTGAGGATTTGGTTCTTATGCAAACCTATGACTTTAGATTGCATTCATGCGAGAGGATCCGGAATTTTTATAGAACCAGATGCATCTTTTGGCAGGAGGTGTATGTGTGTGCATGCACATGAACAGGGGGCACATTCAAATTCAAATTCTCCCTTCTCTCTCCCTGCAAGGGAAATTGTTAGCTCAGGGAAGACATTTATGCTAACAGGCATTGTTTGCTTTTCCCAGTTTCAGAAATGCTGTGGTACATTAGGAATGGCAAGGTGCAGGGACCTCCTACACAGCTGATAAACAGAGCCACTTCATGCCTGGTCTGTCAGACCACTGTAGAGCAAAATATTCCTTCCCATTTGTCAAAGGGGAAGTCTCAGTGCGAAGTTCTTCCTATATGGAGCCTTCTACCACACTGACAGATGTGTTGCCGAAGGAAAAAAAAAAAAAAAAAAAAATGGAGGCTGCCCTGAACTTGTGGAACAATTTTATGAGTTCCTTCACCTTCTTCCCTACTCAGTTCAAGTACAAAAAATTTGTTTGGAGGAACAAGTTAAGTAAACTTGCTAGAAACATAAAACCATTTATTTCAATGAGCGAGAGATAAGATGCAGAAATCCATTCCTCACCTGTAATCCCTACTGTTTTTATGTGCATTGAAAAAGTACTTCTATCAGCGTGATGCCAGCCCATCATTTCTTAGATAATGATCAACATTTTCTCTGTTATGCTCCGCTGCTTAGGCCTTGATTCAGCAAGCGTTCAAGTACATCTTTATCTTTAGGTCTGCTAGCAGTTTTCAGTAAAAGTATATACAGCTTGAAAGTAAAGTGCTCTGTTAAATTGGGTCCTTCATAGGACTAAAGTGAAAGCTCACACAAGAGCAAAGCAGCATTGCCCTCCTTCCAGTTACACTTGTTTTATTCACTTGCTCTCGCTGTGTACAGCTGTGGATTGCTGGCAGTGAGTTTGGATGGAATTTGAGGGATTCACAGCTTCAAAGATGAGATGTGCCAGCCTTTAAAACAAGCTTGTATAAACACAGGAAACAAAAGCATCCATGTAAACAAAGGCAGGCAATGCATATATTCACACCTGAACAAACACACACACTTCTGCACGTAGCCCCATATCAGCAGTGCTCCAGCAGGTTATATAGCACTCACTGTATTAGCAGACATTGCTCTCGTTTCTGCTGTTGCTTTTCTCTTTGCTTCATGATCAGAGAAGCACCAGGGCCAAGCCTGCTGTTTCTGCAGCACACTGTAAAATGTATGAAGAGGTATCAAAACCTCTGACAGTGTCTCATCTACAGCAAACTAACATTACAGCTGTGCTCAGGGGATGCAGCAGGCTACGTATCATTGGATTTCTATATTATTTGGTGTTGTCCACATACTTTTCAATTGCCTTGCTGAGATGTTACAGCAAGGGAGATGTTGTTTTGCTTTTGAAAAGACAATGAGGTTTTAAAACATACCATCTAATTCAAAAGGTTTATGTAATTGTAAAGATCAAGGGATAGGGAAAAGGCAAAACATTACATTGCAAATACTGGGCATTTCTGAAACCTCTGCCACAACAGAATATCAGATATCTCAATACTTCATGGGAAGCAGGCTGCTTCCCCATAGCTTTTACCACCCCAACTACTACCCTGCCACTAGCAGTGCTAAGAAGATGCACTGTCTCCACAGCAGGTGTGAAATGAGCTAGATTTTATCCCTGCTCCACTGTGTGTTGGCACACGCAAGTCCCTACAGAGATGTTCATCTTTTGGGGGCTACCCAGGGCCACTCTCAAAACCAGGTCAATAACAACCCTGAATGTGCAGGCATTGCCTCTTGATTCAGAGCACACTCAGCCAGCTGGTACACAGGGCTGTCAAACCTCTGGATTATTCAGGCTCAGTGTCATACCCTCAGAGATGTACAGGCTGACCCCTTATATAGCCCTAAATCCCATTTACTTCAATGAGAAGTAGAAATGTTTGGTAATAATCACAGTTGGCCCAGGCTTGACAGAATCTTCTGAATGTGACTTACAAAGATATAATGTTAGTTCAAGAGACCTGCAAAATCCACTGAGAGAGATCATCCATGGAAGCTAGATGCCTTCATGGGATGCATTGAAGTCAGAAGGGTGCCTAATTCCCATTAACTTAACTCATGCAAATATTTTTGTAAGTCCCTTTTGGCACTAATCCCTCTTGGCTTCATTTTCCTCTTCTTCTTCCCCTTCAATCTTTTATATAAAGTTACCACTTAGCATAAAGAAGTGTTGTGAGGCTCTGTTCGGTGCCTATAAAGTACTTTTCAACTCCTCTGGCAGGAGTGTGTAAGTGTGGAGAATGCAGTGAAACAGGAAAAAGTGCAGATTTTAATGGAGATGATGTGCAGGCTCTATTCTATCAAATACATTCATCTCAAATTTCCCTGGTGTCAATGCTGTATGGCTAGAAGAGGGTGCCGAATCCCCAGGGCTCTCTGTGCCTTTTGGCACCGTGATTAAATCCCCCAAGCTGATTCCTATTTCATCCATTTCTGCATGACTGAAGCAGGAGATGCGGTTTGAGGGATAAGAGAACAAGAAATATTTTAGCTAAAGCAACGTAGCTAAGTCTGAGCTATATTTTATCTTCAAAGAGAAGACAGATAATATACAAATCAACTGCATTACAAGGAAAAAGGGTGGAAGTATACAACTGACAAACCAGTAATTTGGTAACGGGGTGATGAAATGCAACAACTGATTTGTTTATCAGACCATTCTATTAACCTCTAATGTAACATTTCATGTTTTATAATTGAGCTTTCCATTTTGCTATTAGACCTTAATAGCTAAATTGGCATCTTGCAGACCAGGCTAGGAAATAAAAGCAAGCACAGAGGTTCAGTCACAATTCAGTCTCTCTGTCTATCCTGCACAAAAGCTGCATCAGCCTCCATTTTACAATGTGGCCAAGGTCTTGTTCCTGCATCCTCCTCTGGCTATAGCCACCCTCCCAGAGCACTTCAGCTAGACCCCTGCTGAGAACCCTGCCCAGCTCCTTTGGCTCAAGATTATATGGGTTCATTCAAGATCTATAGTGAACTTGTTCTGACTGAAACGAGTTAAGGAACTGTTTAGGTTCCTTAACCTGCTCTCCTGTCAGGATGTATAGATGAGTGTCTGGTGACAGAAGAGCTTTTAAGTCAACACAGCTGTAGTTGAGAGAAAACATGAGGACAATACCTCACTCCCCCATCTGAGCCCATTGTGATATGTAAGGTAGAGCTGTGATGCAGTTCATGCTGTATCCATGTAGATAAAGAACAGGAAAGATGGAAGTAATCAGACAGGAGAAAGAACTTGAGCCAAAACTTTCCCTTTGTTACTGAGCCAAAGAAATACTGGAAAGGAGGCTTATGTGTAGTGGATAGACTAGTCTGGGTGCTAATCTGTGTTGTGAGTATTATGGAATGATACTAAACCTCAGTGCAACAGATTGAACAGGATCAAGCATGAAGAGCCCCATCAGAGCATAGAGGCTGGAGGTAGGAAACAGGCTAGAAAGCTCTGCCAATTTGGTAGACACATTTTGATATCCCAGCTGAGGTTCCTGAGGGGAAATGGGAGAAGGAGGGTCTAGCCTGTGAATTGTGCCAAGCATTAGCTGCCACACTGCCTGCCTGCATCAGATTTGCATAATTTTACCATTTCTCAGTAGCAGAATTGCATGCACCTGGAGGGCTCTGATGGCTAAATCATGAGTGCCTGGGGAATTCTGGCACCACTAGGGTGAGCTGGCAGCTGAGAAAAGATTCAGAGGCTCTAAATCCTGAGCATCAAAGCCCAGGTTCTCCTGTACAGGAGAACTTATACTAGTCACCATGTTATTTCAACGATTGGACAAATATGACTTCCATAATTTGAAAGTTTTGAAGTTCTCAATCCTCTTTGTCTCTCAAATGTCATCTATTAAAGATCCCAAATAACCACTACTCGTATTGCATTCCTTTTGCCCACCCCCCCTTCTGACATACTCATCTTTTTAAAACAGCTTTTTAAATGAAGCTTGTTCCTCAGACTCTGCCACTTATGTAAGTAGAGATTTATTTGCCACGTTTGGGAGAAAATTTCAAATTACCTGTTCTGCCAGCTAATGCCTGAGCAGGCTATCTATTAAACTGCATGCATTCATACAGATGACTTGGTACAACAAAATGAGCAAGTCCATGGCTGTACGTGCAGCAGGGTATTCTTAATGAAGTAGGGAAGGAAAAAGAAAGCAGCACTTGCTAATTGGGAATAGATCCCACCCTACTCTTACAGAAGACCATGTAGGAATTCTTTGAACATAAGGGAAAAAAAATAAATCATAGACCAGTAACAAAATATCATTTTCTAACCCAAAAGTGGCTCTTACCATCTCTACCATCATTGGTTAGCAACAAATAAACATGAAAGCTAACAATGCACTTGAAATGAGTCGTTAAAAAAAATAAACAGACATGTTTGATTATTTGTAATCCAGTATAATCCCGTGTGTAATGTTAAATATTTAAGAGAATTTTTCTTCCATTTGTTCTCAGCTTGGTTGGCCTGGAGCCAAAAATCTGTTATTTTAAAAGGCAACACTCTGGTACAGGTTTTGGATTTCTTTCATATTGGCTCTTTTTATAGAAATCTAAAATTAGCTGTGCATAGCAAATTCACAAACAGCCAAAAGCTGTGCTGTGGGAAAACTCCTGGCCTCATGTCCCAGGGTTCTGCAGCTGCTAATGGGACCCAACAAAGTAGTTGCTAGAAGTAGAGCACATGCAGAAGGCCAGTTAAAATCCTGCCTCCAAACCTACAAAGCCAAACTACAACCAGCTCCTCTATATCTCTTCCAGGGAAGGAGAAGCAGGCAGGTTCCTTAAAACTCTGCAGAGCTGAGGGTGCTGCTCATGAAAGAACAGGACTGAGCCATGGCAGAGAGTCTGGTTGCGTACAGGCAGAAATGAGGATTTTTTTAACAGCAGTTTTGCATACACTGCTAAATGGTGTTTTGAACCAAAAGATGAAGTAAATTAATCTCTAAGAAGCTGTTCTCCTCAATAGAAGGTAATGCTGCAATTTTTCTCAGCTAGCTTTTCATTCTCTGAGAGAGGGACATCCCTTTGCTCCCCCTGCAGATGCAGCATGCTACAAGCCTGTTCCTTCCACTCCCCTCCCACAGCCTCTTCCTACCACTGCTCCCAATACATTTCAGATCGTCAATTTAAATGCCCAGAATTAGCCACTCCAAACTTGAAAGCCTGGGGCCTGGCCCCAATATGAACAAGTCAGGCTTTCAGCTCAGGAGGCATTGCATCTCAAACAATGAAAAAACATCCTAAGTGCAGATTGGCTTTCATTGCATTCTAGTTTTGAGGTGGCTGGGACACAGGTTATATTTTCCAGTGTTATTTGGCAAACATCTGAATAGAAACATGTTTTCCTAAATGAAAATAGAGATCTGCACACAATTACCTGTCTCCAGGAGCTGGGGCTTTAATTAAAATATCAATTATTGCAAGACTTGTAATGAAATTGCCAGTAAGCTGTGCTAAATGTCTCTGTTTCCTCCCCTACAGATACAGGTTTCTAAAAGAGGTAACATCCCTTTCTTCCTAAAACTATCAGAAATGTAAAGAAATAAGCTGTACAAGCAGTCCAATTCTCTTGTAAGATATTTGTATAGGCCTATAACCTCTTTCAGCGATTTCTTCTTAATTTGTATTCATTCACAACCAGCAGAGAGAATGAAAAGTGTGGCAGGGAGAAACTCATTCCAGGAGTTCTGCAGCACCCTGCAGCTTAGCAAAAGTAATTTGTGTAGTTACAGCTCCTCTTTTATTGAACACATCTGCAGCAGTCATTGGATTGGGATGTTTCCTTTATGCCTCCTTGAGAGCTAGTACATGGCCTGGGTGGAAGGGTGAATTTGAAAAATGTTCATATAGTTTGCAACCAGCTATGGGAATACAAAAGCCAGACTACTTTGATCCTATCAGCTCCAGGAATGCTACAGTGCACACACAGAAAAGAGAAACAATAGAAAGGACTCGTGAGTAAACAGCTATTTATTTGTTATTATCTCACCCTAAAGATTTTCTCATTAAGACTTAATGTGGTTTGGTACAGAGGTGAGCTGGGGTGTAGGGTTGGAGATCAAGTCTGTAAATAACAGCAAGCAAGAAAAAAAAAAATGGCTTAAAAATTGTTCAGAGCTTTTTTCCTTGTCTAAACTAGAATTTATGGATTTTGCCCTGCTGCCACCTCATAATATTCTTCACTGTGAGAATGAAAAGAAAGTAAGATACAAAAGTTCTGAAGTGTAATTAAAAGCAATTTATGGGAAAAAAGAACCAACAAACTAATAATGACTAAAACAAGTGCAGCTGTAGGCAAAAGGCAGAAGAGGACCCACAGCCACAAGGTTGATGTTACCCAGACAAAAGTATGAGTATATAATCCTATTTCTCAAAGGGTGCTCAGGGTAGTGTCCCTTCACAATGGCTGAAAGAGATAAAGTGGAAGCGCAAGCTCCCTTTTAAGCCCCAGAGGAGACTGTATTTGACCAACCCTGAGTTTTTTGTCATTCCCAGGCCATAGAATGCTGAGTAATAACACAGCAACCCATTCCACTTCTGATTTTCTTCTTTCTTCCCTACATGCAAGCCATGCTTACATCCCCTCACACCAGAAAAATAACACATTCATCACTTATCAGGTTCTTTTGCATCTCATTCAACAAGCAGCAGTAAAAGAAAAAAAATCCCAATAAATTACTTCGGCACACAAAGGGAAATCTCTGAATTTCATAACGACTTTGCTAATTGTAACTGGAATGGGGATTCTTTCCCTCCCACGTTTCATGCTAGCCTGTTCTTTCTAGGACATCATATCTTGTTCTCAGTTTCCTGCAGGTACTCATGCAGATTACTACAGATCCTTCCAGGAGAAACAAATTGGCACTGAGGAGACGCACACTTTTTGTAGGGAGTCACCTTCTGTGAACCTTGCCTGCC
This sequence comes from Chrysolophus pictus, assembly GCA_037305975.1. Classification (NCBI taxonomy): domain Eukaryota; kingdom Metazoa; phylum Chordata; class Aves; order Galliformes; family Phasianidae; genus Chrysolophus; species Chrysolophus pictus. Next base: position 17,092,304 of record CM074577.1, on the reverse strand, counting down.
CATAACGTATGCATAGAAGTGCAGCTCTGGGAAAAAGATTGAATTCTTATCCTGGGGGAATGAAGGAGGAAAGGTGTTATTAATAAATCCAAATGTTAGGTTTAACTCAATATGCAGAGTTGAGGCAGGGTGATATATCTCCCTCCTCCATTAAAGAAGAGGTGGGGAGAAAAGGTAAGGCAGGCCAGACATGACCATTTTTCCTTAGAGACAACTTGTTTTCCTTATGTGCTGATTCGGGATGTGTGGACCAGGTGCCTTCTACAGGGAACTTTAATGGGAACCACATCGTGGCCCCAGTTCAACAGGTGTGCAATACCACTGCAGTGAAGTACTCAAGACTCTCTGCCCCTCTTTAGTTTTAAGCAGCAGACAGATACATGTGGTCTGGAGGGCTTTCTTGTTTGTTTGTTTGTTTTTTCCCACCATCTCTACAGCTGAGAAAACCAACTTGTGTGTTACATTGTATGCTAAAAGTGGACACAAAAAGGGAGTCATCCATCACTCTTCCAGACCCCCTATGTTTACTAAAGCATTTAAGGAGTCATTAAAGGAGCCTTAAAAGCTCCAGGCACAGACAGGAAAGATGTTCTCCCCCCAGACTTTACCACTGGCACTGAAAGAGAGCCCCAGCAACTGCTCATGTATCTGTGAGCACATGGAGTGCAATTCTGCAGACATTCTGAGAGGTGGAGGCTAAGCAGCAAGGAGCAGGCAATGTAAGGACTTAGAGATCCTCAGGACTGCCTAAGCTACATGAGGAGCCACTTCAGGCCTGCAGAACATCAGAAAAGAAGGCTGCTTAAAGTCAACCTCATCTATATTTCCCTCAGGCCTTTAAACGACAGGTTGCATCGTAGATATGTGACACCAGACTTCGGTCAGCCTTGACTAATGAATTGACACTGTCGGTTCTGGCATGGAGCTCATTCTGGTGGTGTGAAACTGCTCAGAACAGGGGGCTGCTTCAAGAAAAAAAAATCAATGCTATGAACAAAGCCATTATAGCAGTGTCCCCAGGGACAGCAGGGAGAAGGACACCCATTCAAATCCCTTGGTGGCCTGGAGCCTAAGATAACACCTGACCTCTGAACATGCTGGTCAGTATGTTCAAGTGCCACCAGCATGGGCGCAATACAAATGGGGAGAAAATGAGCACATGAGAGGGTCCTGAGCCCCTTTTGCCTGGCTGTAGCCCAGGCTCACAGATGGATAAGCAGCTGTCTCCCAGCTCTGAAGCACTGCCAAACAAGGAACCTCTCTGCTGCTGCTCTTTTTCTTTCTCCTTGCTGTTACTTCTCATTATTTTCCCTTTCTCCACACTTCTGCTGCACAAAAATTGTTCATTTGACAAACGGTGTTGTATTCATAGTCTCATTATGGGCACAAGGGAACTCACCTTATCTGCAGAGCCAACAATTAGAATTCATTGTTAGCCTGATTAATGTTTCAACAGTAAAATCAAAATGAAACAAACACCTATTCATTACCAGTCCTGTTAGATTAATACAGACATTTTTTGTCCGTATTACTTAATTACTAATTGTCATTAACAATAGAAGTTGGTTCATCACCAACTTCCTGATTCCTATACCTTTCTGTCTTGTTATCCTCACATTTCTTCCAAGTAGTACCAGCAAGTTCTTAAGTCCTAAGTTCTACTTCTTGAGAAGCACACAGGCAGTGAGAATTTCTTAGGTCTGCTTGAGGTTTTCAGACAGACTGACCAATTTTTAATTGGTCTGCAAACTCAGTTACAGTAATTTCTTTAAGGTAAAAAACCATGCAGTTTCACAGGGTTAAGCTAATGCAGGAAGGTGACATTACTTACCTGTTTGTTTACTCAGGTTCAGTTAAAACAAGCTATAATATGCTTCTGACCTGAAGCTGCTTCTGTTAAGTTAAAATAAAATCTGCAGTTTGCGGGTAGCAATGGCAGCATTGTGTTTCCTGAGACACAGGGCTGCAGAGGCTGTGTTCACACTGGCAGTGCTGGTGCATATGCACTCTCCTGTAAACAGGCATACCTAGCAATTACCTGTTCCGTAAATGCTTTTGTCAGTAAAACTTTACTTAGCTGATCTTTTCCCCAGTTACAGTCAAATTAACTGCCATCAAAGTGTTGGATTTTATTTCTCAAAGCACCAGAGCTTTTCCTTCAAGCTGACATTGCTCAGCTCCACTCACATCTGACATAGCCACACTTGATTTTAAGGAACAGAAGCTTATGGTTTTAAGTCCCATCCTATCCCGGATCCTAACACCACAGAAATGCTTTAGCCATTCAGCACTGAAATAAAAGTTAATTCCCACAGGTAACTAAAGTGTTACTAAAGCCTTTACCAGTTTAGATAGTATACAGCACACAGATGCAGATATATGTGTATATATATACACACAAGTTCAACACTTGGAAGACGGTACTAAAACACAATATATCACACTTTCAAGAAACTTTGGGCACTTACAAACAGAAAGGAATGGAAATCTAAAATCATAAATCTCAGATTGCCCACTTAATGAAATAACATATTTTTTCATAGGATTGGAGCTTGGATAATCCCCACTGCTTTGTAAGTACCCACGCTCAAAATAAGTCCTCTTAGAACCTGCAGTGCAAAATAACCTGCAGTAAATCAAAAGAAAGGGGTACTGATTATGGAGAGGGAGCAGAGGCAGATAACTCCAGGGTAATCTTCCCCTATATTACCTGCGTGTGCCTCACACCTGCATTGTTGCTAAGTTGCAAGGGCTTGAAGTGGGAGAGAGAATCTAATTTCTGCTTTAAAACTGATACTCTGTGGATTGCTTATGTAACTGAAGAGACATCATTTCATCACAAGACAATCAATTCAACAGATAATATGTAGATAGAGGTAATAAACTGCTGGTGTAATTTTGATTTTGTTTTGAAACTGTATTCATCTAGCAAATAAGAAATATAATAAGGAGTAAATGTCTTGTGGCTTATATATGTGAAAAAAATACCAAAAACTACTTTGCCGAAACTTGGGCAGAAATATGTGAAATCTTACAGAGAAATGAGAAAGATAATGTGTGCATTCTTGAGTTTATTCATGTTCAGTTGTCAATGATCGCCCAGATTTTATGGTGGCCATAACGTCTTCTGCTTTTGAAGAAGTGCTAAAATATCGTACAGTAAGAAGCTTACATTCCATTGACCTGGTTGCAGTAAGAGTTAGGCTTCTAAATGCCTTTGAAGGTCTGGTCTTTACATTTATTCTGTTTCCATATTCAGAAACGATAGCTTTGCAGTTCTCACAAAATGACTCTGAGGAGAAACACAGTAAAGATTCCTACCTAAGTGATCGAACTCCTTGGTAATTGAGACTATGTGAGTATCTCAAAGAGGTGAATAAACACTCGTGTTAGCCTCCATGGCAGTTTGACCATTTTCAGCTTACATCAGTTTGCCCATAATTAAAAGTGAGAAGGAAACAGGAAACCAGAAAGTGGGAGGACTTTAGGATCAAAGCTAAGCAACCTTAACAGGAAGGAGGCTTTAATCCTTCCAGAAGGAAGCAGCCACAGTTGACAAGAGTCATGTTCTCTAGAAGTACATGCAGATATTATTTAATTCTAATAAAAATGAGAATAAAAGCTGCTGAAAGGAGTAACTGTAGAACTAAAAAACATTTGAGGAAAAGAAAAAAAAAGAAGACAGGCTAGCTCCAATGACACAAGCTTCTCATCCATTTCAACAAGACTAAAGCTGGTTATTTCTGTATGCTACTTTCTTTAAGAGTTTCAGAGAAATTTATTTTTTGGCTCAAGAAAATATTTAAAATATATAAGAGTAGTCTTTCCATTAATGGATAAACAGCAGACTTGCCCCTCTCTGGTAAGAAAGAGCAGTATCAGAGAGGCTGTACTGACACCTCAGTTGGTCAGCTTTCATTTCTTACTAGAATTGCTTATCCTCAGCACTCTCTGCCCAGGGGAATACCTTTTAGATGAAAAGAAATTTCAGAATAAGAAGGTAGTCTCTCTTGTCCAGGTAAGTATGTTGTTATTTTTTAAGCAGAGAACATGTTTACAAGCATGAAAATATAAGTTACACAGAAATTGATTCATTTAATTCTGCTCCTCCCAATCTGCTTGCTTATTTTTAATTTTTCATCTTGGCTATCATCAATCCTAGCTACTCCATGGGATTACTTCAGAATCTAAACCAAAGCAATACTGCACAATAGTAGCCAAATTCAAACTCTTCAGTAGCTTACACAGAGTAATATTCTTCTAGATCTCAGACTGAAAACAACACTTGTATCACTCGTTCTGTATATTTGGAATTAGCTCCTTCAGTTGTTTAACATATAAGAGCAGAGCTCTTCTAGAAGTTTCTAATCCACAGTTCACTGCATATGTGATCACATAGTTGTTCAGTATTAACAACGTGCTTAAGAGCTGCAACATGACTCCCAATTCCCTTCTCTAGAAAACAGCAACAAGGAGTCTGGCTGGAACAGAATTAGAAATAAAGCACCATATTGAAGCCTCCATTACACAAGGGGATGTCTTCAGTAATTGCATTAGAAACCTTGCTTCCAAAAATATATACTCTGCTTTTCTCCAAAGAGATTCCACATGCAACTGGAAGGAATTCAACAACACTACAAACACTGATTGTTTCAAAGCAGAACAGAACCTTTCCTAGATTTCTCCACTTTTAAGAAGCAATGCATTACAGGGATCTTATCATATCACTGAAAGGAACTTTCTCATTGGGTTCTACACCCAGAGAACATCTCAGTAAAACAAGCAAAGTAGTTCATCACCTGCATAGTATTTGTTAACAGTGTACATGTACACAGCTGTACGCACCAAGAGAAAAAAATATATATAAACAATTCAAATTTCTTGCATATTCCCAATTAAACAACTCATTAAGATTTCTCAAAGAACTAACAACATAGGTGGCATTATTAAATACTTCAAAAGCTATTCAGTCACAAGTAATGCTATTCTTTCATACATTATCATATTCTAAGAAACATAACATTACTAACAAAAACTTATTAAAAGTCCCCTTTCAGAGAAGAAAGCCACCTCTCAGATTAGTGATTTGAAAAGCTAGTATACATGTTTCCTATTCAAGAAACTTCAAGAGTTTTGGAAACATCACTCAGTATTCACAAATCCTCAGTTACTTAATGAGTCACTACATACTGAAGCTGGGAAGCTTGCCTCACCTGAAGTCACAAGCAGCTTTCCTTACAGGTTAGCTGTAGAGGGTAGATGGTTCTGGCTTGAAGCTGTAGTAGAAGTAAAAATCAGCATGTTTGGATAACTGAGTCCTAGTAGCAACCCTGTATGAACAGCAGGTGTGCCTCATTCCCATTTAACAGCGATTACCCAGTCCTAATATCTCTGAAGTCACTTAAAAATATCTCAGTGTTCCTAAGTGCTGCAGCTTCTTTTTATCAACTGTGAGGAGAGCTCAGGAAGACTTATGATGGGTATTTCTACTTTCTGCCATCTCATCTAGCTTTGCTTGAGAAGATCTCCTGGCTCCTTAATAAGATCCCAAGTAGGATCAAGAGATCTGAGAGAAGGAAAGCCTGCAAACCTGCATTAGTTCTCCTGCCTTTTGCTATGGCTTTTTAAGCTGTGCAGTTAATAGGGGCAACATTAAGAGGCTTTTAAAGAAGCATTGCCTTTTAGTGCAGCCTGTTACTATCATGATCAAAGAAATAAAAGACTCTTTCATCAAAAAAGAGACATGACCTACTAATCTACAGTTCTTTTAATAGCACATTTGTAATGAAATGAGTCTTAATGGGCATTCCTCTATTTCCCTCTTAATTGCTCCCGTTGGAGTGTATTTGCATAAATGGAGTTCACTTGCCCACAACATGCTGAGCATTACAGGGATTTCTGATTGGTAGCAGTCTGCATCCATTTCTTAGTGGTAAATAGCCATGAAACTCCATGAGAAATAAGAAAGCCCTTGAGTATCAAATACTAAAGTAGAGTTTAGCTATTTCTACCCTTCCCAGGTCCAGTACGTTATGCTCCATCTACTAATTGTTTTCACCTAAGTTCAGAGTGGGAAGATACCATATGTTAATGACAAAATGCACAGAAAAAACATAGAGAACATCAAGCCTCTAGCAGAGAGAAAGAAGCAAATAGCAGCTGGTGAATGGAAAACTCCTAAGAAAAGACAAGTGCTTTGTTCTACCACAGATGTAATGGGGCATGCTGGCAGTGGGGTTGGTGAGAAAAGTCCTTGTAAGGGAGAACTGCAGAAGGCAAGCAGAAGAGATTAGGGTCACTGAAAAAAAAAAAAACACAGCAGCAGTTAAATGTGGGATTGCGGCTTTCCTAGAAATATGAATTTACAGATGGCTGCAAGTTTAAAATAGGGAATAATCCTTTTTCACATATGCAAACTCTAATATGCTTATATTAGAATCACATGAGCTCTGTTTACCTGTTTGCCCTTAGTTATACTATTTACTATAATAATTTTGATATGTCTATCATCCTCCTCTGTAGGAAACAAATAAGACTTTAGGGATTAAATTTTACAGTGATCTACACAGCCCAAAGTACAACTAAAATATTCCTTTCAAGGAATTTCCTTCCATTTATGTCTGTCTTTGAACTATCTAATTATTACTGCCAAAATAGTGAGTCTTTGATAGAACGATATGCTGGTGCCTGCTGAAAACGTGCTATCTCCTGCTTTCCTCTATTCCTGGCTATGCATGTGGCAGTACACCCTCTGCCTTCATTGTCACACTGCAATACTTCAGGGAGAACTGCAATGCTACGAAAGGAGCTGCAAGCCCAGGCTTTTTTCTTGTGTTTGGAGCACCTCAGATGTGCTGCTTTGAGTAATTGCTGGTCAGCACAGAAAGAATCTGTTCTTCTCTGGTTCTGCATCGTTTATGCATATACATGACGTCAGATGCCTCTGATAGCATGAGGGTAGGTGCTTAATGGTAGTTTGACTAGGGATGGAAACATTAAAACAGGGCATCTCATCTAAAAATAACAAAAAAAAAAGGTTAGGAAAAATCAAACATTAAAAACATTACGTAGGTTTGATAATACTTTATTGCACTTCTGAAAACCATAGTAAATTTCACAAGATGGTAGCAAAACTGCAGACTTCCAGCAAGTACTGCAATATGGTTTTCCTACAGCATTTTCATAGCTTTAAGGATTTTTGTTTTGTACTTCTGAAAGCACTTTGGCTACCACTTGGCAAGTCACATCTAATGCTCTGCTATCATGGTACTGATTTGGAATAAAAGATCTATGTGCCAGATATGTCTAGCAGTAAAACTGCCACTAAGCACTGCATACCCTGGAAAAAATTGTTCTCCATCTCCCTCATTATACATACAATTACATACTGAGGTGACCCCAGAGCTTTCTCTTCTTTACGCTAAACAATCCCAGCTCCCTCACTCTCTTCACAGGAGCGATGCTCCAGCCCTCTGATCATTTCTATGTTCTTCTCTGGATCCACCCCAACAGCCTGGACACAGTACTCCAGGTGGTGCCTCACAAGGGTAGAGCAGAGGGAAACAATCACCTTCCTCATCTTGATGGGAAAGCTCCTTTTTATTCAACCCATGGTACAATTGAGCTGAAAGCGCACATTGCCAGCTTGGGTCTCATTTTTCATCCACCAGTAACTTCTTGGTCTATCTCTGCAGGGCTTCTCAGTGAATTGATCTCTAGTTTGTACTGATATTGGTAATTACCCCGACCAAGCTGCAGGACTTTTATATTCTTGAGTGATCACAGATTAGTCGCTTACTGCATTCATGCAATGGAAAAAATAAGATTTCCTTTCCTGTGACATTCTTGTCTTGTTTTTTGAGACTGTTTATGCACAGGGGATGAAAGGTATGCTTTCAGTATTTCTATATACAGAGACTTAGATTTGGCATTTCTGAAACAAGATGAAACTGAGGCTCTTTTCAAATGGCAGGTAAAAAAAAATCAAACTATCTGAAAGACAACAAATCACGTCATCAGTCCACTCACCAGCTACTGAATAATCTTATAGTCATACAGTCACCTGTAGCCACCACTGAGGCACTAACAAGAGAGATTTACCTCTCACTTTGTCTGTTTTTTAGGTTTGTGCTCTTGTGAAAGCTGATGTTTGCGTGCATTCTGGTTCACTGGGATTAAAGCAACCACATTATGCCAAAGTGCCATGTTAATAGATCCCAATGCAGGATTCAGGTAGTAGTTATCTTAACATTTCTGCTGCTTTCAGTTATTTATATAGTTCTGGACCTTTTTTTCCTGCTGAGAGAACTGAATAAAAAATGGCTTTCAAAGACACTATAATCAACCACTGCTGGCTGCAATTACATTGTGTACTCCATGTCTTCAGAAAGAACCTACGGTTTAAAACCACATATCTTTCAGTTTGAATTCCCTCTTGGCTCTGTTCTGTTTGGAATTTCAGAGGTGCATTCAGAAATGATCACTAGGGCATATGTTTATGTAGCAAAGATATTAAAAAGAAAAAGTGAACATCAGAAGATTAAAATTTCATCAGCTATCTTTAGTCTGAAAAAAAAAAAAAAAAAAGCCTTTTTTTCTGTTTATGAGTGATATTTGCAAAGGAATGCCTCACGGAGAATGAAGGGAAAAGGGCATTTGGATTTCAGAGCAGTAAAAGCTAATTCACACTTGAGACTTTCAGGTCTTACTGGTCATAAGAGAAACATAATTGTAAAGTAAGCTCAAACTCAACTTCTTTTTAAGTCCAAGTCAATTAGAGACCAAGTCTGTAGCATTACAGCTTTTCAGTACATGAAATTTAGCTATTACTGAAAATATCCAGCAAGGAATTCTTTACTATATATGAAAATGTATCAATATGATATATTTGAATATATGAATATGACATTGAAAATAAATGAATATGATAAATTTGGAAGCCTATATTTTCTTAGGTTAGATGGAATACTGTCTTTTCTTTGTGTAGTGATTGGTACTTTAACCTTTCCCCCACCATGATGAGAAAGTAATTTTTTGCAGATTTTCCTTACAGCCTTAATCCTCTTCTTGCAGTCTTTCCTGCGGGGTAGCAGAACTGTACACTTTGTCATTGTGAGGACAGCCCCAAGGTCAGCTTGAGGTCCTGGCTCTTCTGAATTGTTCAGATTATTTTACAGACTGGGATATTGCTTCTTTGACATGGCTTTGCAACAAAGTAAAATCTAAATAAATAACCACCAGATCCTCACCTAGCATGCCTCCTTCCAAAGAGCAGCTTACACAGCAAAACTAGGAATCAATATCTGTCCATTCTTCTTCCCCCCATTAATGCTTTCCCCACCCTTCATTCCTCAGGCTTTGACAATGAAATGTTGATTCTTTCCTCTCCCTCTGAAAAGTTTGACAAATTAAACACTTGTACCTGATGTCAGCATCAGAGTACTGGTAGACACAACACAGGTGTTGATGAACTAGTCTATACTTTTTCACCCCAACCATAAAACAAGTTTGATTTTGTGCCAGTAGAGGCACATATGCCAGAGTGTTCATTGTGTAATACTATTTGAATTAAACAGCAGGTCTATTTTCTGCCTTTGTGTTTATTTTCCTCCAAGTAATTGAATATCAGTGAGGACAGATACAGCTTCTCCCCCGCCCATCCCCAACCATGCACCGTAAAGAACTGAATAAATAAATAAATCTTGTCTGAATATTCACATCTGCAATTAAATCTTGCAGGGCATATCTGTATCATTCTCCATACTCAGTTCCCTCAGTTACTATGTCATATCATCTATTAACTTACAACTCCTCACTTACTCTTCATGTGAGAACAGCAGTAAATTATCAGTTCTTGAATACAATCAATGTTAAATCATACGGACCTTATTCCTAATGTCTGAAGCTTTGTACCTAGCCCTCAAACAATTAAACTATACTTAGGTGAATAAGAAATAAAAGATCTATTGCACTAGCACTTGTTTGAGTAACGGTTATGTCAGAAATTTTAGAGACTCATGATTATCGACTCATTAAAAGGATACTTAACATCTAATCATCAGCAGCCCACAGTGCCTGACATACATACATACATACATACATATATATATACACGAAAACATCACTGAATGCATGGAATCTGTAAAGAATTTTCAAGTCCTGGTTCAATAACAATTTACGAATCATATTCCTTTGAGAGTTTATTGAGGGGGAGATACTATGGGAATGAATGGAAAAAAATGAAAAGATGTTTTCTCTTTCCTTACTGATGCCTCTGGGGGGAAGGCTCTTTTCTGGTCTGGTTTACTGAACCACCACCTACAAAGAGCAGCACAACCTACTACACTGAGCGGGAGCAGAGGTGGAGACCTCTGGTGTTCTTCATGTCAAGAACCTGCACCTGGTGGTTGTCACTGTGCTGGAAAGCCATCTCTAGGACACTGCTCCCTGATGCATCAGATAAAGCCCAACGGATACATTTTCTCATTGATTTCTAGTTGAAGTAATGAAGTATTTCTCAGGAAGATTATAAAATTGCACTGAATTCTCACATCAGTGACATGAAGACATCTACATTAATGAGATACTGTGGGGAAGGGTGAACAGAAAGGTTGACTATGAACATCATCACCTAGGGGAAATAATTTTCAAGTAAGTTGATATTTATAGTGATTAAGCAATTGTCTAAGGTTTTGATCTTTCAAAGAGGCGTGAACATAAACTTTATATCTGCAGCTTGTCACACCAAAGACAGTTATTTCACTGCAAGTGACACTGCTTTTATGTTAACAGTCATCATACCTAAAGTTAGACTGGGATTTTTTTTTTAAGCTTGGGTGTGCAGATTCCTTCTTCTCCCATAAAAATCCCAGATTTGATATGTATTTGAGCTGACAGAGCTAAGCCAGTTGTCTGAGAATGTTGTACAGTGAAATCGTTTTTCACTCTTGACATTTCAGTTGATTAACACAGTGCGTTCCCCAACCAGCTGACCAGCTGAGGGTTGAGACAAGTGAAATGTTTAAAGTACTCTTTGTCTTACTCCCTGTCTTTGTATGATGTGAAGAAAACACAAATTTTAGCCCCCATCCCTTGGTGGAGACCAAGGGAAACATCCTGTCAATTATATTTGCACTTTTCCCATTACAGAAAAAAACATCCCTGGTGAATGACTTGTTTTCAAATTAAAGAAAGGAATAAGCATAGAAATTGCAAAAGAGCTACTATATTGCAGAGACCTCTCTGCAGCATGAGACGTTGAAACAAAAGCACAAAAGCCATTTAAGAGACAAGGAGCTAACTCTTTACTAAAGACTCAGCTCACAGTATATTGCTCCCATTCTTTTTATTCACTTCACTAAATTTATCATTATGACCCATAATACAGTTACCAGCAAAGGTAACTGTAAAGACACCCTGGACTTCGGTTGGTACTCATCTCAATTGCACACTCAAGCCAAGATCTGTAAAAACATGTCTGCTCTCTTGCCGTACACACAGAATTTGCTGGGGTTTAGCTGTTTGGCTTCTGCATGGAGACCACCTAGTCAAGAGGGACATTATGGGATCATGCCCCTATTTCAGCTGTTTGGACACATCTCTGCAAAGAAGAATAAAAGGCTATATTTCACAGCTATGATATCATTCTCATGAGCTATATTTCAGCATGAGCCACTATAAAACCTCTCCCATGACATCAGAGCTGTGAAATATAGCTGACTTCAAGTGCAGAAAATTCCCCTGTAGGAATAATTGTTTCCTGGCAATTGGCATTTGAAGGACTGATCCTTTAAGAGGCTGGCACAAATCCTGTCAGGCAGTTCTGCTCCAGGCAGCACTGCTCAGGAAACATTAAGTATAGGAGCAGAGCACAAGCTCACTGTGGGATTTGGCTGTGGGGGCAGTGAGATGAGCGCTGGTGGAGCCTGTGGAGTGATGATTTTCACTCCCTTATGCCATGCAGACTTCACTAATAGCAAAATAATACGTTTGCTTAAACGCTGTACTCCCTATCTCAGACCCTTCCTCCCCAGCAAGGTGAGCCATATGCACACAGCCAGAAATTAATTCTCCTGTCTTTTCCCATCTTCACTCCAAGCTAGCTTCACAACAGGTATACAGTTAAAGGGCAGCTTGCCAGGGCTGCAGCTGCCCACGGCACTCATTAACTCACCCAGGCAGCCAGCAGCCTCTGCAGAGCAGATGGGCAATAGTGTGGGAGTCAGAAGTACCGTGTGCAACATCATTTCCCCTTTTGTGTCTTATCAGAGTGCAGAGACTCAGAGCTGAGGGGTAACAAGGAAGGATGTTGGCAGAACCTTAAATGAGAGCCTAAGCAAGTCAGAAGGGCATAGGAAGAAGATAACAGATGCCATAAAAACAGGAAGAAAGCTGAAGCTACCTCAGCTCACTCTTGCCTGGTGCCTGAATCTGCCAAACACTTCAAGTCTACTCACATTTAGCTCTTTCTGTTCCTCTCACAAATTTCCCCTTTCTTGTGAAGGCCACCTTGCTGTGGGCAGTGGATCTGTTCTTACTGTGACTCCTGAATCAGTGCACGTTCAGATGGGTGTAAACCCATGGGTCTGAGCCTGCCTCACAATGCTCAAATGTTTACGTAGGCACATCTCCCAAGCCCTACAGGATGGAGGTGTTTTTGCCTACAGAAGGTTTACTGATCTTAATGAGATCTAACTGGGAACCTTCCCTTTTCTCCGGAGGAAACAACATCATTTCAGAATTAATTGTATCTTTTCCACCCTTCCTCTTAATGTTAAAAAACTGATTTCTCCTCACCCAGAAGCTACCTTCTTGTAGTATTTTACCTAGTGAAGCTGTAAAATGATATAGTTTGAACAGCCCTTTTCCATTACCTACCATCCATCTAAAAGTTAAGTGGTATTTTTTTTTAACGGAAAATGATTTACTAAGAGGAACTACAAGAGACTTGAGGTTATTTTATACAATGTATTACTAAGAACAGTGACAACCAGCAGAGTGGCTAAAAGGAGGCATTGGAAATGTTCTAACTGCATGAATGTACCTCAAAGGTTAAATTCTGCCTGACTTACACCTTGACAAACCCAACATAAATTACAAGGGAAAAAATGATCTTTGATGTACAATATAATCCAAATAGTGATGCATGAAACGTCTAGAAAATAAAATAAAATCTCTTTTGGATTTAGTATAAAGTCAGATTACCATTCAACAATTTTATTTACAAACACTGAGAGCTGCCTTGTTGAATACTGAGCTGGTTCAGAATGATTTATAGCTTCTGATAAGAATACTGAAAAAAATAACTTCTCCAAAGAGCATCTGTGCAAAACAAAATGAAAATCAAGCAAATAAACTTTAAGAGTGGATCTGTTTGAACTAAAAAAAAAAAAAAAAAAAAGTTTATGAAAAATATTCCTATATATAGGAATATATATGTGGAATTTTTTCTGTCAACTAATTCTAATTTCTTCAGACAACAAATTGTTCCAAAGCTGTTCATTAGGCATTTGGTTCCTCATATCATTTCTTCTTACTTAATAAAAGCTTTCAACTTCTTTAAAACAGATGAACTGTCAACACCAAGCTATAGTGTTGAATGCATGATATTCTCCATGATGAAAGTTGTGCAATCTTCAGCGATATAGGGATCATTTTCATAATTATTTTGAAGGTGTACAGATATTTAATATTAAAATAGGAAGCAGTAGCTAGTAGGAGCCCAGAGGCAGAGACTAACTAGATGACTGCTATACTTTTTAATTAATAATAAAAATATTTACATATATAACTATTCATTTAAAGTTTCAAAACTCAGCACATAACTCAAGCAACAGGTACCAAAGAGAACAAAGACTTCCACTTAACTTCACAGTGTCAAAGAGGTCCAGAGTGTGGGAGATATTGGCAAATACATACATCTACTTCACTAACCTGTTTACTTGACCCTTCCTAAATGAAGTTAAATACAAATTCCTAAAATTTGAAGGTAAAATCCTGGAAATTTCAGGCTCTTCAGCCCATAACTACAGCAATTGAATGCCCTTGAGATGACAGTATGCACTCTTGCTAATCCTTCTTGAGAGTAATAAAGTAACCACATCAAGATCCCCAGTCAGAAATTAATCAGCTATATAGCAAAGCCCAGGCTGTAAAAATGTAAATACTTTTTTTTTTTGCTTTAGTTCATGAATGAAAGTAAATGGAGGTGAAGGAAGAAAGATACCAACAACATCAAAACACATCAGGACTACCTCCTTCTACTCAATATACATTCACTCCAATATACATTCAGTCCAATTTAAAGGACTGCTTGCAATGTTTTGAACCAGGAACAGCTTTCCAACAATCTCTTCTAATTTTTGATTGCTCTGTTAATTTTTGGATTTACTTGCTGTAAGGATGATTGTTAATACTTTTGAAAATACTTACAACATTACTACTTTTCTTTTCAGAGATTCTCTGAGACTGCAAAGACTACTTAAAGAACGAAGACGGCATGAGATTGGATTTGATGCACTAAAATAGGTTAGCTTGAGGACAAGAAAAATAGTTGCTATTTAGATCTTCTCTTGTTGCCGTGATGAGAACTTACCATTGCTTCTGGTTGCTGTTCTGGGCTGGCCAGCCCCACCAAAGTTTCTTAACTTTGCTGTCCAAAAGGACTAGTGGCTTTCCAGAAAAGGAAAAGGTTTTGGTATTGTCTGGAAACAGCAGGAGAGACCTCAGTCGTTCCAAAAGGAGTTGGATGTGGAATCAGTTCTTTTTATTGGAGGAATATACAGGAACTGACTATCAATATGTTGGCAAGGTAAGATTCTTTTAGATATGTTTTGATTTTAGAAGAGTTAGATAGCCAGCAAAAGCAAGTAGGTAAGAATGATGCCTGTTACAGTTCTCATTTCTGACTGTCCTGCTTCAACTGAGGAGTAATTCAGTAGAAAGGTTAGTATACTTAAGCTTCAAATTCTAATCAACTATGAGGAGTTCCTAGTTTAACTTGCAAGTCCCATGGTCAATCATGCCCAAATCTTTAAAAGCTTCTGGTTTTTAAAATTATATAATGGATATGATGCAGCTCAATTATAGGATAGTCTAGCTCACTTTTTATCTTTAAAATGTGTTTTCCTTCACATTTTTTAACTATATAGAGTCAAATTATATATACTTGAAGAGGGTTTATTCCAAGGTACCTGGAATTCACAGTGCCTATACTTTTGTGAGGATTCTCCCTATCACACAGCAGGCAACTATTTCATTGCTTATTCTCCACTGCACATACCAGTTCTGCAGCCATTTTATGAAGAGGTTTTGTGGTGCCATGGAAGACTTTGTGACATGACCATGATACACAAGCCATGCTATTACAAAGAGTTGAATAACACTGTGCTTATGTGCTAATCAGGTAAAAGTACTAAGCTCAAAGCATGCCAACAGATAGAAAAGGGTCTTTAGAAAATAAAAATTACATCTCAACTCTGAGAATATCCACATCCCTGAGTTGCAGGCCCCTATGTAGGTATTCCTCAGGTAAACTATAGAGCTAATGCATTTGTGGTTTATGTAGAGGGAGTCTACACTGCCCAAGATGTCATAATCTATAAGAGTCTCTCTTGCAGAATGCAGAAATTATGCTATTGATGATGACATTCAAAGTAAAAACAATATAGCTTAGTTTTCTAAACTCAAATAGGATTGTGTCTGATCTAGCTTGATCTTTCAGGCCTCACAGCAGAGGCTGCAGATCACAGTGGTTTGACATTTTATCTCCCTCTACAAGCTTCTGAGCATTCCCATGAGAGATGGTGGCTGCTTTTCTTGCCTGCCAATCAGCTGTCACTCAAAGTTGGATGTGACACTCCTTTCCTACTAAATGGCTGCAAGGCATGATTCAAATGAAGAGCTACTCAGCTGGTATAATACTCATAGAGCTCCAACCAAGATAATCAGCATTCATGAAGAGTACCACTGAACCCAATCTACAGGAAAATGCCAAAGGCAGAGAGTCCTCAGAGAGAAGCAGAAGGAAAGATAAGAGGGTAAGAAAAAAAGCCAGAGAAGAGTAAGAGAGGAGAACTAGAAAGACAGAGGTGGGTGGAGAGGAAACTTTACAAAGAGGAATCAAGATTGAGGGAGGGAAACAAATCAAATAGGGGTAGAGAATAGAATTTGGGAAAATAAGGTTACCTTAAGAGAACACAATAAAAACAGAAGATGAGAGAGTAAAGGAAAACCAAACAAAAAAAGATCCAAACAAATCAAACAGACAAGAAATACGGAGCCAAGGAAAAAGAAAGAACACAAATTGAAAGACAGCAGTTCTCCACACACACTCTTGTTTTACAGAATACTTGTGGGGGTCGAGGTAGGGAGCTCTTTCAGCAGCCTGTCATTTTCACTGCAAATTCTGACATTAAACCTTCTCAGTCCCAAGTCTCCCATTCTCCACACTGCAGAATTCAAGTAGAAGCTATTGACTACAGAGAGATTGTTAAGGGAGCAAATATTCCTTCAGGATGTGTTTGCAGTGAGACAGCTAAAAATGATCTAGTTGGACCAAAAAAAAAACCAAGAAAGTTTGAAGTAGAGTCATAGAAAGAAAAAAAAAAAAAAAAAGTGGTTGTTATTTTTAAGTTATTCTCCTGTTTATTTGTACTTTAATACATTTACTATTACAAAGCATAGAAGTGACACATAATGTATAAATGTCATTGATTCTGTGTCCCTGGGCTGTTCACAAGTGGCCTTTCACAAGTCTTTCAAATGCCAGAACTGCTCACACCCTTGTAATTTAACAATTAGCCAAAAGGCATGGAACAGCAGCCATTTATTATTAGAGAAAGTTGAATATTGGTGTGAGGATAAGCGATAGAAACAGCTGAATGTCTCCAAATTGAGGTAACCAGGCAATTTAGCTGAGCAATTAAACTTGATTGGAATGGGCAAATGAGGATAATGAACATGTTTATGAAGCATATTTTGTCTCAGAGGACAGAATGTTAACCTTAAATATGAACTGAAAATGATAAGAGATTTTGGTTATCTTCTTTTTATTCCCTTATATCATAAGGAAACATGCATAGGAAATTCTTTGAAAACAATAGCGATATATGCATGTAAAGGGGAATTGTGCTTTCTTTTTACTGCATAGGCAGTCATATCTAGCTTTTTGCTTTTTGTGTTCAATAGTTGAAGCTGGTGGGCATTAACATCAGAACATTAAAAAAATCTTCTAAAAAAAAATCTTTTAGTCTGCTTTTGCTTATGCCTTTTCTATTAATTGTTAACATGTTTAATTCAAACACCTGTATGAAAAGATTAGACATCACAAGTTGGCTGTAAACATTCTAACAGCATTGTTTTTATAACTGCCCATATTAAAGTCATAAAAACCTGTAACTGTTTATGCTACAGAAACCACATTTATATCATAATAGTTTTGGAGAGAAGAGGAGGAAAAGTGAAGAGGAACATATTCAGGTTTGAGATAATAAAAAAGGTAATCTCTCTGAAGATATCAAGCAGCAGTAAAGCTCAGGGCAGTACTGAAGGCAACGCTGAAGCATCATGAGTCATGGGCCAGAGCACTACAATGCTATATGCTCTGTGTATTTTATCTCCAGCAAACCCAAATGCTTCCATCCTTTAGGAGATAATTGTCTAAGCACACCCGAGCACATATAAAACAAAGTAGTCCTTTTCTGGTAGCCACAGGTACCATGAACTATTAGAAACAGGTCCTCCAGTTTTGTTTACTACAGATTTTACTATCGAGTCAAATATGCTGCTGTATCTTAGACAAGAATATGCATCTGCCACAAATCTCCCAGCGTTATCAACACAAGTTGATTGTATGCTGTGGCACTGACATCAGATTCACCATTTTATCATCCAGTTCTATTCCTAAGTTTCATTCCTATATATTCACAAAATAAATCCTTTGAAAAAGAGTAGGAATACATGCCCTCTAGTCTTGGTTAGGCTCAGTAATATAAGGAACTGGTATAAAAGTTCTAGACTAGAATTATTCATTGCACTTCTGAATAACTTGTGAGTTACAGCTATTCACTGAAGTGTGATTGATGGGCACAGTGACATTTTAACCTGAAGATATCTTTTCTTCTGGTTCAGAAATTACAACACTTGCCAGAGACTCAATCCAAAAATAAAATAAAAGCATTACATGAGTATCAAAGTGGAGAAGTTCCCAATTCTACAATCCAGAAAAATCTGCAACATCTGAATTAGTTTTTTTTAAAAATTACCTACTTGTACCAATGCCTGTTTAGTAAAATTTTAAGGAGAGGCATTCACCCCTGCCCTAAGTCACAAGTAAAAGATAAAGTGGTACTGTAGCTGTATATAGAAATATATGCTGTATTCCTCAGAGGTTTTCAGATATTTCTGAGCAACAGAGTGAAAAAAAGCTGTCGTTACAATAGTAGACTCAAAGGTACAGTAATCATTTGTACGCATCTGATGTCTTTACACAGCTATCCCATTGGCTGCATGAAATCCATGTACTGGCATCCATCACTGAGTGGTCTTGTCAGAGCACAAACCTACAAGTCATTGTTATATAAAGGGATAGGATGCCTCTTTCATTTAGACTAAAGAAAGTTCTGAACAAGACTTAAATCTTACTCATTAACCTGGAAACAGCTTCTGGCAGCCTGCAGTAAAAAGGAGCAACTTGCTTTCCTGATAACAACAGGCAGAATGGTTTTGTCTCACTGTCTGTCTGACAGTGAAAGGAAACTTCCAGACATACTTTTCATTTTTTCTGTGTCTTATTGATGCTCAAATAATTCAAGCTGTATGGTTGCCTGGAAGCTATCTGATGTTTCTACCTGTACCACCCATCATAAACAATCATCCTCTGCTGACAACTCAATTTTTCAAGGAAGATAAAAGTCAAAGTTCTGCTGCTATGTGTCTTGGCAAAGCAGAAAGGATACTGCACCTAGGAAAAAGTAGAATCCTTCTCCTTGGTATTAAAAAACAAAAAACCCACAGTGAAAGATTCCTTACCCTCTGTAAGGAGTGGTTCAGGTACCATCAATCCTGCTTTTAGGGAGGACGTGATAAACTGAATGGTATTGCAGTGTGTTTCCAGTAATATTTTGCTTCCTTTTCCCTGACTTTACTTACAGCTACAACTGTTTTGAAGGCAAGCATCACCAAATCAAAAAGAGAATATCTCCAAACCATTGCAAGTAGTAGGACTAAGTCACATTGTGAGAGAGAAATGTACAGCTGTGACATGAGGGGCTATTTAAAGAATGAAAATTACTGTCCTGTAATACAGTCCACACATTTTCAACATCTTGATCAGCAATAGGTCTCATACTCCAATGTGAAAAATTTATGACATCTTAATTGGACAATTAGCAAGAAAAACTTCCCCTTTCACTCAGATCTTTAATATGCTAGTACTCTGTACTTATCACCAAAACTTTTGTTTTTCAAAAAAGTCAAGATGTGTAAAGGCAAACTAAAATGACTGTGAGCATCTGGGCTTTTAGCATTCCTTATACAATTCTACTGGCAAATATTGTTTTTCTTTACTTGTAGCTAATGCTCTGATAGCTTCATGATGCCTTCAGTTTCCTATTCCAAACAAAGTGACCATTTACTTTCTTCATGAAGTCTAAAATTAAAAGTTACATTTGTGACTTCTTCAATGAGTCTACTCGAAACAGCTTTCAATTTCTTTTGACATTCAGAATATCATTTCTTTAGGAACAGATTCTACTTTCTGATTTTCCAAGAGAAATGCAACCCAAGACCCAGACTTTATGTCTTGCAATGACTTTTCCTGAGCAATTTCTGGTCCTGGAGTGGCTTGCAGCAAAACTGAAGAGAGCCATCAGTCATTTCTTGGTTGCTTCAGTCAAGCTAACTGTAGCACTACCCACAGTGTACACAGGCCTCGGGGCTAGACCCCCCATCCCTGGCAATTCTTCAGCACTCTTCTTTCACAGCCAAATGTGCACAGAAAACATGACTCCATGATGTACCTCTCAGACGATACCACACCCATCACCACACAGATGGAGGAGAAATAAAGCCTTGTACCTTTCCAGATGCCTTCTCCCTCCACCTGTGTGAGGGTGCCAGAGTCCTTGGAAAGCTATCAGCAATATGCTATCATGCCTCTTTTCTCTTAGCAGAGCATAGAGCTTTTGCGTTTGTGACACTCCTGCCCTTGCTATTGACAAAAAAGTCACAGGGTTCTTTATGAATACCAATATTAGTTAATTGCAATGATACTGCAGTGAAAGAAGCATTAGCACAAGCCTTTTGTAGAAGAGAAATCTGATATACAGGGAGGTTAAATGACATAATCAGAGCTAAAAATCAGAAATTTATAAACCACAAATGAATAAAATAATGCTGAAAAAAATCAGAGTTCTTAGCTTCCACCTGCCTGTTGCTTCAACAGGCTGAATATATGTCATTCTTGTAAAAAGTAGAACAAATGCCATGGCATGTGTGCACTGCCTTTATTCCTCATCCATCATTCATATTTTATGTTCTACCACTTGACTTTCCCAACTGCCCTTCATTCTTATACTGAATTGCACACACATACACACACTTGTCTTATATTCCTCTTTGAAAGATTTACTGACGCTGATAGAAACCCTCTATACTGTTGGTCTCTGTGGAATAGAGATAACTGAAACAAGGGACCGCTGAGAGGTTAAAGGCCCAGGACACGAATCCAAAAACAGGTTGCAGATTTTAAATCATATGGGGGCTAAGAAAGGAGATAATGAGAAATGGGTGGGATGGGCAAGAACGACATTCAGAAAATGAAAGGCTGGAAACAAAGCATGTTTAACATTTACGATTCTGGTAATTGTGAATCTTACTTGGCATCATTCTTACACCCAAATATATTACACAATAATAGAACCTTACAACCATCTGTCTCTAACATTCCACATCTCCTCCTTTATGGTACATGATGGTACTTAAAATGCAATGGAACATAACCTCCTCCTCTTCTTCTCATTCTACCTAGAGAAGTCAAGGCAAGCAAATTCTGAAACTCCCAGGACAGTATTTCTCTCTGGCTTGAGAAATGAAGTGAAAAAATCTTGCTTTTTTTTTTTTGTGCGTGCCCAGAACTACACAGTTTTTATTTCTATATACTAACAACCCACTCATACCAGTGCTTACATTTCGGGCAACATCTTTCCACAGATCATCCTGTCCTCCCTTTGTCAGCAATCTGCCTGTCTTCTTGGACTGTGTGCCCTTAGACTTCTAGCTATACAAAAATAGCTTAACACATTTATTTTTCTCCTCCGGGAGAAATCACAGGTGAAGTTCATGGTTTATTTTGGGTTACTTAAATTACTGATCTTTGGAGCTGCAATTACCATTTTCCTATTTGTTTGTACAGCAAAGTCAAGTCTTCTCTATAAAGCTGCAGTGCTGTGAATATAGGACTTGCAGGCTAACAACCGCTAGAAAAAAAATCCCTCTATCAGGCTTATGATATCAGGCTTATTCCGCCATTTTCTATTTACAGTTGGCTCATCAAAAATATTAAACTGTAAAGCTTACAGAAATCTTTTTATTAAATGAAACTTATCCTCTGTGACTGCCCTTGCATTTGCTGCTGTTTCTCTCACTGGTGAACATAGGTTCACAGTGGGGCAACAGCAGATTGAGAGCTGTGGCCAGTCAGCATAGCATTTCAAAAACAAACTGAAAATGTGTAGTGATGTGAATAGCTACCACTGATCTGTATGTGCTAATGCAGACTGTGGCTTGCTTTCACCATTAATGGGGTGAAGCAAATCTTAGCATGCACTTGCAAATGCTTCAGGGTTCAGTGAAGCTTGTACTCACCGTGAAAGCCTGAGGTGGCAGATGAAGGAAAGGTAAGAATTGCCCTCTGGAAGAAAGAGAGAAAGGAAAAATATCATTTCTTTCTTTCTTTTTCTAATTTCTCTCTCTCACACACACACACACACACACACACACCAAAAACAATAAAATTTGTAGAGAAATAAAATGCTAGGTGAGCTGGGAGCTAAACTGTACATTACAAAAGGGGAAAAGCATATCAGCAAAAGTTTATTCTGAAACTGTAATTACTAGTATTTTCTTTTCAGAGTTGTTTCCTTGGGAGACATATCACTCAGACTGCAGCCCTTCTATCCCCAGCTGGTCTGCCATGTTGAATGGAACAGAACTATACAAAGGTCTAGCTGGAGTGGCCTTTTTGCATAGAGATACTGTTTACCCAGCACTATTTCTTACTTCTTTGTGAAATGTTGTTTCACTGTTAATCATCTACTGTAACAAAAAAGGTTTTACTGCCCTGCGCTGCTTCATTACTATCATCCTATTTAGCCTGTTTGGCAGCTTTGTGCATACTGCATCTTCATGTTGGCAGGCTACATCTACTCAAGTCATGTAACATGTAAATTTTGTATTTGCATTATGTTATCAAGAACAACAGGTCAAATTCTCCCTAAAAGACAGAATCAAAGAGTATAACTGTATCTATGGCTTCATGACATGCTTCTACATAGCAGGCCCTGCCATCAAGCTGACTCAGGCACTAGATTTAAAGGCCATGCAAACAGAGGTGTCAGAGCATTCATAGATTCTTTCCAGCTGATGCTCTTTCTGTGGTTTTACACATTTCAGGTCAGTTGCTTAAAGGAGAGTTAATGCAACTTATAACTGCTAAAACTCCTCAGAGAATTTCCAGTAGACACAGGGAATAACAACCTCCAAGGGGGTTTCAGCCAGAGAATTAATATAAGAGTGTGAGCCTTATGCTACTTCCAGGTAACTCAGCCTGCCAGGATCTACACAATTCACCCTGATTAACCCACTTCATGCAAATATTTATGATTTTACCTGCAGAAAGTATTTTCTGGAAAACTCCTTTCAGATTATTTATGCTGATTTGACCATATCCATAACATGTTCTCCAAAAATACATATTTTTTTAATTCCACAAATACTAGATAATAATTTGGAGAAAAATATTCTCACCAACAGAATTCCAGTCATTCCAGTCAAAATTAACCCTCTTTCCTAGACAAGCAGTGTTGAATCTTGAACTGTCCAGCACTGAATATTACTCCTGACAAATAGAGCCACAGAATAATTTAGGCTGGAAGAAATCCTTACAGGCATCTTGTTGACCCCTCTGCTCAAAGCAGGTCCATTTAAGAGCACGTTGCTCAGGACTCAATCAAGTTCTATCTCCAAGTTCAGAAATTCCACAGCTTGGGCAGTTCTCTCAGTGCTTAACCACCTCTTTTTGATTTTTTTTTCTTTTAAATATCTAATCAGAATTCCCCCTATTGCAATTTCTAACTACCATCTTTCATCTTTTCGCTGTCTTCTCTGTCTTTATCTACTCTTTGCCATTAGATAGCTGTAAACAACAATAAACCTCTTCTGAAATCTAAACAAAAACATTTTTCTCCTCTCCACATACATCATATGCTCCAGCCCCCTAACCCTTTTTGTGACCCCTTTAAGTAGACTTAAAGCTGTATGTCAATGTCATTTTTTTACAGAGGAGAACTAAAACTAAATGCAGTGCTCCACTTCTATTCTCACAAACTATGAATAGAGGAGAATGATCTGAGCCTCTGAGAGTAGGCTACAGTATTGCTAAAAGAAACCAGTGTTCAGCTGGCTTTCTTCTCAGCAAGGACATTTTCAGCTTATTTAAGTAAAATCATCCAGATCTTTCAGCACAAAACTATTTCTCCATCCAGACTGTATTCCAGCACAGATACAGAAACTTATATTTGCCAGTGCTGAACTTCATCAGTGCATTTCTCCAAGCTGCTGCTGACTACCAGATAGCAACTCTACCTTCTCAGTATTGAAAGCTCTCACTGCAAACCACCTCCATTCTTTTTTTTAATGACTTAAAAACATTGTTGAGAGTGCATTCCATCATTCAAATAATTAAATAAAGATATTAAGCAGTATTAACCCCCAGTATCAACCCCTGAGGAACATGATAAATAATCAACTACCAGTGGGATATCTAACCATAGATCATAACCCATTGTTTTTGTCCATCCATGAAATTTTCCACACATTTCACCATCCATTTTTGCAGTCCATATCTCACCAATTTGTCTATCCAGATTTTATATCAAAAGCCTTCCTAAGGTCATGCAATAATCCTCTCTGCTTTTTCACAATGGTTGGTTAAGCAATTGTTAAACCCATGTTGTTTCTATCACCTTGGTTTTCTTTGCTTGCACCTAGATTTACCTTCCAAGTCGATTTGCTCCACAGCTTCAGACTGACTGGCCAGTGTTTAGTTCCCAGATCCATCTTGCCTATGGCTTTTCCTGTTCTCAGAGATTAGGAACCTTCCTCAATATCTTGTCAAATACCATATCAAGAAAACATTTCGTCACCATTTTTTTTTTTTTAAATGCATCCCACTCTGAGTATGGACCTGAGTTCACCAAAATTGTTAAAAAAACAAGTCCCTACATTTTTGTAGTTTTTTTTTTTTTTTTTTTTTTTGCTTGCTTGCTTTGTCTGCTGTGAATAATGCTTCACTTTGCTAGAATTTGCTGCTAGGCTCAAGGACCTTTGAGACCTGAGGGTAAATTTTACATTCACATTCATCTAACATAATACATCCTTTGGTCAACTCATCAATCACTTGTGTGAAATTTTCTTATGGCACTTTGTAGAAACTGGGTTGTTTGAATACAGCCATATTGCTCTTCCAGCAGACATCAGAATGATTGAAGTCCTTCATGAGTACCATAGCCTTCAATTGTACAGCTTCCTTCCTCCATCTGTCTAACAAAGGCTTCAAGAACTTCATTTCTTTGAGCAAGCAGTCTGTAGTGGATGTCTACCACAATATCACTCATGTTGATCTGTCCTTTATCTGCAAGCTCTTGACTGATTTGTCACTTGTTCCAAAGCAAAGCTCCATCTACCTGAACTGATCTTTTGCTAATCCACCCCCCTGCCCTCCTGAAGCTCTAACACTTGTTTATCTCAACATTTGAGCCATGTGACCCATTCCTTCAAAACCAGGCTGATATTTTGAGGAATGCTCTTTTGAATGACAAATTTACTCAGTGGCAGCCTTGGCCAAGTTTTCCCAGAAAGAATTTTCTATCTGAGCAGCCTTCCAGGGAGAACATGGTTAAGACTTATATATGTGGCCTTTTCAATTGTAACTATTGCCTCACACAGTTTTCTAGTTATCTCTTTATGCAACAGAAACTTTTAGAAATAAATTTGGGAAGCATGACAGTGCAGAGATATTCTTCCCTTCCTCACTTTCTGAATCACAGAACTAAACAAGCCAGGTATGCAAACAGATTAAAGACTCGACTAAACTTGTGGATATGAATTTATTTCATTCTTGTTAAACGTTGATTTAAATCAGAATACGGTTCCCCATTTGTTTGAATGTTTCTCTATAGCCTCACTTCTCCAATCCCTACTTTCCACCCTGCCACACACTTTTATATAGCATATAAAATTCATACACATACCTCTGGATTTGATTGTCAGCATCAAGTGCAGCTCAGAATATCAAGGGATCACCTTTGTCAGTAAGCAAAGGATGAGCATTTGCTTTCAAGCACATCCATCAGGGAACAGAAAAAAGCTGTTACTTACTGAAGAAGCCTGATGTTTTATTCAACCGTATCCCAGTAAAAACATTTCTGGATATTAGGCCAAGCAATTTTTTTTCCTACTAGTTCACCATTAAGGAATATCTTCCCTACCCCTCTTCCCACTCAAGGAATAGAGGTTTTTACTGAATTAAAAATGCATTTCTTCATCTAGCTTTATGAATCTGCATTATATCTACAAAGAAAGAACAACACTGATGTAATATTAAATTCAAGCTGCTGTGGGATGATTTGGGAGATTTTTTTAAAAAATTTTTTATTTTTTTTAAGTTTATGAGTCTAAGAAAAATGCTTTTCAGTGAAATGAATAATTCAGATCTCTGATAAAGAATGACCCTGGGTAAACTGACCCTGGGTAAATTTCCTAAGATGATAAAGGCAATTAAAGCTGGATATATAACACAGATTGATTTCATTAACTATACTAATCAGGCAAATTAAAGATTAAGGAATGTGTGCTAAGGCAGTCTATTAGTTACAAAAGTGCATGTAGTCATTTTTCTAGGGGAAAATAAGTAAAGCAACAAAACAAGAACAACCCAAAAACTCCTAATGTCAGTAAGTGTCTGCTGTCAGCTAATATTATTTGAGTTCCTTTTTTTTGACTGAGTAATGCAGTACATGATAGAAGTCCCATTAGAGTCATTGGAAATCCTCAAAGATATGTAGATCGACCCATGAAAGTATTCTGCCATTAAATGGCTATGTGCATGTACAAACTCATATGATACCTTATTCTCATGTAATTTTTAAAACACAATATGTCTGTGTTAGCCTCTTGGCTCAGTGAGCATCTTTTCTTGAAAATGGGACACAGTATGTTAAATAAACTTAAAGAGTGAAGGCACATTAACTGTGCTGTAGGTATCTGCTCCTATGCACATACCTTTCTTTGAGATATAAAAGGATGTCAGGATAAGGGAACAATTTTGTTCTAACTTTAAAAAAAGCTGTGAAGAAAGCAGGTGCTCTTGAATTGTTTTCACATCTCCCATTGAAAAATGGGGATTTAGGGAAGAGATTTCCAGGGAAGCATGCTTTTCTTTAGAGACTCATTGCACTCCCACTGAAAGTCATTACAAATTAGGCATTTAACTTTCCGTAACTCCACAGCTTACCTGACAGAAAACACATATTTATTTTAGTACAAAGTAGTTAGTTTAAAATACCTCCAGATGCTATTGAGCTAATATAACCAGCCCAGAGTGCAGAAATTTCCCCATCTATCCCTTCTTTTAGTTAATATAGTGACAGTAACCTTCAGCAGGTAGATAATAAACACCAGAGCAATTATATTTTCTAGCATTACAGCATCTTCTTTGCTTTGACTTAAACAATCTTTGGTATTTCCACAAGCTAGCATAGAACAAATTACACCTAAGATTCAAATCACATTATAATAATTATGTACAGAACTGAACATTGTTAACAACCCACATTTCACTGCAAGAAGAACATCAGAGAAGCATCAAATAGCAACATAAGATCAGCCAGTAAGACTTTGAGAGAGACAATATTAAAATCAGTAAGTTCTGCATTTCCAAATACAAGTCTACTTTTCCACTGCATATCTTGCCTTTTGTCAAAGGTGCATTTAAACGAGCTTCACTCATTTGTATATATATATATTTTTTAATACCTTGAAAGTCATTAGTTATGCATCAAACTCATCTTTTTTCATTTAGTCCTTAAGACTCATATTTGAAACCGATGACTGACAATCCAGTTATGGTAGGAAATGTGGAGTAATGATAATCTGTCCCCTGAAATAAAATGACTTGTACACCTCTTTTTGGCTTTCAAAGCTTCAATGGATTGAATTTTCATTCTTGACCACTGAAGTGTACACATCAGTAATAAAACAATTTTTAATCTCTCCTAATCTTCTGCTCAGATTTACATGCAAGAAAGCATTTTTAGTACCTCAGCTAAGCTATGACAAGTCTAGAGTGGCTAAGCCCTTTATGCCTTTCAGTCAGTGGTGGGTACTGATGACTCAGATAAACTAGTCCTCCTGTCTCCCAGGTACTGTTTCTAACAGTTTAAAAACAAAACAAAACAAAAGAGTGGTGGCCACTACAACAGAGAAATGCCAGATGTTGAAAGAGATGAATTAAAAAGCAGATTGATTAAACAGCTTCGTCTGTTCATAAGGAATTGAGAACTGAATAAAAAACAGATCTCCAAGCTTTTGTGAAGGTAATTCTAGAAGTCTGTACAATGCTATTTTGTTATGACCACTGCAGTTTAGGTGAACAGAGCTTTATAATCTTTCAGGCAATGGCTTGATGAACCAAACAGTAAGCAAAGCTGTAGAAATCATTTTACAACATATATATGTTCTTTTTTAAGTGAGAGAAATCAGTACTCGGAGGTATAATAGCTTTCAGTTCTTTAATACCTGCAAAGTGAGATTGGGTGTCTTTCTTGTGGTCATGTAGTAGTTCAAAGAAAGCAAGAATTTTGATAAAAGAAAATGAAAGTCAAGGACCCTTATGTTTAGAGATTATCAGATGTGACACAGAAGTCTATTGTGTTTTATAAATTAAAGACCTATTTGTCTGTTGTAACTTAGTAAATTCCTGTTATAATTGTGCTTAGAGATAATAGCAAAAGGGACAAATAAGACTGCATTACCAAAGAAGGGCTGAGCATCTTTCAGCCCAAGAGAACATGGAGACACCTTTACCTAGCTTGCAGCTTTGTTCAATAGTCCTTAAGATCTGATAGAAAGTTACCCCCTAGAGAGAGGGAGCAACAAAATAAGGGATCTTTCCAGCTTGATGTACTGCAGTTCAGGACAAAAAGCTCTTGTGTCATTGTCCCTATTTAATCAAATTGAAGAGCAGCAGCAGTTGTGGAACCCAAGAGGGATAAGAGTTGATAGGCTCTAGGCAATGTTGAAAGGATTGACACTTCTCAATTGATTTTTTGCAAAGCTGATTAGCTATTGCTGCATATTTGCACTTCAGGATAGAAAACCATTTGTGATCTTGAAGGGTGTGTAACAAAGGTGTGAGTCAGTAGAGTATGGATGTTTATTCTTCGTTTTAGACATTTTAAATAGGACAGCAAGTTCCTGGCTACTCTTTGGGCAGCCTGTCCCACATCGCCAGGATCACAGTATCACACAAGTTATTGTCAAGATCTACCTCAGACCACACAGTCTCGCCTATAATCCTCACAAAATAATAAGAAGAGCCTTTCAGCCTACCTGGAGAACACAAGCCTGGAGGGGTCAAATACAAAAGCACTTTGTCTCCTGACCCTGGTCAAATGTTAAATTCTTATTTCAGTGTCCTTTCTGCTGTATTTCTTATTCTACTTCATTTTTATTCCAGCATCCTGGAACCCCTTACAGATTAAAGAAAAATTCCAATAACTCTAACCAGTCACATAAATTTTATTTATCCTTAGTAACTCTTCAGTTCTCTGTGTCATTAAGATATTACTTCAGTATTTGCATGCTTGATTTCAGTACTCTATCATACCCCTTACTGTTGTTATGCAATGGAAAACACAGCAATGATAGTGGAATAGCTAAGTCCTAGGCTAAAACAAGTAAGGATTTGCTCAAAGACAGCAGTCATGGACATAGAAACAAAAGAGAAAAAAAAAAAAACAAAACTACTTACTTTTAAAAGACACCAGGTAGGTAGGGATCTACAGTGAAATACCCTTGCCTCCATTGCCAACCATTCAGTGAGGTCTGAGAAGGGATGCATTCTGGCTCCACACCTTTTGGTCACTAAGGCACAGTGCTTGCACCTGAGCTCCCCTGGGTTGGCCCTGCTTTCCCATCAGGTGCTCAATCACTGGGTCAAGCCCTAATTTAGCATTTCTGCTATAACTCTTTCCAGAATATCTTGCAGGAGGAAAGAAGGAAAAGAAACAGGATAGGAATAAAATAGGAGTTACTAACAAAAAAATATATTCCAATATGCTATGAATGGTCATATATTAGAAAAGCCTTAACGTTAGTCCTGGGATATCAGGAAGAAGCTACCTAAACATGCCAACAAAAATGACAAATGTATCTACTTATTTCTAAAAGATATAGGAAAATACTAACATTGCTGTTCAAGACCTGTGTGCATTCATACAGAAGGAAGGCCAACTGAAATGGACCAATTACAGGAAAACTACATGGAACTACTAGAAACAACACATCTGGCCTTCTCTTCATGGGATCCTTTTGGAATCTACTAAACTCCAAAAAATGAAAGACCAGCATTTTAAACAGGATTCTATTTGAGGACTGAAAAGTGACCATTTTACACAGGAAGAGTGCATGTAGGCTGGCAGCTTTGCAAAGAAAAATACTGAGAGTATATATCATTATTATCCATAGACGTTGGAAGAGAAAGAATATAAGCAAGTGGGAGGAGGTTCTTCAAACAGAAGAACAGTCTTGATGCAAGAAATTAAAATTGTCTTAAATTCAAATACTCAGGTGTCAGTCATACTGAACCATATTCAGGATTACACTATTAACTGCAGTAAAGTAACTATACTAACTATAGTAAACCAATCACTGAAGTAAAGTAAACTAATTCAAGTACTCTGTAAACTGTAACATTTGTGAGATCAAGAAAGTGATTAACAATGAAGATTGTTGATTGCTTAGAATAGCAGATCTTTGGTTAGTGGGGAGATGTAAAAAAGAGGCTATCCAATTTTAAGCACCTGTCATAATAGTTTGAAAAAAGCCCCTGTATGGAAGTATGGAAGTGCTGTTTCTGGCAGCTGTACATTTGAAATTATGATGCTATGTTCTGGTAGAATCTCTTTGCATTTTTCTTTTCATCTTGTCAATACTTTTTTTTCTGTTGTTTGTTTACTTTCTATGGAAACGACATACTCCTATTTTGAGGCTGATGAGTATAAATCTTCATATAATTTTCAAATTGCTTCACATAAGAATAGAAAGGAATCAACCCTTAGTTTCTCTAAAGTCTAAGAAAATTTGGAAGTACTGTAGCACCTTTCTCCCATTTCTTCTGAATCCTTTTTTTAGAGTTCTACCATTTTTACCAGAAATTTGAGTTAAATTTTTGAAGTAACAAAACAGTGAAAGGGTGGGTACCTGTATCTTAAATTAACCTTCCAAGTATGTGACCTGAGCAGATAACTAAGCTCAATGCTCTGTACCCTGTCCATTGGCCTTCTTGAATTGATTTTTTAAGTCCATTAACCACTTCTAATTAAATTTTATAGAGGAATAAAGGTGTTGAAAACACTCATTTCATTACCGTTTGGAAGAACAGTAGCTGCATAAGGTAAAGAAACCTACATTTAGTCATGACTGTTCAGCTGGCTGTGCTACAAATATGCATATAAACCAAGCCACCACTGACCTCAGCACATTCCATCTTTTTTCAAGTCAGGATTTATGGGACATGAGAAGGAGCTTAGCATTTTGCAGTCAAGAGGTTCTGAGGACATAGATAGAGCAAGAAGTATAAAATACCATGTAGTGGTAATTTTGCACTAGGGATGAGTCAGATGGAGAGGTTATGTGGACCAGGAAAGGAGATGATGGTTTCCATAATTGATGCCATAAGAAGGTGGCACATACATCCACTGTAAATTTGTCATTTCTGGTGATGCTGAATCTTCCAGTGGATCTTGTGGAGTATCTTCTTAGAAGAAAGGCTCTTTCATAGCTTGAAATAACTTATTTCTGTAAGTATTTGCCCCAATAACACATGACACAGTGTGTGCATATATAGGTATATGAAGTACAGATAGTGTTTTGGGAGTATTTTAAGAAGCAAATAAAGACTCTAATTAAGTTTCAGCAATATATACTTAAGTACTTATTATCTAATGAACAAAAGATATATTTTTCCTTTAAACACTGAGTCACTAAGCTCAGCAAAAGCTTTAGACATGATTATTTGGTGATCCTAATGGTGTTAATTATTATATTAATTGACAGTGTTTGTTGATTTTATAGTGATAGATAGGGAAGAGTTCAAGAAACTTATTACTCTGAAAGAGAAACTGTGCGATATTATAACATCATAGTATTTTTAGTGTTTTACTGTAGCATCACACTGTGTGACCTCAAGCAACACATGTGGTTGAATTTGTTCATTACTTGACAGAACTTTGCTGCTTGGATCTATTCAATTTGGAGTGAAATCATTGCTATGAATACTGCCAAGTGTAAGCCACTGATTCGTTATGTTAACTGCATACCAACTGCCCACTTGACACTTTAATAATTGGTCTCCATTTCATTATGGTGCTAGGAAACAAAAACGTGGCCGCAGCAGTCCCAGAATAGCAAGTTCGTTTTATAAATACAAACAAACAATAAGACATGAGGCAGCTTATTTCTGGATAATTGTAGGTTGATGATTTAGTATGTACATCCCAAGGTCAATTGGCTTGTGTCATTGTAGAGGTTCAGGGACTGCTTTCAAAGTGAGGGAGCAGGGGGCTGTATTCACAACAGGAATTGGAACTTGATTTGTAGGATGGATGGAAACCACCTTACCCACCGAATTTCCAGTTATCATAACCAACAGTACGACATTAGTAGGAGCTAAACTGCAATTTACAGCTGTCTTACACAACCTAAAGCCATTTCATGAATGAGATTAACTATGCTGTTTAAATCAGTGTTATAGAGCGAGGTAGAGGAGGGATGTTATTTCATTCTGGAGAATATCCATGGCCTGTAATTTCAATTTTTTGGGGGGGGAATTTAATTACCACAGCTATAAAAG
The DNA here is from genome assembly GCA_037305975.1 of Chrysolophus pictus. Taxonomy (NCBI): domain Eukaryota; kingdom Metazoa; phylum Chordata; class Aves; order Galliformes; family Phasianidae; genus Chrysolophus; species Chrysolophus pictus. Next base: position 17,059,894 of record CM074577.1, on the reverse strand, counting down.
TACATTCTCAGTAAAACCTCATTACAAATATGTGTGCTGGAAAACTGCCTCTGTCTAATGCATTCCATTATAACACACACACACACACAAAACAAAAAAACAAAAAAAAACAAAAAAAACAGCTTAATTTTAACCTATTATAATACAGGAGGTCTCACCTTCATGATCAAGTTTTAGTACTGCAGTTTCATATAGTTTCATACCGAGGTGAATTTAGCACAGTTTGTAATGGGCCCTTCCAGCCCCATCCATCCCTGCTCAGGCAAGACTGCTGAACAGCTGAGCTCCAGTTCCTCACAGCCCTGTCCAGAGAGGCCACCTGCGGGTCCACAGCACAGCCTTGCCCTGAGGGAGATGCTTGTACCCCTGGTGCCCTACTCTTGGTAAGGCCCTGCCTACATGGTGCCTCCTGGCCCACCCGGGAAGCCCCTGGCCTCACCAGCATTGAAGCACACCGATGCTACTTCTGTTATGCATACTCTGACATTTTAGAGTATAGCTCTTGTAGCATAGAACACTGAAGACAAACACTAATGGATTGCAATACTTAATGCCAATTTGATCTGCTGCTTTCACGCCATTTCAATTTATAATCTTTTTACAAAATTACATGAAAGTCACCCTTAATTTTTTCCCGCACTTTGCTCAAATAATTCCTATTTATGTAGCATAGGCCTGATTCAATTTTTGAAACCCTGGTAAAGTTTTTCTGGAGCTCCTTTGAAGTTAAGCAATATCGTGTGTTGGAGATGAACGCAAATGCTGTAAACAAACTCACTCCAAAATAATAATAAAAATAAGTGTTCAAAGCACAAATACTTTGAGCACAGCTTTCACATGTCTCTCCAAGCTGAGAAGACACCTCTGGCACCACCCTTGATGCTTCTGGGGGCTTCTGTCAGTGACACTGGGAAGAGCAAGGCTGCTTCAGATTGGGACTCCTTGTAATAAATAAAAAGTTATCCTTTTAAATTAATTATGTAGGTGACAATAACTACAAAGTCAAATACAGATAGCTAATGCTGTAGTCTTGCAGTGTTTTTAAACAGCTGTATATTTCTTACCGGAGCAATGAGGCCCTATCTTCTTTCAGGCAGCCATGTTTGAATGACTTGGGCCAGAATGTTCCCGAGGAGAGAAGAGAAAAAAAGACTGGATGGTTTTTATCTTACTGTAAATCATTAAAAGCAAAGAAGATGGTTCACGTAACAGTGGCATTAAAGTAAAATGAGTGAAAGTATGCCTAGGGCATAATAAAATCTTTAATTTGTCGTTCATCCTCAGCCTTAGCCAGTGATTGATAGGTGATTTCACAAAAGTGTCCAGAGAAGATTCTGAGTGAATCAATTTACTATAATATTAATATAGTTCAATTGCAGAAGCATTTGCTTTTTATTGCAACTTACTACTTCTCAATTTTGCTTACCTTTGGGGTACTGCTCAGTTCAGTCACCAAATTAGATGAATGCTATTGAATAACACCAAGTTCCTCCAGAAATAAAAAAATCTAACTTTAAGTAGAGCCTTGAAACGTTTGGCCATAGTAAATTTATATTGAGGAGCAGTAATGTAATACAACCCAGCTGACATGAATATTGCATCCCACGATATTTTATTCTATCTCATGATTACCTGCCATGGTCCATTTATCTGGCCCATGAATAACTTTATGCAGAGGATAATGGACACTCTTTTGCAACATGAGTTAATACAAAGAGTGAAACTATGATGTCTCGTATCTGTCCTGCTGAAAGTACTTGCAATATACTTTCTATGCATATTTCATTACAGCAAACTTCCTGTGAAATGAAGGGTCTGGGTAGTGAAAATACCGTCAACTGCAAAGGAAAGCGGGGATGTTTCCACTACTCATTTTATCTTCATAACAGTTGTATTAAGTTTTATATACAAAACCATCAGCTGCATTTTTAAGTGTATCTCTCCTCCAGGCCCTTCTTTTGGTCTAAACTTGCACCATTTGTTCCTCCTTTACATTTTATCCCTAATTATTTTTTTTAACATGGTTGGAATAGCAATCTCTCATTTCATATAGCTCACACAAGCAAAATATTGCTTTCAAGATAAATTGACACTTAAGAAAAAATAAAGCTGAATGGTTTTGCCTGGGTAAAATTTTATACAAGCAAACAGTCAAGCACAGATAATATAATCTGTAATAATAAATTGTTTTTCTAGATATTTTCCTCATAGGTAAATGTTGCAAATTTATCATCCATGAGAAGCTTTCCTGAAGATCTGTTTGTTTATTCTAACATACAGAAACAACTTTTCTGAAAAAGAAAGGAACACAATTCAAACTACTTTGGCCTAGCTATTAAATAGTTCATGCTGGTGTTGTGATTTTGTCCTATCCCACAAGAACAAACACATAACAAAACAGAAAACAAAACAAAACAACCCTGATGTTCAGTGGTCAAATAACTATCATAATTTATTTAAATCAAGTATTATAATCATACTTTTACGAAGAATTTTTATGAAATATGTTCTTCAGGCCACACATGGTGGCACACTGGAAGGTCACTGTTGGGACTGATGAGTAGATGCTCAGACAGCCTTAGCTCTACATAACATACATGGGACATGACCTCCCCCAGATCTGATTCTTAAGTAGATAACCCACTTACTTTCTGGCCAGCTGAACACTTACTCTGTTGTGTAACGTCTTGGGAAAGTGGTAAAGCTGAAGGTATTAGAATATTAGATCTGAAGAGAACATTGTGATAGGAAATGTTTATTTTCAGAAGTTACTGCTTTTGAAAAGCTAGAGATTGAACCTTCGATGAAGATCACTTCATTCTCAATGTTAGTGATTTGGTACACATTGTCTTGATATTCAAGAGCCACAGTTCATCTTACACTGATAGGTTAGCTGTCGGAGAAGAGTGGAAATTTCATAAACAATTGACTGAAAAATCACACAGGTTTTCATTTTTAGCTCTTTAGGTAGTCTGGACTCTTTAAAGAATACTAGGGAAGACAATTCCTAGTGGTTCCAACACCCCTTCTAGCTTGACCTTTTTTGCTACTTCGTTCCTTGAAACCAGTTTTAATTAAAATAATGATAAAAATGAGTTTGGGAGTTCAGCCTATAACAAGTCTCACAACAGCACTATTCCATGATTTGTGTGAATTAATGACAGTCTGTTATCAAGGGCTGTTTTTCTCCCACTATGATACAGAAAAAATTAAAGTGGCTTTCAAGGCAAACAAAAATTGAGTATCTGGATGTGAGACAGTCAGAAAAAAATACATATTTTTAAATAAGAATTATTTTTATGACTTTTTTTGCAAGTTGCCTTTGAGAAAATTATACTCAAATATCCAATTACAGTTACTTTCCACAGTAGATTTCTAGACTGACTTCTTATTCTTCAGAGGTTTAAGCTATTTCTGGTAAATCATATTATTTCTGTAGGTTTGATGGCCAGCTGACTAGGACTCAGGAGATCCGAACTGTATTCCAGGTTCCAAGACACTCTTTTTGGAAACTCCAAGTTTCTACACTTTGCTATTCAAAAAAAAACAAAGTAAATGTAATTGACTGCTTTTGTGAAGTGTTTTGAAATCTCCTGATGAAACATCACATACAAACTAGCTATCGATACTCTTATTTTCAAGAGGAAGGCTCTGTGCAAAATTACACTGAATGCCCATTTTCTCCCTGAAGGAGATGTGCCTCGGCATGTCTGGTAATAATTTGCTGTTCTACAGTTCATATATTTTGTTCTATTTAACATTTTTTTAAATTATGTTTTATATAAAAACATTTATATAAAAACCTTTGTGTAAAAACGTTACATAAAAAACATTTTGTATAAAAACAAAGAATTTTACCCTTATAAGATGGACTTGTTGCATTGATCATGCTTTCTGTAGGGTCCACAGGCATAAGTACCCATGAGGGAGCAGCATGCCACCAGGTGGCTGTCGATAGGCTTCCAGCATTGCATTAGTCTGGATAGAGGGTTGGAGGAAACCAAAACATTGGCTATACAGTCACACTGGAGGCTGCCCTTCCAATGTGCCTGGGGAATAGCCAAGCACTGGTAAAACCTGTGAAGATCATAATACTCTGTATTCTTTCAGTGTGCAAATCTTTCTCTTCTACAAAGCATTCTATCCAGCAATGCTAAGTACTTCACCACACATTCAGCTACATATATATATATATTTTTCATATTTGCATGAAGAAAGAAAAGCAAAGAGATGGTTGAGAAAATTCAACTCTTCTGACACATAAACATGTTTTTGCTATGAAAACAACAGTTTGAAGAAATCTGCTACTTTTCTTCTATGAATTTTGTCACTGATTCCCCAAACTTAGAAGTCATTTTAAAGTATATTTTTTTTTATTTCATGAAACAAGAAAATAAAATACATTTGATTAACCTTTATTCTAAGGCCAAAGGAATTAATATACCTTTACCAAAGGAACAGCCTTCAGAGTAGTATTTAATCTGTTGTACCTTGTTGTGCACTAAGCAGACTTTCAGTAGCAAGGGAAATCTCCTGGGAAAGCTCATGTGCTGTATGCTAACTACCATCATTCTCTACTTACCCTTGCACTCACCTTGTTTTAGATTGGTCGATGTCCCTTTGGATAAGGTGACTGATATCTTCATTGCCAGTGCTGGAATGGTCTTGTACATGTGCTGCCTCTGATTTTTATTTGCTGCATATGTGAATTTGTGTATTTTCACTCTTATTTGTATATAGTCCAGAGTCATAAAAGCACAGCACACAGAATTTGAACTCAAGAAGTGACTGTCCTGGCTACTTTTTCTTTCTTTGACTACTACAGTTCAGTTCATGATTCTGCAGATTTTCCAACCGTTGGAGATTACTATCCTATATATTCACAGAATAGCACTTAAACCTCTAGTATTTAGATTTGATTGATATATGCTCAGCTTTGGAAAGTCATCTGCAACTCCAGTTCCTAGGTTTCTGCAGAGATTTTTTTTATAATACTGAAAACAATTTCAAATCCAACATCAAGATACCACTCCATCCATTCAGTGCTCCTAATGAGGTACAATCTTATTTCCTAAAAGAAGTGTATAGCCTTTTGTATTTACAAGCCTGCATCATGATAATGGGATGAACTATGTAGAATTGTGTCCCAGTTATTTATTTTCCCCACTTCTTGATTATTTTCATTTCACCACCAGCTGCATTCAGACCAGGATAAAGGAGATGGATCACTTAAGTACATCCTTTCTGGAGATGGAGCAGGAGACCTCTTCATTATCAATGAAAACACTGGTGACATCCAAGCCACAAAGAGACTAGACAGAGAAGAAAAGCCTGTATACATACTTCGTGCCCAGGCTATAAATCGAAGAACTGGAAGACCAGTGGAACCGGAATCTGAGTTCATCATCAAGATCCATGATATCAACGACAATGAGCCAATGTTTACAAAAGACGTTTACAATGCCAGCATTCCAGAAATGTCAGATGTTGGTAGGTGCTAACAGTTAATTTCTGTATCTGATCTGAATTCTTTCCGTGGATTTTATTAAGGGCCCAAAACTGAAAGGTAATGAATGCAGACATCTGCTGTTTGCGATGAGTAGAAGTAATTGAGCCATTAAAAAAAAATCTGTCTCCAGTGGAATTAGTGACAATGGTTTGCTGAAAAGATAAGTACCAGATGAGTAAAATATGCTTCCTCTGTTGTGCCACAGGAAAAGCAAGTTAATGCATTCTTGTTTAGTTCACAGTGAAAGTAAGCTGAGCTGACCTCTGTTACAGGACACCTTCAAAGAGTTTAGCATACATTGATAACATGATTTAGTTGCAATGTAATAGTAAACACCACCTCTAGAACTATTCAGCTAACGTTGTTTAGTTCAAGAAGGTAAAAAGAAGTGAAAAAGGAGAGATGCAGAAGTGAGTGTACACACTTCAGGAAAGAAAACTGTGAGCCAAGTCAACTCATCATTAATTCTAAGATATGTCATTACTTTCCTATTATTTTTGTTGCTTTTCTTAGGCAAAAAAAAAAAAAACAAAAACAAAAAAAAACAAAAACAAAACAAAACAAAAAAAAACCCACTGAGCTACAAAGTCCACTGATCTGCATTTAAATCTTTCCATTTGTTTCAAAGATATCAAGCCATCGGAATGAATTAAAATAAAAAAGAGGGAGAGAGAATTCCTTGAAATATGACTTATGGTTGGATCTATTTCAGGGAAGTTCACAGGTTTTGAATTTTTCTCTCAGATTCTTAGGAAGGTCATTTTGATTTTTTTGTCAGACATAAAATGGATGGTTGAATGGCAAGAAACACAGTTCTAATCTGAAAAAATACCCAGAGACAGAAATATTAATTAATCACAATCAAGAATGAGATTAAAATAAAGCTCAAGCAATATGAAAATAAAGACTTTAGGGCATACTCTCTCATCTCATTCATGGGACTTGTCACACAGATGTAACCTCACCTGGTGAAGACAGAAACTAATATTCACATTTTAGTATGTGAACTGAATGCTTTATTCACAAATCTGCTTAAAATCTTGAAACTTAAGCTCATTTATCATGTTTGTTAACACTTTGACCAGAATTCAAAAACATTTCTTCCTCTAAAAGATATATAAAAAAACTATAAAAAACAGATTTACATTCTGATGTTGAACACCTTAAAGTCTAATATTGTTCTGACTTTAAATTTTAGTTTAACCTGTTACAAGCATGAGCAAATTTGTGAAAGTATATTCTTGAGCCAGATTCAAACTCTAAACATCTTCCATATCTAGTGAAAGCTGGGTTTCTGATTTGTGCCTAAAACTTGTGATAAAGGATTTATGTATCCAATTGATAACTGCAGTTTAATGAACTGAGAAAAAGCCAGCAATTATTTTGGTTTGGAAACACTATCTTTTATGAGAGCAGAATAACTCCTCCCAAATAAGGATATCTCTGCTTTTTGCCACATGTTTGACTTGAACCTCAGCTATGCTTTTCTACATCATAAACTGTCTCAGCCATGAGAAAGAAAAAAAAAAAAAAAAGACAAAGAAAAAGAAAAAAGAAAAAAGAAAAAAAAAATTACTTTTTTTTTTTTATCATTGCAGGTACCTTTGTTGTACAAGTCACTGCAACTGATGCTGATGATCCTACATATGGGAACAGCGCTAAAGTTGTCTACAGCATTCTCCAGGGACAACCATATTTCTCCGTAGAATCTGAGACAGGTCAGAAGACCTTGTCTGTCATTCTGTGACAATGTCTGCAATTTAAAATGACATGCTAAGCCAAGCTAGGACATATTAGTCAAAAACATCAAAGAGATTTTATCTTATTCAGTGCAAAATCTGACAAACTTAATTGAGCGATACATCTGTAAACGTGACACCTACAATATTTTAATCTAAAAGCAAAATCTACTAAATACGATTAGTGCTGAATGTGAAACAGTTTTCAATCATTTTTAACAAGCAGTGGTACAGACACTGCTGTAGGTGCTTAAATTAAACCAAATAGGTTGGTTTTTAGAAGAAAACGAGAAAACAGGTGGGTGTGCAAAAAAAGTGCTTAATCCTCATATATCTTCATAATGGTTAAATTAAGACTGAGGGTTTGCTCGTTTTTTTTTTTTTTTCCTTCCTGCTTCTTCAAAACTTGTTTAAAGTAATTATAATTTCTGTACATCTGCAACATATCACTTTAATGCTAATTTTATGAAAGAAATCTTAATTAAGAATAATGATAGAAGAGGTAAAATTGGCTGTTGAACTACACTAGCAGATCACAAATAGAATTGCAAACTTCTGAGTTCTGTTTTTGGAATATATTTAAATTATACACAGTGACTAGAATTTTTTATGGGCTGAATAACAGACTGCTTTGCAGCCAGTGTGTGTAAAACTTGTGAATTCTGACTGATCAAATCTGCTGTATTACTACACTATCCCACTACACAGATACTCTCAGGACTTATGTCAGACTTCTACAAGTAATAAAAGATTTCAAGAGGCTCCTTAAATAGGAATATCCATTCTGATAGGTTGCTTGAAGCTAGAAAAAATGGTTCTTCTTAACATCCTTGCAGGAAAAGAATGGTATTCCAGACAATTAATCAGGTTTTAGAATTGTTTCTTATCTAAATCTTAGAGACTTGGGCAAGGTAAAGATGAGATGTGTCAGAGAAAAATGTGAGATTAAAAAAGATACATCTGAAAAAAAGGGACGCCAGTATCAAAGGGAGCTTCCCTTTCAAGCATAAGGTATTAGATAGTACAAGAAAGAGGATTTTTGCACTGATGCATGCATTCTCACTTGGAAAGTATAATATCTGTTCTCAGAGTTATAATATGGATAATGCACCCAGGAGTTCAGCAGAAATAACCTTTTAGCAAGAATGTTGTATGAAGAATGGAAGGGAAGCAAGGTAAACCACAGACTTGGTTGTGCTCGCATGGAAGTCAATTGCAAAACTCCTAGAGTCAAATAAGTCATTGTTGAAGCTGTTATGAATTTTCCCATGGATTTCAGTGCTTGGATTTCATTCCTTTTGTCTACAAAGGAGTCAGTTTTTAGCCTTAAGATACCCAGTCAGAACGCAAACATTTTGCTTCATGGTAAATCTAAATGACTGAATTTCAATAGGAGTTGGGCTTAAAAAGACTTTGTACCTTTGAAGAAGGAACAGATTGGCAAAATCATTTCAAGCAATGTATAAATAGAAATATATATACTTGGGCATGCTTGTATGCTTACAATATTTTTAATTAACTTCTCCCATTTTAATTTTGTCATATTGCCCCTTTAATGATGTATTGCTGAAGTTAGCTTTTTTCCTTATTTTCTTTTTTTTTTTTTCTGTCAAAATGAAAATATTGACGGAACAGGAGAGAAAAGATGGAGCACATTATAATGAACAATGAGCCTTCTTCCAGTTCAGTGAGAGACTTTAGCATGGAACTGAAAGGGTGTCGATATTATGTAAAATAACACTGCTCACAATAGGTAGAACATCTTTCTGGGAATGCCACTACTGTTGTGTCTGTCACATAGGCAGCAGCATGAGATATGATATGACAGGTCTGTAATTTAATGTGCCATCTCATAACAGTAAATATTTGTACTGGGCAAAGTTTACTCATTACACACAGATTGCTTTGTTCTTTAGGCTGTGGGGTTTTTTTTTAATAAGAATTTTCATCGAAGTCAGTACATTATTTGTGAATTTTACTTTTTAATTTTCACATTTTAGGTATTATTAAAACTGCTTTACTAAACATGGATCGTGAAAACAGGGAGCAATATCAAGTGGTCATCCAGGCTAAGGACATGGGAGGCCAGATGGGCGGATTATCAGGAACCACCACTGTGAACATCACGCTGACCGACGTAAATGACAATCCTCCTCGGTTCCCCCAGAGTATGGAAATTTATATTCTTTGTCTTTACAGTAAAATGAGCAAGAATTTAGTATTTTTATGTATTTCCTTTTAAGTCAAGTTTCTGCTGTCATGAATTCACAGAGTATGACTTCACTTAAGAAAGAAAAAGGGAATACACAAGCAAGCAGTAGCATCGTGCTCAGGTTAATTACAATCATTAGGAAACTTACCTTTAATATTTTTACTACATATGCAATAAATAGTCCGAAAAGTGAATTAACAAACAGAAACAATTTCTATTTTTTTGCTACATATAAACTTACCTATTAAACTATAAGCTTTGACTGATACAATCTATATATTCTGATCAATATTGTTTTTATAAAAGACCTTGTGGTCAACTGCATTTTAAGGAGTCTGTTCTAGTCCAACATATTTAACTTTTTAAGTATTTATTTAAGAATATAAAATGATCCCCAGAGTAATTCTATCAAAATGAGTGTTTTTACCCAGGAAACATTTGCCTCAATGGGTTCTCCTATATTCACTGCAAACAGAAACAAAGGCGTATATATAAATATACCAGATATTTCTGCCTATTCTCCTCCTCTTGTCTCAGATCATTTAGACAGCTGTGTAATATCTTGTCTCAGATCATTTAGACAGCTGTGTAATATTTAAAGGAAACAGTTGAGTCAGATCTCTTAGAAAGCCATTTGTATTAATGATTATTCATTGTCATAAGTGATTCAATGTGTTTCAGCGTTCGTTCACTTTTCTTCCTCTCTCTTTATCCCTCCTTCATCTTTGCTTCATCTTACACTGCTCTGTGTGTGCATGTGTGTATCAGAGTGTCAGTGTGTGTCAAAGTCAAGAGCAGCTGTTCAAGAAATAATTGCAGATAGTATCAGACAAATCACCAAGCTTTGGCGCTTAAGTCACTGGGAATGTTATTGGAAGCAACTTGTCATTTAAGTTCAAAGTCTGTTCTTAGCTGTGGGCAAAATGTTTCCATTTAAATTTAAACAAGTTAAGAGGAAATATAGCACTCTGCCTCCAGTGAGTTAATTATACATCTCTGGACATGAGTGTCTTCAGTATAAAAGCCAAAGATATAGCCTCATAATGCCAACATTCCCCAAGCAGTTTTTTCTCAGGGGACAAATTCAGTGCAGCATATTAGTAATAGGCATTTGAGCCAGATTTGCTTTTAGTGGGCTTTTAGTGATACTAAACTGCATTGGCCTCTGGCAGGTCTTAATATTTTATTTGTCTTTTGACCTCAAAACATTTTTCATATAGTGTTTTGTTACTGTTAACACAAACTGATAGTATCTAGGAAAGGACATATGTTGCTAAAGTTGCATATATGTAAGAAAAAAAATCCCTTCATACTAGAAAAAAAAGGTAGAAGAATAAGTTACTTTTATCCCTATGCAAGTTAGGCAGAGGCTGAATGCTTTTGCACCAGGAAAGTACAAAGACAGAGCCACTCAGCAACTCATCTGTTCATGCCCAACAGGACAGTGGATTCAGAAATAGCATCCAAAATACCATGAGTCTGACTGACAAAAGTTTCCTCCTCTCTCTATTGTAGGCACCTACCAATTCAGAGCTCCTGAGTCTACGCCACCTGACTCACCAATTGGCAGGATTAAAGCTAATGATGCAGATGTGGATGAAAACGCAGAGATTGAATACAGCATCACTGAGGGGGATGGATATGACATGTTTGGAATTACCACAGACAAGGACACACAGGAAGGAATTATAACTGTCAAAAAGGTACACATCCTAAGACACTTCATACCAACCTCAAAAAGGCCAGAAAAAAATGTATCTACCACATTTTCCATTGTTTTCCATTTTTAGTGCAACGTGACGTTTATTAAATTAGATGCTATCTATTAGGAATCTCTACAATGTTACCTATGTAAATTTTCTTTTATACAATTAGGATGCTTTCTCCTTTACAAAAAAACCACATGATTTGAGAGTACGTAATCTATGAAGTGGGATAGAATTGAGAAAATTCTGCCTGAACGTGTCTACAGGACAACTCAAGGAGTTACCCAACTGTGATATTGTCTCTATCATGCATACAGGATTTGTTCACTTCTTAGAAATGTGCTGTGTTAACACTACAGTAATATTCAGTGTCACACAGTCTGCTTTGCACCATCAAAAGATATTGAATTGTATAGCTATAACATATCAAAATACAAAGACAAATTTAATTTGTCTCATGCTATAAAGATACAATTAATAAACCCATTAGCTTGCTTTTCCTTCAGAAAAAAAACAAAAACAAAAACAAAAACATTGCTGTGTTGGATCACAGTGAACACCATCTACTAGGCTGCACGTTGGCTGTCAGAAAAGGTTTGAGAAATATTGTTTACAGTGGGCTATCAGGCAAGCTTGATAAGGTTAAAGATATCATCCTCCATCAGTTCAAGTTCAGTCATCACTAAATAGACATTGTGTAGATTTTCTGAACATAACTTGCATTTGATATCAGTACAACACCTGTCATTACTTGTTTTTTAAGAGATGCCTTTAAGGGGCTGATTATGATATCAGTCTAGCTCTGTTTGCATTTCTGTCTCTTGGTGACTGAAGCTGTGAATCTTCTACAGCCTAACAGAAAAGTGGGATAACTAGTCTCTCCCCACATTACTCTAAGGAATGTAAGAAATGGTTCCTAAATACTTCTTCTTCCTATTTTATTAGTGTGTGACATGGTCATAGTCTATCATAAAATCATGTTTTCCGTGGGTGGCCCTGAATGTCTTCTGAAACTAGATAACACAGTGACTCATTTCAGTGATGGAATGTCAACATGTTAGAAAGGAGCTCCTAGAGAATCCCCCTTTAGTGTATGGTGCTTAAGGTCAAGAGTCCAGAAAGCAACAAAATTTCAAAACCAACAGGATAAAAAGCATGAAGAGTTGAGGCTATTTGAGAAGGTACAATTAATTTGAATTTAGAAGTTCCTGGTGCAGAATTCCCTGCCAGGTTTTGTTTTTTTTTTTTTTTTTTTTCCTAGAACTTACCATCAGTACAAAGAGCCCCAACTTTCTTCTCTCTTCTGGCATGTTAATTCCAGTTCAGGCTCCTGTAACCTAGCACATGCTTCCATCCCCCAGTTTGTTTAGATACCCTGGCGGCTCGCCACAGCTATCCCCACAGACTTCTGAAGTGTTTTTGTTTGTTTGTTTCTCTTCCCAGGCACTGGATTTTGAAAATAAAAACTTGTATATTCTGAAGGTGGAAGCCACCAATACTCACGTGGACCCTCGATTCCTCTACTTGGGGCCATTCAAGGATTCAGCCACAATCAGAATTCAAGTGGAAGATGTAGATGAACCCCCTGTGTTCAGTAGACCAGCATATATAATTGAAGTGAAAGAAGATGTTCCAATAAACAGTGTAATAGGAACAGTAACAGCGCAGGATCCAGATGCTGCCAAGAACCCTGTCAAGTAAGCATAGACTTTCAGCTCACTCTGAATTCTTTTACTCTTTGATTTTGCTTTTTTTTTCCTGTGAGTACACACAGAGAAATCCCTTTTGAGAATGAAACTGTTCGGGTATGCTTATATATGGAGTAGCATAGCTGGTAAATGATCTCTCTTACTCGAGCATATCTGTGTATGTGTGATTGTGTTTGCATGGCCCTTGCATCTTGAATTATATCCTAGCCTCTTCAGTAAATAGTGTTTGTGGCTATTATTACCATGGGAGAGTTTACTGGGAAAGAACACTGTGATGATGCTAGTGTTCTCCTTGCACCTCCAACATTTTCCAGTGCAGTGTGGTGCATCCTTTTGGCTATATGACAGGGAAGGTATTCAGCAGCTTCTCCCATCCATTCATATCTGCTTATCAGAGGTCACATTTACCTTCTATATACCACAAGCAGAAATACCTTAAAAGCACTTGGTTCACACACAGACTCTGTTCTCACTTATATCAGTGTAAGGTTAGTAAGATACAGATCAGGCTCATGGACTTTATAACTTACAGTTGCTATGACTCAGTAAATTAGTCTTTGAGGAAATGGAGTAAATGCTAAGGTTGGTGTAGCTAAGCCTAAGCCTTCATTTTTATTTTTATTTTTTGTAAATTAAAAGGTCAATTATTTCAGTGCATCTGAAAACTGGAGTACTGAAGTACTTAAATGATATTAGATGGATATTTAGAAGTACTTTCATATTCTGTGTGTTTTAATTACAGTTCATTGCTGCTGACAAGACAGTAAGAGGAGGAAATGAAAAAATACAGCAATATTAAATCCAGGTCAATTTTTAGCATGTCTCTGGTTTTAGTCATGTTAGAAATGCAATAGCGTATTTAGATCAAAGATAGAACAATACAGGTTTAATAAAAATCCAACCCGTCAATACTTTGTACATCTGCAACAGCTATCTTTCATCAAGATGTTTTATAGTGCTTATCAAGCATGTGTAAGTTTTAAGTTCTCAGCTCATCTTGTGAGATGGGTAACTGCTACTATCTTAATTTCCTAGAAGAAGAAACACTATCTGGCAGAAACACTCTGTTCGAATGCCTTGCCCTACACATGAATTCTTGTTCAAGACTAAGCCTTATAATTTTAATTAAGATTTGCTTTCATTTATATCATTGGCATGCAACAATTATAGGAAGTTCTGGATTAGAAGAGTGAGTATAGTGACTTGAAGGGCAACGTAGTGTTTTGCTGACTGTGGAGAGTTTCAGGGAAAGAATAAATACCATCTATAGCATGCCTTCATGGGTACACTAGCATGAAGACGAAAAGTTGCTTGAGGTGAAACCCAGGCAAAACCCTTCCAGACCTCATATAAATATACTTTTTCATATCTATTGGCGCTAGAGAATGAGGGGAATGCTTCTCTGATTCCCTGTTGTTATAACTATAACCACTTGAATTTCACACTAGCACCACCTCTTAATTGTTAAGAGTTTTACAGTGGATAGGGATTATACTGTACACTGAGTATTGCCTATTGGCTCTTTTCTGTTAATTGAATATGTGTGCTAAAATTTATCTATCATTCATACGGCAGTTTTTAAGTACTGTACAGGTACTCTACATATTAAAATGTAATTACTGAACAAATTTGAGTAGAAATGTCAAAATTGATGCAGAACAGCAGAAAACTTCTTTACACACTAATAGTATGAAACAATAAGAGAGAAAAGAGAAGAAAAATAAAAATGAGGAAGAGGTTAGACTAACAGAAGCAAACACAGAAACAATAAATAGGAAAATCAGTAAGAAGGAAAGCAAATCAGCAGAGAGCAGCAGCCTGTGAGATGTTATCTTACAATAAATGTGTGTAGGTTGCTCCGAAAGTAACGCTTCTTATTTATTTGTATGGAAACTAGAACAGAAGTAAAGAACATAATAATGCTATTTAATAGAGCACATTCTCAGCTACAAAACACTATTTTTCAACACAGTCACCACTATCAGCTATGCATTTTCACCAGCAATGAACAAAAGCCTGCATTCTGCATTCATAAAAATCTGCACCAGTGAAGATGACTCACTGTTGCTGTCTCCATTGCTGAAACACACCACCCACTGCCTCAGTCTGCTTACTGTTCAGTCTCCATAAATATTCAGCAAGTATTGATGAATGTCAATGACTGCAATTTTTTCTTCATGGAGGAATTCAACAACACACCTTTGTTTCGTATGCACTTCCATTTCAGATAGCCCCTCTGCTGCCATCTGTCACATGGCAACAAAATATAACAGAATCTTGATGGGAAGGTTCAGCCTTTACTGCTATACCACATTCACCTCTGACACCGTGGGCCAACATAATAAAATAGGCAGCATTACTTTTGGAGCAGCCCTCGTAATTTTATGGTGCTAGTGCATTGCATATCTCCCAGAATTTAGGGTCAGAGGTTGAGTCTGCGTTTTTTTGACAGGGTGATTTTTTTCCATCATACAATGGAGATGTTAAATCTGATTTTCGCTCTGAGCTTCAGGGAAGATGCAATTAGACTGTATATATATGGCTTGTCACTTGCTTGTCAATTTTCCTTGACAGTTAAAAATAAAATCTTTAGATACTTGATATTACAATGAAAACCTTTCATTTTCTCCTCTACTTGAGTGAAGATTTCTCTTTTTAAACAAACTGAGTCCTAACTCTGTTAGATGAAAGCCCCTTTGATCTTCCATTAAAGGAAACCTTCACAATATCATTATGAAAATGCATTATGAAAAATTCACACGCACATCCCTTCCTGACCCACAAATCTTCCTGACTTGCGGTTGCATTAGACAGCAAGCTGCTGGGCATCAGGAGACAATGAAGCAATAGACAGATATGAAGCAGATATCTGCCCTGGTTGAAGAGTGCATCGTTGTCTATGACCTATGTATCAGTAGAGCATCAGTCCAGCTCTTGTAAATTAGCTTTTCTGCTATGTAACATTAAGGAAATATAAAAACACACCAATAAATGTTTGGCTACATGTTTAAATAACCATCTACGCATTGCAATGTTCATACACTCCTGATTAACATTCCGCTGTCCAGCTGTGCTATGAAAAAAGTTTTGCATCCTGCTTTTCCTTGATATAAACAGAAATGATGTTATGAACCACTGCATACTGGAAAAAAAAAGAAAAAAAAAAAAAGCTGCAATTGGCATTTCTGTATTGTACATCAGATCTCTGTAAATTGCTAGTCGAGTTTTTTTTGCTATAGTACTTTCATAGAGTCATAATGAAGTTCATCAGTCACTGGAGCTGTCTCCCTGCTGTGATTTGATTTACAAAAGTTTCCTAGATTAAAATGATCTGCAAACAAATGTAAGGCTTAATTTTGTTTGTGTATTTTAATGACAACATATTTGCATGTGTTAGATTCTTTCTTTCACTTGCCCCTTCTTCCTGTTACGTACAAGGAGAGAATGGAATATATACAGATACCTTTTCACTTCCTAGCTTGTCAATTCCTCAAGGTTTGAAAGTGATGAGGTCCTGAAATCTGACAAATACGCACCAGTAATTTTATTAAATAAATGTAAAAATGAGTTTGATGTTGTCTGCTTAATTCTTACAGTATTATGATCCATAAGTCAGAATCACCACCAGTTCTGCATAATTAACAGACCTTGACCAAAAGAGACTGGATTATACAAACTGAGAAACAGAAGTGACAGTCTGGCTTATTAAAATCATCTTTCTAGTCTAGGGTTAATGATATAATTAGAATATGCTTTAACTGCATTGACCTTGTTTGTATTTTCCCTTGAATAAGAAGAAATAAAATTAACATTTCATTAAGAAGCTGTTCTCTGGCTATTTTTTTTTCTTTCTTCTTTTTTTCTTCTGAGTTTAACTTTCCTCTGCACAAACAACTGAACATACATTTGGTTTTACTAGGATTTACATTTTTAAATTCTTAATGTTTTGAGAAGAAGTCTTCAATGTATAAAGCTCCAGAACATTTTCTTTCATTTCACTCAGATACTGTATCATGGATGTGATTGAATCTGGGCAATCTTAGAAAGTAATGATAGTGATTACAATATGTCAAGGCATTAAAATATGCTAAGGCTATAAGATACATTAAGTCCATTCATAATATGAAGCATGTGTGAAGGCATAACTGAAGAAAAAAATAACAACGGGCAACTCATGCCTTCAGCTAGAAGCTTTCTTAAATATCTTGCTGAATAAGAGCCTGAAACATACTATTAGAGTTGGCCAGAATAGCTAATCTACGGAAAATCCTGGTATTTTCATTTCAAACAAGAATGAAAAATCTAGATGTACTGTGAAATGGAAATACTGAAGTATTTCAGCTGAAAGATATGGAAATGAGCTGCAGAATGTCTGAAAAATGACTGAATTCACAAAATACCAACATAATATCATATAAAAGCCCGAATGAATGAAAGTTAAAATGAAATGTTTACCATATCAAATACTTACTTTGTCAAAATATACGAGAGTCAAACTGCTTGGTATAAACTTGTTTCCATCAAACATTTCAGCTAAGTCAACAAATTCATGTATAATATTTACATTTGGACAAAACTACACGGTTTGCTGGAGCTGTCCCGTCACTCAGTGTTGCCTCTTCCATACCTTCGCGCATACTTTGTTCAAGCTGTCAGTAATGTTATAATGGTGCACTGAGAAACTAGGCTAGTGACACCAAAGTTGTCTTCACACAGCTAAAATTTTTGTATTGTTAGTCAACTGACAGTGAAGAACAAGGACTAAATCAGATCTGGAAAAACTAGGAGAGTATGTCTATGCAAATACTACCAAATTAGCTTGCTCTCTGAGTATCTTTGAATGTAATTTGGTTGTTTCCACAGAAATTGAATGTGTAAAACGAAAAGTAATTATTCAAAATATTAATGCTTACTACAATTTTACGAAGGTTCTTTTCACTAAATTCTCATTTAAAATAAGACTAGTTTAACTTGCTGTGGATATCATATCCCATTTTTTTCACTTGAAAAGAGAAACCACGAAGTTACAAAATAATTAGAAGGTTAGTGTTTTCAATTTAAATCTTCCTTAAAATCATTTTTGAGCTAGGCTCTTCCATCTATTCCTATCTGTGTGCGAGATCGTTCTCAGAAGTTAAGAAACTGCACAGACCCTGGGAAATCTCTGTAGAACAGAGGACATGTCACAGAGCTGTGCCTACAGTGGAGAAGGGAGTGAAATTTTTTCTTCATCCTCTTCAATTCTATAGTGAAAATCAACTCTGCCAGTCATTCTCCTGGCCCAATTCTCATCTGATTGCATACTAACTCAGCTGTATCTCAGTTTTATCTTTGCTTAGACATAGCAGTAACTTCCTTACCTCCACTGATGCAGAGACCAAGAAAGGACACTGGGCTTCATAAGGTTCTGTTCTGGATTGTACACCAGTACACACTCAACTTGCAACAAGAGCAGAATAATACAATTCCATTCTTGTTTTAGAAACATCAGAAACACATTTCTGTCAAAATCTCCATCATTTATGTGAAATTTTTTTCTTCATGAGAGATAACATGAGGTGACAACATTTGGACAGCTGAACACTGTCACTGGAGAGTTTTGCTTTTAAAGTTGGATTCAGATCAGCAGGAAAAGAAAGAGTAAGATCAGATTGAAAAATTGTTCTGGTATTTAGACTATGACCTCCAGAGCTTGTTAGCATTTGTTTTCACATTTGGATACCATCAAGTAGGGCTGCGCATGTTAGTTTTAATGAATTACAGGAAACCTTTATGTGATATACATTGTGGAATAATGAATCTCTGTCCAAACCAACTTGTTATTTTGGGGGCAGTCTTTTTTAACCCTGGAAAGTGAAAGGCAGAAATGCCTCCTGGCCTTCAAATTTCCTATCAGAAATTATTTGAAACAGTTAAGATATAAAGCCATTAAAAAAGGATTTGATAATGGGAAAGCCAACTCAGCCTCAAAAAAAAATTCATATCTTTCAGGACACAGACTTCACATTTCTCACTAAAAACAAAGCTTTGATGATTCTCAGAGGTATGTAAATTCCACAGTAATCCATTCATTCAGTAACAATGCCCCACCTTCTAAATCAAACCTGCAATGTGTCATTATCCAGAAGCTCAGAATAAGCTCTTTGTGTGAATATATAAAGGCACCGAAGCCTGCACTGAAAACAAAAGGCAACCCCATTTAATGGGTGTTTGATGTCTAGTCTTAGAAAATGGTTTAAGTACATAGAAAATAAATGGAAAACAATCTTCTAACTTCTCTCTCTGCATTTGCAGGTATTCTGTAGATCGACACACTGATATGGACAGAGTATTCAACATCAACTCAGGAAATGGTTCAATATTTACTTCAAAAACTCTTGACCGGGAAACACTGCTATGGCACAACATTACAGTAATAGCAGCAGAGATCAGTAAGTCAAACCTAAATACCATTGCTGTCCCTGATGTAATGAACTTAGCCTTCTAACTGAGAGTGTGGAAAGCACGGTTGGACAGATGTCAGGTTATATGGATAGGCCGCTCAATACTAATGAAGAAGTGGAAACTGAAAAAAATGGTCTACAGTTTTATGTTTACTAGGGATGCAGGGCATGAAGAGGTAACAGCTGAGAAGGCAGGAAAGCAAGAATCCTATGTTTTCTGGTCAGTAAATGTCACAATGACTCGATGAGTTCCAAACAGTGGTATGCAGCAAATAAAATGGCTTAAGGTTGAATGGCATTCTTTGAATGACTTTGTTCTGATCCAGACTGAATGGCAGGATGTTTTCAGTTAGGGAAGAGGTGGCTGGGCTGAACTAGTTGCCCAAGCCTTAATCAGCTTTTTATTCCAATTTCTAACTTCTGTATTATTTATTTTTTTAAATCAGAACCCCTAGTTACAAACCTGTCTGTTGCTTAGTTTAGAACTGGTCAGAAAAAGTAATCTTGTGGTAACAGTAGTCATGTTCATTTTTATGAACTGACATGCCAGGTATCTAGATAAAGCCATGTATGCTAGGCAGCCTTAATATGCCTCTTTATTTTACTGGTCCACCTATAAACATATGGCATATTACAGAATACAATTCCATTCACCTTTGCAGACTCCCAGTGCCCATGACAGTAAAGCATGACAGAATGGTAGCTTGATCTAGTATTATCAGTTCTGGGGCTGTCCAAGAGGTTAAAGGGCATTTTTTTAAAAACGTGATCTGAGAGAATACAAGTTCTACTTTCTCATTTTGAGTATATGTTTGTGTATGGCTCACTCAGCGGCTGAATGCTGAGGAGAATGTAACTAAGAGGTACTTGACTCCAGTTTTCTTTACTCTGTAGGGTTTTTGTTTTGGTTTGGTTTAGTTTTTTTTGAAGCTGAAAACTGTTGTGATACACGTGATACCAGCGAGGCAAACAGATGGCCTTGTGCACATAAGACCAGTGCACTAGGACCTACAGGAATGATGTTTTTTTAAAATAGTTTTCTTTCTCTCTTGAAAGCTTGCACCTTTCTATGCCAGGTATGTGGTTTCTGCATACCAAACACTAACACTGACGTCTAGCTGACTGTTAGCCAGATGTTTGTGTTTCTGTTAAATCTTTGAGGGAGTGGTGTAGGGTCAAGAGTTGTACACTAGAGACAGTGCTCCTGGATAGGAGAGGAGGGAAAAAATAAACACCTAAAAAGGAAAGAATACCAAGAAGCACACTTACTTTGATCCCAGTGGAACTGAAATAACATGCACTGCAGCAAACTGTAGTATCTGAAAACCAGGTTAGTATCTATATGAAATACTCATTTCAGTCCTTGCCTCCTTCCCTTAGGGCAGAGCTTCTACTGGGCCAAATGCTCTCAGCTAAACCTTCTGAGTCTGAAACAAGTTTCTGCCTTAATTGCAATTCCTCTTTAGTATGAAACATTGCAGGCTGCAACTGTCTTCCCAGGCTGTGCATCTCTGAGCCTAGACCAAATTTGGCATAACTAGGGTAGATGCCTTCCAAAGGCAATTTTCTTGGCTGAAAAGCAGCTACTACTGAAACAAGGCTTAGTCTGATCCAGGCTACCTCACTAATTTCAGTCTCAAGAGACTAAACTGGAAAACACCACTGCTTAATGCTCCTGGCTAAAACTAGACATTTCTAGCAAGGCTTGCTGTATTCCATTCTGCTAACATTAGTTGCTCTCAGTAACGCAACATCACTAATTTAGATTACTAAAGAAGTAAACTAAAGGAAGGATCCATGCCAGTTACAGGCAGGATGCACACAAAGAGATGGATACAAAAAAAGTGGTAAAGTCATAAAGAGAAACAACTTTCAATGATGGCTGTTCACAGGTTTGTTTTATGGTATGAAACAAACAGAAATACAGAAGTTTTTTTGCCTTGAATTTTCTAAAATTATCAGTAAGTGTAGATAGCTGCATTTTTTAATGTTCTCCTGTTTGTATTTGTATGAGCTGCAGTTGCTCAGCAGTCCTGAGAGTTATGCTCTGAATGTTGCAAACAATTACCTCATGAAACACAGGATCGCTACATCTGCCACAGTCAGAGGCAAACTGATAATGAAGCTCAGTGCACAGCACTCCTGACTCACAGCTGCAGAATCACAGCTCACCAGACAGTTCTGAGGGTGTTTTAAAATAAATATCCTTTACTTACTACTTAAAGGTAAATCAACATTGTCAGGACTTTGGAGCAGCATTCAGAAAAAAATGTTTAGCAGTTGATAGGTAAGCATAAGACATACTACTATAGAGATGGATTTTAAGCAGATATGTCCGTTTCAAATGGTGGAACTTTTTCTTTGGAGATGGAGTTCATTAGTAATTAAAGGATAATGCAACAAACAAACAAACAAACAAAAATCCAATTCATTTGCAAAAATAATTTGAAAGGAGACGAAAAGATCTTTATGATGTATAAGCATATTTCAACTCATATTTTCATAAAATCAGAAAAAGCCCCCCATCCATAGAATATATTGGTTTTTATATAGCTTCTATTTATTATACTCTCATTTTAAATTGTGAGGATCTTAAGCACTTTGAAGTAAAATGAAAATATGTAGTTAATAGTTCAAAAAAGCAGGAAAGAAAACAACTGTAATTTTGGGGAGCAAAAGAAACACATTTGGCAGTATAGTTGAATGCATATTTTAGAAAGCTATGCCCTTATAAATAGTCCTGCAAGTAGCCCTGCAAATTCAAATAAGTAATTTGATTTCTGCCTATTATAAAAATTCAACATTTATATTGATGTATTTTAGCATAAAATTCAGCCTAGTCTATATTGTACATAGATATTTTATACGTTGAATGAATTTAGCCCAGTGGTTTATATTAGGAAGTGTTTTATGCCTAATGGAATCATATTAACTTGAATGGGACTGCGGGGCTTTAAAGTGCAGTATTTTGTCCAAATGACTGAGCTCTGTAATACGAATATACGGTGCCAATTTTGGAGAATGCATTTTCAAATTTATAAAAGTTTGATAAATACAGTAATAGGGCTTTTATTAAAGCTTAACTCAACAAGCTACTATAATGAATGCCTGTAGAAGCTTGCAAACTCATAGATCTATATTTTATTCCCCCGTGTTTTTTTTTTTTTTTACTTGGATCATAGATTAAAATGTATTAATAAACTATATTTATATGGGTTGGAAATTAATGTAGCAAAACACAGAGTGAGTCCTCATGAATGGGAGGAGGTGGGGATTTATTTTAAATAAATGTCATTCCAGTCCCACTCATTCCCTGATAGATTTAATTCTCACACTCCCACACGCTCCCAAGCACTACAGTGGGTATGCCTAGGTGAGCTGTCCTGGATCATTTTTGCATCATATGGAGGACATGGGGCACTGGTCAAGTCTGGAAATTCTCTTGGTTTACTCATGATTAGGGATGACTAATTTGCTCAGGTGTGGTTCTTATACAACTTAGGAACTGATGGTAATTATGATGTGTCCTTTTGACTCAGAGTCTTGCCTGTTTCTTCCTTCATGCCTCTTAGGCAAGGTTGCTGCACATTGCCTTTCTTTCCCACATTGAGTATCTTTTTGATGAAGATCTGTCTCCTTTGTAGTCCAACAGGAAAAGAAATGGTCTGCACAATGTGCTGCATTTCCAATAATTTTCATTTTTGTCTGTGAGGATAACAATGTTTTTATCAGTACTTTATGCTCGGTAATATCCTTTTCAAATTGTCAAATCCAATCTCTTGATCCTACCAAGTCCTTAAAGCAAAAAAAAAAAAAAAAAAAAAAAAGCTTACATACAGGAATCTGCAGATTTTATATAATGCTGCTGGTGTTCTTCAGCTGATATGTTTTAAAATCAACCCTAGAATATTAGCCAAATCAATCCACAGAAGATTAGAAAATGCCCGTGATCACAGCAGCGGTTATTATTTATGTATAGTAATGGTAATCACAGTAGCTTAAGGAACTCTGTCATGAGATTTGCAGGGGAGGGAATATTGCCTCTTATAGGTGGAGAGAAAAAAACCTGCAACCCCATCTTTATGAATATTCAGTCTTCATGTTTCAGAGTTAAGAATATGTTCTGAGAACGTTCTTACCACCAAGCAGGATAATAAATAAATTTCATTTAATTCTGCATTTATTTGTGTTTTTATAGATATTGTACATACATTCGTAATCATGTTCAGAATGTCCAAAGGAACCAGCAAACCTTGAACCAGCAACTCCTTGAACTCCTGTAATGTTTACAGTTAATACAGTTAATAATCAGAGTATGATAATACAGCACAGTTTTGTGGAATTCATCTTCTAATGTATTTCCCCAGGAATTAACAGAAAATAATGAATGAGAAAGGAATGAAGGCACTGAGCCCCTAAATCTATCCTTTTCTTTTATACTGGGTCAGTAGCTGGGCTAAATAAAATCTCTGTTTTTTTCTGGTTTTATCATTTCAGACAACCCAAAACAAAGCAGCCGTGTCCCAGTGTTCATTAAGGTTTTGGATGTAAATGACAACGCTCCAGAGTTTGCCATGTTTTATGAGACCTTTGTCTGTGAAAATGCAAAGGCAGAACAGGTGTGTTGTGTGCTTGTATTAAGAAAATATTCAAAATGAATTGAGTTTGCTACTTCTCTTGCACCACCTCATCAAGAGATATACCTTGCACTGCATCAGAGTGTCAGTTTGGCAAAATTAAACTAAACAGTGGCTGCACAGCATCTGATTACACTTAGTATTCTTGCAGCTAATATGATACTATGTTTTACACTTGTTTTCTGTACTGTGCCTTGTTATCTCTGATTCATTTTCCCTCTGTGATTTTCTGCTATATTCAGGCACCTCCACTGTCTCCTTCAAAAACTATTACAGGCCCTGTCTGTGAGATAATTATTTTCTGCCAGATAACTCTCACTCTACCAGCACTATTACTAAATGATTCAAAGTAGCACATTATTTGGAAGAGTCAGCCGAACAATTCTAGTTACATGGGATTTGGTTAGATGAATATGTAGCCAGACTGGACTGTCTCATCTTTCATTTCTGCTGCCTGTCACATGCAAAGCTTTCTACCCAGCTGGAGTGGCGTCAACCCAAACCTGCTCTCAAAGTCTATGTGATTTTCCTGCCAACTTTCAAATTCATTATGTTATTGGCTAATGGTATGGGATACAATAGCATGGTGATCCGAAGCAGCATCAGTAGCACATGCATCGCTTTTGTTATGCTCATGATAGCAGCATCAGCTTCATTAAAGCAGGAAAAAAAAAAGAAAAAAAAAAAGTAAAATCATAAATAAGCATAAGGTCCACTGACATTGAAGATAATTTTGTTCTTATTGTTTCAGCTGATACAAACATTGAGTGCAGTAGATAAAGATGACTCTTACAGTGGACACCAGTTTTCATTCTCCATAGCTCCAGAGGCAGCCAGCAGCTCAAACTTTACACTCCAGGACAACAGAGGTGAATTTCTAGAAGGACTTTTCTTATTTATCTCACTCTTGCTTTCAGTCCTCAGGTGAAGATAAAATGTGTGCTTTATGATTCCAGACAACACAGCAGGGATTTTCACCCGAAAAACCAGATATAACCGGCATGAAATGAGTACCTACCTTTTGCCAATAGTAATATCAGACAATGACTACCCTATCCAGAGCAGCACTGAAACGGTGACTATTCGGGTATGCGCTTGCGACCATCGAGGAAAGATGCTGTCCTGTA
This sequence comes from Chrysolophus pictus, assembly GCA_037305975.1. Taxonomy (NCBI): domain Eukaryota; kingdom Metazoa; phylum Chordata; class Aves; order Galliformes; family Phasianidae; genus Chrysolophus; species Chrysolophus pictus. The sequence continues at coordinate 17,034,812 of CM074577.1, read as the reverse complement.
ATGCAGAAGCCTTGATTCATCCTACTGGTCTTAGCACTGGGGCTCTTATTGCCATTCTTCTCTGTATCATTATATTACTTGGTAAGTGGCTCAGAGGTATTTTGTTCTTTACGTGGTTGAATTGATTTTGAGCATTTCACACACACACACACACACACACACACACACACACAAAAAAAAAAAAAAAAAACAAACCACCAAACCATATGGAAAGTTTCTCTCCTAAATACTTTCAGAAGAATTAAGAAATTCAAAAGGCTCACCTCAAAAGAAATGGTGCAAGGGGTTAAAACTTTCAGATCAAAGCAGTCGGTATCACAGATGTCAGTGGCTTATTTTCTACTGCTGCAAGTGGTTATACCAAGGCTAGAAAAAGAACAAAGCAGAAGCATCCATGTCTTATCTGACATTTATATTATTGTATTTCCTCCTGTGAGGGGTGCTGGCGATATGGTGCACGGAATACATCCTACCTAATCTCAGCTGTCTAAAAGCTAGAGATGTCCAAGGAAGATGAGACAGCAGGGCTACACCCTTTGCTCAATTGAAAGAAAAAGGCACATCCAGAAAGCCGTCCATCCAATCCCCTTAATAGTATTTGAGGTCAATTAGACTATCCACACTCTGCAGAGTGAATCTATCTCTTCCTGTTGATCTCAGAAGGGGTCCAGATAACTTAGTTTTAAACAGTTATGTTCCCATGTCTAACCTAGGGGCAAACAAGTCACACTTGGGACTTCTGTTGCACTGGAAAAGGATGCTGAAATGGGGTGGCTACTAAAGCATTCTAACATCTCAAGGACGTGCAGATCTCTGGCTGCAGCATTTACAGGTGGTCAGCTTTTTGTTTATTAGTTGAAAAATAAGGCAAGTTTGCAACATCTCTCACAATCCTGGCATGCAGATTCCACTCCTCTTGTTCAGTAAAATTGAGATGTGTCCATCGGCCATTAGATATAATCTATTAATCTGTGGAGAATTGTACAACACACAAAATCGATTTTATTAGCCATGATTAGCATCTGGCCAGAAAAGAAGGAAATTAGACCAATGTCATAACACTAGGGTCAAGAAGGGGAGAAGATATTCCCTAGTGATTCCACTTGTTTTTACTATGCTTGTATCTTCCTCAGACATGCTCATCACCATATGCTCATCACTGTGAGCATTACAATTGACAAATGATTTCTCCTTCCAGTGATGAATCAAAGACCAGATAGTGACACTCAAACTTCAACAATGTAATCATGGCTTGCCCAGATAAGCGCTATCATCTCTTCAGAAGAAAATTCCTAGAAAAACAATCTCAACCTTAATTTGCCATTAAATTTATTTTTCAAAACATGATATCATGGCCTTTAAGGGTTGAGCTCACTTTGTATCAAGTTCCTTTCCAGAAAAAGAAATCAATCTAATGCTGCAGATAGTCTTGCACTAGTTAATACAACTGTGCTCATTAATATCAATCTGACATTAAACGATTTCCTGTTTTATGTCAATCGAAAATAATTGATTCTGTGTGCTAAGCAGCACTTTATGTCAATTACTGCTCACGCCACCATGCACCATAAGCAGATTTTCAATTAACTCAGCTATATAATTTTCTATTTTCAGGCTGGTTGCAAGGTTTGCATGTGCAATCACTACTGAGTGAAAAACAATACTCTGGGCAGACCTGAACCACAACTTAAAGTTTAGCAGCAACAAAAAGTGCCTGTAAAGTGCTAGGTTTATTTTCAGACTGAATAGGTCTAGTGGCTTATCAGGAAGCCACAGAATTCCTAAAAACTGACATGCATATAAGGGTGATGTGCTTTAATGTATAACATCTAATGTTGAGTTGTTTTGTCTTTGTTTTTTTGGTTTGGTTTGGTTTGGTTTTTTTGCCTACAAGTTCAGTGCAAAATAAGAAGATCCAAGTATCAGAGATGTGACATAATTAAGTATCATTCTAGAATATTCTGTATAACACATTTTTTGTTGTAAATGAAATACTTTAGAAACTCTTCCATGCAAAAACTATCAATCCTATGCTTTCTCAGATAATTCTGACAGCCCTATAATAGAAGCACATTCAAAATTGACTCTATTTTTCAAGTTCACCAAAATTTACTCCAGCTATCTCTATTCTCTACGATAGACCTTTTCCTAGCCCTCTTTTATAGTATCACAGCTTTATGTTCATAAGGACAAGAGTTCTCTGTTATAACACAGCTACACAAATAAGCATTACTCAAACTAGGTTCTTTATGTGACACCAGAAATAAATCATCACTGAGATACAAACCCGAAGTTTTTGCCATCTGAACCATTCTTCCTCTTTCAGTTTTTCCACCTTACTTATTTCTTTTTGACTTTTATTAACAAATATTCTTTCTTACTCATATTACTCCTATGGTAAATATACAATAAGAATTAGCATATTTTCCTACTTTAAACTATCATATTGAAATCTCTCTACAGTCAAAAAGAGAGAAAAAGTAATGCTTCAGCACACCTACAGATAGCATCTAGCTCTAAGTCATTCTCCGTGGAAGCCTATTGTTAAAAACAAATAAACAACAACAAAACCACAAACAAACAAGGACAACAAAAAGCAGATTTCTGTCTGTCAAGAGACACCAAATTTCAATGGACTAAAATTTTGTTTTGGGGATGTCCTCAGTCCTTGGCATTGCTCTTAACAGGGTTATAATCAAGGAAGGGACTGGAAAAAAAAAAAGAAGTCTGTTACTGTGTTTTGACTCACACACCATTTTAGAAATACAGTTTTAGAAATCCAGCTGACATGAAAGATAACTTTGATCTACCTTATTGTCTCATATCAATGAGCTTAGGCATCTTCTGATTTGTTTTGCTTTGCTCTGAAAGAACTATAAAGACCACAAGATCTGTCTTTTTTTCTCCAAGTTTGCAAAGCAGAGCTGACATATTGGGCACTGTGGACTTCAGACTACCAAGCAATAATACATCCCTGCTCCTTGCTGCTGTTCATTTGTAAATATTTGGTCATTTACCATCTCAAAGTGGAATCCAGCTAAGAAATAAGAAATCAACTTCTAAAAGAAATAAAATGTTTAACATATCACCTCCTACCTCTGTGCATGCTTCTCCAGGGATTGTTATTGAGTAAAATTATTTAGGTTTGGATCAGGGCCTTTGAAAGAATTCCTGACTTCTAAATAGATTATATATATACACCCATCTTAGAATGAACAGTATAAAATACCTTTTGAGAAACATAATCCTTTGGCAGATTTAATAAAGCCACTGCCATATGGCAATATCTCATATGTCACAGGCTTTAAGTTATATACTTTATAAGGCAAAGCTGTACACTTTAAAACACGGTGTCCATTGTAAAAGCATGCCAGGAAAGTTAATGAAATAAACTTGGACTTGGAGTGAGTTGAGAATCCATGCCATATTCTAAATTATTCCAGAGAAGGAAGGACTTGAAGTACACCTTTGCTAACCTTTTGTTAAGCCCAGTAGACACTAGTCTTGTCCTTATCATAAGTTTCATCTCATCCCAGATGTTCAAGGTATATAATACATATATAACGAGTTTTGGTGCAGGTGTTTCTCCCTTCCCAGCTCTCATGGAACTACCTCTGTTCTCCAAGCAACAGAGTTGCTATATAATTCTGGGTAAAAATAGGCCTGCTGACAAGAAGGCACTGCTCAGCTTCTTACCAGCTTGACATCTCCTTTGTCTGCTGCACACTCATGCCACAACATCTCTCACAGTGCTCACAAGCAGAAGAAGCATAGTCTAAAAACCTGACAAACACATTTGCAGTTTTGCAAAACATCTTTTCAAGCTTAGAATTTAAGCCCTAGCTCAGCACTTCATCTGGGTTTTAATGGAGCTGGGGGATTAACTTTTCTCTTTTTCTCTCCCCTGTTTTTGTTTCCAGTTACAGTGGTGTTGTTTGCAGCACTGAGACGGCAAAGGAAAAAAGAGCCTTTGATTATTTCCAAAGAAGACATCAGAGACAACATTGTCAGTTATAATGATGAAGGTGGTGGAGAGGAAGACACCCAGGCATTTGATATCGGCACGCTGAGGAATCCCGAAGCCATAGATGATAATAAATTACGCAGAGACATTGTGCCAGAAACGCTTTTTATGCCACGGCGGACTGCAACAGCCCGAGATAACACGGATGTCAGAGATTTCATTAACCAAAGGTTAAAGGAGAATGATACAGACCCAGCAGCCCCCCCGTATGACTCGTTAGCGACCTACGCATACGAAGGTAATGGTTCTGTGGCAGAGTCCCTCAGCTCCTTGGAGTCGGTGACCACAGATGGAGACCAGGACTATGATTACCTCAGTGACTGGGGGCCGCGGTTTAAAAAGCTGGCAGATATGTATGGCTCAATGGACAGTGACAAAGACTCTTAATATGTTGCCTTTTTTTTCCCTCCCTCATTTTCAGAATCAGCATTGAGATACGTGAAGTGGCTATTTCTTTCTATTTCTCCACAGCTCTGTGAAAGGGTTCTCTGTTCGAACGGTTCCAGTTGTCTAATGACTGCAGTGTGGATCAGCTGTCAGAAAACTTTTTCTAGTATCATTTTATGAGCTTCCAAGAGGCAAAGTTCTTATTTTTTAGGGCATCCAAGTTTATCAAGCTAACCTTACAGGCACAGCAGTGGTGGAGGGGAAAAAAAAAAAAGATCAGATGGGGAGCAATATTTTTACTTGTTCTGCTTATATTGTAAATTGGAGTATATTACTGTTTAAGCTCACTTGCTCTTTTTACTTGTATTCAGATTATTCAGCTCAGATGACTGCTCTGTTGATTGTGTATTGCACATCCCAATGTAATGAGGTACCCTAGTTTAACCTATGTATTATAGTCAAAAGTAGTGCTGATGGAATGAAGGTTTATTATACAAAGTAGAGTCAGCTGAGAAAAAACATCCAACACATTTTACTCATGAGGAAGTTAGAGAGGCCTAATGGTCATTTAAATCTAAGTGTTTTTTCAGAACCTGCCATTGCCCCCAGTGCACTGAATCGTATTAACACACATATATATAGTTCATTGACTGCTATGTATATATTCTTCTGACCTAGCATTGCTGGAGAGATGTGAGTGCATGCATGTGTGTGCGGTCAGTAGCCCCAGTATCTTGTTCTTAGATGGCTTCTAGGAACCTAGACTACATATTAGATCATGACTTGGAGGAAGGAACAGAAAGTAACTGTGCTTTTCTTTGTATTTGCGATGGCTTCCACATGCACATCAGTGGTAAAGGCCACTGTGCTGGGGAGGCAGGACTCAGGCTTTTCTACTTCTGCCTGTTCCCAAGTGTAGGAGGGCTGTTGTAGCTCCAAGGTCATTGCTGACTGTTGAGTCAAAAGAAGAAACTGCAAAGGAGGGAAGAGAACTTCTATGTCCTGAGCTCCCCTGGTGGCAGCCCAGGGTGGCTTCTCAATGACTCTCTGCCCAGTTTTTTGCTATTTGTACAGTAGGGAAATAATGCCTACCTCATCAGGATGTTGCAAGAATTAGATAAGTCACTCAGAAAATGCTTTACAGATGGAAAATGCTGGCACTCTGCCAGAGGAAGTAATTTCTTATGCTTTTTTTGCATTTTTTTTTTCTCCCCCCTTCAGATTCAAGCCCTGAATGCACAAATAAGCAAAAATCAATTGTCATTCTAGTGTACTGAAAAGCAGGGTATATAACTTTGGTGGGTTTTTTTTCTTTTTCTTTTAATAAACTACTCAGCCAGCGTTGTTAAAGACTTCACCAGAAGGTGACATTTTAATCACAAGTCTCTCAGTGGGTGTGCTTATCTGCTTTGCCAAGCTAAGTAATTTTTGTCCAGAGGTGGCAGCGGGGGGAGATGTCATAGTCTCAAGCCAGAACAATTTCCTCTACAGCTTGTGTACCATTTGCTCTTTCTTTTGGTTTGTCAAACCTATACTATGGCTGCTTTTTATACCCAGTCATCTAGGAGATGGTAGATGGAAAAAACCCAAAGGGGCAGCCATCAGACATATCCAATTCCAGGAGCTGAAAGCCCTCCTGGGTCCCAAAACAGGGACATGGCCTAAAGCAGAGCACTGAGGGGAGATGGATTTTTTTTTTTTTTAATATACCTCATAAATAACTGATCTCATGTACTTAATTTTGAAACGGTATTTAATAGTAGAATTACAGGCATGGTTCTATTTCCTTTTTTTCTTCCCCCTCAAATCTTTAGTGAATCAATTTGAAAACTTAAACAGCTCCAATTTACTCTAAAAATAAAAGATGAGGGAAAAAAGTTAATAAACAGAAAATTAAAAGGGATTAAAAATTAATCCCTGGAATTCATTACTTTCAGAGAAATAAATAAAGAGACTGGTAAGATTCCAGAATTTTAGACACATCCAAGCACGATGACAGAAGTTCTGATTTTGTGAGCCCACTTGCAGCTCAGAGAAGGAGTGAATTGCTTTGCAATGTCCAGCAGTGTTGGGAAGGGCAACACAGTGGGAGGCACTATGTGTTTGCAGGTGTAAGGAAAGGCAGCTGGTGCTTTGTAGGTGCCCACATTGTAGATCAGATGGGTTTTCAGTGGAGAGGAGTGCAAGATTTCAGAGGGAGCTGAGCCCCCAACCTGCCGTGGGTTAGGTGCTCCAATGCATGGTGGGGCTGAGCCTGGTATGCCCATACGATGACAGTGACACAGCTAGGCCCTTCTCGTGTTCTCCTGTTCTCCTCAGTTCTCCTCCACAATTTGTGATTATGAAAGCCTTTGAAAGCCTGTCCCTTTGTGGCCTCCTGGAAAGCAGAGCATCCTGTAGGCAACCTGCCCAAAACCTGGTTCTGGCACAGGAGAAGAACCACCTGATTCCTCAATGGCTTTCAGACACGTGGGAGGAGAAGCAGGAGCTCAGCAGCACCTGCCACAGGCTCCTCAGTACGAGCCACTCTCCTCATACAGCTGCTGTAGATGCTGCACCCTTCAGGGGACCCTTTTGCCACAGACCTGCTCCTTGCCCACCTCTGCATGGGGCTGCCTGCAGCAAATCACAAGCTCAGAGTAGAGCTGGATGCCGAAAGCCAGTCAGTGAATCCTAATCCTCCTCAGACCATTGGGGACAGCAAAGATGGCTGTCAAGCCTTACAGGCTTGCAGGTTCACAGGCATTTGGCCCCACTAACCATCCTCTATTCACTGTTTAGAGTGGACTGCTGTCACATGTCCGCAGCTGGGACAGGAGTGGTCCCCTATGAATACTGCCTGTATTAGTTCTTGAGGGAGCTAACACAACAGGGGGGACCACGCACCTCCATCAAGTCAGTACAGTGACTTGGTCTGATCTGGTGATTTGTTTTTTCTTCCTCTCCTCCTTTTTTTTTTTTGTCCTATTCCCTTTTCCTGTTGAAAGCTGGCTCTATCTTGTCCATTGAGCGTCCCAATATGTAATAGAGAGGCTGCTCATGCCTGTTGTGTAAATGTATAATATATAAAATTATGTAATGTCACCACAGATATGCTGTCTCAATAGCAAATGGATTCTCCTAGGAAAACTCAAGGCAAACTCACATCCAAATTCTTTACTATGCATCTAGGTCTTAAGGTCTATTTTTTTCCTGCAAATTAGACAGACTTAGCATCTCTCACAAGAAAAATTCAATTCTGTCTTTTCTTCTTGCTTGGCAGTACCACAAAGTGCAATTTATAAAGTCAGTACAGCATATTAAATATTGAAAGTGCCATATTGCAGTGAATACAAAACTTTGCAGTAGTGTTTCTTTGCACCTTGTTGCATGTTGGTGTGCTAGATGATAGAAATGAGTATTTAACAGTACTTTCACATAATGCTAGAATTGTCATTTATAGATCAGCAAGTGTTAGATTAGGGGCTATGAAGTGAGTTTCAAGGCTGTTATAAGCCTGCTGTTCTTAGAACCACACCCATTTGAAGAGAATAAATATTATAAGCAAATTTAGCCAAGCCAGGCAGAGATGAAAAATGAAGTTGGCTTTTCACTTGGAAAAGTGTCTGTTCTAACAACAGGGGAGCTATTAAAAGCTACCAAGGAACTCAGTGGAGTTAACATAAAATAGATACCTGCTTACATGGGGGATGTTTCCAGCCCTTCTGTTGCAGAACAATATCATCTCTACACTTGAGATAGAATAAGGTTTCTAGTATAGCTATTCCACCCCAACTCCCAGAGCAGCTACTGTATTCTGTAAAATGGATTTTTACTCAGAATAATGATTGTTTCAGGTTAAGAATCAGTCTATCCCACAGCAGCAACAGTATGGGGAGATACAGCAAACCAGATGCTCCCAGACATGCTGCCAACACAGTTGTGCCAGGACATCTCCCTTAGTAGACCAGCCTATGGAGGAAAACCAAGACAGAAACTTGCAGTGAGCTCTGAACAAGGGAATTTGGGGGTTTCCTGAAAGCTCAGCTGGAAATATCACAGGACTGAAATGTATTCCCAGACTTGACATGGATGGATACACTATCCAATCATGGAAAGAAAAAAAAAAAAGTTATGCATTCCAGACACTGTTTGTAAAAGATGTCTAAGAAAGATCCCAAGCAGAAGAGAAACAGTGCACATGTACCAACACCGGTATTTTCTATATTTGTCCTAAACAACATATTTTTTTCTAATATTTCTTAATTTTGTTAGCTGCCAGGCCTTAGTTCATCCTATGGAAAGGTATTTCATAGTTGTTGAATGGGAATGGGAAAGGCAACCTGCAAACGATCCAGTTTTGGAAGCAATAGGCTGCATTGCAAGGCATAATATTTCCATTTCTCTGACAAAAATAAACTAACAAAAAACATTAACTGGACATTTCTAATCCTACAAAAATTCAACAGTCACAAAGAAGTAAAGCAGAGAGAGATGGCTTTTGGAATGTGTGTACACAGTATGAATAAAGAAGGAGAGAAATGAAATTTTGAAGCTAGGCATGTTTCAAAGTCTGATTTATCCACGTTGATCAGAGACAACGGTACACAGTAACTTTGTCGCTTCCAGATTGCCTATGGAAGCCAGAGGCTGATTTGCGTGGATAGCAAGACAGACACCATCTTTCTCAGACAAAGCAAATTAAATCAAGGCTATTTCCATGCAAATTTCTAGAGAAGACAGACCCTTTCTCATGATGATTACTAAAACATGCTAAATTTCTGCACCAGATCTAACTTGATGGTCTTCCGCACTCTTTTCAGTGGGTTATGGACAGTGATTCTGAGCAGGTAACTTCTGTGGACACTATCAGCTCTTCCTGCCACCATCTGTTTTAAATCTCTCCATATTTCATTTGGCTATTAGTAATACCGAACTGTTTTACACGATCACTATCCCAACTGGGTGTTACTATCCCCTGCCCATTCATGTTTTAATTAACACTGCAGTCTGAGCTCCTCTGTCAAATAAGAGCCGACAAATTCACAATCGTTATGCTATTTCTGATGAGTATGAACTGTTTTGTAAGTTGTGAAAGGCAGGGTATTTTTCTAACCCCCCAGACCTGTGAAAATGCAACCTCCCCAATAAACGTCAGAGCTACAACTGAAGAACTGAGCACTGTGCAGGCAGCAGAGCACTGGCACAGGTTGCCCAGAGATGATGTAGAATCTCCTCCTTGGAGATCTTCAAAAGCCACCTGGACACAGTCCTGAGCACCCAGCTCTATGTGGCTCTGCTGGAGGATTGTACCAGATGGACCCAGACGTCTCTGCCAACCTCAACCATTCAGTGATTCCGTGATATTTTTCTTTATTAGACTTGTTTCCTTAGAGGTTGTTTCTCTATTTAAGAGAGATGAGGAACAAAAGTATATTTAATGCCTACAGCCTTCTGCATTGCTCCGGGAGAGGAAAAACAGCAGCCAACTCCACGCTTTAATGCCAGTCTTTTCTCTCAGCAGTTTTATTTAGGCACAGCTGAGACAATCTTGATCCTGCCCATCATTTTGCAATATTATACTTTTCAGCCCAGACCTACACTCATCATATATGAAACACTTCCCTGAACAGTTCATAAATTCAGCAGGAGGTATCCAAAAGCCTTGTCTGGGGTTACAAGGAGTTCAAGAGTCAGAGAGCCGAGAGTTTCAGGCAGAAGAACGGAAAATGAATTGCACAGGGTGGGAATTGGGGGGAGGCAATCACTCACATGCAAGGCAGGCCCACGGCACTTAAAAGCCACAAAGCTGTCACATTATACATAAAGTTGCTAGATTTCAAAGGAGCTTTTACAGAAGTTGCTCTTATTTTTTTCTGCATGTCTTCTCTCTTTAGAAAAGAAGGGAAAAAAAAAAAAAGGAGCTGCAAACTTCACATTTCTCCTTTCACAAAGTTAATTTGACTAAGAAGGCGTAAGTCTCACACATAGATTAATTCTTTCCACTCCCATGGGCTTTTGACCTTTCCTATGAGACTGCACTATTTATGTAAATATACCTGGAGACACTTTCTATAAGCTTTTAGTTTTCTACAATCTATTACCTTAGTGTTTATTAAAGGAACAAATGTATAGTATTATTAAGCATTCAGGTGAACAGAACAAAGAAACAACAGTGCAAACATGAAATTGTTCTGGATTTTGACATATAAAAACTCTTCAGAATCACTGTACTATTTCAATTCTGTGATTACTTTCATTGCTTTGAAAATTAAACTTAAAAAAAAAAAAAGAAAAAAGGCCTTATAATAAATGCTATGTGCATCTTAACTGTGTTACTGAGCTAAATCAATCTGGCAAACTCCTATTGCGATTTGTGATTTTTAAACCCTTAAAATAAATGCTTTTCGGTATTGATTTTTTTTAATTAAAAATACATCCGAGAATAAATTGAAACCAGTGCCACGACCTGGGAAGATTTACTTGCTGGTATGCCCCAGCTACACAGCCTCTCGCAATGTGTCCCCTCTTGTAGGAGGAGCCTCAGCATCAGATGGACCTGGTCATCAAGGAGGAACATTTGCGGGCAATAATATTTTTGGCACCCAAGAGATTTACACCTAGAAGCTTCCCTGTATTACAGAGGGATCCATGCTGGAACCATCACGTCTTCTGCAGCGTGAATGGGCAGTTTGTTATGGTCAGATGGCAAGTGTGTGCTCTCTCCCTAATATTTCTTGTTCACTGTACTGGCTTCTTTTTGGGGGGCGGAGGGCAGGGGGATTAAGGATTTAATGAGAAACCAATTTGAACAACAATTTCTCACAAACAGAGTGAATTTGCCTTTTTGCAAATTGATTTTTGTAACAAGTTATTTATATGATGCTACTTAATAAATTGTTTTTTTTTTTCTAACTTGTTTTTTTTTTTTTTTCTTCTCCCTAATTCTCTCAGTCTATGGTTTGTATCTACACAACTGTCATAACGCTAAACCTTCAGAAAGATTCTGCAATTGCATTAGAGCACAGAGGTAAACTGGCTCAGTCTTTCCAACATCATTTGTAAGTGTCTGGCTTACAACATGCTGTAAAAGCAGTAGGATCACTGCCCATGGTTAGTGAGGCATCCCAAAAGAGCGATATAATTTCAGAAAACATCATTTAGAGATGCTTACTATCAGGAGGATATTAATCCATGAACACAAGCCAAATTTTAACTAGCCCAGGCTTCCCTGGAAGCCAGAGGAAGCTTTACCTGAATAAAGCATGTAGAATACCTCTCTTGTAGGATATAAAGATCATATAATTTAAATGGCACTGCTATTTTTCTTTTATTGTATGAGGTCCAAAAAACAAAAAAACAAAAAAAAAAAACAAAAAAAACTTTAAGTCTTTGTTCATTTAAGGAGAGGACAAATGTCATTTGCAATGTCTTTCTACATAAGTAGAAAAACCTCTAGATAGAATTATTCATTTAACGTTTCCTAAAAAAAAATTTGAATATCTGCCTACATTTGTAGAAGTTTGATCGTGTTTAAAATTCTTCTAAATACAAGGACAAAGAAAAGAGGGGGAGAAGTCACAGCAAAGCAGTACTTCACCAGAAGTATTAAAACTAGGCAAAAAGAACAACCAGCTTAACAGTGAGAGTCACCTGTAATGAACTGAGAAATTTCTGTAACCAATTAAAATAATCAGCTTAAACATTCACCTGCAATCTTTGGTGGACTTCAGGAAGAAAACTTACATATAATTAGCCCGTAACACCTTTTTTGAACATTCAACAGTAGTTCATAAAGCTATAAATATGCAGGTCTACATAGTAACTAAAAGCATTCACTTATTTTTATTTCATTATCTGAACACCAAACCACAGAGAGAAAGCCTTGCAAGTGGAGGACTCTTCTCCTTCCCTCACACCCTGTGGTAAGGTCACACAGGAGCCAACACAGAGAGGCTTCAGATGTTCTGTTTCTTGGTTCTGCTACTCGTGTTGATTAGAGCAGCCTTACAAGATTTCAAAAAGCATAAGCTTGAGTTATTTTAAACTAAGACACTAGCAGCAGCAGGAGAAGGAATCCTGGTTCAAGAAATCATTGATTAATTAAGGTTGAGAAACAACACTAAGATTATCTAGTCCAACCTTCAACCTATCCTCACCATTCCCACTAAACCACATCCCTCACTGCCACATCTACACATTTCTTAATATCTCCAGGGATGGTGACTTCACCATCTCCCTGGGCAGCCTGTTCCAGTGCCTTACCACTCTTTTGGAGAATTTTTTCTCCTAATATCCAACTTGAAGCTCCCCTGGTGCAGCTGGAGGCCATTACCTCTAAGTCCTATCATTGTTACGTGGGAGAAGATGCTGACACCCTACACCTCACCACCACCTCCTTTCAGGCTGTTGTAGAGAGTGATAAGGTCTCACACGAGCCTCCTCCCCTCTAAACAATCCTAATTCACTCAGCCACTCTCTATAAGACTTGTGCTCCAGACCATTGACAACTTCGTTGCCCTTCTCTGGGCGTATACCAGGGTCTCAGTGTTCTTCTTTTATCCAGGGGCCCCAAAGTGAACACAGTACTTTGAGCTGCAGCCTCACCAGAACCAAGTACAGTGAGAATATCACCTCCCTGCTCCTGTTGGCTACACTATTTCTGATACAAGCCAGGATGCCACTGCCTTTCTTAGTCGCCTGGGCACACTGCTGGCTCACATCCAGATGGTTGTCAACTCACACTCCTAGATCCTTTTCCTTTGTGCAGTTTTCCAGCCGTTTCGCCCCAAGCCCATAGCATGTCATGGTGTTGTTGTGACCAGAGTGCAAGACCCAGTATTTTGTCTTCTTAAAGCTCATAGAATTGGCCTCAGCCCATTGATCCAGCCTATCCAGGTCCCTCTGAAAGTTCATCCTATCCCCAGGCAGATCAGTGCTTTCTTCCAACTCGGCATCATCTGCAAACTTACTGAGGGTTCATTCAATCACCTCACCAGATCATCAGTGAAGACATCAAACAGGATCTGCCCCGGAATTGATCCCTGGGGAACACCAGTTGCAACGAATCGCTAGCTGAGCTTAACTCCATTCACCATCACTCTCTGGGCCCGTCCATCCAGCCTGTTTTTACCCAGCAAAGAGTACATCTGTCCAGGCCATATGTAGTACAGGCTTAGCAGTCCTCCATGCGTACATGGGGCTCTGAGTGTCAGGAAAAGAACAGAGGGGCCCTCCTACCTTTCTTTACTGGAAAGGAGTATTTGACAGGTTTCTTATTTGAATTCTCAGAGAGCACATCAATGAGAACGAATAGTCAGCTAGAGGCTAGTATTTCAGCTAGAAAACGTATCTGATTCTCAGACAGTCACCTACCAGTTTTATCTCTGTAAAATACCTCCTCCCATACAAGTAGCACACAAATCACTAACATTCCAAAAGTTCAACTTTCATTAATACTACTGAAGTTACCACAGACAATTTACTAGATGAGCCATTAATGCCTACAGTGTCTTTAAAAAACAAAGTTTTACCAGTAATTGCTGGATTTCAAGGATAGCTCAAACAAGGAAACCGAAGAAAATAGTGACATGTTTCATTAAGGCTTTAATCTTCACATCAGGGCTGCAGGAATGATCATTTACATGAGCAACCAAGTGAGTTCAATGTTTGTCCTTCCAATTTAAATGTGAGATGATGTTACTTTTGACATTGTATATAATAAGGTATAGACCTTATAAAAAAAAAATTTAAAAAAAAAAAAAGGAAAAAGAAAAAACAAAAAAGAATGAAAAGAATGAAAAGAAAGAAAATTAAGAAAATTACATCTTTATCCAAAGCCTTTGAAATGCTCCCTCTTAGTAGCACTACATCATTCCATATTTTAGCATAGCCAGCTGTCAACAAGCACCAACACTCTACACTGTCTTTTTTCCAAACCAAGTACGTACCCACTAACAGGTTCTCTGCCACTGCCCTCCTTATGTTTGACCCTCAAGCTACTCTGTCCCTACTGTCAGAAAAGATGATTCTACTTTCCTTAATCCCCACAAATTAGAAAGGAAACTTCAGCATTGTCAGAAGTCCTCAGTCAGTCACTGTCTACTTCAGATCTGCCCAAGAGTCCATGGAGTGCACAATCCCATGTATGCTTTCATAAGCTACGGAGATAGGTGCAGCCTAATAGGACATTATGACGCATTTTACTTCATTTATGCAAAAGAGAAGAGACATAGTAGGACCAGAACATAATAGGAAGACTGTTTGCAAGGAGACACACTTACTTGAATCTTCAACAAACAACCCAACAAAAAACCCAAGACTTTTGGGGTGGCTCCTCAAATATAAAAAGGCAAGAATCACCATATGCAGCTTTCTTTGTACCCCTTACTGGAACTTTGCCTTTCTTAACTCAGAACTTAGCTGGCTGGCTGCTCATGCATGCATCTTAATTAATAGACAAATGAATAAAACCCCTTCTGATTGCTTTTACATGTTTTTCTAAACATCTGCTTCTACCTACGATGTTAAATAAAGCTGTTCTATTCTATAACTCAGCTGGGGAACTTATTTCTTTCTCTCTCTCAGGACACAACTGGGTTTTTCACGTCAATTATCTTAATTGGAAGCAAGCTTAACCCATTTCCCAATTACAGCTCCAGCTTATTAGAACAAACAAACTCTCAAACCTCCTTTAATAAAATATAATACGACCAAAAACATCCCAAAGAACAAACATAAGCTTTGCTAATGAGACACTGAAAAATGGAGTGAATGAAAGAGCTCTGGCAAGGGAAAGAGTGAGGCACTTTGGAAGCTGGTGGAGTGGCAGGATACAGTGAGGTCTAATTGTCCAGCTTAATCTCTGGTGCTGCATTCATTCCTGCAAGTCTGCATACTGGTGGCTTACAGAAGGTGTACTCTTCACTCTGTCACTCACTGCATTTGATTTTCTCCCCCATGTACCAAACAAAACACTGAGCCAGATGCATCTTTGTTTTGTCACCGTTGGGCATTTTGATGGCCCAGTTTCTTCACAGTTTAACTACAGAGCCAGATTCTTTCTGCCTCCTCCTCTTTACTCCAGTCCCAGCCTTCATCACTAATGTTCAGATGGACAGGAGCCTAACACCTGTTATTAAAAACAAAGAGCCTAAAGAAATAAAAGGAATCCAGTTGCAAGAGGGGAAACCCACCTGTTATTGCTCCATATGATGGCTCTTCACGTGGCCTTCTTTCTCCTGGTTCTTCATATTTATCACAGTGCCAATGCATCAGAGCTACAAAATCCAGTACTAGACAAACCCTGCAATACAGATTTGTGAACATAATGCATTTTTACTTTTCTATTTGGCTCCCCGTGGTTGTCACCAGCTTTTTCAGAGGCACCCACCTTTTATACACACAGTGGATACTAAGCTAAGAAGCAGAAATTGTTCCACCACCTACATGCATAGAGCACAGTGTAAATGGGCAAAATATTTAGCCCACAAAGTTCTAACATTCCACCCACCTGCAGCATTTGCCAGGCACAGAACCAATAACAACTGTTTCCTCTAGCAAAGCTCAAATGTTCAGCTGTAACAGCTATGGTGATGTTCTGATTCTGTTGTTTTCTGGTATTGTCAACATTTCTCTAAACAACATTTACAGTTGTTTTTGAGTAACAGAAGAAAGTCAAAACTAAACTTTGAGATTCACCGTTCTAATATCTTGGTATTTAATCAACCTGTAATATAATATTGATTGCAGATGCCCTGGAGAAAAGAGATTGGTACTTTTCTTTAGAGCAAATACTTCATATAGCTCTTTATTGCAGTAAGAGCCTTTCAAATGTTTTGATACCAAATATCCATCTGGCCCATGGGCTCGATCGCTTGCACAGTCAGAATTTTATCATTGATTCTAGCAGGAGTGAAATGGGACGCCTGGAAGACAATACATGTTAACTGTGTGATGGCCAGGAGGAACTGCAGCAGAGGGATTCACATTATAGATGTTGTTCCTGAGGGCTATGAAATGAAGGCAGTGTGTGTGAAGAAAGATTTCCGGCAGAAGGACCATAATATACAAACCATTGTAAGAAGATTTCATTTTGTTACTCGCAGTTACCTTGCAATACCAAAAACAAACAAACAAACAAAAACACTCGCTGTATGTCAGCTGTTGCCCTGCTCTGCCATCAGGTCACATCCCCAGTGCAGATGCTCCTGATTTTGTGCTGGCTCTGGCTGCTCCTCCTGCATACTCAACAGCTATAGTAACTGGACCAAAGCTGAACTGCAGATTGATTTCATTTGTCTCTTGTTTTGGCATCTCCTTTTTTCTATCCGCTGTGTAGCCTTCATACATTGATAGATGTGCATTGTATATTAGCCATACACATATAAAGCTGTTTTGTGAATGATGGCACAGTCTCATCATCCTTTCCACCTTTTGTTTTGAAGCCTTGCTGGATGCATAGCTGCATCTCACTGACTCACCTCTATCAGTGTTATCAGATTGTGCTCATATCTCACTGCCACTGGGGCTGTGCACACACCAGGTACCAGGCGCTGAGTACAGCACTGAAGGGATGATCCAGAAAGGAGCTTTTGGAAACTCCTTTTTTCTGGTGAAAACAGCTGTCAACTAGTACTCTTCCCAGACCCTGAGCCCCATAGCACCAACCATAGAAACAGAAGAATAGGGCTTGTGCTTTCCTCACCATAAAGACCTTTATGCAGGAAACATAAAGGAGTGCTGAGGGTAGACTGAAGAAATGCTATCCCTGACAGAAATGTAAGTTGGACTGTCAGTGGACATATTTACTTTTCTCCCATAACCCTGCACTATTAATAGCTCAGGCACAGAAGAACTGAGCAAAGGAAAATCAGAAACCCAAAGATTGTTCCAAAATACATGGAATTTATTTCTAGAATGGGGGCTCAGAAGCTGTCTGATTTTTATTTTTATAACTAATTTTAGTTTGCCATTTCACCAAAACTAGAGGCTATTCCTGGAGCATAAGATGAAAAGTATGCATAAATCTGGGCAACGTTGGTGCCTTTCTTTCTTCAACTCCAGAACAAGGATTCAAATGGCATTGTTTGAGAAAATGCTTTTGCACTTGTGAAGACCAGAACAATCTTTTTAAAGAATGTTATCCGTAGTTCCCATCATCTCTTTGAGTCATTTGTGACTCATACCACACTGAAAACTATTATGAAGTTGTGCAGGGCAAATAACTGGAACCAGGTATATCAGAGTAAGTGCTGATGTGCTGCAGGTATGAGAGCTCACTCTCATGATGAAATTACCACCTGTGGTGTTGTGAATTGTCAGCCGCAGTCCTCATAGCCTTGTTGCTTTTCTGCATTAGATTTCTCATCTCTTTACTGTAACAGCTTCACATCATTTACAATGAAGTCAGTATAAGCATACTTGTGCAAAGAAGCTTTGAAGAGTAAACTCATCAACGTATGCGCATACTCTAGGACAGGGTTCATTAACACAATTAATGTCCTGTCCACAAACTTGCTGCTTTTGGAGGGACTGTGACAGTGCTCACTTCTTTGAGATTGGCTCTGTGCAAATGTACCAGAATTCCCCTCAGTAAGTGACAAAATGAGGGCCTGCTTAATTTCCTATTGCATTCTGGATTAATGCAAAGCTCTCCTGCTGTTGCCAGTGGTTCTGCACCTGTATGGGGATAGCTGTCTAAACAGATGTTCTTTGCCATGTCCTGATTTTATGAAGTTAACTTTGTTTGCTGCATTGTAATTACATTTAATTTGCCCCGAGCTGCATGGTTTAGGTGAATAAATAACATTTTAGTATGTATTGGTAGTAAAAGGTCCTGGAGTTAGTTTGTTTAGAAGAAAAAAGGAAGGAAACAAAGTCCCCAGTCTTCTATTACTGTCTGTGGACAGACGGCTGCATCTGTGCAGAGCACAGAATAAGGCAAGGAATATTTTACCAGGCTATCAAATGGGGAAAAGTAATAAGGTTACCAAACATTTAGTGTTACTGATACATTTAAAGACTTAGCATACAAGCTGTTCTGTACCTGAACAGTTTAAAAATCACACACGTGAGGCGTTTACATAAGCAGGTTCTTTCTGTGCTACAGATAAACCTGATGCAATAATTTATTTTTTCAAAGGGCTATTTTTGCTTTGAAAAAAGGTTATGCTTCCTGTGTTTTCTCTTCTTTACTTCTATATATGCTAGAACAAATGAGTCTGCCAGGCATAAAGACAGTTTATGACTCAGACTTGTTGACAGTTGTATGGAGAATTACTATGTATTTGTGTTTTGGGTTTCCTTATGTCTGGCTGAACTGAATAACTTGATGCTTGATTCCAAATATTTATTTTTAAAACCATTTTAGTTACCCTAGAAGAAGAATTTAACTGGGAAAACACTATCAGTCTTTTTAACGAGAGTGGCACAACCAGTATCTCTATAACATGGTGCCTATTGTATTCAATGGCTGAGCTACAAAAAGCACAATGCTCCTTCAAATTTCCCCACGCAAAAGAAAGGTGATTTTCTTTATTCAGCTTCCTTGAAGTAAGAAAGGAAGGGAGAGGAGATAGATGCAGCTCATTGTGGTACTGCTTAGAAGCAAAGGTTGATCATGAAGTACAGCACCGTTTTTAAACGTTTCGAAATGTAAAATAGAGATGCATTCAGACCTGCCTCATAAATGGACCATTCTAGTTGAAACTCTGAGAAATGAATTCCTGGCTCTGCTTCTTTTCACTGAGAAAGAAAACATAGTGGCCTTCTGGGGCAAGATCTTTAAAGATTTTCGATGAGATTTATATGGCTGAAAGAGCTCTCAGAGACAAATCGATATAACTAAGTACAGCGCTCTCCTACAATCACGCTGATCCGGAAAACTGGCTGCATCATCACAGGGCTGTCATTTTCTCACTTGCTTTGTGCAAGATTGCCTAGGGTTTCTCAAAACACTGAAACCAAACCCTCCGGATGATAGCAACCGCGGGGGCTTGGGAACTGCATTGCTTTCAGTTTGAGGGCTGCCACACACATTTATTTCCCTGATCAACTTGAGCTTTCTCTTTCCTGGCCCTGCATTGCTATACAGGCATGTTTTCAGAGTGTGGCTGTCCCTCTATCAGATGATCTTTTTGAGTGGGGAACAAATATGTGGCCAGAGATTGCACTAGTGTATTCTTACACTCTTTATAGCTCCATCCTATTTCTTTATTGGGGGATACTGCCCCAATAGAGAAGTTGCGAATGCCCGTCCCTGGAGATGTTCAAGGCCAGGTTGGATGGGACCCTGGGCAGCCTGATCTAGTATTAGATATGGAGGCTGGTGGCCCTGCATGTGGCAGGGGGGTTGGAGATTCATGATCCTTGAGGTCCCTTCCAGCCCAAGCCAGTCTATGATTCTACGATATTTTTTCAGACTATTTGCATCACCTTGGATCAACTAGCTAAGTCTTTTGGGTTATCAGTTATTCACTCCTTCCTCATCAGACAAGCTGATTGCACAATATCTGTTTTGCTTGGCCTTTTTTGCATGCAATCCACATTGTATGGTTCCTTAGTATTGCCTCAGTCTTGTTTTGTGGCTGTTTGCAGGCTGGCACAGGGCAGGGCCCTACCACTCCTAGTGCTGCATGGAGAAAAGGGCAGCTCCTACCCAGCAAGAGTCCCTCAACCAGGTAGCAGGTAGCCAAAGGAATTCAGGTATAAACTCTTACAAATCAAGAACTTAAGGATTAGAAGCTGAACCAGTCAAGTCACTTAAATTCTGGTAGAACCTCTACATGCAGGTCAACGTGCTTACCTGCAGCTGGCAACTTTGCCTAGCACTTGGTAGGAAAACAGAAAGGAAAAGCATCTGAAGCACGAAATGTGACTTGAATGTCACTCTTGTATTTTTAAGTGCAGAGCACAGGTTTTCCATGCTTGTTTAAGTGCACACGCCAGACAGCCATGGACTGTAAGTTCTGCAGACTATGCAAGTCAAGCTGACTGCAAGTAGATACATGCCAATGAGGAATCAAAGCAGTAGGAATATAAAGTCCTACTTGAAAAAAAAAAAAAAAAAAAAAAAAAAAAAAAGGCTACAGATTTTATCTTTTTCATCACTGTAGCAGCTGCCATAGAGAAACAAGATATTTTCTTCTGATGGACACTAAAAGCACAAGACAGAGTGTCAAAGTGGTGATATCAGGCTGTACTTTGTGGAAACATCCCTCAAACCTTTTTAAGGTAAGTTCTGCTACTTACTATTAGCCTGAAATGTACAGAATAGAAGTTCACATATAAAATTAGTTAAGATTCTAAGCTGCATTGGTGATTAAAAAACATGGGGAGGAAACAATTTAAAGAAACAACGGGAGAAGAAAGAAAAGGAACTGAAGAGAGCAGCACAGTGGAAAAGTGAAACCTCAGGAGGAAAATGAACATAGCCTGTAAATACCTTCAAGGTAACAATGTAAATGAAGGCAGGAAATCACAGCAAGTCTCAGAAGATAACAGAAAAAGAAGTAATGGCCATAAGCAAAGGAAGGAAAAGTTTAAGCTAAGCATAAGCAAAAATCAAAGAGTAATAGGGCTAATGAAATAAATTCAAAGGTAGCTGAGATACAATTAATGGCTACATTTAATAACACTAGACAAATAAGAAAGTGATGGAGATCTGTAAAATTTAAGTTTTGAGAGGAAAGAAGAAGAACATCTTCCTCCCTGGCACTCCATCTATGACTTTTCTTCACAATGGTCTGAACAACTTCAGATTGGCATGGAGTTCAAATTCTGTTACTTGCAACATCTCTATTGTTTCATTAAGTCTGCTTGTTCATAATCTTTTTTCTTTTGTGACAGCTGACATCAGTGCTATTCTTTTTCTTTTTTTTTTTTTAAATCTTATTTGACTTCTCATCAGTTATACTTCAGTCACCGCAAATCCTTGGCTCATCTGATCATTTTGTACTCTCTTCCATCCAGCTCCTGCAATCAGTACAGAGATGCCTTTTTTGCAGCAAGCGCTAATTTGACTCTGTGTTCCTTCAGTTGCCCCAAACACTTCGAATTGCCATGTTGCGAGAGAGCCTGTAGTTGTTCAGATGTAAGTGGCCACTGTTAAAAGCTGTGCAAATGGATGACCCTTGTTCAACATGGGGGTGGCTTTCAACAGCTCCTTTCTTTCAAGAGGCATCTGTGTTTCACTAAGTACATTATAATTTAGTACACAGAATAGGTATTGTTTCATCAGCACTATCTCCTTGATATTTTGATGAACTGTAAATTCATACTTTTAAAGTCTCTGTTACTCACATGCCAAGGTTTCATTTCAAGGTTCAACTTTTAGCACAATATAGACACTTATTAAAGTCAAGGGAAGGATCCTAATGACTCAGATGAGTTAAGAATGAGGCCTTGCGCTCCTATTCAAGTTTAAGTAATCCAGAACTTAAATTTGCCATTTGGATCCTTTTGCAGGTAGTCAGTACAATAGTTTCCACTTCAGCTATCATAGTAACGTAATTCAATGCTCTGCCTTCCGTCCCCATCACAGCTCTCGATACCTTCGTACACAAGCACTCAGAAGCCTAAAACAGACTTACGTTCCTAATATTGTACCATCAGTTGAAAAGTGCTCTTTGCTGCTTTTGCAGATGGGCAATTGACACCCCAAGTTAGAAAGGACTTGTGGGCCTGTCACATAACCTCAAGGACCCATGTCAAAAGGACTTTCATAGTGTTCCAGTTGACCTTCATCTTTCCTGGAAAAAGCATCAGAACTCAAATTTTTCAGCATGCTGGAGACCATAAAGTGGGGAAAGCTGGATGGAGCCATAGCATGGCTGTTGATGCCAGGGCAGGTTGATGCAGCAGTAAAAAAGTATGTGCCAGCACAGGCACATCAATGGGAGACAGAAGGGGCTGAAAAGCTGAAAAGGAAGACAAAGTTCAGGATCTCTTAACAGTTATCTCCTCATTTTGTAATTCTAGACTTGCCCTTCCTGAGTTAATTAATGGCCAGTGCTAGAGAAACAATGCAGGCTGCAGCTTTTTCCCCTCTTCCATGTTTTCCATAGCACTGATGAGCCCCTGGGACATAACCTCTGTGAATGCACTCTCATTAACTTTCTACTAATTAGTCTCATACCATTTATGAGGTATATTATCAGGGGATTTTATATAGTTTAACACATTAAAAAATAAAGTTTCTTGACATTTAAATACACTCTCACTTCGGAGAAACTGTCACTCCTCTTCACATCTGCACATAAGGAAATTGTGGAGGGGGTCATATGGGGATAAAGATGCATCTTCCCCACAGCAAGGACTATGCAGTGTTAAGATGGCTATGCCAGGCTGACTCAATTTGAGCATTTGTGTCTTAATTAGAGCTATATGCCACACATTTAAAGTCCAGATTCAGCTTATCTAACATTGGGCACAGGACTAATCACAAAGATAAAGGAGCTATCACCCTTTGGTTCTCAGACAAGGGAGAAGCACATCTAGTGGGTGACTCATCCTGCCTAAGTCATGAACCAGCCTCTGGAGGGGTTGCCTTCTCTCTCCATTCATTATAGCAGTAGGCCTCACTACCTGCTGTTTGGTAGAACGCATTTTGGTCTTAGAGTTTCATAGTGCAGATGAACTTGATAGGAGTTCTTCAGTTTGGGGCATGTTTTCTATAGATGTAACTTGTCATAGTTCCATGTCATTTCAGCCATGTCCTTAAAAACCCATTATGCCAGCCTATGCATCCCTCCGCTGTCTTGCGTTCACATGCACTTGAGACAGAGGTGACTCAGATTTCATCCTAGAGAAGCAGAAGCCAGATTCGTACATTTCCTCCACAGAAATATGTAGGCCACAGTACTTAAATACAGAAGCTACTGCAAAGCCAGCTGCATTCACAGTTTGCTGGTATTTACCTTCAGCAATGTAACAGCTCTCAGTCATTCCTTCTCTTTCCTCTCCTCCTTGGAGATGAGAGAGGAATCAGGGAAGGTTCAACTTCTCAAAGAGCTATGCCACAAGTCAAGAGGAGCTTTTTTCTCTGTCTTCACAGAGCATCCGATGGGGTGTCTCCTCCAGAGTTGCCTTCTTTACATATGCCTCCTTGTACAGAAAAATTGCTGAACAAAAGAAGCTGAGTTCAGGTGAACATCTTGAGCTGTAATACAAGTTTTAAGACAGAAGGATGTGATCTATTCTGAAAGTCCCTGATGATTTATTTAGTGGGCATATTTTTACATTGTTTCCTTTAATATCAGAGAAAAGGTGCCTTTGGAGACGCACAGCTTTTATCTCACCTGCTTTAAAATCACACCACAGATCTCGAAAGAAAGGCTATGCCATGTCAGAATTTAAAAGATTCACCTTATGGCTGTCACCTAAAGTAGATGAAATATGTACCACAGAGTTTTAAATGACTGCTTATGCTGCCGATCACAGTTAATACTATGGAGTCAGGTTCTCGACTGAACGATACAAGTTCTCACTGCTTTCCTGAAAGTGATGAAACGGAATCATTTTATGCGAGAAAAGGATCTGGCTCTCAAATTTCAACTTCATCAGAATCCAAAGTAATTTCATCTACTTGAATAATTTATCACAACCTATTTTTCATTAATGTGACTATGCTCTCATTGCTCTCATGCTTGGTACTTTGTGTAGCTCTACTGTGAAAACCAAGTATGTGAAATTAGAACTTTCTTACTCAGCAAATCCCTTTCCTGCATGAAGTCAGGAAGTGCACTGTTTAACTTACCATAAAAAGTACTAAATTCTCTCTTTATTTTTTTTTTAGAGTCAATAGAACCAGGGGGAAGCAAAAAGGATTTGGAGCTTGTATATTTACAGAACTATTCACTCAACTACAGGGCCACCTGCACAGCCTCTGTGTCTCCAGATTATAACTGTAGTCACACTCTCATTGCAGACAATGGAGATATGCAAGTACAACTAAAACTTGCAAAGCTCTTGCCAGTGATGACGTGCAAGTTGAAACATCCTGAGTCCCAAGATCCAGATGATGTGCTCAACTCAACATAAACATTTGCATGCTTAAAATTACTTGCAGGGCCACCACAAGTCACAGAATCATAGAATCATTTGAGTTGAAAGGAATCCATAAAGGCCATCTTCATCCATCTGAATTGGGAGTGATCCTTAAAGGACATCTAGACCAACTGCCCTGCAGTGAAAAGGGACACCTACAGCTACATCACATTGCTCAGAGCCCTGTCCAGCCTGATCTGAAGGTCTCCAGGGATGGGGCACTCACCACCTCTCTGGGCAACCCATTCCAGTGAACAACCTAGGGACAAAAAAACCAAGTGCATTTATCTGTAGGTATCCTTCAAATCACCTCCTGTACTACCCCTCTATTTAGTTAAAATAAATTGTGTAACGAGACTGAGTGTTCCAAAATCAAGTAAGATCTGGGGACAATTTCTTACACTGCAACAAAGAAATCCACTGTTCTTTCAGGAACAGATTAAGTAACGTCTTATAATAAATAATATATATAAAATCTTCTCTTTTGTGGAAGAAAATATAATTTGAGGCAACGTATCTTCCAATAGATCCAAAATACTAATATTTTTAACTTCTCAAGAGAAGTTATTTCTAAAACTTATATTAGAAATTTAAAATTAGCATCTCTTCAAGACTGTCATTAAATACAGGCAATACAAAGGCAGAAACTTTCAAAACTGCTCAGTTTCTTTTTGCCATAAAATGTCTTTTATCCTCAGAACATTCTTCAAATTTAGAGTCTCTAACATATGACTAAATTTAAAGTCACTTAGACTGACAAAAGGTAAAGGGCAAACGAGTTATAAGGGCAACTGGGTCATCAGAAGTCTCCCTCTATGGGTCTGATATAGTGAAAAATATCCACAGTCTTCTGAATAACTGAAGTCCCAAAAGGCTACAAATCCTAGCTTTGCAACAGGCCAACCTATTCCACACAAAGGTCAGCATCGTTAAATGGAATAAACAGACCAATCCTATAGCCAGAAATGACAGATCTACTAGAAGGAGAAGGAGTCATGCAGCTGTCTCCCTGAACCTCCTTCACTCCTACACTTACACAGTCCCAGACCTCTTTACACATGCACACACTCATCTGCTTCACTCCATACACGCACGTAGATACATACACCTGTATGGTGCATGCACATGGGTCAACATGTGGGAAGCCACCTGTGGAGTATGGCCCAAGCATTGCCTGCTGAAAGAAGGAGGGAGGTCGTGCAAAACTAGAGAACAGGACGAGGCAAGGTACGGTAGCCATCCTCTGATCAGTGATGAGAACTATCCCTAGCAGTGCAGGCCAGATAAGGCTGTAGCAATGGCTCTGTCACTGCTCTCACCTTATCTGTGCCTAACCATGTGCAGCCTAGTACTCAAAAGCACAGAGACCATACAACTGTGTGATGATTAATGTATAAATAATTCCTCATGTTTTTGGAAACTTAAGGAACCACTGGAAGTTCCTCTGCTTTTCTGCAAAGTCATGTGTTTTTCATAGCCCTGCTTATATCTCAGTCTGCGTACCTTGTAACAGTGTGCCCTCTCCTTGCTTAACATGGCAAACCACGTGTAATAGGGGTATAAGGTCAGGATGCTGGAGGACAGCTTTTGGAGCTCCCCTCAGCTGGCCCCCCAGCACACACCTCTATGCCCCAGACCCCACTGCATGGTGGACAAGTCAACCAGAGAGGTCATACAACATCTCCTACCCTAATTTACCATCCCTGGAATTTGTATAACATTGAAATACTAATTAATCATAGGCTAATACATTGCTTACAATACCTGTGATTATAGATCATATGTTCAACAGCTTGCACAGAATACATTTAATACATTGTTCTGGTGCATCTGATCTGTGGCAGTGAAGTGTGCCATAGTCACTGTCTTCTTGCTGGGCAAAACAAACAAGGGAACAAAATGGGACACTACCAGGTAAACTATCACTAAATTATATGGATTTAACATAATATACTAAATTACATGGAGGTAAATGACCTCTTCCATATTTCTCCTACCTTCTGGACCTCTGTTACTGCTCCTCGATGTCTCTCAGGACATGTTGTTTCAGTGTATGATTTGCAAGGAGAGATGTCCTGCTTCCACATTCTGCTTCTCACTGATGTCTGTCAGTCAAGGCTGGGCTAAAAGCCTCACGTGTTCCTCCCTACCTTGTTGCTGGTGAAGATGAGCTTGTTGTATGGCTGCTGGCTCTCCTGGGAGCCAGCACGCAGTATGCCTAGGTCACAGGGACACTAAAAAACACAGAAACAAGGAAATAAGGAAATTGCTTTGGCACTCTTCAATCAAGTACTATGCAGAAATGAGAGCGCAGCTGTTTGCACACTGATTTTTCCTTGTGACCAGCATGTAAATATAATGCACATGCTTAGAGCCACTCTAACCTCAAACAGGTTGTGTTCTACTCCATGCTGCTTGTCCCATAGCCTGTCACCAAGACTGATAGGTGGGTCCCAGAGCCACAAGCCAGAGCTGCCCAGAGGAGTTAAACATCAAAGACAGGGAAATGCCAACACACTGGTTGCAGAGGGAGAATACTCACAGCACCGACTGCTTGGATTTTCTTTTCCATTGGTCTGTTTTCTAACTTTTTCTAATTATTTCCACAAGCTTTCAGTTTGAAAGAGGTGATAGAAAAACACATTCTAGTCTGCTGTGCAAGAAATTTAAAATGTGGGCATTAATGTAGAAATAAAATAACTCCCACCTCTAAAGTTAAATGCTGTAAATAAAGAGCTACATGGTATGGAGAGAGGACAAACCTCAGCTGGTGCTTGGAAACTCAGGTTTTGTTCTCATTTCTACCCTTGACCTACTCCGTGACTTTGTGCAAGTCATTGCTTTCTTTCTATTTCTTTCTGGGTCAGGGACTGCCTGTCATTTTGTGTTCATACAGCAGCTGGCATGAAAAGCCCTAGCGCTAGCAATGATCTCTGGATACCATTACCATACAAACAACGTTTTAATACCTGTTAAACAAGGAGCGCAGAGAAAACATTTTTGTTCTTTGGTAAAAAGCTTTCACATTGTAATGAGTGAAAACTTTATGCATACTATTCATAAAGCACAGGTTGTATTTGTCTTAACCCCAAAAACATATTCAAATATGTTCCTAACTAAACTCCAGAAATCTATTAGACATTGCTAGAATATTTCCCACTTCTATCACTTAAGATATTGAACTTTCATTGCCTCTTTTCCACTTCTCATAAAAAGTATTGATTGCTATATCTTACCCTTTAAATTTATACCCTAGCTTTGCATAAAACTGAATTCCTCATGCATTTTTTTAAACTACCATTATCCCAAGCAGAGGGCCCAATTGTATTTATGTTACATTGAAATCTGGTATTTTTGGCATATATTTCAAAGTGTTAACATATTTTTCTGTCCAAGCCAATCTGCTTCTCAGCAGTCAATGCTGAAATATTTTTTTTCTACTGTTTTAGGTAACAGTTCTGTCTTTTCTTACCTTTTCATTTTTGCTTACATGTACAAATGTCCATTTACAAGCTATCAGCTGAAATAAATGCGAAACGATCTAATTGCAAAAAGTATATCACTGTGTGCATAAAGATCTCACACTCTCTAAAGTCTCTCATAAAACTACACTGGAAAGAGTCAGTATTTTATTTGTGTAGGTGCAGAGAAGCTTTCGATCCTGCTGTTAGTACTTTATTTCTGATATAAATGCTGAAGTGTCACTTCCAAGGTCAAGGTCACTGCAAGGAATTGTTAATATACCTCCTAGACAAAAGGCAGCTTTGAAATAGAAGAGAGTACAATACAGACTGAGTTAAACAACCAAACATGTAAAACAAAACAAAACAAGAAAAGGAATGGGAAGTCTTGAAAACCAAGTTGTAGGGTAAAACCATGAGTTTTCTAAAAGATAGAGGGCTTATAAAGTTAGCACTTCTTGGTTTCCCATCATTTTTGATTTCTGGTCAAGCTCTTATTCAAAAAAACTACACAACAGTACATAGATTGTTTTAGCCTTTTAGTGTATATAGACTTATGTTGGTTGTAAAATCTGACACATTCTGATAAGGGGAAAATATATTTAAAACACATGGCTTGGGTTTTTGAAGGACACAATAGTATTGAACATTAAAAATCTTAGACATAAAAAATGAAAAAAGTTTTTTACTATTTTTTCCCTATGAAAAGAAGTGTTGACAAAGCTAAAAGATTCTCGTGTGTTTGATGTTAATTAACCAATAAAAGAAGGCAAGAAGAATAGAAATTTTGGATGACTTTGTCCACTATGGCCATTACAAATTCTTCTTCTGGAATTTTAATATTTTCTTTTCTTCAAGAGAAACCCATTGATTTATAATGGGATACTGAATAACACTAGCATTTTAAAGCACTGCTGGATTAGGAAATGGTTGCTTTTTGTTTGCCAGTTCAAGTATCCCTCTGGAAACAGAGCCACAACATTTGAATTGTAATTCTAGTTGGCAGCAAAAACATTTCTTGTCTGGTCAGCATGTCAGGACTGTTCTGACACAGTAAATGGTTGAAGTAATGACAGAAGGAAGTCCGCAGGGAAGTAAATTTCGTTAGAAATGTTGGCTCAGCTGGCTTCAGAGGGGTCCCATGGGTTCCTATGACCACCATGCCCATCTTTATTTAAAGTAAGAAGCTACTACCAATGACAAACACTTACCCATCACTGTCACATCACTTCTGGACCACCAACACAGGAGCTGCTTCTGCCACTGATAAAAGCCCACAATTTGTCAGGTCAAGATTCTGTCTCTTGTTAATGGATTACTTTTGAAACATCTGCTAGAAGGGAAAAAAATATTTACTTATTTCCTCCAAGAGAACAAGCAACACACTGTTTGGGTCCTGGCTTCTCACAGCAAGGTCCTCAACTTTTTAGAGACTTTCTTGGTCATTGTTTCCCAATACTCATCCTTTGAGAAAGGCAGGAGAGTGACATCATTGAGGCTGCATGGTAATATTCTCTTTTTCTCCCTCAGAGAGGCTTTCAGGGACATGAAGAGTAATGTAGGCTTTCAAAGAAAAAAGATGCTTAACCCTTGGATGAAGCGTCATTGCTCAATTGCAGATCCCTTGAGGCCTGGACCCAAAAGTCAATTATGTCCTCATTTTCATTTCTCAGCAATCGTATAAATAGTTCTTTATTTTCTCAACACAGGTACTGTGAAGAGCAACAAAAACACATTTTTGGGGCATTCAGAAAGGACTGTAATGGAAGTCATGGGTATATCATTTATACCTCTATTCATGAAAGATTTTAGAATCCTTTCAGGAAATGCAAAGATGATTTAGACAAAGGGCAACATACCTATTTAGAGAGGGTTTGAGTGTATTTATTTGGTACTGTTATCAATAGCAAACAGGTGAAGGAAAGTGCCTCTGAGACAAACTTTCTCTCTGAAGGGTGGGAGATCAGAACAGCTAGAGTGTACAACCTACTTCATTTTAGGACCCCAGAAAAAAACTGAAATTTGAGAGCACCTGAAATACCAGGCATGAGAATGAAATATCCAGGTGAGCTGGAGAAGATAGTGACACTCTTTTCTTTCTTGTTTTTAAGAAGCTCTTTTTCTTTTCTCAATAGGGGAGATCTTTCCAGGCTCAGCCTACCTGTTCTGGCCAGTACACTTGGCTGCAGCTGTAAGATCAGCCTCTCTGCACTTCTGTCATGACACCCCAGCAGATCTTCCAGCACGCTGATACCTGCCAATGCACTCCAGGCAGCAATGCTTCTTTCCCTTAGCTCATTACCTTTCAGATCAAGAACGTCCCTACAAACAGAAAATGCAGACAAAAGAGACTAAGGTCTTTTTTTCTGCAAGCTTGTTCCTCTGGCTGAGCAACTCACTGCAACAGCAATGTGGTAGACTACCACAAAGAAAATAAAGTAAGGAAAATAGGACAAGTGCAAATTCATCTACCCTTGCTTCATCTTACAGAGAAGTATTTTAAAAGAGGAATCCAGCTAACAAGTAACAAGTTGTTGTGATGGATGGTCCTACCTAGCATTTCATTGCTAGGCAGCTGTACTCTGTTGATGAAAAATTTGCTGCAAAACACACCATCTGTAATTCAAACTGGGAATACATCAGGATACAAGGGAAGAAAGCTGTGAAATATTTTTTAAAAGCCTCACTAAACTAAAATCTCCATCTTCCCTGCAACATGAAATGACCAGCACACCCCTAGACTGGTAGTCCATTTTAATTAGTGTTCATACATCAAAGAGACATTATATCTTCAAAATATAAGGAGGTAACCAATTTTTTTTAAGCAAAATCCATTTGAGATTAGTGGTAGATGGTCTAATGGGCAGCTCTGCACAATGATTAAAGGTACTGAGACGTGAGAATGACAGATAGGGATCTGATTACTGCTCTACTTACCACATTGTTATGGACTTTTTTCTTTTTTAGCATACTAATATAAGTTTCATTACACAGCCATCGGTTTGCTATATAGCTGCTTTCCAGGTCATTCACTGCATATCCCAACAAGGAATCACATAAACAGAATCCAGAATGCCTGTCTGACAGCACGCTAAACTAGGCTTACCAGAGAAGAAGAATTACCAGAAACACTGATAAAAGTCGCATCTTTTTCTATTCACAGTAAGATTTCGTCATTCCAAGAGTTAAACTGAGGCCTGCAGAGAACAGAGGGCAGCGATATCTTCAACTGAACGTTTTCACTATAGCTTAGACAATGCTTCAACAAGACAAAAGAGGACCACCTCCTGATTTACTATTTCCCGTCTATGCAAAACTGCTTCCAATGCTGGATGCCAAACAGAAAATCTGTCAGGGGCAGGGTGAGAAAAATGCAGGGTGGGACATATGAGTCTCAGAAATTTTTATCACAATACCATCTTTTTATCACAATACTATCTCCACTAAAGATAAAACACTGTGTAGATGATCAACTCCCTAAGCACTAACAGGCTTTATAAACTTCCACTAAACAAACTTTTCGCAAGTGAATCGCTTCATTTAAATACACAGCCTGTATAATCGAATCGTCTTTGAAGTAGGAAGACAGATGATCAGGACTCTCCTTTTGATCTTTCTAAATTGTTTTAGCAAGTAACAACCATGCCTGAAGTCTCTTCTGGAAAATTTTATTAGCAGCAATGTTTACAACAGTCTTAGAAACGAAGGTTCTTTTAGTGTCTTCCTGAAACTGAAATATCACAAAGTGAACTTCAGCTCTGCAAAGAATGGCAAATTTTAGGCAATTTCAACTAATATTCCTAATCAAATTATCTATTTTGTTTGTATTATTATTCAATCATCTGCACGTTATGCATCATTAAAAAAATGATAATAAAACTGTTATTTCACAGGACCCACTGGATCCACACAAACCTCAGTCTTGTTCTTCAGACATCTACTTGTAGCCAAAAGAAGTCAAAGAATTTTTGCACTGGCACCTCTAGGTCAGAACAGATCAGGATCTGGAGCAAACAAAAAGGAACTTCCCTCTATCAAGAAGCCAGAGATATATTCACATCTCCAGAAAGGAAGGGAAATAGCCCAGTCATATATGACAACAGTTCTGTTGGTCCACTTGAGCTCAGTAATCATTTTTCCAAAATTTAAGTTAAACTTCACCTCATTTCTTTGTTACGTGCACTGTGTTCACTGTAAGTATTCTATGCATTTCCTCATATTACCAAACACGCTCACGGCTCACTTTTTAGTCAGAAAGATTACTGCAGCTTTGATGTAAAGGAAACAGTCTTCTTACAGATGAAAAAATGAAATGCATAGGAAAAATGTAAGGAACGATGTATGGGAAGAAGACAAGTGATGTTTAAGTACAAACTGACACGTCCCATTGGTGATATGAGGCATGATGAAATTAGCAAAGCAACCACACAAAAACGAAGGTGCACCTTCTATTTGGCCTCTATTAAGAGAAAGTAACAATGCACACCATTACCCATAACCTTCTACCAATGCACTTACTTCAACTTATTGCTAGAAGCAGAGGGGGCAGTTCTACAGAAGAAATTGAAATACAAGACTTGGGGGCAGAGAGGTTGTTGCTTCTTGCTTTCTAAGTCTGCAGCTGTTCAAAGACATTTCAGCTTTTTATTTACAGATAGAAGCGATAAGGAGCTGCAATCACTTCTAAAAAGTCAAAGAACAGCAGCATCCAGCAGAGAGCAGTTCCTTGCCTTTATCTTGCTGTTGTTATTATCCCTTCCTTTATGTTTTAATGGTTTATTATCACTCTCTAAATTACTGAATGTTTTTTTCTCTGGTCCTCTGAAATGGATTTAAAGCACCAATCCATTAAGAAAACACAATCATCCAAGCTGGAAGAAGTGAGGTAGTGCTGTGGGGTCAAGTTTTAAAAACACTTAAGCACACCTCACGTTGCATGCATACAAAAAATTGTGCTCACAAAAAAAAAGCACACTGATTAGCTCAGAACTGAAACTTCTGGAAGACATTTGAATAGTCTGATCTTTGTCCCCTTCAATAAAGTACTTCCAGTGATCCCTATCACACACCTACAGAAAGGTGCTTCAGACAAATGAAGAATTAGCACTGAAAACTAGAGCTAGAAAACACTGCTCAGAGTAGCATGGAGATTTTTGCAAAAGGTTTTTGTTTTTTTTCAGAACCCCTGCATGAATTCTCTGGGCCACATTCATGTATCCATGGTCAAGAATCTGCCAGGTTACCTTATCAAATACATTTGCTATTCACACTTGGTAAGGTGCCTAGGTGAATTGTCAAAAAAATAAAGATCTGAAGAAGGTAGAAAAGGCAGAGCTCAAATTTAATCTTGTTTTCTTTTTTCTTTTTTTCCTTGAAAGGAAGATGCAGAGATGACTTGACTACACAACAGCTACTAGATGACACTTTCAGCTCACAAATCAGCAGAACAGAAATGGATGCCGTGAAGCGGGCCAATTAAAAATAGAAATACAAACATCCACAATGAAAGCAATAGTTGGTTGGAAAAGCATCAGTAGACAGAGTAGTTGTTCCATTATTTTAAGGAAGCAAAGGCTTCGTTAAAAAAAACTTATCTTACACAAGCCTCAGACTTCAAAACCGAGAAACTATATGACATAAAGGCAAGTCAGCAGACCTGGTTGTTCTGGTCTTAAAACTGTACACCACCTACAAACTACATTTCTGGAACAAATTCTGCCCTACTCTTAGAAACCAAATTGTAAATTTTGTATATTCTCTACAAAAAAACCCCAAACCTGGTATTCTTTTGTTTCAAGATTACCTTGTTTTTTCCTCCACCCTCCCCCTCCCTGCCCTCCAAACCTTTACAATATTGACTTAAAAGAACACCTTCCACACATCTATGACACTGTGCAGGTGTGGAATGGACAGTTCAAAATGTTTGCTTTTGTTTTAAACATCTCTTTGGCCTAGATTACCATATCAGTCTATGTAAAAGGACCAAAAGTTTATGGTTGTGGTTTAGAAGAGTCTAAATTTACATTTAGCTTCAAAAGTGGAGTTGGGTACATACTTAATTTCTCTGCTGATGCTGTATGTCATCACTTTTCCTTCCTCCACAATTAAATTCATGCAATAATTGACATAACAATGCAACACAGGAGACTTGCTAAACAGCTTCTTCTCCTAAAGACTTTTGAAATTAATACTTTATTATTTCATACAAGATAGCAAAAAGAATAAAAATAATCCCACAACTTTTCATAAAAATTAAAATTTTAAAACAAATCTTATCAGAAGAAAAAAAAACACCACCTGATACTTAAAACCAAACTAAGGAAACACTATATACACACTTCAAAGTAGAGATTATGATTTTCTATTTGATATCAACAGGCGCTCCTCATTCATCATCTGCAAAAAACTAGGTTAGGTCTCCATAGGCCACAGTCAGAGTTATTAGGTAAGTAAATATGCCACTGCTTCCGTGCCCTCCTTTTATTTCCTTGCTTCTTCAGTCTCATCTGTCTCTCTCTCTTGATGCTCTCTTTCCCACCTCATTTCTTTCAACTCTTGTCTGTATTTCCGTTCAATGAACCGTTTCTGATGGGCCATCTGGGGAAAGTTATCTGACACAAGAAAAAATATTTTACATTAATAAACAAACTGATAACACAGGCAAAGTTTCATTCTTTTTTAAGCTTTCATGAGATCAGGATGGAATGAATAATATTATTACAATTTTTACTCATTTCTAATAATCCATAGAATCAAGGGCTGTCATAAGACTGGTTTCTTTATGATTTCCACGTTTCTCCTGCAAGAAAACACTGACAAATCTAATACTCTCAGAAAAACAAAATATAAAACTCCAGTCTAGCAACATGGCCAGGTGTTACTTAGATTTTACATTCAGTTCCCTTAGCAACAGGTGGTCAATTTTGAAATATGAATGCGATTCTACTGTCAAGGCTGCAAGATTTTTTTTGCCTTGTTCTCACTCCAAAAAGTATAAACCACTGTTTCCAAGCATTGCACAGGCGTTCCTTTTATTATTACTTTAGACCAGGAGGAATCCACTAGATGCCCCACATTATGGCAAAGTTCCTAATGGAAAAGTAATAGCGTAGCAGAATAGATTGCAGTAAAATCCGTTCTTGAAAAAGTTAGTGTGCCAGCACACAGGCTTAGTGCAGTCTAGGGGCATAGATGGGTGAAGACTGACTAAAACAGACTAGACACAGCTAAGGTGATGGAGAGAGAGCTAGGGAGGAAGATACTTCTGATTTCAGACATTTGCCGCTTTGCTGATACAGAGGTACATGACTGAGAACAAAGGCTGTAAAATTAGCTTATGTGATTGATCAGAGCTGCTCTCCATTTAGTGCACATCTGGCAGAAAATGGCATTTCTGCCTGACATGGGTGATGACATTCATCAGTGTCTGTTCTGCAGAGTACTGCTTAGACCTCTATCTCCAGCCAGCCGGAATGCAAGAGGTGGAAGCCTGTGACTGGCAGCAAGTCCTGCCAGGGTCATACAGCAGCTGAGCTCCGGGATCAGTGCTGGCTACCTGTGTCTGAGATAAATGCAAAAGGCTGCTGCACTGACCTTTAAAGCCATAACCAAGTCTGGGAAATGTCTTGGCAAATGTCTTCCTCACTAGCTAGCAAGCACAAGAGAATTTAGCTGAGGCTGCTCAGGGAGAAGTCCCTAGGCACAAAGAGAGATCTAGGTTCTGGGTGGGCTTTTCCCCAGGAGACTTTCCCTCTTCTTTCTGAGTCCCAGGCAGCACAGTTATTTTTTCAAAGGGAGAACACAGTGCAGAAGCCATCTAATTTGCAGGAGTTTGTGGGAGAGCAGAATGACTTTCTACTACTGCATTTTATTGGCTGGTGAAATGGGTTGGTTTTTTTTTGTTGTTTGTTTTTTAAAATAATATTACAGGAATACAAAGTTTACTCATCAGTTATTCACAACTTGGGTATAGGAGGGTATATTTATTTAAAATATAAAACTACCTAAACAAAAGTAAATTGTTTTTAAATTGTTGTTGTATTTAAAACTTCAGTACTTCGTTTAATGGAGTTCTGGGAGATTGTGTTGCTCATATGCACCATAAAACAGAAATTGTATTTTCAGTGCTGTGCCTGTAACATGATTCTTTAAGAACCTGCAGAACTCAGCTCGGTAGCAATCTGTTTCATTTATAACCCATTTATGATGTAGAGAAATACATTTATGAAATAAATATATCACAACTATCAGATATACAAGCCCTGCTCCAAAAGTAATGCCTCCTATTCTATTTTGTTGGCCCATGAGGTTCAGATGTTGGTGGTATGGCAGTAGAAGTTGAACCTTCCCACCAGTATTCTGTTACATGTTGTTGCCATATGACAGATGGCAGCAGAGGGGCAGTTGGACAGAACAGCATTTGACATGGAAGTGCATACGAAGCAATAGTGCATCACTGATTTCTCCCATGCAGAGACAATGCCACCCATTGACATTCATTGAAGCTTGCCATACATTTATGAGGACCAAACAGTAGATGTGAGCACAGTGAGGCAGTGGGTGGTGTGTTTCAGTAGTGGCGACAGCGAATCACCTCCACTGATGTTTAAGAGCATGGCATGCAGGCTCTTGTTAATTGCTGGCAAAAATGCATAGCTGACGGTGGTAACTGGCTGAAAAATAGTGTTTTGTAGTTGAAAATTTGCTCTATCGAATAGTGCTGTTCTGATCTTTGTAGTTTCCATGGAAATAAGTAGGAGGCATTAACTTCAGAGCAACCTATATATATAAACAAGTACACAAAAATGAATTTTACTTGAAATTAACTACATACATATTCCTTAAAACAAAACAAAAAACCTGAAACCTCTCCATAAATCTTCATACTAGAAAAGGTGCCTGTAGGGCTCTATCTCTTAAAGAGACTCAAGATTTAACTGTACAAGGACCTGAGAAATATGATCAAACTTCAAAGTAGAGCTTGCTTTGAGGAGTAGATGGAATTGAGTCCTCTAGAAGTCCCCTCTGTCTAGATTATTCTATGGTACCCAACAAAAACATACATCAGAAAAGAGCAGTGAGAAGTCTTACACTAAAATAGGGGATGAAGTTCACAGCTCTTTGAGAGGCAATGCTCACAAGAAAAAAAACAAAGAAAACTTCAGGGAGATTCTGCAGTTATTTGCTGGAGGAAGCTGTGTCTTCTACTCGTCAAATTTACTGGTGGTGAGATGCCTATGCCTAGCAGGTGGATATGAAGGTCTGAAATCCCTGGAATGACAGGGATTCATTGTCTCCTGAAAGTTTAAGTCCTGCAATTTCCATATGCAGACATAATAGATTAAAAACCACTGGCATTTGAGGAACTGCAGATATTTCAATCAATCGTAAAAATGTACCTTTAGCCTTTCCATATAGAGAGCTTCTTTTGCTGCACAGAACACGTCATCTATTTGTTTGCAATACCTGCACACCTGGCATTTTAACTTGAGTGACTGGTTTTTATATGAAATGTCTGCATATGCTCACTTCTTTCACTTCAGATTTCATTGCAACTGCTCCCATGCTGGCATTCCTTTGCACAATTTTGAAAGATGCAGGCAAGGATCACTGAACCTTCAGCTGATATAAGCTGTTGTTAACAGAAAAGTATCAACTTACATTGGATGGGAACCTGCCTGTTAAATTTTAACCTATCTTCTGTAAAACTTATGATCAAATTGGCAACCTATATTAATTTTCCTCCTCCTCTGAATTACATGAGTTAGATAGCCTCACTGTCAGACTAAGAAGGTTTATCCCACTGCATTTTTAAGCATGGAATAAAATCTAAATACATTTGCTGTAACATATCAACTCTCTTTAAAATGATGAATGATACTTGTAGGCTTTTATAAAATTGCTTACAAGTAGTAATAAGCAAATCTGTTACTCAGAAGCTGAAAGTATTCAGTACATTCTGATTTTGCTCCCCCATAAAACCTGCACCTCACACTGAAGTCTAAACCAAAAGCAATTTTCTTTGTTGCTCAAATATCTTACATTTTTCAAGTGCATCCATTGCAGCTCCCATTTCTGCTTGTTGGATACTGTGAAAATCAAACAAAAACACGTTAAATATGATTTAACTTGTACAGAATAAACTGAAGTATCTATTTAATAAAGTTATTACAAGACAGAGTTTTACTACAAAACTCTTTGGATAACCATTAGCCAGAAATTTCCAGAATATCTATCACCCTTTCTATAATTATGAGAGCAATAGCTCTACAGCTCCAATAGAACATTTTAAAACTTAGATCAATAATGCTAACAAAATGTTCTACTTTATCGTTTGTTGAAGCTTTTGAGCTGTGAGAAAAAAAGGAACAAAATCAGAGGTATGAACTCTCGAAAGACATTTTTATAAACACTACCAGCTTTGGTAGCACAAAATAAGATGTTGTATTTTGTGTGTGTATGGTTGAAAACTTTACATTTTTAGAAGTCATTCCAAAATTCCTAGAAGTGATAACATCTGATGAAAATTAAGAATCTTGCACCCCAATTTTGCCAGCTTAAGCTTAACAATAATCTAGCAGTAAAGCCAAAGATGAAGTTGTTATTTCCAGCACTCTGTTCTGCAGTTTCCACGCTGAGAGTCACAAATAGGAGATTATTGCTGGCCATCTTGTTCTTAAGTTCACCAAAAAATGAAGTTTAAGATCCAGAAGTATACCAACATTGAGCTCTTCAGGCATTCCTGAGGCAGAAACTCAGAATGACTAGAGGAATGCACCATAGCATTAATCTCTAAGGCTAACCAGATTATTCCCCATCTTCATCATGGTGGGTCGTTTTGGAAACTGTCACAGTCAGATTAACTTTAACAACACAAGATTAAATTTTTCCACTATACCTTGGGCCTTTACCACATCCTATTCTTTCCCCTTTGAAATAAACAGCTACTGTGTATGTCCTGGCATGAGATGGTCCCACTGTCTGTAGAGTCCTGAAATGAGAGACATGATTTATTCAGGCAGGAGGTATTAAAAAGCAGAATCTGTCAGTGGCACATACATCACCAAGCTTTCAGTCCGGTAAATACATTTAGTGGAACTAATGCATAGCACGGAGCAAGAGTTGAAGGATGGCTTTATAAACTACATTAACCCACAGATCACCCATATGGTGCGTGTGCAACAAAGAGAAGTAATTTACATAAAATGCATCTCATTCATACCAAATGTACTTATTCTTCAATGTTTAGTCAGGAGCACTCTGTGAAAATTAAAACTTTCACTTATAGGAAAAAATGCATACCATGCACAAAGTGCTGAAACACTGAATACACTTGGAATAAACTCACTTAAATTACATGAATCTGCATTATCTGCATTTGCAAATAAACACACCAATATGATTGTGCACTCTATAATTTTAATCACAGAGAGTTGCTCATCTAGCAAGGACTAATACAGGACGAGGTACCTCACTACACCATGAATTGTCACAGTACTTTTCCATCAGCTTTGAAAAGTTTGAGTTTCTGTCACAACACAAACTTTACTTTTGAACTAGGAACGTCTAGGACATGCATCAACAACCACCTACAGGAGAAAAAGATAATTCCCTAGACATGCAATGAATTTGCTTCTTCTGCTGTCTCTTCCTTCTGTCCCAAATCTCTCCCTGCTGTCAGCTTGAGTTCTGTCCATTACCTTGTTT
Source organism: Chrysolophus pictus (assembly GCA_037305975.1). Taxonomy (NCBI): domain Eukaryota; kingdom Metazoa; phylum Chordata; class Aves; order Galliformes; family Phasianidae; genus Chrysolophus; species Chrysolophus pictus. Next base: position 16,995,209 of record CM074577.1, on the reverse strand, counting down.
CTTTTTGGAAGAAGCAACAATTTCACATCAATTTTTTAAGCATCTAACTATAGTACTCTGTGTGCTGTGTAACAATAAACATGAGCAAATAAAAGTCACCCCAGTGTGGCTGACTGGGGTGCAGCACTAAGTGCAGTGAAACACATAACCACAAGAAAAAGAATTTAACAAGATAATAGGAAGATAACAGCATATTACTAACTCTAAGCTGTAAGACAGAAATCAATTTATTGTCATAGCAAAAACAAAAACATTTGGTACTTGATACTCAGTGGGTTTTACAAGAATCAGGAATCACATCTTTTGTATTCATCTCCCTCACTCAAGATGAAGGTGTAAGCCCTCACACCGTGACACTGAGAAGTGATGCTTGCAAAGCATCAGTTACAGTGTTGAAACGATCATATGTCTGAAGAGTATTGTTTCTCACTAACTGAATTGCTACAATTCATTGAGAACTTATCTTAAGTAAATGTGACAAATGCACTCAGACTTGCATGAAGAATGAATTTTTGATCAAATAATTACAACAGCAAAAATCTTGAACTTCCTTAGCCATTAACTCTTCTTTTGGAGGCTAATATTGCATACGTTCCTACATAATTGAGTAGATGTGAACGAAGCATACAATTCTAAAATTTTATTATTGCCTCTAAAGCAGCTATTGTCTATTATAAAACTGAAAGAGAAGGGAAATCCATCTAATCCAGATTTAGGTATCTAACTGAGGTATCCTAGCTAAAATTCATTGCCCTGAGCTCTTCTGTTACTATACAGGAAGAGAGATACTGGGTAAATTGCACACCGAAAATATCCAGGATCATTGCTGCCCTTCAAATGCATCTGATGTGGCCTACAAGCAGAATATGTAACAAAGCATTTATTGTGCTTCTGCAGGGATGCAGAGAAACTTCATACTATTACTGTCAAGATACCTCCAACCTATTTGTCTTCATATCCAAATAGCCACTGTTGTAATCATTCCATATAAAATATTCCAATTCTTTACACTGAAGAAATAAAAAATACAGAATTATGCCAATGAAATAATTCTATCTGTCCATCACACAAAACCTTTTGCCCTGAACCTATAAAAGTAAAATCACTTGCTAATTCTGTCATGGTTTAGGTCATCTAAAGCTTGGAAAACAATAGTTCAACATTTTCTATCTTCAGACAGAGACTGGAGGGCTTGGATAACTACAGTAAAACTAAGCTCTGGGAAAAACATAAGATGATTGATATCACCTTCCTCCTTATAAAATAAAGATTGATAAGGAGTTGGTATCTGTCAGATGCTGGCTCTTACTTGTAAAGAGGAATGTCTGGTTCCTTTCCTTCTGTCCTGAGAGTCAAGCAGCACTGCTGAAGCTGAGATTTAGGGTCATTCCAATCTTGATTTAAAATGAATTCCTATAAGAAGTTCACAAAAAATGTTTTTGCAATTGAGAGAATGTGATAGGAGTCCAAAATATGATAATGTGTTAAAACACAGTAGAGATAGCCAAGGAAGAAACTGACTGGTCTTACCTTTAGTCGTGGAAAAAAACATACATTCATGAAAGTATGAACATATTCCAAATCTTTATCAATGTATAGGGCAGCAATAAAGGCTGGGGGGAAGGAGAAAAAAAAATAGGCACTGTCATTCATCCAAGGAGAATGTTAATGGGTTGCACTTTTAGAAACGAGCATCTCTCTGAGTACTCTAAAGCCACATTCAATTATGTTTCACAGCAGCAATCTGATGAGGGGATTATTATCTTGCATACACAGGAAAAAACAAAGTTGACCAAGAGATTAAATGACTTACTCAAATCCACTCAGTCACTTAAGGAGTTAGAAACAACACTCAGCTCCTAATCTCACATTTTAACCAGCAGACCATGGCTACTTACTAATAAATCACTGCTAGGTACCATAAAAGAAGTTTTAGATATAAATCACTACTGTTTGTGTGCAATTTCCATTTGCTAAGAGGATTTGGCAAAAGCCAAGGAGCTTGAATGGCTCACAAAATGTATCAAAACACACAAGATACAGATTAACTTTCTTTGCACAATATTTATCACTATTTCCACTTTCTCTGGAAATAACTTAGCAGACACTTTCATTAATGGACAGAAAGAGCATTTAATTTCCACATGGCTTTCCTTCTAAGAGAATGATCATTTTGAAATATCTCGTAAAATGTAGTTAAATGAACCACAGAAATACTCACAGCTGATGGCATTACTTTATCTTCTGACAGTGACAAGAACATACCACAAACACTGACTACTGTTAAAACAGCTTGACTCAATGGAAAGTTTTAACTTTTAAGACATTCTTCTGATCTAGGCAACATTATCACCATGGTCATCACTTCTAAGACTACAGTTTTGTATCTTTACACCTTCCTCATATGCTCACATACAGACTTCAAAAATTTAGGTTGGTGTTCAAAAATTTGGTAAGCAGAGATATAGACAGAAGTGATTTGAAAATCTCAACATTCCTTTTTAATAGTGATTTGTAAGATTTCTGATGGCTTTCTTAAATAAGCCCCGAGGAAAAAAATTGCATAAGTGTGGTTATAAAGCCACACTGACTCACATTCCAAGAGATCAGCCAGAGTTTTAGTTCGAAGAGCCACGGGTCTTTTTGTCTTGTCATTAGTGATGGCAAACTCTTGCATTCCCAGCTCTTCTGCCACTTTGGCCTGCGTCCTGTTGTTCACCAAAGAGCTTCTCAACAACTGCAATAGAAAGAATTCCACCCAATGGTAACAATAAGCAATGCCAAAATATAAAAGGTAGTGAGAGCTGGGGGAAATTATTCGTTTTTATTCTTGCTGCCTCTCACTTCCCAGTCTATTGGTGTTTGTTTCAGCACATCCTAAATTATTTAGGTAGATACACACACACTTCTTCACATCCTCATTCTTTCTACTGCTGATTTTTCCCTTATGTTTCACTTCTCATCAGATTTTAATTCTTTTTATCTCAAAACGCATTCCTTCTACAGACAAGTCTTACATTTAAAATGCTGGTTTGGGAGTTTCTTTGCATTCACGTACCACCTCTTCATCAGTTCTATACTTTCTGCATTTTTCTTCTGTAAGTAGTACACAAAGTTATGTAAACTTTATCCCATACAAAGTATAAACATACAACATTCTAGAGACAATAGCACAGTCCCAAGTGTCCACCAAATAAGAAATGGACAGTAATTGAAACACACACTGAAGCAAAACTGTTTAGTTTCAAAACCAGCAGGTGAGAAAGATGCTCCATTCATTTGGGCAGGGAAGAAAATGCTTATCTGAATAGCCCATTTGCACTATTACACTGTTCTACTCAAGGCAGCATAGCTGAACTAATGCATCCCCGATGTAGATCAGGCTCTACCATTTTCAACGTGTGACAATGCCCAGGATATCTGATTCTCTAGCAGCCTCTGAAATGCTTACCTCTGACTTTAGGGAGACTGCTTAAATAAACAGAAATTTGTCAAAGATAAAATCTCAGATAGCTGAAAGGAGAATTTTTGACTTTCAGGTTTCCATTCAATTTTTCTGAATGCCTATTACAGATGAGCTTTTTTTTTTTTTTTTTTTAAATTAAATAGTGCCATTTAATAAATAGGGGATATTCTGAGAAGTACACCTCTCCTTTCCACCGCTTATATATAATTTAGAGTCCTGAAGCTGCATACAACATTTTTACCTCTTTGTCTTCCATGTCACATTTGCACTGCTTATTAGATCCAAGTTATATTCTACCTGGCTCCAGAACGTCAACTGGGCTTATGAAAATAAAGATTTATTCACTACACTTGATACTTCATCTCTGACAACAGATAAATAAAGAACAGTATGTTCATAATTTGTTTGGCAATGATGTATGAAGCAGATACTCACAACCTGATCTTCATAAACTAGGCAGACTGCAAAAAGGATTAATACCTTTCTCCCTATCCTGTGCTAAAACTCATCTTCTGTTTGTTCCCTTCCAAAATCATTTCTTTTTACATCCTTAAGACAAACAATCAATACTCCTCCCAACCAAATCCTAACTACAGTACGCAACCTATGAGAAAGGTGCGCAACAAAAATCAAGTGACAATTGTTGGTTTCTTGCAATGAGAGAATCACAATTTCTCTTGCTGCATTCACGGAATATTTACTTCAACACGACCCAAATCCATGATTAGTACTATCATAAAAGAACCACATACACATTACACAGAGAATTAGAGATGACAAGAGCCAGTTGTACTACTACCCATGACTGCAGCACAGTGCTGAAGTAGCTTCCACTGCTCAACAAATTTTTTTTCTTTTCAAAAATCATTTAGCTGTCTCGAAATACACATGTAAGATTACAATCCCCCTTTTTTTTTAATATACAATTCATTTTGATTTTTCATCACAAGTAATCACTGCACATCACAACTTGTCAATCATATCTTCCCATCCTTTACATTGTCTTCAACGCTACATCCTTCTGATGTTTCATTACTTCAAATCTCTTCCCAGGAGGAAAGAACCTCATGTTTGCTGTTTCTCTTCAGGTCCCACATCATTCGTCTAGTCTTACTTCACAAGCCTCACTTCACTTGTCCTCACACTTAAAAGACTTTCAAAAGACTATTTTCTTTTCTACTGTAAGAATCTACAAAATTATATTTCTTTTCTAGGCACTGCCTACCTCTCTGTATTGTTATGTACTTTCAGCATTCATTCTACTCTTTGTAGTTTCCCCTAAATCTTGGGCAATGTACTGCTTGTTCTACTTGCCAATTCACTTATCATTAAATTAAGCAACACAGAGACCTCCTGATTGCTGTTTGAGTATTTACACCTATTAACAGCAACACTATGTCCTTCCTGCCAAGCAATTCTTGAAAGATTTATCTTACTATAACAACACTGATGCCTACGTTTTTAAAAGTCACCTACAAAGGAAAAAAAAAAAAAAAAAACAGAAAATCTGGAATTCTGCCTTCTGTTTTGTTTCCTCTGTGAAAAATTAATGACAAGCCTCTTTCCCTTTTAATTTTTACATCAAAAGATCAGGCTTTATCAACTCCTTCTCCTAAACAGTGCAGAACAATTCATACAAATGTAAATGAAAGTTATGAAATGGTAAGGAAAAATGAAAATGAGAGCACATATACTTTCTGTTTCTTGAAAACAGCTAAGAAGTGTTTTCTTCAAAAATACACTATCTTTCAGATTTAGCATCACCATCTCTTTCTTGACTTCAGAAAACCACTTACAATAGCAAAGACATCTAAAACATTACTCCCTAATTTTAACTAGAGAACTTGACATATATCCACAATACAATCAATAAGAAAAATTTAGAAAGACTAAGGAGAGCATCATCTTCTCATAGTACTTAATATGAGCTGCAGTACTAAAGGATTCAGTTAATCAGGAGAAAAAGCGACCTTACAACCCTATATTTACAGTAGTGTATATTACTGTAACACTAAAACTAAATTCCAAAGTTACTATGGGGAATACAGAATAAAAGCAATACGTAAAACACAGTAAAACAGATAGTAAGAATTTCTTGTCTGGAAAGGTAACCCTGCTACCTTGTTACAGGTTCAATGGAAAATGAAAAAAAAAACGTACGTAATGTATATATTTAAATAAATGGTTTTAAACACGTTTTTAAATATGACCTAATCGTATCTCTCAGTTTTATAACTGACATCCTTAAAATTATTGATCCATTCCACAGACAACAAAAATTATTGCGCTGAGCTCATAAATCACCATTTCCTACTCACTGCAAAACTCACGACTTAAAATTAACCGAGTCTTATTAAGAACAGTGGTTGCTGGGGCTTCTTTTATTAATCAAATCTAGAATAATTCACTTGCCACTTCCATAATTTCAGCCTCCATCCCACACTTGCTTTCCCGGAGAGCATGATTGATGGCAGTCTCACCGTTAAGTGCCCTTCATGATGATCAGGGAAATGTATGAATAAATACTCTGTGGCTACCAACTGCATTATGGAGTCACCCAGGAATTCCATCCTCTGATTGTGGCCTCTGAAAAATGAGACATCAATGCAGCAAAATCAATAAGTACTCAGGGAGGAAAAAACAAAAGCAGCATGCATATACAAATTAAAATAAAGAAAGATCTGAAAGCGAGCCTTACTTATTTTTAAACACATTTAAGACAAATTTCCAGTGTTAACGCTGGTGAGACGAAAATACAACAGAAACTGCTGTAACACTGAGTTTGAGTTAGACAGGAAATCAGGGTAGCTATAGATAAATACAGTTATTAGATTATAGTCTAGGATAGCCACTAATATCAGGTTTGTGATGGGATGAAATCTCAAACTGTAACTTCTTATAAGTAAACAAATCAATGAATGCAATGACTTCAGTAGAGAAAAAGGGTCTGTCCCTTCACAAGAAACAGAAGGATCAGTATTTAAACCCATGTGAGAGCTTGGACTAAGTATCCACTGGTATGACTGTTTTCTTTACAACAGGGTCTAACAGCTCTAGTCGGACATCCAAAGCCTGCTGCATGTTTATGTGCTGTACACACAATATAATACAAGGACTGTAGTTGTCCCAAAAAGCACAACTTTACTTTTTGCCTCTGACCAAGTGTACCTTCAAGCATGTTCTGATACAGTATCAGGAATAATGTCCCAAAGTCAACAGTGCAGGAAGCTCAGAAGACACACCAGGATGGTTCTCTAACACCCTTAGAATTCCCAAATTTTCCACTACTGATTACTATTAGAGACAGGATACTCAGCCACAGAAGGCTGGTGAACATTTCTATTCTTTCTTTTCTGGAGAACAGACAGATCACCTAGAATTTGTCAATAAATAAAGCAATTTGGTCTACTGACAGTAGAGCCATTGAGTTCTAAGAGGGCCCTTGCCACATACTCACAGAGTCAGGTGGTTAAAGCCTACTGTCCTCAGAGTGAACGCACGAGCTAGAAGTCGAACATGAGTAAAGATGACTCCAATTGCCTCCTCAAACTCTGTAAGCTTTTGAAGAACTGGTGAGGTCTCAATGAGTTGCCTGTCAGTATTAGACTCTTGCAGCTGTAAATAAGATGAAAAGCAAGTAATGACAAACTGATGACTTCAAGATATTTCAAAGTATTACAAGAATTTTTCAAAAGAAAAACAAACCTTCTGTAAAATAAGGTCAAAGAACACACTGAACAAGGCATTTTATGGACAGTTTAACTGAGAAAACCCAGTTTCCTCTGGGTTTTTGTCTTTCATAATTAGCAATAAAAGAAATTGCGAGGTCTGATGAACTTGCTTGAGATTTTTTTGCTTGCTTGTTTTGTCATTTGTTGTGTTTTTTTTAAAGCATGATAATGAAGCAAGACAAGAAAAAACAAATCTATTTCTCTCACTTTAGTATTAAAAATGAAGAATATAAAATTCACAAAAACAAGAAAATTAAAATGATCACTTTAGGTCACTAAGTGTTCTTATCAATTTCTTGTCAGATGTCCCTGTCGTGTGACATTGTTAAATAGCTTCCCGGGACTGGGAAATTACTCAGGCATTTCCTCCAGCCACCCTAGGCATTTGTCTTGTATACCAATGCCTTAAAGGAGAAGGCATTCTGATGAGGATGCTTGTAATAAGTGTGCAAGCATATTAAGGACCTTCCTAATAACTATCTAATTCTCCAACTATCAACTGCAATGGACTGCCAAGTTTTATGTTAAGCATACTTAGTGATCTACAGTAGTTTGTGCAAATGTCTTCCACAAGCTTGATCATCGCCACATGAAAGCTTTCGGCATTCGCAGAAATGTTCAGCAACAGGCTCCAGATCCAGTACTTTTTCCTAAAGAACCAGCTTACTCAAATTCGAACTCCTGCTGTCTGTACTGGAACAGGCAGTGAGCAAATGGCTAACTGCTCATCTACTCATGTTTTGGAGATGTCTCTTCCAGGCCCTCCCTTCCCATCATCTCTTTCCCCAGCCTGAAGATCACAATCTAACTTGCTTTTCTTCAAAGAGAAGCTCATCCATACCTTTGGTCCTTTTTAGGATACCTTTGCTGCCTCACTAGTTCTTTCTTCCCAGCATCTTTTATGTTTTACATTTCCATTACAGTCTTTTCTCAAAATGTGAAGCAGAACACCTGATAATTCCCAAGTGTACACAAGCCACACTGTTATCACCACTTTTTTGAAGTGGTGTTATGATCTTTTTTGGTCTGTTCTCTGTCCCTTTTGAATTAATTGATGACATTCAGTTTGCTTTTTTATTTAAACACCACTGAACTTCTACTCTGTTTTTCATAGGCTACATAGAATTTCATTCTCTTTTCCATAGAGCAGCAACTGACTTTTGTATTCTGACTGTCAGGCTGCAATTCATCAGCCACACGACATCTCTGCTACCCTGAATAATTTGGTACTGTTAACCAACTGCCACCTCACCACTCCTCCTCCTCCCTGAAGTGTGGATGGGAACTGCTTGTATTTCAACAAAGATACCTGAAGAAATCTGATGATGATCTCCATTCCTTGTATGATGTGGTCATTTTAATCCACGCATTTCTTATGTTTCAGCCATTCCTTTGAATCTACCTAAGGAGTGACCAACTCACTATTTTGTTGTTGTTACTGCTTTACTTAATATTTTCTTAACCATAGTCTCCACTGATTTGACTGCTTCAAAATGATAAGGTTACAGGCCTACAGCCCTATATATATCATCTGGAATTACTATTATTTAATTTGAATCTCATTTGCCATATTGTAATAGACATTTTAAGAATTTTTAAAGATGCTTTTCAGGATAGTTCTATTCAAAGGCCAGCCTGAGGAGACGACATATCACTTCCCAGCATATAGAGAACTAGGATGGCTTCTGGGACATGGACGAAAATATGCTTTCATCATTCAGAACTTAAGGCAGGAGTAAGAAATGACAAGCTGCATATGCTATATCCAATCTCTAAAAAGCATCTAAGCCTTCCTCATGAAAACTGAGACAAAGAATATAAAACAAAAAATAAAGAAATTTAGAATAATAAAAGTTTTCTTGGGAACTGGTGCCACCATTTAGCATTGCTGGTGCTGTATTCTTAGAAGTTTATCTTCCCACTAACGCTCTTTTCTGTTTAGTTTTGTCTTATACCCAGCATAGTTTTAAAATGCTTCAGCTGGCGCACTGATTTGCTGCAAAAGATTTGTTACTACTAATCTAATCTATGTAACTACTGCAATAACCATATAGCTATATGCAATTCTTCAGATGAAGGACTCAAAGAGACCTGCTGAGGGGTGTGCTCACAAAAGTGTTTCAAAGGATTCAAGCTGACTCTGCAAAAAACATCAGAGATTTGTTTGGACAAAAGAAACACTCTTAGATGTCTGTGTGATCCTGAAAACCTTACTGACTGGATCACAATGTGAATACAGCTATTCTGGTGGCACTCCTACACACTTGGAAAATGTGAAGATGGGGAGCTACTGTGCAGAGAAGTTCTGTGACTTGCTTTAGCTCTCATCCAGAATTCACTCAGGGGGCACGGAGTGAGAATGAGTTCTCCCAGCTTCTGGCCTTGTAAGCTAACTGCTTGAGCACTTCATAAATGCATGGAAGATACACCAGTTTTCAGATACCTTTGAAATTAAAGGTACTAAAATTACAGAAACAATGAACAACGACAACAAAAAAAATCCAGCACTACACTCTTAAGACTTTTAAATATTGTGCCTTTCTATTGCTAAAGTTTCGGTGTTAATTTCAGGTTAACAAAATACATACACAGACTGCTTTTGTACCCTTCCACTAGCTTGCAGAAGATGAACAGGAAGATGCCAAGATGTTACATCTCACTAGATTTATCACATGAGAAGTGCAGTTATATATCAAACGTGAGCCAAGGAAAGGTGGATGATTAATCCAAAGAAAGGCACAGATTCGTTCTTTATCTAAAAAGATCACAAAGGCAAATACATACACTCCTCTGGTCACTTTTCAGAAAATTTTCTGAGATGTCACTACACTGAAAACCTATGGAGAAGCACCCCTGAAAATAGAACAGAGCTATGAAATTTATTAAAGAAAGGAATACACTTACTTGGAGTGGGTGTAGTGGATAATTAAGCCATACATCCCGCAGGTCCTGTGAACATTGAGAGATGCCTTTAATGCTCAAGGGAGTCATTTAACAAATTCCACAGCACTAAATAAAATGTCATTACTTGAAATACTGAACTATTTCAGATGCTGACACTGCTTATTGCAAATTCAATAGTGCTGGCAAACTAATTTTTAAAATCGTGTATTTGCTGTTCAAACTGCCTGTAGTTCTCCCAATTAACTTGTGTCAAAGAGGAGGAAGAATCCTTGAACCAAATAGAAAGTGGTTAAAGGAAATAATAAAAAAAAAGAAATAATTTTTCAGGCCTGAGGTTTAACTTTATTTGCATTCTTTAGTAGCAAGTTTGATTTAACCTGAAGTGGGAATTAAAGAAGACAAAACCCTCTTCGCTCTTGTCTTTCATACAGGTTTCCTTCATTACTTGCTTCTAGGTGTCTGTAAACACTGAGTGACAGCAGGCTTCAAAATTTCAACTACAGTTCGTTATTTCATAGATTTTCAAGATGGAAAAGATGGTATAATTAATCCCCTAACCACTGCCACATGCATTGTCCCAGCAGAATGTACAGGTTATTTCCCTTAGTCATTATATGGGAAAAATTCCAACTAAAAGTGACCGAAGACAAAACATGCAAGAAAGAATCTGACTAACAGGGTATTTAATCTATTCCAGAATACTTTTTTCAAAGATACAGCTAAAACTATTGGGGATCGTATGATTCCCTTAATTTATGAAACAGGAACAATTACTCAACATGTGCATCCTTTCTCCAAAGTATGCTGTCTGAATGAATCCACAGCACCAACCACTTGTCAGAGTAGCACTGCATTGAAGCCTGCAGGTTTCCCACACCACACACCCCTAAGCCCTCCCTAAGCCAGCCAACACACAGCATCCCTGAGGGAACACCATGAATTTCTGCGCCTGAACCAATGCAACTTGCTGTCATAAATATGCTATATTAAATTTAATTTCTAGGAATTAAGTCCCAGCTGTCTTCCTCTTCATTTGTGATTCTCAGATTTTTATTTTTATTTTTTTAAATGAAAGCAGAGTCATAAAGATACATAAATACCTTGTCATTGAAGAGCAAACGTCCAAATAATTGTTTGGCTTCTTCAAGACTACCCTCTAGATAAACTGCTCCTATATGAGGAGATCAATATGTTAAAGTCCAATAACACATTTAGTTCCTAGAAAATACGAACCACTAGTTTACTAGTTATTTTGTAACAGCATGCTGTGGTAATAATCAAAACAGAATATCCAATTTTTTGAGAAATCTAAAACACATTAGACACCAGCATAAATCAATGGCTGTAAAACACAGAGAAAAAGCTGACACAGTTAAGTCTTTGAAAGAAAATGATACATCTAAAGAGCAAAGTTTAAGCAAATTAGGCCAGAAGCAATCTATTTCTAGAAGCAGTTTGCACTTTTCCAGCTGTCTTTACTGTATGTGTAGACAGTGACAGGCATTAAATACATTTCAATATACAGCAAATAGTTTTCATTTGCTCTGCACTTTCAACATTATATTCTACATATAAACATGCCGGGACTATTCCAAATTTCAGTGGCTCCCCAGTATCACAATACATTACCTGAAATGGAAACAGCATCTCTCGCAATTTCTAGAGATTACTTGCAGATATATATATTAACTGCAAATTCAGTCCTTGCTATCCCTCCAGCGGCATGTTTATAACAAACTGTGTGACTTGTGCTAGCAAATAATGCTTTTTGTGTGTATCATATGCACTCCGTATCTGCACAGGAGCTTTTAAAATTTAGTAACGACAGTTGGTCCTCTGATTATTTTTACAGAAGGGCTTTGGAAAACCTCTACCTTGTCCTCGTAAGCTCAAAAGCAAAGGAAATACACAGCTACGTGAAGCACAGCAACAGAGTCACTGTTCCCACAAAGTGAGAACACTGCATCACTGTGCTTCCACCTCTTCTCTCCTTTGTAATGCTCTCGGTAGGTCAGCCACTTTCTTTAGACTCTTTGGAGAATGGCTGTGGAGTTTCTAAGAGTGTCTTACCTAAGGCACTTTTGAAACCACTGAATTTCAAGCAGGCCCTGGACAATCTACTTATATTTTTGCTTATAATTTTCATCACAAGGAAAAACTATCTGACTTCTAGAAGGGTTCTCAAGTAGGTGCTTCAAGCCCTACATCCATTTTTACAGTCCTTTTGCAAGGTGACCAGATTTTTGCTATGGTCCTGACAAAACCTTACTGCTCAACCAACTTCATGAACAATTTTGTATTGGATGTTAAACAGTAGGCCTGTCCTCTCACAGGATTCTCACGGAATCTCAATGCTTGTCCGATAGTCCTCTTCACTGTGTTCCAAACAGACTGAAGGATATAAATGAAGCCAAAGATACATATCTAGACCTCATTTTCTGTGTTGTTTTTTTTTTTTTGTTATTGTTTATTCTTTTTTCTATTTTTTATTTTTAAATTAAAGATCAAAGTACCCCACAGAAAGCAAAAGAGTTAAAACGACAACTCTCATTTCTTGATAAGATGAAATACAATTTGGCCCAAGGCAGAACACACAAAACTTGCCATCTAAGCCTGCTGTGATCTTTTTTCAAAGCAGAACAAAAAGCTTTGAGAGCCTGGATAGAATGTAAAGACCTAGAACACAGTTAAGCCTTTACCATAGTTAGTATCACATACAGTACATCTGTACGAATATGAAAATAAATCAGTCAAGTTTAAGTTGTTTCATATAATCAAATGGATTCATCAAAAAAAGCTACTTAAAATAGAGCAGATTTCTCCCTTTCTTTTTGCCAATTTCAGTGCCTGTGTTCAGGCACCTCTGACTTCTCCCACATAAATTTATCACAGACAGTCACTGATCAACATCCTACTGACCAGCAGCAAATTTGACCCAATTCCCCCTTCATCCTCAGCTAGTGGGTTTTAGTAGCTTAATGACATATTGCCATGCTTTTTTATTTGTAAGAAAAATGAAAAACGGAAAGACAAAAACCAAAACAATTACTGGACAAATGTCACGCTTAACCCGCAGGTTATCAGGGCACAGAGGGAATGGTGGACTGCTGTACTCTGAAAGCAAACCACAGATTAAATGTGAGGGCTGAAGCAGGACTCCCTGCCTGCAGGTCTGTGCAAATACTAATGGAAGCAGTGAAATTCCATCCTGACAGGCCATGGTGAAAAAACTGCGTCTTCCCAGAAAACTGCACATGCCAGTCCATAGTGGTGCATGAGCGGTAGAGTCCTGCAGCAACAGGTGGAAATGCCACACCACAACATCATTAAATGAGTGCGTATTCTGTATGTGGAAAGCAGAACACTGAAGATGAGATTCTCCTTTATAATACTGCATGTTCATAGTGTTACACACATGGTATATGCACAAGAAATGTGAAGAGATGACAAATTTAAGCTTTACTGTTACCTACCCTCACAAGCGCTACTCAGGACAGACCTACATGCTATGTAGACATAACGAAACAGAGCTATTTGCATACACAGAAACGTGTGTTTTACCTATTAGGGCTTCAAAGCAGTTGGCCATGGCATGGCGGAGATCCGATTCCCTGCAAAGGTCCGGACCATGAGCATAAAGCATAAATCGATCCAGTTCCAGCTTCTGCAGAACATGTAAAAGAGTCAAAGACACGATTATAAATACCCAAGAGTATAAGTTTCTAGTCACTAGAGCTCAATTACAATGCTATTACATAGCAACTGGATTTGAGGGAACATTAAAGCTGTTCTCCATAGTTTTAGCTTAGACACAAATTTTAAAGATAAAATTAGAACACTTTGTTTACAAGAGGCAAACAGTGCAATACCGGGAGAAAGCCAGGAATTACCCAAACAAAGTTTCAAAGGAGTCCAGAGCAAAACACGTTACTAGTTAGATTTAGGAAGGAGTTCATAAGGAAGGCCGAGAGTGCGACAAAAAACATCTGATATCAGATGGATGTTAAAAAATGCCATGTTTCTTGCTATTAGTTAGCCCCCGCAGGCTTTGCTTTTAGAAATGCCAGGGGGGCATTCAAGAGAAGGGGACTTAATGCTCCTACAGGAAGAGGATGAGAGAATGGGAACTCTGGCAGATACAATCCAGTAAACATCTGACTTATTCCTTTATGAGTTTCAACAGGTGGTAATACCAAAAGCCTCTGGGCATTGAAAGGTGAAAAATGATATTTTAATCCACAGTGCCACCTAGCTTTCTTTTTCCTTTCAACTGAACATCATTAACATTCATGTTTCCTAAGCCATAATTCTGCTTGCCAGTCAGAATCTTAGGTAGTAAGTAAGATACCTTATATAATATATGATAATTCTGCTATAGAAATGCAGGCAAGAGCTACTAGCTTCTCTTTCTGTATTCATCTTTTTGACACAAGCCCATTATTGAGATTTTTAAGGAGGAGAATTGCGCATCTTGCAAAATTTGTATGAGAATAGGTACTTCCCAAATGGGTGCAAGTTGCTACTGATTGATTCCTCATTAACTTTGAACTTCAGCTTTCCAGAGCATATTTAAGAGGTAAAAGTGAAGAAGCTAAGGTTTTGGGATATGTGGTTTAGACACACTTCAATTTGAAAAAAAGAAGTCTTCCATTTTCAGTGAGCAAGTGCCTTTTCACTGCTCCTGAACAGAAGGAACCACCATTTACCACTTTATGCAGTGCAGGAAGCACTTGCTACAGACAGCACCGAAGTGGAATGTTAATTTCTTTATAATGAATTTAAACTATTTAAAGACTATTTTCATTTGTTTCTGCTAACTCTTTCCTCCAATATCCTAGCTCCAGTTTTGGAGCTTGCATTCAGCACATTTTGCGTGTTTTATCTGCTATTTCTGATTAAGATATAGGGATCAGATCATTTTTAACATTTCTGCTACAACTTCCCTTAGAAGCTACAAAAATTTATCCTCTGACCTTCAATTAAAACAGCACTCCATACACTTATGAGAACTTAAGGAATTGAGAATGTTATTGAGGAAGTAAACAGAACACAACATGATACTACTTGGGTTAAAGGGCAAGAAATCAAGATCACATAGAATACATGAACGTAGAGATTTTTCAAATACTTCCAGTTGTATCTAATACAAATAGAGTTTAAAAAAATGTCACAATAAATTTTCAGAGGTAGACCATTTAGAATGACAAATATTGTGAACAGAGCTTGAAAAATATATGAACTCACTCAATGTTGGTTTTAAAAAATAAATTCAACTGTCAGACAGTTTAATACCATTTTTAAAAACAAAGCCCCAATTGAACTGTTTTTCAATCAATTCATGTCTATCTAAATCATTAAAGAAAGCTTTGGAGGAAAATGATTGTGTTCATTCCCTACTTTGCATTTCTCCCGAGGATTCAGCAAAAAGGCATGATAGAAATCATGCAGTTTTTGCCAAAATCTCAAGACTGTATAAGCTTGTTTAAATTATTATGTGAGTACGAACAGACAAGATTAAAAGAGACTTGAAAACCATCTGCAATACACAGCGGAGTGGTTGGGGGGGGATGTGTGCACACATGCATAGCGTAATACATTATACCAGTAAGCCTCAGTCTAGCCTTTATAAAAATGCTACCAAACTGTCTATGAACAAAGACCTATTCAGCTTCATATGCCAAATTTCCACACACCAGTATCATGCAGAAATGCAAAGAAAAGCTCCCGTCATTCACAGAATGAAATGAAATTCAGAGGCTACTCACCTTCATAATTCTCTCTTTTTTTTCACTAAAACACTTCCTAACATATCACTCTTTCACAGTTCACAGTAAATTTGAAGGTAAAGGCCTAAGTTGTGGAGTAGACAAAATGATTCCTTCCTCTCAATCTCCACACCGTCACTACTGCCTACTGCCATATTCTACCAGGCAGTTCCTTTATAGTCAGCCAGTTTGTTAGGGTTTCCCTTCCACTCCCACTACCTGTTATAAGTTTTGCTATTTGTGCTGAAGTAGTTAAATACAGAGACAACTTCAGCTAAGCATCCTAAAAACCTATTCTGCTAGCAAAAAATTACTCAATTACTCTTTCTAAAAACCTGCTTTTAGAGTACTTCCACATTGAATAAAGCTCCTGTATCCCAAACCTTGTGCACAAAAAATTGCAAAGACTGCAAGATGCTTGAAGAAGACAGATCCCTTCAAGAAGCAATTGAAGCACTAATAATCTTGTATAAGGTTTCAAATATAGACATGTGAATTACAGGAGCATACCTTAGCCAACATGGCCAGATGTTGGTTCTGAACTATGGCAGTGCGGTATGTAGCTAATCCTCCTTCCTCCAGAGTGGGAAACAGGTAGTACAAGTGGACACTGGCAAAACAAAATCAAATCAGATGCTGGCAGCACTTGGTTAAAAATGATCCACATAATTCTTTACAGAAAACTGCTTTCCCATCGGCTCCTAGGTAGAAACACCACTTGAAGGTAAAGAAAATCAAATACTAAAACATTTCTCAATAATATTGACTGAGTAGCATGGAGAGTAGGGAAAGAAGAGTTCTGATTCTTTACCAGACAGCATATAATTTCCAAACCCCTGCAATGACAAGCAATATCATCATCATCTGAAGGTGTCTAGCAGCAGTGGGCCCAGAAAGGCTGATACACAGAGGAGCAAAGCAGATGGGTGCAATGCAGGTTGAAGACCATGATACAGGTAACTACAGTGCTTTACTGATGATACTTGGGATATAGTTTAGCAAATAACTGCTCTCAAATGCCAGCAAGAACAGGTTGCTTAAAAACAACAGCATTGAACAGATGCTAATGGAACTGAAAAACAGAAATCAACAGTCTATATTTACCATATGTGTAAAGTCATTAACATAATAAACAGAAAAATGAGTGAAAAATCACAGGCTTCCAATTGCCTTTAACAACATTTATCATCATAAAAGTAAGATACTTCATAAAACGAAAACAAAACAAATGCAGTGATCCAAACAAGACCTGATTAAAGAATAACTGATTCTGACTCTCACTGTATGGCTATCTAACCCATGTCAAAAGTTAGAGACAGCATCCCACAACTGGATGACATTATAATAATTAGCGTTTCCCTGCCAATGTTTTATTAATCCACAAGAAAGGGAAGAATCTGCGAAAGGGTACGAGATTTAAGAACAGAAATTACTGTGGAACTCAGAGGCAATCTTATCAAGGATCATAACTCACAAAAGCAGAATCCTGATGTTGTGTTGGGGAATAAAATTTCAGATTTAAATAGGTGCTTACATGCTTTATTGAATAGAAATGCAGCTTTTCTTAATTGAGACAAAAATTAGCTCAAAGTCAAGTGATGGTTGATGAAGAATGACAATGAAAAATGTAAGACAATTTATTTAGTAAGTCTTCCATCTTATCAGCCTGTAATTTTCTGTGAGAGAAAAGGCCATGGGTTTTAAGGGCAGCAAAGACCTTTATAGAGTAGAAGCTTTTAATACTGAGTAGCTAATGGCTAGTGAAGTCTAACAGTGAATGGAGATATGAGCAATTTGGTTATTTTTATCACAAACTTACTGTAAAGCTTTTCTTATGCAAACAAGACTATTCCCTCATTAACAATGGTAAAACAAAGCAATCAAAATGGATAATAATCTTTATTTTGTGCAAATTGGTTGCACTAAAAAAAAAAAACAGTGAAGGCAACTTTTACATTATCTCTGTATTATTCACTAATTTCTGAGTACTTGGAATGGACCCAAACTGAAGCAATTTTGATGAGCCATGATTTTTTGCTATTACTTCTAAGTAATTTATATTTGTCCTCAATATTTTCCTAATAGCTAGAAATTAAGAACTGCAATACATTCAATACTACCAGTAAATGTTCCCTACTAGCTGCTAGAGAAAAAGAACCCATGGAAACAAAACAGCACATTAAAATAAATATCTTTTTTGTAAGAAATTGTAAGAACTTCAACTTGTTTGCAGCTGAAATACTAATTTCTAATAACCCAAAATTTAAAGCACACTCCATGAAACAGAAACTCTAGTTTTTCCATCAGCAGCACTGGAAGCATTTTCAACAGGAGTTTGTAGATACACAGCTAGAACATCAAGGGACTGCCAACAAGGACAGAAGTGAAGCATGCACTACAAAGCTGAATAAATCAAATGGTAAGAGAATAACATACAAAAATGAGGGCTATTGAAGAATTCTCCATTTACCTTGTTAAGAACTCCACCACAGCATCTCCCAGAAATTCTAAACGCTCATTGTGGTTAATCCTGAAAAAAGTATTTTTTAGGTATTTTTACTATCTGTTAAATATCATGTGCTGGTTATTTACACAGTATAACTAGAACAAATTTGAGTTCCTTGCTGGTTGGTCATGAATAACCATTCTTACAGCCTTTTGCCACACTTTTAGCATGCACAATCTTTTCCAAAGCAGAAAAACCACATGAATCTTGAAACTGATGAGTGACTCTACTGTCTTTGAAATTTTCCTACGTTCTATTCTAAGATACTGTCAGAGCTTAACAAACATAGAGAGGAAACAGCATTGTTGATTGGCATTGTGCAGTACCCTACTAAGATTGAGCTGCCTTGTCCAGCAAAGGACACCAGGCAATTGAAACAAATGACCACCTTCAGTTTTCTATGTGCAACTAGGGAAGCAGATGTAATTAACATCAACACCTGCAGGGTGTGATGATTCTGCAGCAGATCTGTTGGTATGGGTGAGCTACAAGGGAGTAAAAATACTTCCATTTTGCATGGCACTTTAAAATACCATACAGACATGCACACTGTTCTGCTTTCTGCAATTTCCTTTGTGCTCAAGAGGAAAAACTACTGGACAAGAAGATGCATTCATAGATGCTATAAAGCTAGTAGAACTTTATATTCCCTGTGTTTTTCCTTTCTTTTATGTCTGCCCATGTTTTTCCTTTGTTTTACACAAAGTTTCATTTACTTATAAAACAAAGAACAAACAGGACATAACAACTGAAAAAGAATTCAACTTTTTCTCCAAACATAAACAAATTTCTGCTCTACATCTTGAGGCATGTAAGCAGCATCATATTGACTACACACGTGATAGTAAGAGAATCAAGGCCACAGCCATAGGATTTCTTTTTTTTTTTTTTTAATTTAATATTTTTCAAGTGTTTGACAGCTTTTACAATAATTTGCATCCCCTCAACAATTACATTGTTTATGTGCCTTCTGAAACAGCAGGCCTTTGCGACGAGCTGAAAGAATTCAAGTACCTATGCTGTTAAAAACAAAGTGTGATGAATACAGCAATTACATCACACTGCACCACAGCAGAAAATACATCTTTCCAATGCAGGATTTTATATTTGTGTATTATTTCATGAGAATCAATGCAATTTAGCCTTATCTCACTTTGCTCTAAAAGAGATGAAAGAAGCTTGAGATTGACTCTCAGAGAAAAGGGCACGGTCTAGCTGAAACAGCATTTGAAGAGGACTACAACAATCATTTATTCAGAATTCAACTTCTCCCAGTCCCCAACTTCCTCCAAAATGATGACTGTTTAAAAGACCAAACTATAACATTAGTTTACCAATATACCCTCTATCCTCTAATATGTGAAATCTAAATGTGCCAACAACTGCTTCTTGCATTATCTCTGTCAGTTTTGTTTATACAGTTTGGCTACATATGGTGTCTGTGGCTATTTATTTGCACAGAATTCTTAGTGATTGTTTAAACGTTATTAAATAATGCCAATGATTCAGCTTTTTGTCGTTATCTGTTTATGCACGTCTTTAAATTGGAACAGTACACCAGTGAAGCCCAGACTGGACATCACACTCATGTTAACAAGGTGCCATGCCAGGAAAGTACTGCTATGAGGAAAGGTGATGGAGAATCCAATTTACAGCAATGATAACAATAGCAACAAATCTTATTTTTCATTCTGCAGAAAGCAAAAGATAGTATTTTAGTTTTCCTCACCTCAAGGATAAAGAGAAATTGTAGAAATAGCTGTTAAAACCTTCCTATGAAGGTCTCTGCGGGTATCACCAAACATTTACTCCATCTCTGCTACACAAACTTCAGTATATCCCCAAAAAGTTAATTCAAAATGATTTTCCATTAAAATTATTTTCCAAAGCCCTTATTAACAATAAGTTTTTAGATTTTTCTAAACACCTCTTTTTAAAACAGTTTCTCTCCTTGCAAACATAGATTGTAATTAATATCCTCCACAAATCTAAAATCAGTAATTATTGTTACCTGGAAGGAGCTGGATCATCCTGTCCCAAACGGGACATAATATTTATCAGGGTGTTTATTCCTAGAAATATAAACAATGTGCATTAAACAAACCACCACTAATTCAATTTAAACAGACTTAGAAAGTAATTACTCAAAATGTTGCCTTGTAATACCTGTAACACAAGATCTTCCTATTATTTACAAAGTTTACTTACAGTGAGTACCATCTTCACAGATGCACTCTGCCTAACTGACCACAGACCCACTACAAGATGCTTTCATATGTTGTGTTCAGATAGTAAGACAGAAAGCCAGCAAGGAAGGAAAAGCCAAACATTACATAAACAGTAAACAATTAAGTTCACTACATCTGAATGTATTTTTAAGGGGTAAAGAATACTATGCAGAACAGACCATGTATTCTCACATTAGGAAAATACTTTTACTGAAATCACCTCCAGGATGCTTATCGTATTGAAAAGCAAACTAAGAAAACAATACTTGCCAAAAATTAAAGAAAATACATCGTTTATCACCCTTGGTTTTTTTCAGCTAATCATTTGTTGACTAATCTCCAAAATGTAGTCATCTAGAAAGGTTTCACTGGTTTCTGTGCAGAACCACTGAAATACTTCACTGAAGTGAGCTCAGAAGAGCAACGGCCAATGAAACAATAACGGAAGTTCTTTTTACTGATTAAGGATGAAGCGATAGAAAGTGGTAGTGGTGTAATCCATACCTTTTTTTCTCATATGCATATGGTGAACTTTTCTATCTCCATACTTCGGCTGTCGAATCCCACAGTTGGATAAGGAATTTCTGGCATGGTCTGGATTCATTCCAAAGTTTAAGTGATGACTTGGATGAGTCATGGCAAGCTATAACGTAACACACACAAAAAAGTCTTAGGCATATTTTTGCAAATGCAAGAAAAAACATATTAGATTGGTACCTAATAATTGTTATTTTTTAGTCTGAAGAAAGGCTACAAAGTGAAGTTGTAAATTACTAGCTTGGTTCCAGCAATTTAAATGTAGGATGTATGATTTCAGATGTCAGAAAGAAGTGACACTTACGCTCAATCATCATTTTACCTAATTAACTTTCAGTAAGGTTGCGTTGTTTTTTTTAATAAGAAATAAATTAGCTTTAAAAAAGAAAGCATGAATTGCCAATTTGCCCTGACTTTTTTGCTTATCAGCTTTGCTGACTTGCTTTAAATGCAATTGCATTTGATTGTTTAAAAATACATTACAAAATTGCAGGAGTTAGAAAGGATCTCTAGAGATCATCGAGTCCAACACCCTTGCTAAAGCAGGTTGCACAGGTAGGTGTCCAGATAGATCATTCTAACATTCATTCAAATTCAGGCCTACCACTGAGCAAATATAGGTGTATGCCTATATGCACACTAGATGCCTCTAATTTATTCAAAAGAACTGTTGGGATAAGTAATACTTTGAAAGATCTGCAGTGCAAATGATCGACTATTTTCAAGCTATGTCAAAGCAGCTCATTTCTGTGACTTTATATAGAAGATGGGATTACAGACAAAATAATTTGAGGAAGACAAAACAGCAAGTAATTTATTTTTTGCACATCTTACCTGTAGCAAGCACCTATCTCGAAAAGTGTAGCCTATCAACTTGTCCAAATGCATCAGACACTGATGGTAGCGAATATGGTGGGTGAGGACAGGAAGCATCATTGCGTGCTAAAACAAACCACAAAAAGAAGCTTTCAACTTCAGTGTACAGAAGACACTGTTGAGTAAGCTATAAACAGAAACACATTCCATTTGTCACATCACCCAGTGATTTTGGTTTAAATGACAGAACAAGAGAATTGGAGTTTCCCAATCCCCATCGTCAAAGATTTGTCCATTTACATAATCACAGTGATGACACACACCTGTATCAATATAAATAGAATAACAGATACATGATAATAGCCTTCTACCAAAGCATTCTGAATGAGTTTAAAAAATGTCTGGTCACTGGAAAGACTGCCAATAAACTGAGACTGAATACGATACTAGATGCTTCTTCACTTTGAGAAAGACTTAAGGGCTTTTTGAAATGTCACAGTCTGGCAATTTCTGGGATAACATGGTAAAAATAGAGGAAAGGTTGTTGTATGTAGGACACAGATAATCTTTTCTGTTGGAGAAAAATTTAAATTAAAATTAAGCTATGTTATATCACCACAGTCTCCCTCTTTCAATGTTTTAAAGCGGTATTTGTACATACTGTACAATTTTACTGTTTGTGAATGAATTTGTATTTAAATAAGTAGTACCAGTTTACCAGTACAGTAGTATAGCAAGCATAATAACTACAGACATCAAAAGTCTTGTATAGGAGTGAAAAGTGAGAGCACTACAAGAACTTTATGAATGCAACCACTTTTGTGGCACTGATGTCAAATTTCACTTCATTCCTATTAGTGGCATTATGTGAATATATTCAAAATAACAATGTGCTTTAAGGCAATATAAATCCAAGAGCCATCCATATTAATTTCAGAAAAAAAGAATGTATCTGATTACAGATAATACAGATAATATATTGTGTGGAGAGCTGAAGAAAAGAAAAATAATGTGTGATGTGTGATTTATAGAGTAAGTGACACTAAGAATTTCTGCATGTCATTAAAGAGGGGACAGCAGAAAAAAAAAATCTTGTGAAGTTGAAATACTGAGAAGATAAGAATAACCATTGGCAAAGATTTCCACTGAAGTAAAAGAAGGTCAGTTCAGTTCTTTAGAACCGAATACATAGCTAAAAGGTAGCAATGTGAAGTAACTGGTTAACAGTAAGAAAGCAGCTCTCTGGATCTCTGAAAGGCAGAAAAAAAACATAACTACTGCAACCAAAATGAATAAGTTATTCTGAAATTGTTTCCCTGTTACTCATTTAGAGCCTCTTAGGTGATGTACAAGCTGTGGGAATACTCCTCTCATCTCCACATAAACTCTTCAGAAGTGCTTCCTATGTTTTCCTTCATGGAAGGAATTATTTACAATAAAAAGGTTGCTTCCCTGCCCCTATGTTCCACTGCACAGACTGCCAGACAATAGAGTCCCTCAAGCAAGATTTGGTTTTCTTTACACTTAGCAACCAGTACATGTGGCCCAAAGTTTGAGAACTGGAATATGAAGTTTTCAACTATATCAGCCGTGGTGAAGTGAACGAGGAATAGATATCTCCTTGAGAGGCAAACAGGAGGTCTCTGATTTGACTCCTGCAGTTATATTGACAAAGTGCTGCTTTCACAGCACTAAATACTTGATTGATTCAATTAATGTGTGTCATGTTAGATTATAGCTATTTGATGTTTCTGATGTTTTATTTATCTCCATAAGAAAATAAAGTGGAGGCTTTTAAAGTTGCATTAGTCTAAAAGAACAGCTAGTGATTACAAAAAATTTCCCTTGAAACAGTATGGGTACAGAAGTTGCCCCATAACCTTTATACTTGAATCAAGTTATAAACATACTCGTAATTGTTACGTGTAGGATTCTAACTGTGTTGCATATTTTTTCCTGCTGCAGCTACCATGGCAAGCAGCAAACTCTCACAGATGCCCCAGCTAGTCAGCAGTGATATCCTCCCCAAGGCTACTAGGAGGCAAAGCTGCCAGTCTCTGGGCAGGTTCTTCTGACCTGAAGTTACCAAGAAGTCCAGCAAGCCAACATAGTTTGAAATAAATCATTTCTCTCCTTATCCTGAATACTCAGCTGTTGAAGGCATGTCAGCAGCAACACAGGACATGAAGAGTGGGTATCTTTTTGGTGGGACCCAGTCTACATCAAGGGTCACATCTCAGCACTGGCCAAGAATTGCACTTCACCTACTGGATAATTTTAAATAAGCCTGGAAGAAGATTGCCACTGCACATTTTCAAATCATCATGCTCACCTTTCTTCCTCTCTCCCTCTGAATAGTTCATTTTGAAAAATCACAAAGACCAATGTTACAGCTATGCAGAACTTGGAGCAACTTTGAAACTTTTAAGTCATTCTAATAGCTTTAATCTTCTATCCACAGTGCTTTAAAAAGGTAAGGAAAACGAGCGGTTTTTAACTCACTGCACATTCACTCTGCCCACAGAGTTGATTTACATGTACTTAGTTTTAGTCTTCTTTAATATGGGAAAAAGCATGCAGCAACAATAGCAGCCTTTCATTTTTTACAGATATACTTTTTACCTACTCTTGACCTCTCCAAGAAATAAAATCAAAGGACTTTTCTATTAGAATCGCCTGATTTAGATATTCTGGTTGCAAATGTGTTCAAAACCACAAAATAGCTTCCTTCCCATCATCCTTTGCTGATTTGTAGTCCTTCAACAGCAAAATGAAAGCAAGAACATCCAATGATACATTAAAAGATTAATTTTAAGATGATATGAATTAACAAATAACTATCTCAATTCTCTCCTAAATTAGAACTTGATATTGTTTCCTTAACCTATAAAAATAGACACAGTTTACTATAAAAAAAAATAAAATAAAAAGGCTGTAACTTTTATCTGCTGCTATTTATTCTTTGGCTTAAGAAGCAATAGTAGAATCAAAACAAATATTCCAGACAGGAAAAAAAAAGCTGTTTTAGTTATTAGTTTTTCTCTCTTATACAAATTTCCCCTCTAGCCTTAGGGAGGTTTCAATACATCAACATGATTTCTAATTATACCTTTACTAAATCAACCCTAAGTTAATATTGATTAAATTTTTGGTCTTTAATTCTTAATCAACACCTCCCAAACAACAAAAAATGACCTAATTATACCACCAGTATGTTTATTTGGCTGTTACACTTATTTGAGTTTTGCTAGTACAATATTAGACCAAAAAAATGCATATATTATACTTAAACTTTGTAACCACAAAGCTGGTAGCTGTCATCTGCTTTGAAACAGGATCCAACAGAGATCTGTACCTTGAAAATGTCACATATATGGAATGCTAATCTGAAATACATCTTCCTGCTGAGGGTTATCCTTTTATAATCCACGTTTTTTTTTGTTTGTTTGTTTGTTTTTTACCTCTTTTCATGCTTCAGTGAGAAAAATAAATTAGAAATCCTTAAACATAAAAATATCTTCAACTAAAAACATGTAACACCAACCCAACTGATGGATGCAGAAACTCTTGATGTTTGGCACTAGAACCAAGACATGGCTGATATAAGTCAAGGCTGCTGCATTTCAGACCTCCAAGCCTCAAACTGGACACTCTTGCAAATCCCCTACATCACTTTCTGCTTCATGTCACTCAAGAGCAGCAAGCCTCTGCTAGAAAATTAAACCTGTAAAATAGCTTTTTATAAGGAAAGGAAAGGAGGCTAGAATAGTTCCCTAAAGCAACAGACCATGTTGAGGCAAAGGTATTAACTTCCAGTGGTTGGTTCTTCAGCATATAATCATAACAAACTCTTACACAAAGTAAGTGGCAGCTATCAAGAAAAACAACACATCAGACATCTCTCCAATCCAGTCACCTGGCAGACATCAGAGCGTATCCCTGTTTTCCAGAATCCCTGGCTACTCAACTCGACAGTCACTTCACGTCTCATTGTGTTCTTCTGGCGGATTTTCTGCAGTGCTTCCTAGACAGGAAGAAAATGGAGCTCTTGCAAAGAACTTTCTACAGCAAAGCAACATTAAAGAACACATATACATTCACAATATTTGAAGTTCATTTTTGACAGTTTCTAAAACTAATCCAAACCTTGTAACCGCCAGCCACAGACTGTGATGGATGTGCCTGAGAATAGCACAGATACAGGATTTTGTTAGAGTGAGTAAGAAGATGACTACAGTTTTTCTTGTAGATAACAAACCAGTTCTACTTGTACATTCAAAATGATGCATACACAAACAAGTTAAGATCCTTATAATGAAAACAAACTCTTAATTCAAGTCGAGGACAATATATATTTCTAGTTAGAAGCATTCAGTAGGAATAAGGTCATCAATAAATTGAGTAAAAAAAACATCTTGTTAAAGAATGCTAGCTACTACACAACAGCTCCTGTTCACTATTGTCAGTATCACCAGTTTGGGAAATTGATCAGCATTCACTGATCCTGGAGGCTATGACAACAAAATCTTCCAATACTATTACAATGAAAGAATTAAATTTTTAAAAAATCTGTTTTGCTTTGACCACAGTTTGTTCAGTGTTGTGTCAACAGTGCTTTTGTCTGTATAAACCATGAAGTGGATGCTTGGCTTCTTTGACAGAACCATTTTTAAGAAGTATTTTCTGCAAAAATGGATGAAAGAAAAATAGCTGAAATAAATCACCTCCAGTTCAGGATCTCCTCTTTCTAATATTACCAAGTCTCTGGAGTATGGAAGCTCTTCACACAGCATGCACTTAAGTAAAGTCTTCTTTTCTCCTTAGCATACAAAATGTCTCAAAACTGCAATCCATCCTCTCTCTCCTCCTTTTTACTACAGAGCACCTGCTCAAAGCCATCTATTCTCAATTCCCAGTCTGAAGCCCGTATGCATCTCTGGGCAGGAACAGGCTCTGCCTTCTACTCCGCAGAGACTCATGGAATGGCTCCAAGAGGCACATTTATCCAGACAGCTTCATCAAAGATATTTCTAGACAGAACTGAGATGTCTAGAATAGGAGGTTAGTTAGCCCACGTTGCTTTTATAATCAATGAGGGATGATAAATTGCTTCAAAAAATGCATTTCTCTCTCCACTAACTTCAAAGCGAGCCTTAGTGTCTCAACTTATGCTCCTACTGTAAGTACTAGAAGTTAGGTATAAAGCCTCTAGGCACCACCTTATCACAAACAACATCATGCAATCACATGCAGTGGTGAGGCCAAAGGGAAGACAAGTGCTTACAGCACTTCAACCCCTTGAGCATCACCTATAAGTTGCCTTTCAAGAGTGTGCCACTGGGTGTTCTCCAATAGGTGCTGCAGTGCTTGCTGTACTTTCAGGCTGACTGGCTCAGGAGCACTCCAGCATTATTCATATGTGACTATCTTTAAAAGCATTGGTACTGCTTAGGTGCAGCCCTACAGCTCCTACTACTGCTCTTATGTTTATTGACACCCAATTGGAAAAATGTATTATTTATCATCACATGAAGCTCCTGCTTCAGCCCCACACATCTATCCGATCGCAGACAACTACTTGAGAAATCAGTCATCCTGGAGAGTAGTCCACAAACAGAGACCAGAACACTACATAGTCAGTGATAAACACCAAAAGGAGCATTTTATCTTTTGAAGCTAAATTATCACCCTTGTACAACAAATCCAATACAATTTTATATACAAGTCATTCATTAACCCCTAATAAAAAGATGCCCGTAACACAATGATCTCCCTTCCACTGACTCTTCTCTGAGAGGGGAAAACTGTAGCAAAGATAATTCCATCTTCTATTGGGTCAAGACAATTTCTCCTTAAAAATTTTGCCACTGCTGAGTTTTTAATCCTGAGTGGTTCTTCTCCCCCACATTTACAGGGAATGAAGCTAAGGACTTACTTAGTATCTATATAAAGAAATTTTAACTAAGTCTTCTTCATGCAACAGTATAGTACAGGCATACTGTCAAATATACCAAACAGCTTCCACAGCCACAGCATTATCAAACTAAAGATAATTAAAATAAAAAAGCTTTTTAATAAATAAAACCACAGCAGCAATTAATTCCATCATATACCAAAGAAGTTCATTTCTCCCCCTACAGATTTTTTAAGTCAGTCAGTCAATTAGGAGTGCCTAGTAGACAAACCATCAGATAAATGCAAAGCTGTAGTCCATGATCTTAAGTGATGGATGCAACAGGACAGACTACTTTAGTCTCTCTTTAGGTGACTATTATTCTAATTTTAATTCCCTATTGGCTGAGCATATATACTTAAGAATTGTTTATTTCTCAGTGCTCTGAGGAGAAAAATGAAAAAGACAAAAACTCAAAGCACACCTCATTTGTCATTATGTTCTACTGAAAATAAGAGCCATCAGATTATTTCAATTTTATTTATTTTTTTAATGTTCTATCACTTAAAGATCTTAAGGAATTCACTAAGACTGCCTACTAAATTTGGGCTTAAAGCTATGCGCAACCATGACAGTTTTTAATCTCAAAAGAAAAATGTTTAAAATTATGAGACACTTAAAAGAGCATTCTGAAATGAAAAGTCCCTCTCTATGCTAATTCCTGAAACCACTAAAGGCAAGGGCTATAAAGAAGTTATGGTTCCACAAGGATCATTTTCTGTAATTGGTTAAAACTTGCAGTGGTCTGGGAGTTGAAAAAAGGAAAAAAAAAATCCATTCACTAGCAAGCAAGGATAAAAATAAAATCTGTATTAACAGCCTGAAAAGAAAACCTTTTGTGAAGGATTTCTATTGTTTCCATAAAAAGGGCAGTCACACAGCTTTACTCCATCCTGAATTACTGTGCTCAATTATCAGATACAGGAAGGCCCAGCATACCTCTCTCTGTGATAATTTCTGTTTATCAGCTTGTTTGACTTTGGGACTGTTAGCTAGCAGGTGACGCAGCTTCACATAACTCTTCCACAGTTTTTGGTATCTGAAGGACAAAAGCAGAAAACAAGTATTTTAGTCAGTACAGTAGAAGACTGTTGTAGTTTGGCCTTCTGAACTAAAATACACAGATCTATAGGCATCATTTTGCTCCAGAAAAAGCTCAAAGCATTTTCCAAGAAAGGTGGCAGTGCCCCTGCAGTTGCTAGAGTGACATGCTCACAACAGCAGAGGCTTGAGTGTGCAGTGCGAGGTGAACTGCAAAGCTGAGGGCAGAAGACAAAGTCTCAGATACCCACCCATCTTCACTGAAGGACACTCTGCCCACTGAAAAGACTTTCCTACAGTGCGACACCTCAATTCATGCAGGTGAAGGTTCCCTTTTCACTTCCTACCACTCACTGAAAAGCAGTTATGTTTTGCAAGAAGTGTCTGTCATTACACTGGCTGAAACATTCCAATGAAGTGCACAACAAAAAGGTCTACCAGCTGTGAGATGTACATATGCATTTTGTGAAAGCGAAGTTTCATTCCCCATGGAAACTGAAAGCCAAGTTTTCTATGGCTACCACATATGTAAGTTTTCTAGTTTTATCCAACTACCTTGCATGTTCATCATTCAGGAGCATCTAATTACACATATATTTATATAACAGCTCATCTGTAGAAGCCCTCCAGTAACCCAACACTGATTTTCACAAACTAAGATGAGGATATTTCAGCCTCAAAATGAGAACTTGACATTTTGATGTACAACATACGTTCTACTACTAATATGGGCAGAAACAACTGTGTCATTGCAGTTACTTTTGAGAAATAATGAACAGATGACAATATGAAAAAGTAAGAAAAATTCTCTATTAGAATGTCACAAAAAACATACGATGGGAAATTCTTTTCTGAGCATTATACATTTCACACATACACCAGAGTTAAGGCTGAGATTTATCACGACACTACTTTGTTACTTTGATTAAAGAAGCACATCCGAATTCTCCAGACAGCTCCAGTGAGGGAAAAAAAAACCCTAAAATTTCCGTGGCCTTTCCTTTTAAGAAAGTTAAAATACAAGATGCTGGAAAAGTAATTTATGTGGTATTCTAATATTTTCCATTAAGAAATTTAGCATCAAAACAGAGGTGGTTTGCACATTCTCATCTAATTTTCTTATAGGTTAAAAAAAAAAAAAAAAAAATCAATGATTAAGAAATTAAAAGTTATAACCATAGTTAAAGAGAAAGTATGTTGTTGTTTAGATAAGCACTCACTCTTCCCACTCCTGTGACTTATCTGGTGTTAACAGGCAAGTTTAATTTCACATATCGTTTTTTCCTCATTATCAACATATCAAAGCTAATTACAAGATGTCAACAGCATGCAGAATTTAGCAAAATCTATTATATTGCTAAGTTAGAACCCTTTCAGACTACTGTGGTATTTTTTTCATATAAATGGAAAAACACTGAAGTAAACATTTGCTGGTGATTTAGAACTATTCCGGATATTAAATCTAAAATTCTCTGAGTTGTAGAATAACGCGTGCCATACATTCACATGACAGTGACTAGGCCTCAAAAGTGCAAGTGAAATCCAATATCATTAAGTAACACTGGAAGAGTATCAAGAGGAAAATGACAATCTTAACTATACTTGCACAAGAGATAGGCTCTGTATTTTCTGTTACCATTCAGAAAAAAAATCTGTGAATTACTGGAAGAGTTCCCTGAAATTGTCAAATTGTTACAAAAAAAAAAAAGTAAACAAAACCCAGAAAACACTTCTACACCACTACACAGATCTAGAATGAGACAATTATCTGCTCTGTCTGAACTTCTAGTTTCCTCTCCACTCCTTCACTATGTTCATATCTCTAAAAAGACAGAAAAAGATACAGGCAAAATTACCATGGATGCAAAAGCTTTAAAAATAGTAGACTCAACTCTGCAAGTCAAAAAAGAGACAACGAAGAAGGATACGGCAAGGTGCAGAGAAACCAAATTGCCATGAAGAAAGCAAAAATGAAATGGATACATTATACATTACTAAATGTAAGAGCTGAAGAGCATCTAATTAAGTCAAGTAGCTGCTCTGAAACTAAAGAAATCAGTCATTTTTAATATAATGAACAGAACAGTTATTACCTGGAATCTTTTCCCTGTCAGTAGACTAAAAAAGTTCAAGCAGCGATTTGAGAAATTTAGTGAAAGTAGATTCACTCAGGGCTCTTAAACAAAATGATCTAAATAATGCATCCTCTAAGAACTCCATATTCTACACTGCCTGAAGAATGGTTTTCCCTTTCTCCTGTTACAATAGTAAAAAAAAAAAGACAACTGGCTATTCAAGGAAATAAAATAGAACTACAGTAACCTTTGGTCTAACCTAGAAGAGTTATTCTCTGGATAAAAAGTTTGCTATTGCACATGCATCAGAAGCTCCTGAACTAAACCAGAAAAAGTTGTATGCTGTATCTCATTCCCAAATTTACAGAAGCTACTGTTCTATGCCATAAGCACTATGCTTTATGTCAGATTGATAAGCATATTTAAGTCATAGACACTGAGCTTCTGAGCAGAAGATAGAAAGAAAAGCATCTTACTGAGGATCTCCAGCATAGCTGAGTTGAGCAGGTCGTATCCCAAAGTGGACAATAATGGGGAAAGTAATTACATCAGGATTGAATTGTTCACGGTCCAGTTGATCAATACGAACTGAGCTGGGTTTCTAGAAGAAAAACAAAATATACCTAATTGAGAACAGCTCTATGATTTTTTTTTTTTGTCTCTAGCCCACCCATAGTCCAGGAACTATGAAACAGCAATATTTAAGCTTATTAAAATACACATAAAAATAATCCTTTATATAATAATCAATATTTTTCAATGGCAATGATTGAAATAAAGTTAATTGACTTAGCGCTCTCAGAGAAAAAAAAGAGAAGTCTATCTTCATTTTAAAAGTTAAGAAATATACAGTTTGGTCACTTCTGAGAACCCAGTGCAGTTTTCTTTAGTTGAGTATGAGAACTCTGGCATCCAAGCTCCCACATGCCTGAGCAATTCACTAAGATTAGGTTACTTCTCTTATTTTAGTTCTCTTCCTGATTTCCCAATGTAAGCAAAGTCATTATTAGATCCACTCAATCACACAGACCGAATAGCATAAGAAAAATTTAAAGTGGAATCCTAGGTTGATTCATACAATATAGTTTTGTATAATGAGAAGACTGCCATCCTTCTTATGCTTCAAAACATACATTTTTCTATAGTTAAAAAGGACAGTGTAAAAGGAAGCGATTCTCATTTCACCTTTAAAAATGCAGAAAGAGTAATTACATGTCATCGTAGAAGACATGCTGCTTACAGAGCTCTTGATAACTTATCTAGCATTTAAAAAACTCTGGTGAAGTTGCAGTTTGTCTCCAAGTAAATATTTTTCCCCATTACCTTCCAGCCTGCTTTGTTATATGCCTGTTTATTCCCTACTTCACAATCAGCTGTTTGAGGCCAATATTTTCTGCTTGTCTAAGCTTTCAGAAAAAGGACATTACTTCTAGTTACCTGCATCTCAAAACTTCTAATTGAGCATTGTGAACTTCTCAAAAATGAGTTTCAGAATTACAGAAACAGCTCCCACCATACTCTTCACAAAACAATAAGAAGTGCATCAAGAACAAAGCTTTCACCCTTCAAACCACCTTCGGAGAACTGTTCGCAGGAATCATTTTCTGCATGGATAAGCAAAGCCAATTCTAGAAATAAAGGCAAACCTCCTCAGGTGGCAAAACTTCCAATCTATTCTAGAAAAAATGATTACCTAAAACTTGGGACTTGCAGATAGAGAAACATTTACCAAGGGAAAAATGCTTATCAGCTTCCTTTTAGATACGATGACAGAAAATAGCTGCCCACTCAAAAAAAAAAAAAGTTATTTTGCTGATGCTAGCAAATTTTAAACAAAGAGGAATAAAGATTTTCCCCACAGCACTTCCAATAGGAGGAACAGGGCAGCAAAACCTAATGAAAAACATGGAGAAGATTTTTAACAGGCATAAAAAGTTCTCTTAGCCAGAACTTAAATTCTTGAAGTTTAAGTGTACTTAGTTTAGTGGACTTTTTTTTTCCAGAGTTGAATTGAAAAGATTTGGAGGGGTGGAGGATTGTTAATCTTCACAAAAGTTGCTTGTTTTTCTCCCTCTTAATGTTAAGAATGTGGAACTTTTCCTTTTTTTTTTCCCTCCTTTCTTCTACTTGTTTTTTAAAAAACATGGTTTTACTTCACAGCAACACCTCTGAGAATCAAAAACACAGTATTATTAACAGAACACGTTAACAATAATTGTACTATGTACACTGATTAAAAACCACTATATTAAGGATACAATGCTTTCATATTCAAATACTTCACATTTTAGACACGTGAAGACAAGTAACCTGATCCTCAAAAGTAAGCGTGAAGAGATTTCAACACATCTGTTGCAGATGTGTTGTAGCAAGCTCTGTGCACAAGCTCTGTGTGTAAAACATGTGGGCTCAGGACCACTTAAATCAAACTGTTTTAAATCATCATAGAATCACAGAATCATTTGAGTTGGAAGGGACCCTTAAAGGCCGTCTAGTCTAACTCCTGTGCAATGAACAGGGACACCTACAGTGAGATCAGGTTGCTCAGAGCCCTGTCCAGCCTGACCTTGAGCTTCTCCAGGGATGGGGTATCCATCACCTCTGGGCAACCTGTTCCAGTGCCTCACCACCCTTATTGTAAAAAAAAATTCTTCCTTATATCCAATACAAATCTCCCTCTTTTTTTGTTTGAAACCATTTCCTCTTATGCTATCACAACAGACCCTTCTGTCTCCTGTTAGATACTGAAAGGCGACTAATAGGTCTACCTGGAGCCTTCTCCAGGCTGAACAACCCCAGCTCTCTCAGCCTGTCCTTGTAGGAGAAGTGTTCCATCTCTTGAATCATTTTGGTGGCCCTCCTCTGGATGAAATCCAACAAGTGCCACTCAATTACGCAGTTGTTAATGTGTTCTTAACAACTAGGACAGAAGAACTTAAGTCTTGATCACAATTGATGCTTCAAAATTGTGAAGGTTATAACAGATATAACCACACCGTGTGTTCCATCCCTCCTGGAGTATGATGAACACGAGCTTACCTCTGGTACTGTAGCTGCAATAAGCAGCATCAAAGAAATACACAGTATAAAGTGTGTACCAGAAAACAGGACATAAGCAAATTAGATGTTTTTTGGCCAGATGTTTATCTCTCCCTTCTTTTAAAAGGGTTATCAGAGATCACTTAATAATCACATTCAGAATCCTGTTTTTAACAGCTCCCCCAAATCCAAGAAATTCTAACAGAACAGAGCCCCATTACCTTTGTTTCCTATTCCAAACCTCATCAGTCAAAGCTTTGCTCATAGCAGAAGGCAAGATCTGCATGGGACTGCATGCAGATGTAGTACAAAAGCATGTTACAAATATATGGATTTGTACTGGCAGAAAAAGCAGCAGCATTTTGAAAAGAGTGAAGTATTAAAAAGGATTAAAATCTGAACCTTTAAATCTCCTATAAAAATTTTTCACTGAACTAATGAAACACGATGAATAAATTAAATAGTTATAAATACAACTGAACTATTGTTAGTGGTTAAGTGGGACATATGCCTATCAATTTTTTTCCCCTCTAACATGCATAAGATTCACTTCACATTTTATAGAAAAATTGGATCTGTTCAAAAGAGAAATTACTTCTGAAGTGACATTGTGGAAGAAAGCAGCAAAATAAAATTTAGTGTTTTTACTTTGTTGTGTCAAGTGGATAAAATTGAATTGAAAAGCTGTCATTTTCTAAAAGTTTCACATTGTCTCTCTAATAGAACTGTTTTATCTTCTAACCCTATAAAATGCACAGAAAATATTTTAAACCCCATTTTTCACTTACTTTCATACTCAATTGAATATATGGCAATGAAAAAAAAATTCACAAACTAAGAAAAATATCATCATGTTCGTCTTCAGATACAAGTACATACTAAGGATGGCATTATAACATGACAACTTTTCAAAGTGTTGCAGATTTCTTTTATGTTTATGTATTTTGAGGCCCATGCATCTTTGAAAACATTTTGTAGAATAGAAAGTTTGTCAGTAAAAATCACACAAAACCTCAGAATTAACACTGCCACTCAAAACGTGTTGCCATTTGCACACTGACATTTGCAGTTCTTTGAGGGATGCCACAAAGGAGTGCATATGCATACCCTCACGTTAAAGACCACCAAGTTTTCAGCTAGCTGAAGTCAGTGTATCTTTGGCAAAAATTAAACTAGTGTGTACCATTCAAATGCTTAAGACTACACACTACCGAATAATTTGTATCACATAAACCACTGGCAAAATTAAGTTAAGCAATTAAGGCTAACAATTTCTATTATAAGATTCTACCTTAGTTTTAACCACCTCATGTAGAATTTTCCACACTGAGTTCACATGTACTCTGTATTTCACGTTCCCACACATAGTCTTATTTTCCTTTTGGTGTAGGAAGTTTTAGTCAGAACAAAAACACTGAATGAAATCAAGGGAAAAAGAAATTAATCTGACAAGTTACGATTAACTAATTTACTAAATGTAATACTACCATATTTAAAAATAGGAGTTTGAGATATCTATCTAGAAAGTTGACGTGGCTTTAGTATGGGGACAGGTTCTTTAATTAAATCCTCGTTTAGGCAAAATTACACCACAAATTTTTTTTATGAAGAAGCTGAGAAGTTGTGTAATAGTTAAAGGTAAAAAATAAAGTCGGAGGAAGAAAGCTCTTCCAACAGAGAAAGCTGCAGGAAACTCCAAACTGAGGTCCAAAACATGCCGCTATTACCAAGATACCATCACTGTCACGCTAGCCAAGCCACGTGGACAGAATTTTGAAGCTTTTTGGAGGCACTTTTTAATCTTTCACACAATTTTTAAGTGTGAAATTCAGAAAAATCGGCTACATCTGCATATACACTGAAGCTGAAAGAAGCAAAGAATTAATGCTTTAAATACTAACTGTTCCAAAAATTATAAAACAATATTGGTTTCAAGATGGGCACCGGATATTAATGCATGTACTCATTTATGTACATAAAATTCTTCAGCGTGAGCAACAGCAGCATAAGAAATGCTGTGGGGAAAAAATACCTCACAGAAAGGCAGAACATTCTCTATATTCAGGGCAGAATCTATAGAGAGCACATTACATAGAGGTAGGGTGTCAAAAGAGAAACATAAAATAATGTAGCAAATAATTACTAATTCTCAGGTTGTATGTCAGTGAAAATAGAGTAAGATCACGTACATAAAGACCATCAGAAAAAATACGAATGCAGCGGAGCAAATAACATTTTTCTATACTTAAAGTACAGCCATTCCTTTCAATGTGCACATTGAAACTATGCTCCCCTGGAAATCTGCCCTTGGGTAGGACAGCAAAAGGTAAAACTTTTTCCAGGGTTGGAATAATGCAATAAACTGTTCCTATAGCAATCTGCAACTGTCTCTGATCATCTTCACCCTCTGCAATTCAGACTCCAGAAGATTCTGGAAACAAGATATGTGCATGTTATTGAGTTATTAATTTGTCTTAATTATTTGTTCTACCATGCCAGGGCTGGTAACGATCATCCCTTTGCATTCCTCTGCATATTTCTGCCATTCCAGCTCTTCCCACTGAAGCATGTTGGCAATCTCTTCTTCAGGCACCAAAGCTTTATTGCATCGTAACAAGTAGAGAAGAATCTGATGCATCGACAATACTTCCTTCCCTCCATCTTAAAAACATAATAAACAAAATGTATTTCAGATATTCACTCCTAAAGCACAAGAAAAATACACAGCACATAAAATATTCAGATGAGCAAAATAAAATGCAAAATGTTTAAGCAACTTGACAAATAAGGAAGCAAATGTTTTACTGATGAATAGTGCACATGCATAAAACATACTTCTTTGCTAAACTGGAAGCAATAATGGTAACAGTAGCAAGAAAAACAGTTTCATCATTCTGTAATGCTGAAGTTTCTAACTTGCCTGAAAAATTTCTAAATGAGTAGGCAGAACAAATCAGTTATGTAGTTTGGTTATGTCTTCCTTTTCACATTTCTACCATTCCTTTTACAACAAAAGTTAAAAAGCCTTTAGGCATCCAAGCAGCTTTTTAAGGACCACTCAAGATTTTACAGGATACTTCTGGATGAATGTAGTAAGTTATCCTTACATTTTGAATTCATCTGCGGTGCTTACATGCTGCACCTGCAGTAATGAAGACTAAAGAGCCTCATGCTGTCTTCTGTCATTAAATGAATTGAGCGCATGTGAAAACTGCTAAATACTTCTGAGACCTCTGGAAATACGCACCAGAGGTGGTGTAATAAACATCTGATCAGTTCCAGGGAGCCAGTCAACATACAAACAGCAAAAGATGAGTGATAGTCCTGACAAAACACCACTCAGAAGACACCGACTATTCAAATTCAGTACGTCTGCTCATCTGAGTAAGAAGATATGTTACTACAGTGCTTTAATTCTGAAGGAGGAGGTCAGAGAGATTTGTGCCAACAATGGAGAGTTCATCTACAGTTATAGAGGCATCTTAAAGTTTCATCCCCAACAGAAGTAAAAACATTCATCTCCTTTCCAAGAGAGTCATGGAGTACACACTCTATCACTAAATACACAATAAGGAACAGAGAAAAAGTAAAGCCCTCAAGTGGTATGAAGGATAATGCTACAGCATAGGGAACATGACCCCAGCATATGTGGAGAGTCTCGCAGAATCTCAGTGTCACAGCAGTGCTGCCTTTCACAAGACACTTGAGGAGACAAACACTTCTGTTCCAGCTGGGATTGCAGCACTACTCGGTAACGGGAAAGATGAAAGGGAATAACACAACTTCCTAAAACCTCCTAAAACAATTAACCTCATTCAACAATTTACCACGACTGCCCAAAGGACCAACCGGACCCTGGAGCGCACCAGGTCCAGCACTGCTACCAGGCAAGGGGAGAGGTTGTCCCACTGTGCTCTGTGGCTGCGCCT
This sequence comes from Chrysolophus pictus, assembly GCA_037305975.1. Lineage (NCBI taxonomy): Eukaryota > Metazoa > Chordata > Aves > Galliformes > Phasianidae > Chrysolophus > Chrysolophus pictus. The sequence continues at coordinate 16,957,219 of CM074577.1, read as the reverse complement.
CCAGTGCAGAGGACAGGTTTGGGTGTCACAATATAAGAATGTGAAGCTATTAGAGCATGCAAAGGAGGAGGGTTACAGAAATGGTGAAGGGTCTGGAGGGCAAGGTGTGCGAGGAGCAGCCAAGGTCCCTGGGTTTGCTCAGTGCAAAGCAGAGGAGCTGAGGGGAGGCCCCTTGGTGGCTGCAGCTCCTCACAGGGAGTGGAGGGGCAGCGCTGAGCTCTGCTCTGTGTGACAGTGACAGGCCTCAGGGGCTGCATCAGGTTGGAGTTAGGAAGAAGTTCTTCAGAATGGTGGGCATGGAATGGGCTACCCAGGGCAGCAGGCATGACATAGAGCTCATGGATTTCAAGAAGCACCAAGAGTGAATATAAAACAGGGAAAATTAACCCCAAAGTTCAATGGAAACAGAAAATACTTCTACAGAGCTAGAGACATTTTAAAAGTTTTTTTTTCCTTCGAAAAGAGGAATTCAATTTGCAAGACTTTTGGCTTTGTCGACTAGTTTAGATTGTTCTACAAGAAGTATACCACATCCTATTTCTGAAACAATGAGCAGCCTTAGATACTGAAGATTCTACAGGAGGGGCACAAGTTGTAGCCCTCTGCTAAAGAATAGTTCAGAGACTGGACCTCTTGAGAGAAAAGCAGCCATAGCTGGAAATTTGTAATAGTCTTACAGTGTTTCATTCTTTAATACATTTTCTATCATAAAAATCTCTGACAAAATACAATACAGCAACTATTCTGCATGCCATGCATCTCTGGCACTCAGCAAACCTGACATGATTCACTCAAAGCTACCCTCAAGATTTGTCTCTGTAAGTATCTAACACTGAAAACGTGGGCAGTGAGACACTGGGACAGGTTGCTCAGAGAAGCTGTGGACGTGTTTGAGGCCAGGTTGAATGGGTTCCTAGGGAGCCTGATTCACCCACAGCAGGAGGGGTTGGAACTAGATGATCTTTAAGGTCCATTTGAACCTAAGTTACTCAATGATTCTATGAAAATCTGACATCCTAAACCTTGAATTTTCAGACCGTGGTAGAAGAATAAGAAAGAAAAGTAGAAAGAATGAGAAATCAATTGATTTCTGTCTTCAAGGAAGCAGTTGATGGATCCGTGGGGATCTGTTGCAACAGCGTATCTTCTTTTAATAGACAGAAATAATGTTTTGCAACAGTATCTGAAGGACACGGATTCCCACTCTCTAGAAATGGAGAATAAAAAATGTATATGTAATTAGAAATTAATCATCATAAAGATGCTAGAAACAAACTATATATGCAAAAATAACACGAAAAAGCCATTTTTATAGAGTTAGAGAACTGGGAGCCTTAGAAGAGAAGCACAAAGGAATACGTGTTAGACAGACTAATCTCTCCCTGCCAATAAATCTAACAACACAGGAAGAGCTGACTTCCTAACTAAAGCAAAACAAACCAGAATATAAAAACTCCAAAGTAACTGGAAAACACCCTCAAGCTACACAGTCCAGGCAGGTCAAACTTGCTCTCATTTTGTGATGAGGTCAAGTTAATCAGCCACATGTGGCTTGATAGCTTATTTTGTAAATTGCTTCAGTAGAACCAAATCAATGTTTGCTAGCAAGCCTCACAGCTCAGCTTCTGATTGAACAGTGTTGTGTATTCAGGAAGGAACAACAATTAGAAATACAGTCATCTAGCCTTCAGTACTCTCCACAGTAGTGAGCCAAACCTCATTTAGCTCCAGCTATAATTAATATAACAACTAAGTTCCAAAGCCCAAAGCAGAGAACACCTTCAGGCCACAGCCCTCTTGATGAAGACTGTTTCACATCTAATCTGTGCTCTCAGTCCAGCAGCTGAACACATCTTCCTTTCCACGCAACCCTTTCAGAACAATCACCAGGCAGCATCTCAGCAGGACACATTTTCAATGGAGACATGACATTTATATCAACTGAAAGTCTGTTCTACTATCTTAGGATGTGTTAAATGCTTTTGTAAGCTGTTCACTCAAACTGAGCATAGCTCTCTGCACTCAAGCTTGTCCTTGGCAGGCAGGCCTGGGCTGAACTGTACGGCAACGGTGTTTTTCTTTCTTTCACTGTTTCTTACAAGGGCTAAATTTACATTAAAGATAAAAGAAGAAAGAAGCAGAGCAGCCTGTGCTCAGGGGTGACAATCTTGCTGATTCTCAAAACTGCACATCAATAATTTCTATGTAATAACATGGCACGTATCCTGAACTGCAGACAGAATATGAAATTCAGTTTTATGTGTGAGAATAGACAACACTGCTCAAATCCCACAGCTCCATCACAGGATGAGCAAAGAATGACCCAACACTTCCTGCAGTTACCACACAACAGACAAAAGCTGAGCACAATACCTGGCCTTTCCATCAGAATTCTGGTGCTGAGTAAACTACACAAGCTATCAGTGAGCATGAAAGACTTCAGATGGAGATATGAGTTCTTCACAATTGAACTACTTGACCTGCAATGAGTTTAAGCTCTTATTACGTTACCTGGAAGAAATCTCACGAATCGCGGCATGAAGTGAAATCTGGGGCAGGAAACAGAATCATTTTCAAGTGAAGGACCTTAAATGTAAGGGGAAAAAAAAACATGGAGAATTTATGAATAGCAGCATATTTGCAAAAGAAGAAAAAAAGAAGGAAATCCTGTCCCATATGAAGTCAGTGACCAGTGATTACATTTGGCACTAATTTCAGACAGAAAAGTAGCAAAAGGCATAAAGAAACAGAAAAGCAACTTCTAATAAATGCTTTCACGTAGACAATTTCAAAAGGAAACTACAGTAGCTTAAAAACTAAAGAATCTAAAAAACACAATATTCTATTTAAAACTGCAAAGAAAAGTATGTCTTATAAATTTTATCCACTTCAGTTTTAGAGGCAAAGCACTAGTATTTGATTAGTCTCTCCCAGTTAGTGGTTTGTTTGGGTTTTTTTTTTTTCCTGTTATAGTAATAAAAATAATAAGGAAATTTCAAAAGACAGTATTTTGTGGTTTTTTCTTTTTCCTTTCCTGTTTCATCATCCAAAGCTTTGCACAAAAATAAAAACAAAAACACTAGGTACCTGCCATTAAAAAAAAAAGCAATCAGAACTGTGGTACAAGATAACATTAATATTTGAAGACATTTAGGCAAAAATGACTACACAAAATGTATATTTGTGTGTTCCTCTGTTTAACTACAAGTGTACAGCACATATCTATAAAGAGAAGCCAGGAAAACAGCTACAGATTCTGAATTAAAATTCCTTTCCATTTCTCTTTGTTTTCTTTTAGACCAAGGGAAGGATAATTCCTGAAATTCTCCACTGTCATAGCCTTCACAGGAACACACATTTTCACCTCAGCAAGTTAAAAACATTATGCTATATCTTACCCTTCCAAAGCTGTCTGCATGACATCTCTTTGTGAGTTGATTGTTGAGAAATACTGCATGAATATTTGTTTTTTGCTTGTAAAAATAGAGGATATTTTATCTGATGCCTTGTACATGACAGTACCCTGCCCACAATACTGTCTAATAACAAACAGTAAGAGTTAACATTCCATTACAACAGAATTTTTGGATTAAAGAAGAAATTTAGTTTATCTGTAAGAAAATAATGCAAGATTTTTGCATTTTAATTGCTATAATCCCCGCTAACAACCCTCAATAAACTTCACCCTCTTAAATAATGAAGTGCAAGTTTGCTCCTCTCCCTTAATACAGCATTTGACTATTATTTTGAGGCCACTTCCCAGGTTTTTCTTAATGTTTAAAACATAAAAACATAGCAAAACAGAGGTCAACTTTCCAAAGTTTTTTTTTTTTTTTTTCTCTTTTGGAAATAAAAGTTACCTTTAAGATTCCAGTCGTACAGTTCCAGAATGTCTTTGAATAGGTAAGAAGAGAACAGCTCAAGACCTTTCACACAAAAATTCTGCGGAATAAAAACAAACAGGTTTATGATTACATGATATTGTAATACAGATAATGCTACTACCATTGTCTTCATATTTGTCAACTACTAGAAATGAGGTTTTGGAAACAGCATTGATGCATCTTTAATCATTTACTGCAGCACAGTGGTCTAATCAGAAAAGCACTATTAAGAAAGCACTGTAATGAAGATTCTGTATGTAATGTCTACATCCACCCTATTGGCAGAAATCACAAATGTGGTAATCCACCATGCACCTCAACACTTCCTCCTGAGTAAGTTCATACTTCTGAGAAAGATTTTTAATATTCCCTTTTTTCTACATGTTTATAATAAAAACTCAGAAGTGATTATGTATTATGTAGTATTATGATCACCTCTTCCATTGCACCAAGACAGTATAATATAAACAGAGGGTTATGACCTTAAAGCCAGCAGGAGGGGAAGAAAAAGAACAGAAAACCTCATCAGGTAGGGAAGCAGTTCCTCCATAGCAAGGAGCTTTCAATCAGAAGTGTAGGAACTGCTGCTTTACAAAGTCTTCCTGAACAAACAAGATCAGATCAGATCAGGACAGGACAACATAAGTAATACATGTATGAAAATGGCCATAACTTCCAAGCCCAAGAACACAGCTTTCAGAACAATGCATTAGTAAAGATGGTTTTAAAGTAGGCTTTAGCTACTGGCATCAAACCAGGAGTCCAAAAAGACAACACATCAGATTCAGTAACAAGAAACAACCTGCACTGATCACAGTAATCTTGCTGAGGAATTTCAGAGATCTTGCATATATTTTAGATGGTGCTGAACAACAAAAAAGGAGATAACTAGGAAGAAAGATGCAACTATCAGACAAAAATACCAATCCTATCTTTGTAGTTAATATGCAGAGGCATTTCTGTACCTACATCTGCTGTTCTAATGCAATTTAATTCACAAACTGACTTTACGAGAGATTAATTTGTAATTAAAAAAAAAAAAAAAACAAATTAAGAACTGAATGTGCTTTGTTTGTATCCACCAGAAATTTTTTTTGGCAACAGCTTATAGTAAGTACTGATAAGTGATCCTTAGAGGATCATATTCAAGATTAAGTTTCAGCTTGGCATTGACTCATGTGGGTCTGGAAAACCAGCACTTCCACATACATTATTTTTGTCATATGTTAAAGACGGATAATGCCTAAGTTGGTTCACAGAAACATAAGTTATGCCAGATACTCTAACTTAAAATGAATAAAAGCACTTCTTACTATTTGATTTTAATATATGATAGCCTAGGTGGATGGATTTATGCTAGTACTTCTGAGAGAAAATTCCTTTTCAGACATTCTTTCAGAACATAGCCTGTCTCTTACCATCTTCTCTACAAGAAGGGATTGTGAAGAGTTTAATCCATTAACAATATCAACAACTCTTAACCCACTCTGACTTTTTGACTAATTATCCCTCTTACCTCAGGCATCATCTCTTCAATGAAATGAATTGTATAGTCAATGTTAAATCTGATTACTTTACATAGAGGAATCTGGAAGAAAAAGAGATTCAGCATGAAAAGCTATGCAGTGACAAACGTACAGTTAATACAATTTTGTATGCAGGGGTATTAGTGTCTGCTGAAAAGGGAATATACTAAAACAGCTGCTTAGTGGGATCATACAAAGACAGGAAAGCAAGCATTTGCAAGAGAAATGCCAATTCTAACCTCCACCTCTGATAACACAGGGCTGAAGATTGGTAAAGTAAGATTAAATAATGCCATCTACTGGAGATAAAGGTTTGTTTAGAAGAAAAAGCGAAGTTCAGTCAAAAATTTCCACACCTGCTCTCACTTGCATACTTGGATGTGAACTTATTTTTGGTGATACAACATGTCAGATAGATGCACTGATCTGAAGGCAAGCTGTTTTTAGTATGTTGCCAATTCTGTTAGTTATACAATTCTAAAAAACTGCTTTAAGTGATGAAAATACAATCCAGGAACTTTCAGGATAAATGTAGAAGATGTGCATAACTTCATTAAATAAATAAGTATTTCTACAAGTGCACTCACCTAACTAGCAAGACAAACACACAGTGAACTACTTCTTTGCCTATGCTGGCAAAGTCCACAAACTGCTGAAGGCTGCTTTGTGGCTGCTGATTTGTGCATTTTCTTGGATTTATATTTTTAAGCCAAAAAGCTACATTTCTAAAAAAATAAGATGCCTAATCCTGCCATCCACTGCCTTCGTGAGTGTAAGAAACAATCTCAATCACTCGTGAAAGCGAGTTTATTTTGCATTGATGGTGCTAGAGTTGCACTGAAATCAATGGACCTAGAGCCCAAGCATTCTACTTGCATCTTCTTGCAGTGCACTGTTAAACACTTAACTGTTTTGTCTACATACACCTCTTGATGGTAAAAGGATTTACACCAAACAACCAAATATAAAAACTGCATTAGATTTAATACAAAGCTTTTAACTCCTAAATTATTAAGTACTGTAAATAGAATAGTAGGAAAAAAAAAGTATTCTAGTTTCATCTAGAATGTGAGAGGGAAACCTGTCCCATTCAAATCAATGACGCTTTTAAAAAAAAAGTATACAGGGAATGTTTTCTTTCTAATACACAAGTTCAAACAGCATAAAATGTTCTCATACAGAGACTCAATAGCCTGAGTTTTTTTCTTGCTACCATGTAGAAAATGAATGCTTTGGAGAAATGACTATGGACAAGATCTCCATTAACTAGAATTTTGCTATGGCAGCTATACTGAAAGTTATGTGGGCCAAAAACTTCTCAGTAGAGCCAGGTAATCTCTCTTCAAAAGGTTTTATGCCTGTTTGAAAAAAGAACAGGCTACAGGATCATGTTGTATTCCAGTCTGTAGAAAGGTAATCATTTGCTGATGACCATTTCCCCCAGTGGGAATGAGAAGTTACTATGAGAAATTGCTATCTGATTCTGGCCTCAACACGTGTACTTCACAATAAAAATCAGTTTAACATCTGCATTGCTCATGTCACACAAGAAGAGGTTTCCTTGTTGTTTTTTTTTACACTGCCTTCTTGTCACATAGCAGGCATTGTATGATAGAGATAAGGTGGCCTCTTTATCCTTTTAATAAGAGAAAACAACATAACTGTTACTATTTGCTCATTTGCAAAATGAAAATAAAGCCTTGGGCTAAATCTGTCTTGAACTCCAAGGCTGAGCAAATGTTGCAGGGCAGGAGTGCATCACAGTGCTACCCTCCACAAGTTGAGTACCACTGATTTGCAGGGTTCTTGTCAACAGCAGACCCTTCTCACCAGAGCTAAAGCATTGTGATATTCATAACATAAGCAAACTGTCAGCTAAAAATCCTTTTTTTTCCCCTCAGTGCCTCTTAGTTCCAGTATTCTTAGATTGCAATCCTGTATTGTGACCATTTTTATACTGGGCTTTGACATGGATGGGGAAGGTAGTAACAGGTATAAAAACAGGTAGTAACAGGTATAAAAAATAAAAAATAGTGTCCCAAAGCATTTGAAAAAAATTCTTAAAGTATCAAGATATAAAAAAAAAAAAAGGTACAGATATTTTTAATTATTTGTATATTATTTTGTTCTGATATGGTTAACAGTTTATACTGCAAGAGCGGAGTCATCTGATATCAATCTTTTTTTGTTGTTTTATTTGCTTTCAGAAAAGAAAAATCAATTGCCTTAAAAGCCTGCAAGTTTTAATAAAAAATCATAAAGAGTTCAGTCACTGAAGAAATCAAACAGATGTTAGAAAGTAATAGATATGCCTAAGAAATTTTTTTGAAGAGAGAAATCCTTTCAGAGAGGATATCTTAAAAAAGTCCAGTCTCTATTTGTCACTAAGGGAAAAAGTTTGTTGGTTTTTGTTTTTTTTTTTTTAATTGTTTTTTAAACAAACTTTTTCAACTTAACAAAGCTCCTCATCCAATTTAAAGCCAATTAACAGTTTTAAAAAGTTACTCCCATCCATGATTTATTACACTTTCAAACTGCAAAATGTAAAAATATGACTGATGCACGTCACAGTCTCAGTCACAGTGTGAAGGCAATGCCTGCCACCATTACGTAAGACAAAACCTGAAACTCAGCACAAATGTTTTCTTCCTGTCTCCAGTGCTGGAAAAATTTTTTAACACCCCTTGGAGTGAAGTTCTACTTCAGGGCAAAAATAGTTTGTCTTCCAGACAAATCCTACATACACTGTAAAGAGTATACTTACGTTTGTTAGCGGGGCATGTGAAAACATGGAGAATCCTTCAAAGATATATTCATGGTCATCATACTCAATAACAGTAGGTCTGTCTGTCTAAAAAGGTAAGCAGAAACAGCATGGAGTGAACAAGAAGCAGTACTACTTCTACTCTGAAAACAAAATTAGAGTTCTGGTTAGAATTATTTTTAAAGTACTTACTAAGAAGTTTGTGGGAGGTGACACCGTAATTCGATAGTGGTACAGTCTTCCAGCATTGTTGGTCATGGGGCGACATGGTTTAATGGGCTTAAAGAAAGAGATAAGTAGAATTATGTGCAAAGTCAAGGCAAATTTAGATTAAAAGAGAGAATAAAGCATTTCTAATAGCCATGAAATATACACTAGGAAAAATTAAATAAAGAAGGTTGTCATAATTAAGGATTCCAGGAAAAGAGAAACCGGCTATATCTATATAGTCACTTCTAGAAATAGTTAAAATGCTATTCAAACCAAAGAAGTGAAAAACACTGCTGTAGTTTTTCTATTTGCCATCTGACTCTTCATGTTTTCTACAAACAGCAGTTAGCCATTTACACAGCAGACTGATTTCCCCTTTTATACTAAATTGTTTCAAGAAGCTGATTTTAAAACTTTACAGAAATAAACTTAGGCCATACATAAGATCCGAGTACATTATCAAGAGACAAGTACTCACTCATCTGCTGGTGGTAAATCTGGGCCCTGAAGAGAAGAGTCCATTTCTTGTTATTTCTTAACAAGTCCATCCCTGGCACACATAATTTTGCTCTGTCAGGTCATAGTACCTGCTTGTGAGAATGGTACACTAGGAGGCAGCACTGAAGAGATTTGCTCCCTCCAACTGCTGGGGACTTGTGATCTGCTCCAGCTTCTTCTGAAGCAGTCCAGTTTAAGACCTAAAGATCTAAAAACCCTCAGCAGTTTGACAAAACCAGTTTCTCATGCCTGATGGGCTGCTGTCAATCTGTGAAGATATGACTATCTGCAGGGAAAATACCTGCGACACGTGGGGTGCTACACAAGACAGTACTATAAAGTTGGCCTGCTACACCACTGCACAATTCTGTGCCATGTGCAGAACCCATCCACAAAACAGAGTGGTTACCCTGCTCAGATACAGGTTATGCTCCTCACTGTTGTGACAAGACAGTTACAAACCACATAGTTTAGAAGCTAGCCAGGATTACCTGAAGGATAGGATAAAAATTAATATATACTAGATTTTCTGAAGCCTCACATTCCTAGTTGGTCTCATTCCTTCATGCAGCAAGTTTTATTTATTAGTTTTCTCCTGGTAAAGTTTTCTTCCTCCTTGCTTAGAAGAAAAATACTCGAGACAATGTGGGGAGGAATTGATCCTCGAGTGATTTATGGAGAGCTTCAGACCAAAGCCATTTTTCTGAAATGGAATAATTTATCCTTTGCAACTGAAACATTCACAAACCCTCAACTGCAAAGAAATAAAAGAATGTGTCGCTAAATGTTTCGGAAGGCATACTGAAAAACTAAATTCTTAAAGGAAATCTATGAAGGTAAAGTGTAAAACTACGCGCTACTTTTCTTAAATGTTTGCAACCAAGCTGTTTTTTTTTTTTTTTTTTTTTTTTTAATAAAAACCTTGAGGTGGTCTATTTCCAGAAACACAGATCACAAAGCAAACAAATATTTCTATGGAAAACCACCAGTATTTTGACAACATTTTCCAAATGAAGGGCACTACCATTACAAATGTTTCAGGAAGCTGATGGGCTCAATTTTTTCTAAATCGAGTACTAATTAAAAACTTAAACTGTTTGACATTTTGTAGTGCAGACATGCTTTCATCACCAAAGCAACACCATCTCCTGAAAAGCCTGCTGCTCCTCCAGAAGCAGATCTATGAATTCATTTATTTTTAAAGTAAAAGAGGGTTCTTATAACATACTCATCCACTTGACAATGGGAGATCTTTCCTATATTCTCCTTTTATTTTAAAAATCTTCAGTCAAGCACATATGGGCAAAAGTTTTCTGTATTTCTCAGGTGGATTTAATTACCAGTATTCCATTTTAAATGTGAGGTTACACAAAGTGATTTGATTTTGCAGAGAAGCTGTTACTAAGCCCGTAAGCCATGGAGAAAAAAAAAAACAACAAACAAGCAAAACTTACAAACTCAAGTACAAGTTCACTGCAGTAAGTCTGTATTCAAAACTGCAATCCTTAGAACTACTTACCTCCTCACCAGGATAAATGCCGTGTCTTATCCCTGTTCGTCGAGCTTTAGCGCTGCACTTGCACAGCGGTCCATCATTCATCTGTCAAAAACAAAATAGGATTCTGTTTTTATTGAAAAACAGTAGGTGATTGTGTCTGGAAAAGTATGTTGGTTTTAATGCCAAGAGTGCTGATGCTTCTAAAAGCCTGTCATGCTTAGATTAAGTGGATGCTCTTAAGCCAGTAAAAATGGAAACAGTATAGACTAACGTAAGAAAAACACACAATAGCGTTTTAACTCCATGACTGTTTCAGAAGCACAAAATGGGAAAACAGTGTCAGCAGAACTGTACCATCCTGCTGTCATATGCATTTTTCCGTATCATATACATAGCAACAGCATGTCTGCCTAAAGTAAAAATCAGGCCTTAAAAGTGCACACGTAAATACAAGCTGAAATCTCTGCGTTCCAACAGTCCCACTCAGAAAGCCTGGTCCTGATTAACCCATCTGCAACACAGCAAGGCCTTCAAACAAGGTACATAAAGCAGGCCATTTGAAAATTTTACGTGGTACTTTAAAGTAACAGGGAAAACTCAAACGCATCCTGTGAACAGATCGGTAAAGAAGAGAAAATGGGAAAACATCCACTTCAGTATTCCATGTGGGTGCATGAAGTACCTATAATTTAAGAGAGCAACTGCACAAAGTACAAAGCTAGTGTCTATCTTTTCACCTTTAAGACACTCAATGCAGACTATCAATTGCTGCAATGCACTAAAGCTTTCTGCTCCTAACATCACATCCATTGCTGAAATCCAATAAAACACAGAACCAAAACAGAGAAATGAGCTAAGTTCTGCATCTTGGGCTTTAACGGAGAGTTTGAAAGTTTGAATCCAAGAAGTGAAGAACACTTTTTTGATTTAATATAGGAATGCAACACAAGAGCCAGCAGAACTTTCCATACCAGTATAAGAAGGCTGAAAATGTAAACCCCGGCGGGACTAAATGTCATCAGACAACAGACACAATGTGAAGACACTCCAGGAAGTAAGAACCACCAAACTGCTGCTACTGTAGTCTTTAGACTACTGGGAAAGGAACACAACTTTCTGGTTGCTGTGTTAATTCCCTGAAGGTTCATCTCAGTCGGGTTTCTTCAGACTGGCACGGTAGATGTGTAACGTGTGCAAAGAAATATCAGAAGTAGGGCACCCCTTTATTCCTCTGGGAACTTATGCAATGTTATTATTAAAGTGACATGATGGATTTTGTTCACTTTCTATATCTCACACTGAAACCCTTGAGGAAAGCAGAGGTTTAATGAAACTGATTGATATTTATAGGTAAATACATACTTCCACACTGGTTTATGTAGTCATAGAGCAGTCAAGTTAAATAACGCAGTCAATAAAGAATTGTTCAGCACTCCTTGAAAAACAAAGGCCTACTGAAGCTAGGAAAATAACCATAACTTCTGAAAATAAACTCATCCTTAGTTCTTAGAACTGTTCAGCATGAACACTGGCTCTGTTACATTAAATACACAGAATAAGACATGCGAGCTACCTGTAAAGCCCAGGGCTTGAGAAGCAAGTCAGATACACAGAACCAAATCTCAAAGTTTGGGAAGGAAAGTTTCTCAGCAGGAAATTCATAAACCACACATTCCTGGAACTATTCTTGCAAGTTATCCTACTTCATATTACGGGCTAGCACACTACTTTGAAATGTGCCTAAGAGCACACTTTTTTTTCACTTAAATGCCTAAAAAGTTTGCTAATTTTGTTTTCCACATAAATAAAAGCAAATAGCTCAGTCAAATTATTATTATTATTTTTTAAACTAGAAGCATAAATATGAGTTGGCAATAGAATATTCAACAGACCTCTGAATTACCACAGAGGCAATAAGCATTGCAGTATCTCTCAGCATTATGATTTGCTGCATTCTGAACTCATGAATCATACAAAGTGCCAGAAAAACAAATTTACTGGGTTGCCATTTGACAAGGAGTTAGAATAGACCATAAAATATTTAACAAAGAAAGATGAAGATGGCAAATTCGCTAACAAAAACTAGTCTTCTGTGCAATGTATACATTCAAAACAAAACAACATTTTGTGAGCTCAGCAATTACATTTAATGAGAACTATAATCTCCATGCAATTACAAAAGAACCATTAGACAAGAAATTAGGAGCATTAACAGCATATTTAAAATATTATTTATCATTATGAGCTGAAAGCTTTTAGGTGAATAATTTGTAATGGAGATAAAACACGGTGCCTTCTCTCGATCCCAGAACTCATCTGTGCACCTTTATCTCAGCGATAATAGGACAGAATTAGCACACTGCTAGCAGTTCAGGTTTTATTAACTCTGTCAGATGTGATTCCAGCCAAATACTCCACAGGAGTCATGATATGGAACCACACACTTGGAATCAAAAGTTAAGTGTTATAAAGAAGATGAGACAAAAAAGAGAAAGAGTGGGGGAAACATATTGAAATAGATGTCTCAGCATATCTGAGAACAAAGCAGAACTTTAGGTCCACAGTGGAGAAAGACTTTCAGAAACAAAACTTTCACTTCTCACCATACCTGTCCTGGATCATTGTACCACAGTTCCTCGTGAAGACGATCAGGGTGTGCTTTTTTACGCTTAATTTCTGCAATGACATCAAAAACTTCTGAATCCGAACTGCTAGAGCAGCTGCTGTCATCATCAGAGTCGCATTCTGATTCACTGGAGCTCTCTGATTCAAGCAGGGAAAATAAAGTTAGTTAAAAACATTTCCACATATTCTCTTTTCAGAATTCTCTAACAGATCATAGCTCACAGTGGCACACCAAAAGTTTAAGTAGTGCATGACATTCACCCTAATTAAAAATGCAGTTGCTGTCATTTTCATTAAAAGTGATAGCACATGCTATGGATATTAGAAGACCTACATCCATGTCATCTGTTTGCAGTTTGGCTGTCCAGTGGCACCACCGATCAGTTGTTGATGAAGAATTTCAGTTAAATGACTTTAAAATGCTTAATAAAACAAGACTATAGAGCTACAACCAGTACAAATATTACTCTAAAGTTAAACAAAAACAGGACGGCCTGGTCCACTGGTTGGCGACCCTGCACATAGCAGGGGGTGTGAAATTAGGTGATCATTATGGTTCTTTTCAACCCAGACCATTCTATGATTCTATGAAAAACAAGAAATAGAAAAGAGAAATAAGACAAACTCACAACAATGAGCTAAACAGAACCTCTTGCTTTTTAAGAAAAAAAAAATCAGACTGCTGTAAGTGTTCACATTCAGTTTCATTTTACCTACAAAATGCTTCTTGTCTGTAGCAGGACAAGGTCTAGTCACAACTTTCAAAACAGCACGTATGGATACAGTTATTAAGGGACGCATGCTGTTACTCATTTTTAAAATCAAGTATCTGTAATAAATCAGTTATCACATAAAAAACATAGATGAGAAGAAAGCCACAAAATGATTGAAAAAAGCTGCTGATGAAACCTGAATGAATTCAGTCTTAACTTTCACAGAAGCTCTGTTCAATGAGCTTTCCTCAGTTTTTGGGGTTTTTTTTGACATTTTCTTTGTATTTACTGAAACAATTCCTCTGATATATCAAAGGAGAGAAAAAGGCTGAAGAAAAAAAAGTACAGGTCTCACACTTGCTAAAATATCTCCTTTGCACTGCTGTCAAAGTGATGGTACAAAGTATTGGACTTAATCCAAAAACTTAAGAGCCTGATCTCACACATCTCTAAGCTCCTATGGTTCTTAGAAACAACATCCTCGTGGATGTTTTGTCACACATTTCTACTGATCTTCTTGGCTCCAATTTAAATAAATAAGTGTTCCGTGTTCACCCACAATGGTCTCCCTCCCCACCAGTTTGTCTTATGACAGGGGGATGGCCTGCTCCTGTGCCTCTAAGTCTTCCTTCTTGAGGAGCAACCAGCCTTTCTGAATCCCTTCCCCCTTCAGGACTGAAGCCCAAAGGATTCTTCCTAAGTGTTCCAAATAGTTCAAAGTCTGCCCACCAGATGTCCAAGGTAGCAGTTTTGCTGACTACCCCTCCACCGTCCTGACTTCACCAAGAATAGAGAGAACTCTACCATTTCATGGTTGCTCTGCCCAAGACAGCTCCCAACCTCAATATCTCCCACCAGTCCTTCTCTGTGAACAGCAGGTCTAGTGGGGCACCTCTCCAGTAGGGTCTCTTAACAGCTGTGTCAGGAAATAATCTTTCAAACACTGTAGAAACCTCCTGGACTGCTTCTCCAATAAACACTAACAAGCTGTGCAAGTCTAACAAAAAAAGTGCAAAAACAACGTGGGACTTGTGAGAATGAACTGGAGTTCTGAAAGATCAGTGAGAATTTTGAATTTCATGTATGCAAATCAGCCTTTCATAATCAAAAATGACCTCAGAGCACATTACTCTAAAATACACAAGTACTGCTAATGAAAGGCACAACAGGGGTATTTGCCTAGCTACATAATAAAATAAACTATTAGCTCCAACAGAAGCATGGTTGTGAGAGAAGACTGCACAGGCACAGTGCCACAGGCCCAGTGCAGATGCCATGGAAAAAGAAAAACAGCCAGCATTGCTCTTGGGCCCATCACTGTTATCCTGGAACAGAGAAGGAACACTTTCAGTGAAGATCCAAGTAAAGCTTAGAGAGGTAAGCTGAATGTAGTAGTGTTGCCCCTCAGTCATGTACATGAAAATATATCTGCTAAACGTGCAGTAGACTTTGCTGGTGATTCCTGATTGAATTCAAACATGCAAATCTGCTGTTCAGAAGAGTTTTCTCTACACAGCTTAAATAAAATAGGAATTTATTATTGTTTATTTTTTGTCCTTTCATCTTTATCTTATCTATCAGTTACATGCTGGCAGTTTAAAATGTGTCATTATATATACCATATTTCAACTTAAGAATTTTAGGTATTTGATTGCTAGAGTTAAAAAGTTCAGATCTGAGAGAATACGCAGCTAAACAACCAAATATGAAGTATCACTTAGAATGCAAGCCCAACAGAATATCTAAGGCAGTGTGACATGCCTAAGAATTTCTTAACTTACTTTCACAGCCACAGAATCATAGAATGGCCTGGGTTGAAAAGGACCACAACGATCATCTAGTTTCAACCCCCTGTAATGGGCAGGATCACCAGCCACTAGACCAGGATGCCCAGAGCCACATCTTGCCTAGCCTTGAATGCCTCCAGGGATGGGGCATCCACAACCTCCTTGGGCAACCTGTTCCAGTGTGTCACCACCTTCTGAGTGAAAAAACTTTCCTCCAATATCTAACCTAAACCTCTCCATGTTAATTTAAAACCATTTCCTTTTGTCCTATTACTATCCACCTTGGTAAATAGCTATTAAGAAAAAATCATACAAAGCAATGCTGAAGTGCTGGAAATACAGTAACAACTAAACAATTCCCAGTAAACAAAATCACAAAAACAGCTTTCAGTGACTTCAAATCGTTATCAAAAAGTACGCCCTGCTATTTCAACCAGTATTTCCCCCAGTAACTGATACAGCTAGCAAATTCATTTCACTGCAGAAGAGCCATATAGGAACCATGACAACTCTGCAGATAAACTCTTTTGAAAATTAACATATCTGCATAGGATGATAATAAACTGAGTTACACAAAAAAAATACAGTGCAGAAGGAAAATAAATACAGTGCCATAACAGACAGCCATATGAGTTTATCATCCTGCCCTTGCTTCCTTTTTGTAAATACAGAGAGTGTGAGCTCCTCAAAGCCTCTTGAGCACTACACTTCGACTTATCTGATCATACACAGGGCATTTCCATGCCATGGAAGAGACTTCAGCATAAGGCAGTGCTGGATACTCTTCCTTCCCTTAAGCTTTCTAGATCAAGCACGTAGCTCTACTTCAGTCAAAAATAAAACTCCACGGAACTGCACTAGAAAGGATAGATTTAAAAACAGGTATTAGCCCACTGACATCACCAAAAACACACAACTTCCAAATAACAGGCGATCTATAGGTTGCTCCATTTCAAAGATTTGCTATCATCTCTGCCTACCAAGATCTTCATCCAGCTTGGTCTTCGGTGGCTCCCATGGCGGCCTGGCTGCTTTGGCTTTTGCCTGTCGTTTTCCTAGCTCCTCCTCAAACTTTTCATACAGATCTCGGAGCTTGCTTGTGCCTACCACAGTAGAGTCCCCCTGTTAATTAAAAAATAGGAAAAAGCAAAGGCAGTGCTGGCACAAGAGAACAATTTGCATCAATGTTTCAAAGTAAAAAGCGTGGGCAAAAAGACAAATCTCAGTGCTGTAGTTTAAATGAAGTACAGAAATACTTGATAAGGCTTAAGTGTATAACTACATTGCTCTATTAGGTGAATGAGCAGAGAATTCCATTTGTTGGAGAATGATCATCAAACCATTGGCCAAGCCAAGGAGAACTATGGCTAAACATTTAATAAAGCTGAATACTATTATCTAACAGCTCAGATTTAGAAGAAACAAAAGACCTTCTATGCAAATATTTTGCAATTCACAAGAATCATATCATGTCCTAGAAACACAGAACTTAGCCCATTTTGTTGCCTACTTTGAATCAGTGATTTCACCCTCCATTTAATTCTCAAAAAAAGAAGAGAAAAAATGAAGATAAACCTCCTCATTCAAACACTACTCCCCTACCTTCCAGTAACCACTACTGGCAAAGAAAAAAAAAAAAGATTTCCTCCCTCTGCAAAAAACTTTGTCAGTATTTAAGGGAAGAGAGGGCAATTTAGATAGTTTTGCTCAAATGTGGGCATAAGAGAAAATAACTTCTCTTGTGGAGACAAAGCCCCTCTTCCATGTACCAATAATCTGAATAAAAAGACAGTAAAGAAACTGATGAAAATAGAAAATAGATCTATAAGGTCTATTCTGTTGCTAAAGACTGAGATGCTTGGGAGGATTCAACACTGAATGATACAGAACACAATTCTGCTGAAGAATTCACATGAACTGAGCAATCAAATAATCAAAAATGGACAGATGGCAGTAATTTCAGAACGTACCACTTGATCCATAGGGTCATTTGAATAATAGCTTTCAGAATGGGTACAACGAACCCAGACTGGTTTAAGTAATTCATCATCTTCATCTTCATTTTTCTCAGATGCATTCTCCTCTGACTCTTTGTCCTTGATACTAGTGTAATTTTTTTCTTTGTTACCACTCTGGCTCTCAGACCACCTTTCTCTTTCTTCCTCCCAACGAGGTCTCTTCCTTTCTCTGCTTGGAGAGCGGCTTAACAGGAGAAAACAAACAAAACCAATTAGTTTTTTACTATAAAGACAACTAGGTAGCTTCCAATAAGCATATAATTCTACTATATGAATTACATCAAAGTCTAATCGCCTTTTCCAGCTTTTAACTTTTCACTGTAATAAATACTTTGAAGTTTAGACTTATTATAAAAGGAGTTAAAATTACAAGTGCTTTCATATTCTGAAACTTTATTCAAGAATTAAAACGGAAAAATTGTTAGTTTAGATTAAATTTTTTACCTAAATTTGAAAAGAGCTGTTTTTAACTTTTCCCCCAGTTTTGAAGCCCATCTGTAATTCTATAATGCGATGGAAAGCAGAGCAATGTTAGCAGAGTAGCAAAGTCCTAAGATGCAGCAAGTGAGGATATGCTCAATGCAGCAGCTCTGGGCACAGAAACAAAGAAAAAAAATAATCTGCGTACCCTTGGAAAGCCTCAGGATTTCCAGCAAGATACCCTTGCCCCCACTGTCAGCCCTTGAATGGAATCCTGGCTCCACCCTTCCAGTCCCTCAGCTGCATTGCAAGTATCTGAGCTCCCCTGGGTTCGCCCTGCCTTCCCACAAGTTGCTCAATCAATGGTTCAAGCCCTGACTTAGCACTTCTATTAATACCATCAACTACAACTTAGAGCACTATGAAGTTTAAATATATAGCCCACAGACTATTTGTATAAGAAAATACGTAACTTTTTACTGGATTATATAGAAAGCAAATTGCTTGTGTAACTCCAATTCTTGCAGTTTGATTGACACCAGCTGTGATTTTTTTTTTTTTTCCTTTTTTAAACTTCTCTGTCTACAAAGCCCATCGTCGCAGTGAATTCAACTCGCCAAGATTTAAAAGGAAAGGAGCATCAATACAAGAAAAGTTCCTAAATCATGATCTAAACATGAAATGACTCTAAGCACACTTGGTACTTTACTTACTTGGAGCAGATGTAAAAGAGAATATGGTATACAGCGGAGTTCCCAGAAACTGATCCTGCTTCTAATTCTACAAGGCCTTGATATAACCACGACATTTGTAACTATGTGAATATAGTTACAAATCTAAGATTCATCTCCGAGTTTCAAACCAGCTATGTATGCACACATTCGTAGCCTCATAAAAACAGGGGAGACCAAATATGCTCTCATTACCTTCCTGTTCTTTTATAATCTTTTTTGTAGGACCTGTCTGGTGATGGTGATCTTCTGCTGTCACGGTGCCTATGCCTGTCCCTCTCGCGCTCCCTTGAAGAATTCAAAAACATAAATTAAATGAGAAATCTGGGACTTTCATATGTTCCACACCTGAAAGGGATATAGAAGCAAACTGAAATCATGTTATTCAGAATGACATGACACTTAATAAAGTCATCTATCTCAATAATACTTAAATTCATACAACACACAGGTATCTTTGAGACATTTACCACAGGACTTATTGTCATTCCTCCTGTTCTTCGGTGACAAACAGAGAAAGGTAAGATTACTACACCATTAACCACTCTTCATGCCTCAAGGCATGGAACAAAATCCTATTCCGCACACAACTTTGGAAGTACAGTAGTAACTCAAGTATTTCAGGCAAGCCCTTTTCTCCTGACAGTCACTTGAGGTGCACACACCCACAGATAATTAAAAAAAAAAAATATATATATACATACATATATATACATATATATATACATATATATACATACATATACATACATATACATATATATACATACAAGGTATACAAGGTCTGTATCACAACAAAACCATGTACCTCACCTACAAGACTCCACTTGCACATAACATAAAGAACTGGGGTTGGAGCTTCAGGACCCTTGGGGTCCCTCCCACCCCAAGCCATTTTGTGATTCTATGAAGTTAGCAGGAATTACTGGGTACATTAAGTGCCAAAGATATCACACTCTGGCACTTTTCCAGACTAACAGCTGACAATTTGTTATTCTACAATCATATGTGTAACTGTTACACTTCCTAGTAAAAGAGTCTGCTGATATACAAGGGACATAAACACAGGTAGTTCTGTGGGCTATTGCAATGATGAATCATTTATGAATATACGTATGTTTCCACATGTATATGCATGAAGTAACATGCAATTTTACAAAGTACAAAGTTTATATAATTTATCTACTGGTCTTCCCTACACCCACTAATTCTTGCTCAAGTGTAGATTTACTGTATATTCTACTGCCCTCTGATTTGCTTGAGAGATAGATGCTGTGCAAAAAGACATACCAAGGCAGGGAAAGAACTGCCTTTACAATAAACAGATACATTGTAGACTAGATCTAGAAACTGTGGTCTTCAATCAGTAACAGGCCAACCTCTGAGAAAGAAGCTGCTGGAAATACATACTTTCTAAACTTAAAACTGAATTTTTCAATCCAAACTGTAAATTGTGAAATTACGTGGCAAACATCTGGGTCATCCATAAAACACTGAAAATTCTACATGCTCATCATACAAAAAAGTCTTAGAGAAAATCTTTTTTTTTTTTGAAAATCAGATTAAGATCAACCAAAACAAACTACACTTAGTACATGTGGGTGTTGTTTTTTTCTGTTTGTTTGTTGTTGCTGTTATTGTGTGTTTTTAATGCAGGTGTTGTGAATTAAATTTCTGCATTTCAAAATCCAAGTCGTTTCTTTACAACAGACACTAAGTATAAATTCATGTCACGCTGAAAACACCAGATCTTCCAAAATTAGAAGCATGTGATCCAGGTGCCCTGATAAACTTTACTTTCAAGTATCTCTGTGAATTCTCACCTAGAACAATAGACAAAAAGAGTAAACGTACTGATGGTTTGCTCTAGAACACTGCACAGCAAACTGTGCAAGGTCAGCTCATAGCTCTCAGTCTGATTCTATCTATAAAGCAGTGGAAAAGAAACTTCAAAATACATCCCAAAATGAGCAGTCTGCACTCATCTACCTGAGTCAAGCCACACAAACACAAACTTCTATGGTAAATCCCAATGAGGTCAGAGTACTGCTCAGCAGCCCACTCTGTTTTCAAGGATAAGGGGGACAAGTGTACCAGCCTGCAAAGGTGAAGCAAAAAAACCATATCTGAAAGACAGCAGAAGAGCAGCTCTTTCCATCAGAGCTGAGCACTTGGCTATATACCACAATGGAAGGGAAAACAAGGGGGAGCAAAGAACACACTCATAGACCACGGAACAACCACCACAGCTCTCCCACTGCAAGCAGAAAGTATCTCGCTACCTGCTACGCTCATAACTTCTATGATGAGGTGACATTCTTCCTCTGTCATACTCTGTCCGGTGCCGACTGCTTTCCTGCCTCCTCCTATCCGGACTGCGGCCTCGATCCCGACGATCCCCATGGTTATTGGACCGATGCCTGTCACCGTGGATGTGACTGTGCTCACGATGCCGGTGCTCATCGTAGTGCTTGCTCCTCTCTGGAGATCGTCGATCACTTTGTGATTTTTCTCCCTGGTACTGACCCGTGTGCCGAAAATGGCTGCTGCTGCTGCTGCTATTGGTAGTGCTGCTCTGGAAAGAGCCAGAGTTGTGCTGATAGCTATTGAAGTTAGGTGGTGGGAATGACTGTTGGGAATACCCTGTGGAATACACAGGCTGGTAGTTGACTTGCTGTGGTATGACTGGTGGTGGGGGAGGATGGGGTACTGCGGGAGGAGGCATCATGTACGGAAAAGTGCTCTGTCCAGTAGGAGTCGCTGGCACAGGAGCATTGCTAGGGGCTGGCACTGGTGGAGGAGCAGGAGGGAAGCATGGAGGCACTGGGAAGCTCTGTCTCATCTGATGGTTTGGAAATGGTGGCCTCATGGGACACTGGTTGATGGGATTTTGTGTGGAAGGGGGAACCGGTGGGGGATATGGAACAAAGTCTGGCCTGGGAGGCATGTAACTGGTGGCTGAAGGGTTTGAATAGGTAGCTGGAGGTGCAGCTTGCTGGTCATACTGGTACTGCACAGAGGGCTGCTGGGGGTGAAGCTGCCGCAGGTTCTGAGGACGATAAGTCTGTGCTGATGTTCTTGCTCCTGGTCCCCCCTGCCCACGGGGACATCCTCGTCCAGAATGGAAAGACATGGTTCACCTTTAATGAGGAAAATATAAAAGTTCATTGTACAAAACTTTGTAGAAGGCCCTCAGTACATTTGCAAGAACTATTCCTGAAATAGCAAAGTTAGTTTCTGTCATTTGCTTTAAAAGAAGCAGTGGAAGACGGCAGTCTTTCAGTGGGAGCTGTGCACTTTTTAGAGCTCTAGTACAGATCATTATGGCCCTTTGATTTCTTTAAGTCTTTAATCCACTACAGTAGTTTACCAGTAGTCTTTAATCCAGCACTCCAACTGGACCATGCTCTCCAACTCAGGACAAAGTTAATTTTAACAGGTGACTGCAAGGACAGGCTACGGTTGCAAGCAGCTCCACTAGTATGTACTAGATACATCAGTATAAAGACTTCAGATACCCGGTATCACCATAAAAACCAATCATGTTAGCATCTTCAACAGTCACCCAGGTCCTAAAACGAGGAGATCTCTCTAGCACACCATTCTAGAGTTCAGGTAGGAAGCCATTTCTGACAACTTATCACAAGTCATCTGGTCCGACAAATCATACACATTTTAAATGAGCTAAGCAGCAACTAACATTCATTATTTTCACACCAGTTTATCACAGCAACAAATTCAACAGATGTTTTGCAATACTTTAAGTTAGGCAAAGGTCTTTTTGTGGGATGAGAATCTAACAGGTCACATAAAAATTTTCAGTGTAGACTACGCTGTTACTCTAAGTTAAGTGAAATAAACAGTTCCAAAAATTCATAAATTCAATTTTTATCTTACCAGTAATTGCCACTGCTTCAAGTAGGCTGAAGTTGTGTTCAAAACTATGCACACATGTAATGCATTGTATTAATTGATAAATGAAAACTGCTGTGCTTCATAAAAGATAAAGTTCATTCTTTAATTAAAATTCCTAAGTTTAAAACCTGTGGGGTAAAAAAAAAAGAAAACAGTAAAATAAAGTTTAAAAAAACACTCATAGAATCATAGAATTGTTCAGGTGGAATAGACCTTAAAGTCTTCAAGTCCAACCAGAACCTAATCAAACTACCCTAACTCTAACAACCCTTCACTAAATCAAGTCTCTGAGCAGACATCATGATGTTTTCCTTGAAATGGAGAGAAAAGTTAATCAGTTAAGTAGTCACATAAGTCAAGCCTTGTTTTCCTAAATGATCACAGAACGGCTTGGGTTGGAAGCATCCTCAAAGACTGCCTAGTTCCAACCCCTCTACCATGGACATGGCTGCCACTATCAGCCCAGGCTGCCCAGGGCCTCATCCAACCTGGCCTTGAACATCTCCAAACACGAAACATCCACAGCTTCTCTGGGCAGCTGTGTCAGTACCTCACTGCCCTAGAAGTGAAGAATTTCCTCCCTAAGACCCAACTTAAATCTTCCCTCTTTAGGTTTAAAGCCATTCCCCTTTGGCCTATCAATTGGTCTTGGTGGTGGGATTTGTTCCCTTTTCAAAGGGAACAGAGGCCAAGGGATTCAGTAAGAAAGCTGCATTTCTAGGAAGCAGCAGCCACAGTGGTAAATCTAATCTCTCCAGCACTCTTGCTTCTATAAAGGCTCTCAAGAAAACCCACAGTTCATAGAATCATAGAATGGCCTGGGTTGAAAAGGACCACAATGCTCATCTAGTTCCAACCCCCCTGCTATGTGCAGGGTCACCAGCCAGCAGACCAGGCTGCCCAGAGCCACATCCAGCCTGGCCCTGAATGTCTCCAGGGATGGGGCATCCACAGCCTCCTTGGGCAACCTGTTCCAGTGCTTCACCACCTTCTGAGTGAAAAACTTCCTCCTAATATCTAACCTAAACCTCCCCATGTTAGTTTAAAACCATTCCCCTTTATCCTATCGCCATCCACCCTGGCAAACAGCCGTTCCCCACCCTGTTTATAGGCTCCCTTCAAGCACTGGAAGGCCACAGTGAGGTTTCCCCGGATCGCCAGAGAACAATTTTGGGTCTAGCACCTTCACAGCTGCTAAATACCCAGAATAACAGACGGAACCTCTTTCCTCCTACCACACAGAGCACCAAAGCACAGCCTCCCCCAGGCTCACAGACAGCAAAGCAGCCCAGCACCGAACACCCGAACTCGGATCACAGCCCGCTCTCCAAGCACCCTGCCCACCCCCAGACCCTCGGCACACAACCCATCCCACCTACCGCCGCACGGCCGCAGCCAGCCCGGCCCGCTGCTCCGGAAGAGGAAAGCGCAGGGCGGGCACAACGCCGCAGGAAGCACCGCCCCGCCCGGCATGAGCGGCACAGCGGCTGCCCGCGGGCCCCGGCCCCGCGGCGGGGGGCTGCGGTCGTATCCGGCGCTGCCGGTATGGGTGGTGGAGGACCACCAGGACGTGAGTGGCGGCCGCCGGGCTTGCGGGGGGAGGTGGCGGTGCGGTGCGGTGCGGTGCGGTCAGATCGCGTTCTGTTTTCATGTGCGGATAGCGTGTCGTTTTCTTACCCAGCCCGTTCTGGCTTTGTTCTGGCGGCCGGGATAGTCGTTGCCTTTGAACAGGGGGAAGCTCCGCTGGCTTCAGTTCTTGAGTGAAGAAGTCCAGCAGAGGATGAGGTTGGGCAGTGGGAAAAGCACATCCGAGTCAAGTCGCGTGGGCATCAGGAGTTAAACCCCTTCTTTGAAGCTGGATGGGTTAAATTATCTGTTGTTCAGTTTTCTTCTCTCACAGGGCAGTGAGGCAGTGGCACAGCTGCCCGGAGAAGCTGTGGTGCCCCATCCCTACAGATGCTCAAGGCCAGGTTGGATGGGGCCCAGAGCAGCTGAGCTGGTGCTGGCAGCCCCAACCACTACACGGGGTTTGGGCTGAGTGGGCTTTGAGGTCCCTTCCAACCCAACCCGTTCTATGATAAAACCCAACAACAGTAAGCCTCTAGTCATGGAGCTGGATGATTAGTGAGAAGGGTTGCTGCAAATACAGAGATTATAAAGAAGGAAAGGAAGTAGAAGCATAATCTTCTGATAGCTTAACGTGTGTAGAGCTCCAGGGCTCAATGACTGTGCCCCATGAACATGATTGCTACCCCTCTGTATTGTTTGCTGTCTCCTTTCTCTTTCAAATGCAACCCAAATTCTAAGGGAGCGTGAGTGGAACTGGTGTTTCTGCTTTTATAGCTGTCTCATTGGTTACAGTGGAAATATGTGCTCTTTTAGGTGCTGCCTTTCATCTATCGTGCAATTGGTTCAAAGCATCTGCCTGCCAGTAACATCAGCTTTGTTCACCTTGATTCCCACCCAGACCTCCTTATCCCTGTGAATATGCCTGCAGATACCGTGTTTGACAAAGAAGCACTTTTTAAGTAAGTTTCGTGTGCTGCATCATTGTCCACTTCTTGCTATGCTTGCTTTATGTTGAATATTGTTACAACTGCATATGAAATATGAGCAACAGATGTGTAAACCAGCCTCAAGCTGTATTTTCTTCATTTTCTGTACAAAATTTCATAGCTTTGGATAAAAGAAAAAGTTATGTTTCTTTTATGAGTGTGGTCAAGTGTTTATGTTGCATATTAAGAAGATGTAAGACATGATTTACTTTTAGTTCACATTGTCAGACTGGGCAGTTCCTCTGAGTGACAGGATAGCACTCCAAATGGATGCTTTTCAGTGGGCTGCAGGTTTTACAACAGCTTTTCTCTCTTAACGGTGACAAATGGACAGAGATTAAAATAACATTTCTTATGCTGACTTGGTGCATCTGTGAAGTTGAGTGTGATAATTAAGACCAGTTTTTATCCCTATCTTCTTAGGTAGGCAACAGGGTGATCTGTTTTTGTCTATTATTTCCTCATTTAAAATAAATATTGATTGTTCCTGTGTTACACTGGTACACAGCAGTGGGAAGAGGAGATAATCAATATATTAGCAATTGTATCACCCTGCCCATATTTAGTTTTCTTTGCTGGATGAATGAGAAGCATTTGGACTGCATCATATACATAAAGAAATAGGATGATAAGAACAGATGCTATTCTGTAGGTGCTGATTGGCTCACATTCACAACTGAGGTTATATCTGAACTCTACTTAGGGCAGCGTACAATAAGATATTCCCTTGGGGTCAATTATGTGGAATGGAGTTCATGATGCACCTTGCACTTCTACTCTCAGGTATATTCAGAGAGAAAGACAAGAAGTCCATGCAGTAAATAAAGAACCATACTAAGAGTGAAGCTGACTGCACTTCATAATCCTATTGATTATTACTTTTAAAATTCTATTATATACATTTTTGGTTCTTCTTACAAATCAAGATTTCAATCCTTTCTCTTTGGTGATATGACCCGTACACAGAATGTTAACTTCAGATGATTTGCGTGGGGGTATTTGTGCTGTTCTTGACAATGTTTTACTTGCTGGTAAGATAAGTGTTATTGCCAGTCTTTCTCTCATCATTACAGTGAGCTAAGTATTGAGAACTGGATTATGCCTGCTGTTTATGCTGGCCATATTTCTCAAGTGGTGTGGCTTCACCCACCGTGGGCTCAGCAGATCTCAGAGGGAAAACACAATTTTTTAGTTGGGAAAGACATATCAACAACTACAATCAGGTAAATCATTTGCTATCCAGTGCCGGTAAAATAACAGCTACGTGCCGTATATTTTGTATTCTTGAATAAATATAGTGATACATTTTCTTTTCTCAATGAAAATTCAATTTGTATTTGTTAATGTTTTGGGGTGTCATGAGACTCTTTTAAGAGGTAAAGTTTAAGTTGTGCCTTAGTCTGTTGTTTTTTTTTTTTTTTAAAAAAAAAGTAATGTAAGTTATTCACACTTCATTGCATTCAGCCAAGTTTTCAATTAATTTTCTTTGATAAAATGAAAATCTTAGGAAAAAAGTAGTTTTTTAGAGGATTGGGGTAACAGAACAGCATTTAGATCCTCCTCAAATGTCCCTTATCAAGATGAAACAAGCCCACTTGCTCAGCTTCCCCTTTTGTATGCTCCATCCAGCCCTCTAACTTCCTTAGCCATTCTCTGTTAGATCCTCTCACTTTGTTGACATTTCACATGTTTTGGGGGTCCAGACCTTGGCGGAATATGTCCAATGAGACCTCAGTGGTGCTAAATACAAGGTGAAATCTCTCTTTTGGTTATGGGTTTGCTAGTACTGTGAAATTTTGCAATTAGTCTTTATCATTGTAGGGGTGTATGGATTGGTTGCGTTCACTTTGCTTTATATTTTGACTGACCATTCCTCTTCTGTAGCATCCTGCTGGTCTGTGCCAAGCTGGTACTGCTGCACAATGTTATTCTGTCCTAGATGCAAGACCTTTTCTTTATCTTAGTTGATTGTAATGAGATTCCTGTAGGCTGTTCCTCTGGATTGCCTTAGGCCCCTAAGGATGCCAACACTGGGGAACTGAACTTCAGGTTTCTGCCATTTTTGAAATTATTTGAATGTGGCTGATGGATGGGGATACCCTGTAATTGATAGGGGCCTTAACAGAAGTGCGTAGAAGTTCACATTTCCTCTCAAAGTTATTTCTTTAATCTGAATTGAAGGTTTTGCACTTGGGCCAGAAGAATCCCAGGCATCTATACAGACTGGAAGGAGTTGTCCTTGAGAGCAGCTCTGCAGAGAAGGATCTGGGGGTCTTGATGGATGAAAAGCTTAACATGAGCCAGCAGTGTGCTCTTCCAGCTGGAAAGCAAATGGTATCCTGGGCTCCATCAGAAGAGGGGTGGCCAGCAGGGACAGGGAAGTGATTGTTCCCCTCTACTCCGCTCTTGTGAGGCCCCATATGGAGTAGTGTGTCCAGGTCTGAAGCCCCCAGTACAAGAAAGACAGGGAGCTGTTGGAGAGGGTCCAGAGGAGAACCACAAAGATGATCAGGGGACTGGAGCACCTCCCCTTTGGAGACAGGCTGAGGGAGCTGGGCTTGTTCAGCCTGGAGAAAAGAAGGCTGCGGGGTGACCTCATTGCAGCCTTCCAGTACCTAAAGAGAGCATACAAACAGGAAAGGAATCAACTCTTTGAAAGGGTGAGTGACAGCAGGATGAGGGGAAATGGTTTTAAGTTGAGGGAGGGGAGATTTAGGTTGGATTTCAGGGGGAAGTTCTTTACAGAGAGAATGGTGAGGTACTGGAACAGGCCGCCCAGAGAGGTTGTGGATGCCCCGTCCCTGGAGGTGTTCAAGGCCAGATTGGACGGGGCCCTGGGCAGCCTGGTCTAGGACTAAATGGAGAGGTTGGTGGCCCTGCATGTGGCAGGGGGGTTGAGATTCATGATCCTTGAGGTCCCTTCCAACCCTGGCCATTCTGTGATTCTGTGAATTTATGGCATTTAAGGCGTAATGTGTTGTAATATGGCTTGAAAACAGCACTATTTTTTTGCTATAAGTGAACTCTAGGTTTTGGGTTGCTTTTGTTGTTGTTTCTGTTTTTAAATTAAGTGGATTCCATGGTAGCTATTCATCCTTGTTACCTGCTCTCCTCACACTTAGAATAAGGATTCATATTTCAGGGTAAAAAGCAGTTAAATGCTGTGTATTAATCCATGTTTTATTGACATTCGTGAGTTCCAGAGCACTTCTCAAATGCAACCATAACGATTTTCCTCACAAAGAAAAAAGTGATTGAAGGCAAAATATCTAGTGCTTTGCATTATTATCCCATAAAATTGATTGTATCTTGTCAAATTCTTGATGTAAGATACAATTCATTGGCACGTTAATCTTAATAGCACATAACATAAATCTTTCTTACCCACTAAAAATCTTACAGGACTACTATCGAAATTACAGAATGAATTTTGATATATTGATTTAGCATTGAAGAGGTAGAAAAAAATCCCATTTAAACACTTGCAGATTAAAGTAAATAATTTTGTTTACACAGTTTTATTGCTTTTGCTACCTATCAAACATTAATTCATTTTTCTTTTGGTGACTTATTTGCAAAGCTTTTTACAAAGATGTGTATTAACTGTGAATTATTGTCTATTGTAGGGTTACAGGTACGGATCATTACTTTTTAAGTGATGGTCTTTATGTCCCCACTGATCAGCTAGAAAATCCAAAGCCTTTAAATTTACATGTCGTTCTCATTAATCCTACTGAAGCATCAAACAGCCAGGAAGAAAATGACAAAGAAGCATCCACTAAGAGACTGAAGCTAAATGCAGATGACACAGCAAACACTGCTGCTACCTCTTCATCAGTGACTCCTGGTGACCACGATAACAACTTCTCAAATGTGAAGAACAAGGAAGTACAACATGCAAGTGCCCTGAACAGGGCAAAAATGTTGCCAGAATGCTCAGCTTCAAGCTCCCTAAGAAACAATGAATGTCCAGTAAGGGAGGTTGCTAAAGATATCTGCCAAGTTCTTCAGAATGGAAATGCATTTGTTTTAGACATTGACTTAGATTTTTTTTCAGTTAAGAATCCATTTAAAGAAATGTACACAAAGGTAAGTATGACAATGGAAACTTCCCTTACCATTCATAAAAGAATACTCATCCTTCTAGCACTTGATGTCTGTGGAGGAACTTTCTTCTAAGATAAATTAGTGGATCAACTGGTCATAAGTAATGAATTATACTATTATTTGAGAGGGAAATAGTATAAGGGAACATATACTAACAAGCAAAGCAACCTAGCAGGACTAGGTCCTTACATTTGAAATGGATATTCAGTGCACGTTTAAGCTTAGAGATACATGGCATACCTCTGTGTGTTGTGTAGAACATAAAAGCCATGCTTGGTTTTCTACAGGTAACGTTACAAATACCTGCATCAGGATTAATTTGGGAGAGGTGAGAGATTGTACTCTTCACCCTTTCCCATAACATGCTTATAGAAGGCCACAATGGTATCAGAAGCTGACTGTCCAAAGGGTATCATGGTGTTGATTATTCAAAGAGTGGTGACTCCTCTCAATGCGAGACTGTAAATAATTTCCTTTGACTGGGCTAATGAACAAGCAGGTTTTGTCTCTGGTGCCATGGCTCTGAGCTCAAGACAATGCCTTGTGTTCAGTTTATAACTTGACTGCACACAAAAGATACTTCTCTTGTGCAGTGTTATAAATACGTAGATTCTCAAAGTTGCTGAGCAGTTAGGAAGCTTTCTTGATGTGAACATGATTTTTAGGAACTAGCTAATCTGCCCTGAAAATTGCATTTAGCACTAAATACAAATTCTTTTTTAAAGATTTACAATTTTCAAATCCTTCTGCAATATCACAACTCTTTGTGGTGGCTAAGCTTCTCTTTAATGGTACTTTAATCTCAGCCTATGCTGGAGAACATCTGACTTCTCAGAGTTTCAGCTGAAATACCACACCACTTCCTCATTTGCTGTGTGGAAATAAGTACAGCGGTCCTCATCTGTTACTTCTGACATTGAATCTTTACGATCATGGTACCATCAGACTATCAGCAACACTGATCATTTAGAATCACAAAGGAAGCATAAAGCAAAGCAGAAGCACCGGGGGGGGTCTTGTCACATATGAACCATCTGAGGCCTTACAATTCATTCTGCATAAAGCCATGGAAGAGTCTGTTGGTTGATTTGTATATTTGGGAGGTGGTTTTTATTTTCTTGTACTGTGCTAAGTTCTCAGTTTTAGGAACCACTTCTGGAAGTGGGCTTGCACAGAACTCCATGTATACCTTTACTGATAAGAATTTCATTTGCCATTAATATTTCTTAACTCTGTTCCCTCTATTGTAAAATGCAATCATTCTATCAGAGCATGTTGCTCAAGTTCACGCTTGGAATATAAGAACCCAAGGAAAAGCTAAAAAGCAAATATGGTTTGTGAATTCAGAAGACTGTTCTCTTTACACACATGAAAAACAATCCAAAATATTTTGCTATAGATGCTTTATATTTCTATAAAATTCAGTGACCTCTTAGTTTGCCTTTTCTTCCCTCTTCTACTCCTGAAAAAGTTTTCTGTTCGTCTTTTCAGTGGTGTTGAATGAATAATAAGATTTGTTTATCTGCAGTAGCGGAGTAGAGAAATTATGTTCAAATTTGTTCTGTTTTTCAAAGGTGCAGTGCTCTGAAGTTTTTGATTTCCACTTGAAGAAACTAATTTTTTTTTTTCTCCTTTTTCAAAGACAGAATATGAGCTCTTACAGGAGTTGTACAAGTTCAAGAAACCTCACAGAAATGCAACAGAGGTATGGTATTTCTTGTAAGATACATGAGGGAATTATTCTTTTGATTTATGAAATAAAAATGACAGCATAAAGAAGGAATCTATGAAAGATGCTTAATGAAGTAGTCTTTAATTAAGCTATGCAGAATGCTGAACACGAATCAGCAGTGTCTTAGTAATTCTTTTGTATTAAACATTTTGTTTTAACATTTAAGTGTGTAAATATTTAACACAAATGTAAAAATTAATTCTTGCAAACAAATGGTAATTGACAAGACAAATGAAAACTGTCATCTGCTGTGTTTCTTTGCAAGGTTCAACAGGGTTTTTTGGTGTTGTGCTCCCCCCTCCCTTTCTGGGTATCCCTTTCCTTGCCCAGGTCGCTCTTCCTTTATAGACAGAGTTGTGCTAAATGCCTAGTTGGCATTTTATTTATTTATTTAGTTGTACAATTAGATCTATATTTCTGTCATATTATTATAGTCAAAGAAAATACTGTTTGGGGTTTTTGTTTTAAGTAGTGTAGGGATTGGCTCTTTAAGGTTGATTACTGGTGCACATAGAACATATAGAAAGATGTCTTACTCGTACCCCAGGATCGTAAGGTGTACTTCAGGAATGGTTAACACCCTTAGCTTTTCTTTAAATTTAACATGAAGTTGACATCACTGGCAAAAAGAAGCAGCCTCTAAAGTGAGAACATCTATGTTCTTGTTATATTTCTACTAATGTGCTTTTTAATAATTTACCTTCATATGTCACTGCACTGAGCATCTGTTATACCAAATAGGCTAAGCATTGCTTTTAGCTTCATGTGCTGTGTATCGTGCAGTATTTACATTCACAGCTGTATGCATGCATGTATGTAACCCTGCTTAATGAAGACAGCCTCTTCATGTGCTCAGAGTGTTTTAAAACAGTGCCTAAACTTTTGCTGGATCAGAGCTGTAACAACCATTTTAAATTAATCCCAAATTCTTTCAGGCATGAAAGAACTTTAAAAAAATGAATTAGCTGAGGTTTTAAATTTATTTGATTTAGTAATTTTTTTTTTAAACCTGAAATATGAAGGTCTCATTTCATTACAAAAGTATAAAGCTTGCATTCATCTGAGTCCCTGCATGTTCATAATAAATTAATCAAATATGGCAGCTTTTCAGTGCTATACAAATGAATCCAGCAATTAATCATATAGTTTTTTTGTTGTTCTTAACGTATTCTACTGGAACATAGATGTGGTCTTTTATAGGAAAGTCAGAGCAGAAAGGTGTTTTGTGTTGTTGTTGTTTCAGAAGGTACCTAATTAATTTCTGCAGGCAGTCATTCAGATCATCTTGAAGAGAGATGCCCTGTAGCAAAGAGCTAGTTGTTTTCCCATTTTACACAAGATGAACCATTTAAAAGCTTGACTAGTAGTATAAGCCATGATTTAGCTAGGAGAATCATTCTTACCTCTTTTATTTTTTACATGCATATTTAAAGGAGGATTTGCTGGACTGTGTTGAAAACCGTGTTCATCAGCTAGAAGATCTAGAAGCAGCGTTTGCAGATTTTTGTGACAGTGATGATGAAGAGACCTTACAGAAGTGGGCTTCATATCCTGGGTAGGAGATCTCTAAATGGCTTAAACACTCCCGTCGTTGGTTTATTCCTGTAGCCTTTGGAGAAGAATCTTCCTGAACTGATGACACAGTTAGCAGTAAAGTGTTCTTCCTTATTACCATCATATTGGAACCCTTCCTGGTCAGCTTAAGTAAGTTGGGATTACAACATTTCAAATAAATAAGCCTCTTGTTGATTCTTTCCTGCTAGAACTACTAGAACAGTCATCTCTCCTGAAAGACCTTTACCTTTTCCATACTAGTAGAGGCAGGTTTTGATTTTCCTGTGGAATTCACTGTTACTACCTTCCTTCCCTTTCTAAGATTCAGCTCTCTACTGCAATAAAAGAAACCACTTACCAGTGCCAGTGAGATTTTTCGTGCCATCTCTCCTTCCCTGGGAGCCTTTCTGA
This sequence comes from Chrysolophus pictus, assembly GCA_037305975.1. NCBI lineage: Eukaryota > Metazoa > Chordata > Aves > Galliformes > Phasianidae > Chrysolophus > Chrysolophus pictus. The sequence goes on along the minus strand of CM074577.1, from coordinate 16,924,271 downwards.
AGCACAGAAGATGAGGCTCTCATTCCTGACCTGTTGCAAAAGTAGTACTGCAAAGAGTCTTCCAGACTTAACCTACTGGATTTTCTTCACAGAGTCAGCAGTGCAAACAGAATCATACATCAGTTATTGCCAGACCCATTTAACAATGACCAGGAGCATTTCTTATCATAGTACACTACTTTTGAGTTGCAATAGCTTTTCTCTAGGTTGCCCTAAAAGAAAGGCAAAGAAGTTTGTGTGGCATAGATAAGAATATAGGGGTTTCTTGAGGAAGATCTATTGAAACAGCATGTGATACTGGTTCTCCATTTTTCTCAGGTGCAAGATGACAGAGGAACAACATGTTAACTTCTGTGTTTTTTTTAATTTGCACATGTATGTTTCCAACTGCTAATGTAAGTTTTGGTTGTGTTTTTAACTCCAGATTGAAACCACTTGTTCAACTAGTACACAGTTTGAAAAGCAGAATGGAAAGCCCAGACTATGAAATGGTAGGTCACTGGGTAAAGGAGTAGAAAGTAATTAATTTCAAAAGTATAGCTTCATCAAGCAGGGAAAAGGACATGCTTAATTTTTGGTTTGCTTCTTGACTCAAGCATTTTAAGTTTGTGTTTGTTTTTTTGTTGTTTTTAATGTTATTGCTTAGGCAAGCTTTTTTTAAAAGCTTCTGAAATTTTACTATGCTTGTCTATACTTATGCAACGTTAATAAGATCTTTCAGGATTCTCATGTCTCAAGCTGCTTCCTGTGAAGTAAGATTTCACTTCATTAGGGTCTGTTTTATTTTTAACTACTAACTGAAGAAAAGCTTCCTGCCTGAAGATGTGAAAGTTACCTGCTGGGCTGGAGTAACTTAGGGATTTATTGCACAGATAAGCTGTATTACTAACTTGTCAACAGAAAAGAAAATCTGTTTAATTTGTACGTAGGTCCATCAGGCTGGTCTGACCTGTGATTATGTTGAACTTCCCCACCATGTTAGCACCAAAGAGGAGATTGAAGGCCTTTTACAGTCCATGAAGATTCTGCTGAAAAACATGCCTAAGCCCACGCTTGTGACAATTGCTCGGTAAGACTGTAGGTTCTTGTTTATTCAAAAAATTCAGATTGTGCTTGCAAAACTAAATGATTCTGTGACTATGGTATCGGTTGACTTATCTTCAAAAGAAATTCTATCTCCAAGAGAAAATCTTAGCATAGTAAAAATTGGCATTTGGAAGCATGAATCATTAGACAGTGACAGTACCTATACTGCTAAGGGAAGGTTCTGTGCTGATGTCCAGTCTTACTGGGCTTTAGAGTGTCCAGCACAGATGTCAACAGTAGCGAAGACATGATTATTTAACCTTCATTGTAGGCTATATAAAGGCTTTATGTAGCCTTGTTTGGTGCAGAGGATAGCTGTCACTGTGGTTCGTATTATCTTCACTGCTTCTGTTAAGATAGAGCCTGCAGGGGCTAAAATATTATGCCTTTCCCACTCTTGGTCTAGAATTAATTGCACTTCAGGTAAGATTTCTGTTTCTAGTGAGATTTCGGATGGAACTGGGACAAGTTTTCATCTAATAGTCTGAAAGGTATTTATATTGTAGAAAAATCTAAAGTGTTGTGCATAGAGTAAAATTTGTGTTTCTGGGACTGCAAGGGGATTATTTGGGAGGACAAAACAGAGTTTGAGGCCAGGGCCAGAAATCCAGTCCCAAGAGAATTTAATTTGAAGACCACAGTGTATCTGACAAGTTATTGCAACTTACTCACTTGAAGAACACTAAGTATGCCCTAAAATACAGGCAGCAATGCCAGTATCTGACTTGAAATAATTCTTGTCAAGAACAGTAGTGTGGCTAATACTTAAAATAATAGAAGGCTGTTTTTCCTGTGCCAGCCACAGAGTTGGAAAATTTATTAGGAAATAAAGAAAAATGTATGTTAGTCTTGATAGATCTGAGATTGTGGAAATGTTAGCTCAGCCTTTTGTTAGCAGTACTTATTAGTAGTAAACGTTTTATACCAGGAATTGTGCAGATTTTTCTTTTAGTTTTCCTATCTACTTTAGTTTTACTATTTTAACTAGCAGCAATTGAATTTTTTCATTTTTTCCATGTTTTCCATTTTTTTTCTACCAGTGCTTTAAATAATCATTTGCTTGAATGCAAACTAGCATACTCTCTCATTCTTTTTTCAAATCTTTGTTACAGATCAAGTCTGGATGACTATTGCCCTTCAGAGCAGGTTGACATCATTCAAGAGAAGGTTCTCAGTTTACTTGGTTTCATGTATGGCACTCTGGATGTGCATTTAGATTATTCAAGAAATTAATCTTCTTTGTGACCTTTCTTCATGCATTGCTTTTAATGCTGTTGATGAATTTAAATTGTGTATTGGCTGTTATTTCAGCAGGTGGCACTAGAGTCCAAGCTGACCAAGAGTTTAAATTGCATCTGAACTATTATCAATATAGGTTTGTTCAGATGATTCTGCAATTCTTATTTTTCTGTCTTGCTTATTCTTAATATTGATGCAAGAGGAACTATTCTTTGTCCACAGAATGTATTTTGTCACCTAATTTCTTTAAGTATGCTTAGAAAAGGACATTTTAAAAATAAATGGATTTCTTTTTTGTACTTAAACTTTTTGATGAAGTTCAGCAAGTAACAGATTTCTTCCTGACTTACATTGTACTTTTGAAAAATAATCTCAAAACTGCCATTAAAACCTTAAGTTTGCATAAGGATCTCTCCTAACTGCTGTGCTTGAATGGTCCAGGCACATTGCTCACATTCTCTAGAGCATCTTATGGCTTCTGGCCCATCCACAGAATACTATTTATAAGTTACATTTATATTTTTCTAGGATATTTCACTGGTGACTCAGATAATATGCCCAATATACAGACATTGGCTTGGTCCAAGGATAATGTAAATAATTCTATAAATTCATTTTTTCCTTCCTTCTGAACTGTGCTGAACAAGTAAAAAATAAATGTACATGAGGAAAGAAAGCAGCCAGAGTTCATCTGGGTTTCATTGGGAATGCTTCTGATTATATATTTCTGCTGTTGTACTTAGTGCAACAAAAAAGTAAATATTAAGAATTTTGTTTCACAACAACAAACTGTTGTAAATTTCAGCTAATGCACTCCACGTAACAGTAATTCTAAAAGCAACAACAAAAAAACTTGTATGCATTGATTCTGGTTTTTTTTGCATGTTGGATTTTTGTTTGTTTTTGCTTTCTTAAACCAAAGCACCTAGAAGCTCCAAAGTAAGACACACAATATGCTGCATATACTAGAAAATACATCACTACAAAGTCATAGTCTGTAGTTACTAGGATTCTCAACGTTCTAATTTACTATTAGGGGAAAGTGTTTTACTAGCCTTGAAAGCCAACAAATCAAATGTGGATAGACTAACGTAATGACTAACACAGCACTATTAGGAAGCATGATATGATAATAATGAGATAGTTAAAAAAAAGTATGGAAAAAAAGAAGACAGAAGAAAGGAGTGAGAAGAGAAAGAATCAGTAAAAAAAACTCGTATACCATGTGTATCACATAAGTAATAACCAACAAACTAAAAGAAGAAAGGTTTCTTCACTTTACCTGACAGAAGTAATGCCTCTTTACTGTTGAACTTAATTTCACCATCTGCTGACTTCTCTGAGAGCACAGAAAGGCTCAGAAAATAAATTAGTATCTACAGAAGAAGATGTGAGGTATAAAGAAGAGTATAAAGAAGATTAAACCATAAGAGAAAAGGTCTGTTGCGTGCATCCTTTAGTTATGGAAAACAACTTTTCTATATGATTGCTGCTTCTTGGTAAACTGATGCCTGCTGGCTTTTTGCAGCCCTTGACTATCTTAACCTGCTCCAATATTGATTAACTAATTCAGTGAATGACTGAAGCTGGAAAAGAACTCTGGAAGTCATCTCCTCCAAATACCCTGTCCTGTTGAAGCAGATCGCCCAGGAACTTGTTCATATTCCTGTTGAAGATCTCTGGAGATCTTTGAAAGTATTAGAATTACTGGAGCTGTTGACTAATGCCTGAAATAATACTATCCTGCTTTATTTTTCTGTATTACACTTCTTCTCTATGTACTCAAAGAGTATGTACACCCTTGAAGGTGAGCAAAGAGAGACTGATCCTGCATAATCAATGAAAATTATATAAAGGAATATTATATAATCAAATAATATTAAGATGTTATAATAATGAAATAAGCAAGAGAGTTAGGCACGGCAAGACAAATAGAATAAATAGGATGCTTACCCATATCGTGGGCTCACTCAGGAAATTCCAGTGGAGTGGATCCTCCAAAGAGAGAAAGAGATCCTTCCCCACTGGTAGTCAGCTTTTAAATGGGTCTAGGAGAGGTGGAGCCAGGCTCCATCCCTTCCTGCAGCACAGGTGAATTGCTTTCACTTGTGCTCCCAGGGCTGACTCATTGCTCGCCTCAGGTGATTAATCAGAGGTTCAGGCCGTGACTTAGCAGTTCCCATACAGATCCCCACAGGATAATTTGGGTGCCTGATTTGAGTTGAAGAACTTTTCTAATGTGTCTTATTTTCTCTTTTAGTAAAGTGTTAAGGAAGACAGTTCTCCTGTTTTTAGGTTCTTCAGTCGATGGCTAAAATCTGATGGACTCTACTCATAAATAGAAGATATTAAACAGCTTTTGCTTAGTCTGCTTTTGTCACACTGTTAAGTTCTTCACTTTAAGAGTTCGCACATACAGAGATGATGTGAAAAGGATTGAAAAAAGTTAATGACAAAAGCTAAACCTGAAAAGTAGAGTATAACAGCAGTTGGAAACTACACATCTGCTAATATTCCATACTTTCACTTTTCTTAATTATTCTCAAAAGCTATGAAGTAACAGTAGGAGAAGCAGTGTAAGATATAATGCATAGGTATATTAATTTATTTGCTAAGGCATAGAAGATTACTGAATTGCAGGCATGATGCACCTAAACAGTTCCACGAAACTTTGGTATGCAGTAATTCATGATGATGTTATTGCCCTTTCTTCTAAAACACTATAAATAATGTCATTATTATTAAATAAATAAAAATGGTTATAATATCTGGAAAAACAAACAAAGGAAAACAATACCAAGAAGATAAAGGAGAAATTTACCTTGACCTGTGTCTAGCTAATGTTTTAGCACTGACTGTATTGTTGTTAAATATTATCTAAATTCTGCCTGTCAGAGAAATGCTGGATTAATTCTATTCTAAATTTTTTTCTTCACATGAAACAAGTTAAACATTCCCACTGTTTTGATTGGAAAATGAATGACAGCTGAAAAAAATACTATTTATCTCAGTCTTGACAATGAAATAAAAGCAGAAATAAAAAGGCACTAAATATGGATTGCTGAGGACTTACAAGTAGAAAAAATTGTGATAATGTAAGTATTACAAAATTATCTTGTTGGAGTAGGCAGACAAAACTAGAAAAGTGTTCTCAGGATTCTAATGCTTCCAAAACATGAAGAAGTTCATATTTTATAACTGAGAATTTTCTGAATTCTATTAACTGTTTTTGGATATCTCATTTCATATAGAATAAGACTGAGATGGTGACTTATGAAATGGAGAGCCATGTAAAAAAAAAAGTAAACATTGTTTTGGACTGCCATGTTAAAACACTACTGAGAAGAATCAATAAGGTTTTTGAATGAGAAAACATAATTGTGCCCACACTAAATCAGGTAATAGATGTCCACCATGAATGAATATAACTGGAATCAACTTGTGAGATACTTAAAACCAGCTTGGTAGTTGCGTGTTCTAGATGCTAGGTATAGATAATAATAAAAAAAAAATTGTTGTCTCTTAAACTTATCCAGTTGTTTTTATTTGGGAAGACTGTTGTTTTCACATTAGATAAGCAGTAATTGTTGGAGTAGTTTTCACACTAAATTTTAATATCTAAGATCATTATTAGATCTAAGTCTAATTATGGTTATCTTGTAGTGACAGAGCTTGAAGAAATAATTAGTTGTGAAAGATAGGCACCAATTAGGCTTTTAATTTGGATCCTAACAATCCCTCCGGAGAGTTTTTTTTGTCTTTTTGAATACATACAGAGGACTGAAAATTTCAAGTTTCTTAAACAGAGCAGGTAGAAAAAAAATATTACTGTTTAGTTCCAAAACCCTTAAATAAAAGAGTTATATGCAAAGCAAATATATATATATATATATATATATATGTATGAGTTTTATGAAGCATTTACAGTTTCATAAATTACTTTGGTGTCAAGTGTGTTGGAATGAGATGATATTTAAGGGCCCCTCCAACCTAAGCCATTCTATGATCCTATGGATGTAGGGCTAGTAGCTGTTTTGAGCAAGTTTGCTTACAATACGAAACTGCGAGGAGCTGATGACAAGGATGGGGAGGCCTTGCAGAGAGATTGAGACAAAATAGCTGGGCAATCACCATTTGCATGAAGTTGAACAAGAGCAAGTGTCTGATTCTGCACCTGGGAAGGGGTAATCCTTGTTATACATACAGACTGCGGGATAAGATGCTGGAGAACAGCCCTGTTGAAAGCGATCCGGGGGGGCCTGGTCGACAGCAAATTGAAAATAATCCAGCAGTGTGCCCTGGTAGCCAGAAAAGCCAGCCATATCTTTCATATCTTGGGCGTAGCACTGCCAGCTAGTTGAGGGAAGTGACTGCTCCACTTCGCACTTCACTGGTATGGCCTCAGCTCAAGTACTGTGTTCAATTTTGAGTGCCACGGTACAAAAGGGACATAAAACTAGAGCGTCCAAAAGAGGACTACGCAGATGGTGAAGGGTCTGGAGTGGAAGATGTGAGGATCTGCTGAGGTCCCCTGGTTTGTTCAGCATGGAGAAGAGGAGGCTGAGGGATGGCCTCATTGTGGCCTACGGCTTCCTCATGAGGGGGAACAGAAGAGCAGGCACTGATTTCTGCTCTCTGCTGACAGTGGAGGGTCCGTTTGGGTGTTGGAAAAGGTTCTTCACCAGAGGATGGTGGGCATGGAACAGGCTGCCCAGGGCAGTGGTCCAACCCCAAGTGCTGGAGTTCAAGGAGCGTCTGGGCACTGCTCTCAGATTTATCATCTGATTTTTGAGTGGTTCTGTGGGGAGTCGGGAGTTGGACTCAGTGATCCTTATGGATCCTTTCCAACTTTGGGACGTTCTGTGAAGGCAAGAGTGTCTCCATGGATGTCTGTGTCTGTCCGAGGCCTTCTAAAGGTAAGCAATTTTTCTTCTATTTCTGTGTCCCTGGCTGCTGCATTTGGGCTTGTTCTCATTTGTTGTAGCTAAGGACTTTGCTACCCTGCTATTATCGCTGTACTTTCTATCACACTGTAGTGTTAAAATAGGCATTGGGAAGCCTATTTAGAGTTTGTTGTGTGTTTTGTGTGCTGATACCTCATAGTACTGGCATGGTATGTGTCAACAGCCAGCTATCTTTACTGTGTCTGGAAAAATAGTAATGAAAAAACAATTTTTTTTTTTTCTTTTCTGAAAAAAACAGCTTTGTAGTCTTTCCATATACTTTCTCAGGTTGACCTCTCAATATGTATGTACTTTTTAGATATAGCTGTAGCATCTGTATGAATCTTGCAGCAAATTTAGACAAAGGAGGTATAGAAGTCACTGTGTATTATATATGAACATGAAGACAAAATAGCAGCATCCTGTGCAAAATTTGCAGTTTCTGATTTTTATCTAGTTACTTTTTACTTGTTAGTGTGCTGGAAGTTGTCAACTTGGTCTCAGAATATTCTGTACTGAAGAAATAGAGGGGGAGATTAACATGGTTTCAGGGTGACGTTCAGTCAATAGCATTTGACTTCCATTTTCAAATATTTCATTATAGAAATGAATATTTACCTTAGAAAATGTTCTTAATACAGAATGTGAGAAGTGGACCATGCCCAGTTTTTAAACATTGTCACACTGATCTGGAATTCAAGTGAATATTTTAAACTATGTGATGATTTTTGTTCTACTCTGAGAATTATCTGTTTAATTTTTCTTATCAGTTATCCTAGGTGATGCACTCACACTGACCTCTGCTTATAAGATGTCCTCTCTCTGATGCATGCACCTTTACATTTTTTGGTAGGAATCCCAATTTAAAGCATTCATTGCCTCACAGTGTTATCTATGGTTAAATGTAAATCTGTGTAGTTTTAAGGATGCAGCTACAAGAGAAACTTCTGCTTTGCTTGGAGGAGTTTTTAAATGCCTGTGTTCTTGCCACAGCTGTCAGTTCTGATGGAGCCAGAGGCTTCTCTAGTGCAGCTAGATATGTCTTGCATGTTTTCCACTGGGTGGAGAGATAAATGTGTTGCTGTTTCTACTGTCCCAATGATCTGAATGGCTGCAAACACATTTCTGTGCTCACACTGTGATTAAATTCTGTTTATCCTTTGGAAATAAAAGGAAAACAGAGTAACAAGCCTCTTTAATGTAATAGAAAATGTCTGCTCAGAAAGAAATCTGCATCAGTGTTTGTAAGCACAGAATGACATAACGTTATGCTGTCCAATTTTCATGACAATTGCCAAGCATCTTCTTCAAGGGCTGCTCAGATACAGGACTGTCTGTGGGAGGTGCAGGTATTTTTGTTAGTCTACAACCTGCCTCCTCCTTCATCATATGTTTGGGTACTGGGAGAGCCATCAGCCCTTACTACTCCTGCCCTTGCCCGGGGCTAACTCCCACCCACCCAGAGATGCTGCAGCATGGCCTGTGCCTTTTGTGGAGTCCCAGTGCCCAGCCTTGTCCCTGTGCTGTTGTATGGATTGACCACACACCTGGCTTGTTTCTGAGCTTACACCTGGTGATCACAGGACCATCAATGGGACTTGCTGCTATTGCTGCCCAGCTCTGCTGTGGGGGAGTAGTGCTATGGGGTTTCATTAGTACTTACAACATCTGTGCCTTAAAGTTATACTTTAAGTAATTTTAAGTAACTTCTTTCTTTTTTTCTGGCAAGTAACCAAATAAAACTAGCATTTCTCAGTACTGCTGTAGTGCAGGATGTTTTGTTCCCTTGTCTGGAGAGTAGCTAATTTTTAATAAAGATTGTGTTCTTCCCGTAAGTAGCAGAGGCTTTCAAAATTGATTTTATTCCAAAGTGTGTTAGGACAGGAGAGCTGAATATTATCTAATAGTCTAACATACATGCCAGTTCATAGAAAACAAGGTAGATGATGTACTTTTTTTTTTATGTATTCATGTGCAAAACTGGGCAATGCATCTGAGAGGACAGAAGGGCAGACAAAACAGTTCTTGGACACATTTAGCAGTTTCCAGAGCTCAATAAAACTTTACTGAATGGAAAAGACAAGGAAAATATCGTGTACTACTGCCTTTGACATGAGTGAGATGAAAATATAAAAAAAATAAAGGAGATGGAAAAGAAGACAAAGTTTAAAATGCACTTCCAACTCATTAGAACGTTGTTGTAGAGTTGATCTGCATCTTCCGTGAAAATCACATCCTAAAAACAGTTCTACTTTGGGTGCTGCCTGCAGATTTTTGTTCATCAAGCATTCAGCTCAAATTGGGGTTCATGTTCTATTCCTGGTCATAGTAATGCTGAGATGAGAGATCATTGAGGTTCTGGTACATACAGTATTTCAGTAAGAATATAAAATGTAACTAATAGAAGTGGTGTAGAAACTATTTAATTTTGGAGATGCTGCAATAAATTAACAGATAGGCTACTGGCCTAGGGTGAAAAGATTAACTCACTGCTTTCTCCTGAAGAGGTCAGATAGAAAGAAAGCTTAAAACCCATCCAGTCCCAATCCTCTGCTATGGGTAGGGCTGCCTCCCTGTTCATTTGTCCATTCACCTGTGAGATCTGAGAGTGTTAAGAGAGATTTCCTGCGTACAGAGCAACCCATGAAATCTCCAGCCTTTACTGCAGAAGAAGTGGTAATAGTGAAATGATTGAAATTTTCCATGCTGCCCTCTGTGTAAAGCCCCTTCACTGGGGCACAAGTTACTACGACTAGAACAGATTTCCACATCGTCATCTGCAATTGCTTTTTACAATTTGTTAGTCCTTTTAATTTATTTGACCTGATCCAAGACATCTCCAAGATGACTCTGGGAAAAGAACTGAAAGTACCTAGACAGTTAATTTAAATTAAGTACTCATCAAGATATTTGCACTTCAAGATGGCTGTCTCTCACTGCTCTGACTTTCATACTAGACAGACATCCTTTTTTGAACACCTGATGATATTCTTCATTCATCATAATTAGGTAAATGACTGGCAATTATTAGCCCAGAATGACAGTAGCATATTACAGTGAAGCACAAGTTTTAGAATGTGTGGGGTTTCTCTTACAATTAGTATTTAAATTACTGTTTAAAATCACATTTCATTTTCATTTTAATTCTTAAATCCATCAGTGTTGATTTTCTTCTATGTCAAGAAACGGAATGACACAGGCATTTCTCAGCTTTGCAGCTACAGATGCTTTATTCTCTTTTCTGAGACAGTGACACAGGAGTCACATAAATGAGCTTGTTTGCAATCCAGGCCTTTCTTCGAGTTCTAAGAAGGAAAGCCTCTGAAAACTGCCTGTATCCACTACTGGTCTGAAATACAAAACAGGTGCCCTTGCTTGGTGTGGCCTTGTGAGCTGGAGATAGACAACTTCTATTTGAATTTATGCACAGAGAGTGGGTTGGATAGAGCAAATGGGAAGCCACAGAGCCATCCAGAAATGGTAAAAAAAAAAAAAAATAGAAAAAAAAAATTCCTTAGGCACACAAAGATCTTATAAAAAGATCTCAAAAAGATAAAGCCTTGGCTTCCTTTTTGATGGAAAATTAAACCTAAACAGGAGGGAGAGTTCAAGTTTATAAGTAGGAGCTAACTCCTCCACTTTCTCTTGCTTTGTGTGGGTAGAAAAAAGGGAGAATGCTGTAGGACATTTTGCTTTTTCCTTCAGAAACAAATACGTTACACAAGCTTAAAAATAACAGAAATAATGTAGAGCATTTTTAAAAGAAGAGGACACCTAAGTGCAGCACGTTTAAGAATTAGTGTACCAGGACAAGTGATATGAATTCAACTCTTTTGATATGCAGAAGTTGTAAGGAAACAAAGTAGTATCTCTCAAGTAAAAATATCAGCTGTCTCAAACTATACTACCAGCTTTGTTGCAAGATGATAAACTTAAAATTCTTGTGTTTCTTGAGGCTAGACCTTATTTTCATTGATGCACATGTGTCCCAGGAGTCACCACAGTGAAAATGAATTTTACACTTTTATGCTGTTTTCAAACAGTAGGGAAAAAAAAAAAAAAAAACAACTGGATATATGGGCGTTCAATTAAATCATGGGCTGGATACAGTCCTCAGATTTCTACTTGAAGAGAAAGAGGGCCATTAATACCTTGGAAAAAGTGGAAACACGGTTCATCCCATTTCATTAGCAATCACCTTTTGATAGAGGAAATCAAGGGTCCTAGATAGAGTCAGTAATTGCCTAAGGCTGAAGGAGCCTTTAGGACTGTGCTGGTTTAACCACACTGTGATGGGCAGTGATTCTAATGAGGCTGACACAGTGGTAGGCTTTGAATTAAATGCTATGACACAAAGGAGTAGTCTTTACAGTTGGAGAAGGATGTCCAGAATCTCTAGAAGAAACTCAGACAGCAAGTTAAGCCTGAGTCCTCCTGTGCAGGAAACAGTTATCTGATACTTCAAAGCTCAGAACTCACTTGCAGCCCATCCTGGGACGAAATGGAGACTTTTCAAATGGATGCAGCTTAGTGTTAGGTTCAACATCACCATCCACTGTGCAGACCACAGAATTGCAAGGGTTGGAAGGGACCTCAGGAGATCAAGTCCAACCCTCGACCATTTCTATGCTATCCAGAAATGATGTTTAGAAAAATAAATGATCTCACTTTGTGATTCTAAGCAGCTAGCTATCCTCTCGTGATTGTCTCAGTTCTGGAGTCCCATGAGCCGTGGTTGTCTCCTGGACTGAGCAATCCTTCCAATTCAGGGATGTATTTGTTCTGGGCACTAGGTGGAGCAGTAAATGCACCATGTGAAAGCTACTTGGAAGGCTGGAAATACGGTAGAAGAAACATAGTTCCTTCACACGGTCATCCTCTGACTGAGTTGTGATTATGAAAAAGAAATGAGACAATCTTCTCTTGGTTATTCAGGAATTTCTGTTATCCTGAAACCTCAACACTACTGCTCACCGTTTTGAAAGTTGGTGTACCTCCAGGAAAACTGCAGTGGAGTAGAAGGGTCCCAAGAAAATACAAAGGATGCATATAAAAATCGAGAAAGTGCCATAAAGTATCTATTTTTTGAGGTAAATAACAAACAAAACAAAAACAAACAAACAAAAATCCTAATATTCTAAAAATGTTTATTTTTAGTAAAAATTTTGACCCAAGCTTGGCATAGGTACTTTTCCTATAAAAGGAGAGGGCCTTCTGTAATATATGGGACAAAAGTCAAAAGACTGGTTATGACTACTAATAACATCCAATTGTAAGTCTTTGAAGTCTTAAATAAAATTCCAATTTGTTACTAATGCAGTCATTTCACCCTCTTCAGTTACATCTGTTTTTTTCTTTGCTGAAAAAAAAAAATACCAGTCTTACACAATTGCAAAAACATTAATTTTTATAATAAAAGGAAATTTGAAAAGTTATTTTCTACTTTGGCAGAAAGTAATCAGGAAACAAATCCAGAAGCTGTATATGGCTCTTTTATTCCCTTCTGCTGTGTATGGCTCTTTTATTGACTGCACATTCAGATTCTCTGGAAATTTTAATGCATCACAGCTGTAATACCCTGTAAAACTACATATGTTGCTCTGAAAGTAATGCCTCCTCTTTATTTCCATGTAAACTACAACAAATACAAAAGGCACAATAATACTATTTGATTAGAGCCAATTCTCAGCAATTGTACTTTTCAACATAGTCACCACCATCAGCTATGTATTTTCACCAGTGATGAACAAGAGTCACATGATGCACTCATAACAACCTGCACCAGTGAGGGTGACCCACAGTTTCACAGTGTTTCATCGCCCACCACCTCACTGTGCTGACATCCACTGTTTGGTCTCCAACAATATTCACCAAGTATCAGTGAATATCAACGTGTGCCATTTTTTCCACATAGAGGAATTCAATGACACACCTTTGCTTCATACACACTTCCTTGTCAGACATCATTCTGTCAGACTGCCTCTTCGCTACCATCTGTCACACAGCAACAACACGTAATGGAGTACTGGTAGGAAAGTTCAATCTCTACTGCTATACCACCAACATCTGCCTCTGATATTGTGGGCCAATATAATAAAATAGGAGGCATTGTTTTCGGAGCAGCCCTTGTAATGACACCTCCATTAAATGTTTCCTAACTGGCCAACACAGCATGTTGAATAAAGATTTAATATCATTCTGTGCAAGTGAGGGATGGAGATGTGTTAGACCTGCTGTTGGAGTTTTAGCCCTAAGTTTGCATCTAACTGGCCTCAATCTGTGATGTAACGAAACAAACATACAAATGTAGTATTATTTTTCTATGTTTTGTCAAAGGCCTTCAGTAAAGTGATATACTGATGACTCTGCTAAGGTTAACTCATCTCATAAGAAAGCTTCCTAGCAGACAATGCAATCCCCTGTGATAGGCATATAAAACCACTGGGATGTTCATGCACACTGCTGACAACATGCAACAAGCGTTTAGCCAGGGAGGGATGGAGTGATGTGACCTCATTCCTTCCCTGAAGGGTTAAATATCCCTATTTGAAATAGTGTATTCCTGAAGTGAATTGCAATTAAATGGTAAATAAATAAATAAGCAAAAGAAACAACAGTACCAGCTGAACATTCAGTTCAGACCCTCATTCTTGGTGTAATAGGAATGTTTCTTTCTCTCTGAAACTGACCCTGCTGGAGAGCGATTCTCTTGCTTTCTTGCCTATCTTCCTCAGCAGCAGCAGAAGAGAAAATTTCTTTGCAGTTGAGTCTTTGATCTCATGACCCAGCTCAGTCCCCAGACAAACTCACAGAGCAGACTTCAGATGAGGAAGGGAAAGGAGGGAGCCACCATAGACATAGACAGAAAGATGCAATGAGAGTAAGAATTGATAATGGAAGGCATGGTAACCTATATCTCCCTGGTTGATCTCCTGCCTATTTTCCCTGAAAGAGCTCTTCTTGTTCCACAGTGACAGTCAGGGAAACCTCAGTCAAGAGCTAGAGGTGCACAAGGAAGAATGTTGCTGTTCAGTATACCTGGTTAAAGGTCCAGTGTTGTATAATACAAATAACTGCTTTATTTCTTTCTAACAAAATGCTCATTCTGATTGTCTGTCTTGAAAGCTGACTGGAAATCAAGACAGAATTCTCTCTGCATGCTTCTGCTGCTGAGGAGCATGTGTGAATGCCATCCAGATTACACTGCCTCACTCCTTCACGATGCCAAAGGGAGCAGCAGGGACAGCAGTGGAATTGAGCTATGGTGTGAATTGCTGCTGTTTAAAGAGGCATTGCTGTGCCAACATCACCCAAATTATGAGGGCTGCTCTGAAATCAATGTGTCAATGTTTTATTCTGTTGGAGAATAAATATCCACCTATAATATCAGAGATGGATGTTAGTGCTATGGTAGTAGAATTTGAACCTTCTCACCAATATTCCATTACGTGTTGTTGCTGTGTGACAGATGGCAGCAGAGGGACAGTCTGACAGAATGGTGTCTGACATGGAAGCGTGTATGAAACAAAGCCGTGACACTGAATTCCTCTATGTGGAAAAAATTGCAGCCATAGATATTCACTGATACTTGCTGAACATTGATGGAGATCAAACAGTGAATGTCAGCACAGTGAGGTGGTGGGTGGTGTGTTTCAGCAATGATGGCAGTGAGTCACCTCCACTGGTGTGGATTGTTACCAGAGAAGCATGCAGACTCTTGTTCGTTGCTGATGAAGATACATAGCTGATGGTGGTGACTATGTTGAAAAACAAGGTTTTGTAGCTGAGAATTGACTCTATCAAATAATGCTACGGTGCTCTTTGTATCTGTTGTTTTTTCCATGGAAATAAATAGGAGGCATTACTTTCAGATCAATCTATGTATTTGAAATTAAGATAATTTGCTGAATCTCACTGTACTGTGTACTGTTCCAATATTTATGCCCTTTGTGCTTGGTTTCCTATTCAATATCTGTTCCAGATATTCTTATCTGTATAACCGTGTTTTGGAAAACAAATATTTATTTAGTAAGACTCCAAGCTGTATGAAAACATTCTCAGATGGTTTGCACGAGGTGGCCCCTTTCTGTTGCTTGATTTTGCTCCACTCTGAACACTCATGTTCAAGCTAAATCACTCGACTTCAATGCATCAAAGCCCTTCTCAGGGCTTTCTTCTGTTTAATTTAGCTCTTTATTTTTTTCACCTAAAGGTAGGTAAAGGTCACTCCATACCAATTCCCAGCAGTACAAGGTTGTTTCATGATTGTCTGCTATTCTCTCTGCATTTCAAGTTGCCTGATATGGAAAGTCCCCTTTTTCCAGACAGCTTGCTCCATCTCAATCCCTTTTGTCTTGGTTCTAAGCCAGTCGTTAAACTGGGAGATGGTTTGTACCATCTTCAGTTTGTACAGAAGGCTAAATCAGCACTCATGATGAATCTCAGTATTTCCTCACATCATGAACACTGAGAAAGAAAGACAACTCATTTTCCCTCTTATTTATTTATTTTTAAACAGCTTGGCATTCTGATAAATGAAAACAGGCCTTGGATGAATTCAGTTTCCATGTCTCTGAGAGCTATTTTATTTCAAGTACGTATGAGACTGGTTCATGGTTGGCTTATTAAGGCTACTGAGAACTGCAAATCAAAAGTTGATGCACTAGTGACTTCCATTTCCCAGAATGGTCTCAATGCAGACTACAGCATTATGTCAATCAGAAATACTTTACTGATAGGATTTTTCATTTCCTTGTTTATGAATTTCAAGGAAAATAGATTAAAACATATAAAATATAAGTAATATGGTATCATTTTTGTAGGGTGCTTGACAGCAAAAGTATCCAAAGCAATTTTTCAGTCTCCTAGTTTCTAACGAAGTCATTTCTATTCTTAGAGGTTTGACACGCAAAAAAATATGGATTAAAATTCCTTCCTTTGTTAAGGTTATGGATGCTGTACCTTCTTTTTGAACAAGCCACTTCGTGTATCATTAGGCATTGCAGAAGAACAGAAGCTATCCTCATTTTGTCCTTTCTTTTTCAGATTTCATAGAGACAAGCAGCACCAGCAGCAAAGTCTCTGCTTCTTCTCCTCAAAACAGCTCATCCTTATTAAGTCTATTTCCTTCCCTTTGGTTCTCTTCTCTTTGCTTCTAGATATCTGCCAGTCACACCTCCCACCCTCTGAAAAACATCATTCTTATTAATTTACCTTTCTATTAATCATTTATGTGGCTTCTTTTGTTCAGATAAGAGGAGATAGCAGAGATAAATCTTGGAATTTCAGACTCTTTGACCCTTCCTGGTCCTGGGTTCTGTGTTTCAGCAAGAAATTAGGTGTGTTAGAGTTGCAAACTGTAGGACATGTGGAGTACAAGACATCTCTAAGCCCTGAAATGTTAGCCAACTCTATCCTACCTATTAAATAACCACTACCTGTACGTGGTACAGGTAATTTCATTATGTATGAGCTTCAAAAGATCGTATACCAGGCTCTGCACTTTGGTCGCCACAGCTCCATGCATCACTGTAGGCTTGGGACAGAGTGGCTGGCAAGCCGCACGTAGAAGATCTCCAGATATGGGAGAGTGTTATTTAACAGTCAACTGAACATGAGTCAGCATTGTACCCAGGTGTCCAAGAATGCCAGTATCCTGGCTTGTATCAGAAATAGTGTTGCTTGCAGGAGCAATGAGGTGATCATCCCTCTATACTCAGTTCTCCGAGTTCTGGTGAGGCCACACATTGAGTACTGTGTTCAGTTTTGGGCTGCTGATTACAAGAAAGACATTGAGGTTCTGGAGCATGTCCAGAGAAGGATAATGAAGCTGATGAGAGGTCTGGAGCACAGGGGAGTGGCTGAGGGAACTGGGATTGCTCAGTCTGGAGGCTCAGGGTTGATCTTATTGCTCTCTACAACTTCCTGAGAGGAGGTTGTAATGAGGTGGGATCAGCCTCTTCTATTGGGTAACAGCAATCAGATGAGAGGTCATGGCCTTGATTTGCACAGCGGGAGGTTCAGGTTGGTTATTAGGAAAAAATTATTCCCAGAATGAGCAGTGAGGCACTGTAACAGGCTGCCCAGGAAGATGGTAGAGTCACTGTCCCTGTAGGTGTTCAAGAAACATGAAGATGTGACAATGAGTGATATGGTTACTGGGCATGATGGAGATAGGTCAATGGTTGGACTAGATCTTAGTGGTCTTTTCCAACCTTGATGATTCTATGATTTTGAATTGTGCTGCTTATACCCTTTCCAAAATATCCCCATAATGGCATCAAACAACAGAAAAAAAGACCAGTGAACAAAATGGTTGGGAGTGGCCCCGTGGAAAAGGGATATTTTAAAAGCACTAAATGCTTTTTGGCGGATGACTTCCCACTGATGTGTTTATTTTTGGTGTTTCTTGTGATTCTTCAGGTTCCTGGGGAAACTCAGGTAAACACTTGACACAGTCAATAAGCTTTTAAATAGTGCCTTCAGACAGAAGTAGCAGCAGCTGCTCACTGAAACGTAATTTTAGGAGAAAGTTCCAAATATAAATGTCTATATTATATCCTCTTTTGTGTTTATGACCTTCCCTACCCTGTCATGCTGTTCCCTCAATTTCCATTTCACCCATATGTGTTCTGATATCTCATATATTTTATGCCTAATTTTATAAATTATAATTGGTAGATGTCGATTCGGTCATTTGAAAAAAAAATCCACTTTCCTTTTGATTCACTGGCAATAACAAAACATCAGAAATCTTGTTGTAGTTTCACTAGTACATAAAATTTTTCTCATACTGAGTTGGTAGAATCTGCTTTATTAAGATGCATTTACTTAAATGTGGAATCTGTAAAGTATTTTAAGTAAGATTAGGGAAATGTACAAATAAAAACTATTTCATTACAAAAATGAGAAGTACTCATTGGAAAAAAACAACTCAACAAACACAGTATGAACTTGGCAAATAGTGGCAAATAGCAAGAAAAAACGTTGTCAGTCAGGATATTGAAATATTAAAAGTATATTAATATTAAGTATAAAACTTAACAGTTGTGGGTTAGGATTTATTGTACT
The DNA here is from genome assembly GCA_037305975.1 of Chrysolophus pictus. NCBI lineage: Eukaryota > Metazoa > Chordata > Aves > Galliformes > Phasianidae > Chrysolophus > Chrysolophus pictus. The sequence goes on along the minus strand of CM074577.1, from coordinate 16,905,933 downwards.
TAATTTCTTCCATACTTTTTTTTTTTTTTTCCAAGAAGTAGTACTTGTCATGTTCTATGTCACATTACTAACAGCAAAGAATTTATTTAAAAACAAAACAAGCAAAAACAGCACCCTGCAAATCACAGCAGCTCTACCTGATGTACATTCAGCTTTCTCTCCTAGTCATGCCCATAGTCCAGAGCAGTAATCAATACAAGTAAATTAAAGGGCTTTAGCAGGTGGACTAATTATGGTAAATAATTTATTTACTACATTTAGCTTTTTTTCCTGTTGATAAAAAGAACTACCTGCATCTGGATTTTGCAGATTGATTTGCTCCATGCAACAGTTTGCTTTTTTGTGTGTGTGCATGGATGAAATAGATCACTTGTTTTTGCGCTCTTTTGCAAAGTGTATGTTTTTCCTGATAGGATTTTTGTTTCTGCAAACTAAAATTTTCTGCTGAGTTCCTAAATTTGAGGTTTTTCACATCAAGGTGGTATTCTTTGTCCTGAACAGAAAAAAATTGTTTTTGTCACATGAACATTGCTATCTTATGCTCAGTGTTTTAGTTCCTTTAGACGAATACCCAGAGTTCTTTAGATTAAAAAAGGAACTGATCATTATATCGACCTTGTTTTCTAATGCAGCATTTGAAAATCACCTAACAGAAGTTAATTTAACACAATTGGCAGGTACAGTGTATATACTATATGTCATAGAATCATAGGATGGCTTGGGTTGGAAGGGACCTTAAAGCCCATCCAGTTCCAACCCATGCTATGGGTAGGGCTGCCAAAAAGATCAGGATGCCAAGGGCCCCAGTGGCTTTAGAAATTTACTTGAAGTAAACATATACAAACAGCTTGTTTGTCTTAGAATAATCAATTCTACAGTGTAAATCTGTACAATAAAGATCTTTTATATTCATAAATACATACTTATAAGTGTATGTACCGTCTGTAATTATACTGTGTAGAATGGCTTGTCTTTTATTACAATTTATTTTAGATGCATAATAGTCTTTACCAAGGTAAACTTTACCTAAACTTCTCAATCCCAGGGAGCCTTGCACTGAGTCAAAAAGAAAGGGAAGAAGGGGATGTTATAACATTATTCACTATGCTTGTTACCTCAGAATTTTTGTTTCCTGAATTCCATGTGTAATTTTGATTGAAAATACAAACACAAAAACTAGTAAGTAGTCATGACAAAGGGTAACTATTAATATATTAGGTACCTTAGACACCACCTTAAACATGTTGAGTGTTCTCTCTGTGATCTGCAAGATTGGTGTTGTGGCTATGTTTCAAGAATACAGTTTTGATTATCAGAAGTATGTATTTCATGAGGGTAGAATAACATCAAATATGAACTATTTTTTGATAAAAGTCAAGATGTGTATATTACTTTCAAATATTGAGAGTTAGGGAAAGGGAAAAGCTATTGCTTTTTTTGTTGTTGTTTTGTTTTGTTTTTTAATATAAAAACAAAAAAAATATATATAAAGAAAATATTGTTGTTTGTATTTGCCATATCCTGAAAATTAATCTTCCAGTTGCAGAAAGTAAACCTGAGAGGAAATACTGTTGAAAATACAATTTCCTTTCGCCTTTTCCCTCTCCTCTCCTCTCCTCTCCTCTCCTCTCCTCTCCTCTCCTCTCCTCTCCTCTCCTCTCCTCTCCTCTCCTCTCCTCTCCTCTCCTCTCCTCTCCTCTCCTCTCCTCTCCTCTCCTCTCCTCTCCTCTCCTCTCCTCTCCTCTCTTCTCCCAGAATGCACATATATTTGCATAGTCAAATAACATTGATATTTTATAGCACAGAACAATATTCCTTGTTACAGTTTAGAAGCTTTAATTTTTTCATAAGCTGAGGATTTCAGGATAGCAAGGGATGCTTGCTATATATATAGGTAGTCTCCAATCCCAGAAGGAAGGGACAGTGATAGACCTGCTTACCTGTACTCTGTAATGAACTATGAAGCAAATGGAGCTGAATTAATACTTTTCAGTTCTCTTCATTCTGCAGATGGAAGACAGATCAAAAAGTTGGATTTGAGGAGAGCTACAGAAATTCTCAGTAATGTGTGTTGTCCTAAAGAAATAAGCCAGATATCACATTATGATAGTAAGCATGACTGTTGTCATCCATCTTCCCATTTTCCCAGGCAAGTGCTTATTCTGATTGATCTCAGTCTCTCTGACTATCAGAAAGTCTTTGTTTGGGTTTAAGCTGTTACTTCCAGCAATTACCTCTTTTGCATCTAGTGCACCAAGTATGGACACAGCCATGAGAAAAAATGTAGCAGTTAGAAATGAAGATGAAACTCACAAATCAGCAAAACAGAGGTTTGGTGGGACCAAAGCCAGGTCCAGAATATCTGCAGTAGGAAAACACTGTTGAAATTGAGATCAGCAACTTGGTGTGATGGAAACAGCTGTTTTCTGCACCACAACGTGTTTAAGAAGGTCCTGCAAAACTCTGTGCCTGGGAGAAACACTTGCTTAGACTTTAATGGCTTTTATCTATGAATTGAAAGTATTTCTATAGTTTTGAAGGTTTTTCTAACAGTGGTCTAGGAGGATGCTAAGAGGAACCGTGGACATAGTATTTTCCAACTCATTTGAAGCCGCTTATTTTCATATGTATGGAGATTAAGCAGAAACAGTCTGAAAGTCAGGAGTCATTATTCCTTGAACAATGGTAACAGAAAAGACAAAAGTATCTGAAACAACCCTTACTGAAGACAATATAATTATACCTTCTCCTGTGGTGTAGTAGAAGTGCTAAGCCGTGGCTTGAACCAGTGATTGAGCACCTGGTGGGAAGGCAGGGCCAACCCCAGGGGAGCTCAGGTGCATTCAATGAGAGAGTGGTGAGCATAGAACAGGCTGCCCAGGGCAGTAGGCAGGGCCTCAAGTGCTGGAGTTTGAGGATCAACTCAGCCTTATCAGAGGACCCCAGTGAGATACAGAAATGACAGTTCCACTGCATATGATGTACAAGATCCTGAGCCTCTGTTAAACTAAGGAAACTCCAGTGCTGCCTAGGACATTTGATCTAGATTCTGTATTGTCTGACCACAGAAATGGCTCTTAGTCACTTTGCTGTGTCATGCTTTGTGATCAGAAGTACCTTACCAGGAGGATAAGTGAGTGCTTCAGCTTTCACAGGAGTAAAAGGCTCAGGGAAGTATCTTTCAAGATGTCATAGGTGTTACATGAAAGTGATGAGGGAGTGGCTGATGTTCATACTCTGAATGAAGCTGCTTGCAGTGATCTGTGATCACAGAGATCTTTACTGCTTTTGAATAGTGAAATACCAAGGAAAGGTGGAGGGCCCAAACACTTGATTATTTAGCCTGCGGATCTGAATGTTTTGTCTTAATCCATCCTACTCAGTCTTATACAATACAGAGAAAATTTGAGGCCTTCATACTCACTGGGTAAGTTAGTAGCATTCTTTTTTGGATGCATGTATGCACTGATTCAGACACTTTCCAGTTGAAATAGCTTGACTTGGGTAAGAGGTGGGTAAACAAATCTTTTGCTAAGAAACTCTACTCTTGCTAGCTACTTATTGAGATGTTTCTCCTTGGCAGATAATGGCTTTAGACATAGTTTTAGCATTCCAAGTTAAACAGCTCTTGTTATCTTTATTCACTGCCAAAGGAAATTGTGATCTTAGTTCTTAAGACAATTGAATTATGCTAGAATAATAGCAGTAAATTGCATTCAAATTGGAATATGAAGAGTTCTGTATCTTCAGATTAGATGCAGAAACTGAATTGCTCTTTAATGTTCATTCATTTTTTGTTGTTTTGAAATCCACTTGTACTGAATCTCTCCTATGGAGGCAGATTGAGTAGAATTGGCATTTCTCTATTCTGCAGTTATTGTCCCACTTCATTTCTTTCTGTAAGACCATTTTTCAAGAAGAAAATGCCTTTAATGCTTGCAATTCTTATTCAGTTTCATGTAAAAGGAATTTAGAACTCTGATTTTTTTTAACAGAAAAACTGAAAATGCTATTGTAACCCATAAACCTCATACTATGTGATTATGCCTACGCAAGAGAAACAGAAGCACAGCCCTATATTGCTTTTCTGAACGGACATATGATCTGGTGATAGGCTATGGCAATTAAATATCAGAACTGAGATTTTTCAGAAAGAAATGCTAAAGAGGTTGCCACTTTGAAGATGTGCTTTTGCTATATAGAAATTCCTGCAGGAGAGAGGGGAATACTGCAGAGATAATTTAATAATGGGCTATTACCATTTTTCTCTTCTTTTTTTTTTTCTTATAAAAGCTAGTAGCATACGTGAATTTTCAAGCTATTTGGCATTAGCTAAAACAGTGCATTTTTATTTCTCTATGGCATGTATTAGCATGGCCATTTCCCTAGACCTAATAGCCTTATGGATTCTGTCTTTTCTAAATGGATGTGCATGGTACTTCAAAATGTGGCATGCTTTCTGAGGCTTGAGGCTGGACAAATAATTACTGGAGTGATTTGAAACCAGAATTTGTTACCATGTGGATGGAAGTTAGTGTGACTAGCTTCAGAAGAGAAGGAATTAAACATACAGGAGCTACAGACTGTTTCCCAGGGAAAATGCAGTTCCTAAGCACTATGTTTGAATGTTAAACCTCAGATCCTTGCCTGGATCCTTGCAAGGGGTCCCAGTCAAGTATTGCTGGAAATTTCTAATCAGAGCCTTCTTGCTTCTTGAGACTACAGTTCATGAGGATTGAGTCCTCGTAACTAAATACAGAAAAATGAAAACTAAGGAGGATGAAAACAAGACCTTCTAAAGAGGGCTTGGCGTCCCTTTACCTGCAGATGGTTTTTCAGTAGAATTCATGTTTCTGCTCAGATCCGCCATTCTCTTACCTTATGCCTTAATGGCAATGAAAATCAGCAATAGCTGTCTTTGGTAAACAGGACTTTCTTCATTACTTCCTGCTCAGGAGTTTTTCTTCAAGATAGATGTCACCTGATGGATATCCATAAGAAAACTCTAATAAACATTAGCATGGTTTAAAAACTATGCTCTAGGGGCTGCTCTTGAAGATAACATGATAAATATATATGGAATCTGAGTATTTCTGTGTGCGCTCTTTCCTTAGGGTAAATACTTTCCCCAAGAGTTTCCGTCTTCAGTTACATCTTGTTAACTCAAGCTAGTATTCCTTCTTTCCGAAGTCAGGAAAAATGATTAAGTGCATAAAACTATTTTTTTTGAACAAAACCATAATATTGGTTGCATACATCACTGACTTAGACAGTTTCACTTCACACCATTGCATCTTTATTCTCATCAACAGAGTAATATTCTCACTTTTGTAATGATTTATTGGAGTTGAAATTCCATCTGTGATACTCCTTTGTTCAAAAGCTTCTTTTCAGATGATCGTATCTTTACTCCTATACTTAAGAATTTCTTTTCATTTCCCTAACCTTTCCCCTTTTTCTAAGTAATTTGTAGGAAACTATTCTAAGTTTCTCTTTCATTTCAAATTCTCCTTACAGCGTAGCATATGATTCATTAGAGGAAAAAAAAACATTCCATGCATCAGGCTGCAGATCAGCCTGTGGTTCTCTTCCCCAAGTGTATTTTCTAAGATGTAGACTCTGTGGAAGTTACAATGTCATTTGGAACACAAAAATCAGGATAAATGATCGTGTGTACTCATTCCAATATGTGGGATTAAAAACAGCAAGTGATATATAAAAGAAGTAAAAAAAAATGGCTTATATAAAAGTGAAGAGAAATGGAGCAGTGATTCTGACTCTTATTCCTACTGTCACAGCATGATCGTTGTTTTATTTGCTGCATAACACTTTAATATCTAAGTCAGCAATGCAGAAAGCATGTGTTTCACTTAAGAATGCAATGCATACTGCTTTAAGGGTGGCCTATGATTGGGCTCTTTTAAACAATTACTGGGTATGAAATGGTTGTCTGCTCTCACTTAGTTACAGTACTCAATTAATAGAGTTCTGTTAACATTCAGCTTGGAGAGCAAGACAGGACTTCTGGGAATACAAGAAAAACTGTTCAGAGCAGAAGTTGTGGAGCAGGATAAACAGCATGAGAACCAAGGACACCTCTAGAAGAAGAAAGAACGTCTCACGGCTCCGACTGGATAAGCGCCTGCATGAACGGTTGAAGAGTGTTTTGTAGAATGCTCCATTGACATGTAAAGGTGGATGGGAAAGTTGTAGGAGTGGATGGGAAAGCTAGAAAACCTGTGAAGGTATATAAGTGATGTGAGAACTTGTAATAAACGGTTTGGATCACTCACATCTGAGTCTGTGCATCAGACGCTGCAAGGACTCATCAGTTAATTGACTGTTTAGCAGCCTGTTACATTTGAAGATCTGAAACAAACTTTTCTTCACACTTAATGAGCTAGAGCATTTTAAATTGGAAAAATGTTTGCCATAGTGCTCCAGCTGTTCCCATTATAAATGCCTGGGGACCCCTCTAGTTTAATTTGTTATGCTCTCATTCGAAGTTCACGACAACGTACTTTAAATGGTAACATATGGATCAGGAGAAAAAATAAATCACCTTTTACACCAGATTCTTCAAATACTGAAGAAAGCTGTGCTTCAGCCCTGAGAAAACTTTGAAGCAGACATTAAAAGCAAACTGTTGTTTATGGGGAGTGGCAGACCTCGTATCAGAGACAGAGCACAAACATCTTTTCCAAACTGTGGTGTCTACAGAAGCCATCTGCATAGGGGACTTTGCACCAAATAACCTACACTTGGGATGTTGTGGTTTTTCTTACATAGGAGGAGGCAATGCGGAAAAAAAATATATGTATGTTTTGGATATAATCCTAAAATGTGTCCTGGCTTCTGGAAAAAAAAAAAATCAGAATGTCTGCAAAGCTGTTTTTCTCATTAGATTAGCTTTGCAAGTGTTCCATTGGAGTTTACGTCTAAGAGGAGCTAAAATACCTGTGAAACAGTGGTGGGAGGAATTGATTATTGCCATCTAATTTTCAGTTCCTTCCTTACATTGGAAAATGATGTACAAGCACATCAGAAAGGTTACCTTGCCTAGGAGACGTATGCGTGCTTAAAAGGGATTTCATGTTTCTGTATAGCTAGAGGGATGATCAAAATTGTCAAAACTCCTGTTCATCCCAATTTAAAACAGAATTTAGAATCCTTTTATATCTAGAAATTACAGATAAGAATATCTCTATCATCATGGGATTTACCTGATCACAAAGAATATTAAAAATGCATGGCTTTATCTAAATATTAATATTGTGGTTCAGCTGGCTTTATGCCTGTATGTGCTTTTATGGCAAAGAAAAGTTATTAGTCATGGTGACTGCATCCTGCTTCCTTCCTAAGGAGAATGAGGCACAGCTGCCTCAAGTCCACAGGCTGAGTACAGAGGAGGCCAATCCCTGCATTCACGGCAATTTATGTATGAAAGTGTGTGATAAAGCAGAGGATCCCTTCAGTAGCATAGTCTAATCTCAGCTGCTATATGGCTTTGAAATTCATTGGCTATTGCATCTTCTTCCTTCATTGTGCAGCAGTAGGTAAGAAAATATTGGAGAGTTCAGAAATTCCGTTGTATAAGGGCAGGGGAAGGTAGGAGTAGAGAGAGTGGACTTCAGCTGGGGAAACCTCTGAGGGGCTGCTTCTCATGCAACATGACAACTCTTCACTGGCAATGACATGTTCCATTTTGTGAAGGGCTGAGGAAAAAAGACTTAGCTACCACAACTGGAGGACAGGAGCTCTACATGTGCTCGTGCTTCTGCACTTTTGAAAAGACTGGAATTTTTCCAAATCGGGAAGCAATCACAAACTAAATCAAGGATAAATAGGTGCATAAGAGCCTAGTGACTAGGCTTCTCTCAAACTGATATCTGAAGAAAAGAACCATGATGTGATTAAACTACCTGAGGCATGATTTACTGTAAAAAGGCAGCCTTTGGCAAGTCATCAAAGATGTTCCTCTGCTTTCTTTGCATTTCTAAGTGTGTAGCTGTAATGATGAGGAATGGAGATTCTGAAGGCTTATTTTCCCTCTGTATATTCCCCGTTGAGTTCTGAAAGGTAGCAGTAAAGTACTCAGTTAACATCTCGCTCTTTCTCAGTCCCACTAATGAACAGACTGTCTACTTAACAAGTAATGGCCACTTAAGAATCAAGTGATTGTGCTTCGTGGCAAAGTACTATTTTAATTCTACCAGCGAGAAGTTTCTTGGCATGTCTATTCTGCTAATCTAAATAAATTTTCCAGCCTTCCTTGACAGTAGAGAGAACAGTGGTGAAAGGTAACAAGCTCTTAAGTAGTGCTTAAATGTCATACCTCTGTAATAGGAAAGTAGCAGCCCAAGGGATCTGACTACAGAACTGTCAATTTACTACAGAAATAGCTTCTACAGTTTATCTTCATTGTTAAGACTCATCTCAGCTGTAGACTACAATATTTCTTAACCACAAATTAATACAGTGCTCAAATTCAGATGAATCTTAGTGCTGATATATTTGAAAAGATACCTTTCAAACAGCTTTTTTCTTGTTTTTATTATTTTATTATTTTATTATTTGCTTGGTTTTAGTAGAACTAAACCCAAGTTATCATGTTTCATATAGATTTGCTTTTATAACTGTTGATGGTTAGTTTTCATAAAGGTCTTTAAAAATTAGTTCACTGACAAAAGATGAATTCATAATAATCCCAACAAACATTTAACATCCTGTAACTATGAACCCCCATGTCTTCAGCTCAAAAAGAGTTTATATTAATAGGTAAAACTAATCCATACTGAGAAGATAATGCAAAGACAATTGCAGTAGTGACCTAGCATCCCTAACATCAATTAAAGAAACTGCTAATGTTAATTCCAATGAAAATATATTTTGAGTGCTGAAGGGTAGGATAACAAGAAAAGCAACAACAGAACTTCTAGTTGAGTATTAAATACCACTTTAGATAAAGTGATGGGAGTAACTTGGAAAGCAAGAGTTGGCGAAAGAAAATGAGCAATGACACACAGAGAGAACTAGATAAAACGTAAATCTTCAATATAGTTTATCAGTAAGTATCATTTCCCAAGGACGGAGGCACTCAGTCACAGGATAACAGAGGAGACAATAACTTTCAGAGTCCTCTTGTAGGCTGTGCTTGTGTTAATACCCGCTGCATAAATGCTTCCTCTGAGTTCCACAGGATGTATGCTTCTTAGCTGAATCCTGGTCTTCTATATCATAAACTCACAGACCTTAATACATCAGAAATTTATAGGACTCCTTGTCATTATCAATTTCTAGCTGTCTGCCTTGTCCAAAGGCACAGATAGAGTAGAAGAAATATTCTGTAGGAAATGTGGGTTTATAGCTGAAACCGATTTGAGCCAAAATCACTTAAAGTCTTCAAATCATAACACTTAAGAACTTTAAATCACACAGTCAGAGCCAGCAAGTGTAACACCTGGGCTCTTTTATGACTTCCATAATCTCTATATATTTACACTGGCTTGCCTATCTATCTACACTGAGTGTAAACCTCGCCATTTAGTGAAGTCTGAAAACTGTCAATCCAATTCTTTAGTCTCAGCCTATTATCTGTTTTCCTTTTGTAAAGCTAAAATGTGTACATGCAAATAAATATAGGTTGCAATTATCTGACACAACAGGGAATGCTAGATAGTTTTTGTTGTTGTTGTTTTGTTGTTTTTTTTTTGTTGTTGTTTTGTTTTTTAATGTGAGCTTTTCCATTTTAAAAAACCTTACATTAGTTAAGGAATGCTTTTTATCAATTCCCCAGGAAAGAAAATTATCACTATTATTTTTTCCTGTGTGTTCTTATTTGTGGAGCTGAATGACTTGTGACATAGGAGAGAGGAAAATACCTTGGACTCAAACACCAAACACTGTCCTAAATTCTCAGCAATGGGAATGTTCTTCAGACATCTACAGAGTAATGGCTAGTGATCTAGTTATCTACTGAATTTCAAGCTTCAGCAATTAAATTTTAGCAGATACCTGAGATACCGGCTATCCCATCCTTCTCAGAATGGATAAGGAATATCCCTGAGGATTTTTCAAGCCTGTGAAGCAGGTTTTTACACATCAGGAAAACATAAAGTTTTTCTCACGATGAATAAGAATTAAACTGGGTAGTCACAGAGCAGTTGTGGAAATGCAGACTAGGAAGGTCTAAAACCAGAAAGAGGGCATTGTGGGTGGAAAAATGACTTGCAGTAGTATGGACTTAACTTTAATATCAGAATAATCAAAGATAAAACAAAAATAAAAATAAAAATCAGCATTGATTTTCCAATTTAATGGTATTTAGCTCAAAATAAATGCTCTAGGGATGAGTTTAAACAGATAACTGGACACCTGCTGTTGTTTGACTTTAGTATCAGTCTGTAAAACAAATTTTGGCCATTGTAGAAAGGTGTAATGTAAAGACATGGTGGTAGCAATGAAGCTCTAGAAGCAAGAGCTGTCTTTACCAACCTTTGATACCATCAGGTTTATTACTGTAATTTTTCATTGCACCTCAGCATGACTGGTTGTTTCTTTTCTTCTGACAGGCAAATTTAGTCTGGCTGCTGGTGACAATCTGTGGTGATATTTGTGAATGAAATCTGTTACTCTTACTGAAACCAATATTTGCTGGAGAGTTCTATCAGATAAATCCTTTTGCCTATGCTGTTGTTTGGTGGTTGGGCCTTGGAATAAGCTCTCCAGGGCAATGGTCACAGCCTCAAGCTGCTGGCATTCAAGGAGTGTTTGGAGAATGCCCTCAAGCATAGGGTTTGCATTTTGAGTGGTCCTATGTGGAGACAGAAGCTGGACTTGGTGATCTTTACGGATTCCTCAGAAGACTCTATGCTTCTATAAACCTATTTGTATAGCAGCATAGGTCTGTTCACAACAGTTAATGATTTCAAGGTCAGCTCCTGCAAGGCATCAATTGTCCTTTGGGTATATTGAATACTGAGTCCTTATCACTTAGGTCAAAAAGCAGGAGGAGAGATTAAAGCAAACACAACAGCTGCCCAGTAGATAAGTTTATGTGAAGTGTCACCCAGAAAACACCGATTAAATCTATGAAAATTTGAATTCACTGTTAGACTTCTGTCCTTTTTGTGATCTTCCCGCACCAAACAAATCACTGGAGAGGTGACAGCCATCACACAGCTCACTCACACTGTGACTGCTGAGCTAAATCTGCCTCAGAGCAGGCTGCCCAAGTCTTTGGTGTGTTTTGTGGCAAGGAATTGGTCAGCAAAGCTTGCAGCCTGAAATTCCTAAGCTGGCTAGCTGAAAATCAGTGCATGTCACCATGTGCAATCGTAGGCAACAAGTAGAAACACAGGCTTCTCTTGAAAAATAAGAATGTTGGGTTTTGTTGTTGCTTTTTGTTAGATTTTTGGTCACATTTAGTTTTGTTTGTTTGTTTGTTTGTTTGTTTGAGGCTCTCTTAAAAGACTGATTTTTCAAGCATTGTGATTAGGAAGTTAAGCACACTCTGCCACAGCAAATAAATGGAAAACTGATGGATAGTATTCAACTGATGTTCCAGTAACTGTTTGGAAAACTACTCCCCTCCCCTCCCCACACCAAGGCTCCTAAAAAAAATTAGCAGAAGAGACACTTGAAGACACAGATCTATTGGAGCTATTCCTTAGAGAAGAATTGCATACTGAAATTTGACTTCACAAAGAGTATAATGGATGTTTGTAATTCTTCAGTCTGTTTGACCAAAACAAACCTCTGGAAAGGGATAAAAGCACTGCACTAAACTTACTTTCACTTGCTGATACATTTGTTTTGCTTTTAAAACAGTAGACGTAGTAAGTATTCTTTTAAGTGACCAAATAAATGGATAGGCAAGCAGAAGGTTTGATCAAATCTGAAGAAATGAAGCGTGTGCATGATTTTCGTTCACTTTTAGATAGTTATTCTTTGATATGGTTATTATAATTCTAAATTGTACTGGGAAATTCAATTACTTCTATCTAAGGTCATGAAAATCTATTAGTAGCAAGATATAGAAAGAGAGAGAAAAAAAAAAAAAAACAACTTGCTTTTCTGCTTAGATGCTAAATATTGTTGAAATTATTTACCTTTGTAATCCTAATGTAGAACTCAGATTATCCAAGAAGGCAAAAAAAGATCTACTGAAGTGAGAGGATAAGAGATCAATTATTAAAAAAAAAAAAAAAAAAAAACCTTCATTCTTTACTATAGGTTTGTATGGCTGTATGGAGAAAAACTGTAGATTGTACCGCTCCTATTAATGTCATATACTTACTATTCTTCACAGAAAAATATACTACTTTTTTTTTTTTTTTTTTTTTTTTTTTTTTTTTTTTGTGATGCTGAAGTATAAGAAATTCAGAGAAGATTTCTTGCTGATAGCAGCATGGGTCTCATTTACTGGAACTTTGAGAAAACAACGTTTCATGTCCTTTATTTTTCTGTAAATGTCAGTTAAATGTCCCTAGATATTTACTGGATTATAGCCAAAAGATTTTTTTAAAGGTACAGTTACTTCCATTGACCTACCTGTGTTCTTCTGTAATCTCCCTCTCTAACATTCTGCTCTCCTACAGCAGCAACTTAAAAGATGTAAAAAGATACTGTATCAATTTAAAAAATATTATGAATAGTTCTTTCTAATGGTTGTAAACAGTATCTGAGAAACAACGTTTACTTAAAACTGCAAACTAGATAAAACGTAACTTTTTCTATTTTATGCAATTCTTTTACCATCTAAAGCTAAACTGACCCTTTGGGATAGCGCAAGCCTTACTTAGATTTCAGTCTGATTTCTTTCCTTATTTTCACCCATCAAAATGTACTTTTAAAAACACTCAGCATTATGCTAAAGGATTGCACATCCATTTAAACTGTTTACAAAACATACTGTCTAGCAAAAATAATGGTAAAAGATGACTCTGGGATGTATCTATCAACATTTTACTATAAACAAAGGCTCTTAAAGGACTCCACAGTTCTCAGTCATAGGAACAGGGCTTTTAACTCCCCTGAAGTCCCTCAAGTATTCGCTGAGACTTAAGGGCATGAGCAGCAGCATGAATGGCAATAACTTAATTCACAGCTGATCTCAGTCATTGCTAATGGGAAGTTGGATAAGATAAAGCATTAGCGTATTTTCATCTGTTAGAATACACAGTGTTTCATTTAGCATCTCTCTCTGGGGAGGCAAAATAGGAAGGACAGCTTCTAGCATTTGCTCATTTGGCTTGCTGACTGAGTCACTCTCAAATTGTCTGCAAATGGAAGTGGTTATTTAAGCGCATGCCTGATCTGTTTGCAAATGTGACCCTTAGCTGGGACTTCACTTGCAGGTTAATGGCACGCTGATGTTAATGGAAACTGTTCATACACTGCAAAGCCAAACTTTTCAGGTTAAGACAAACTAGCAGTTGTTCACATTTAGAAAGCTGTCTTTGCAGCTAGAGGAGACAAGTCGTTTCCTCTCTCATTGTGACAGTAATTATATATCATTAGGTGCTTACAACTTGAGAATAATTGCGAATACAATTGTGCATTCAAGTCCAACTCATCTTTATTTAATTTTTAAAACGACCTGATCTGACTTCCAGCAGGACTGCAGGCTCATCGTGTGCCCATTTAGGGCATGAAAAAGGGGATTGCAGTGAAAAAAATATTTCACTTGCGGTTCTTATTCTTCAAAGTACTGCTTATTTTGGAATTTGTCTATGGTAATACAAGAAGGAAGAAGCTTTTTGGGCTTAAAAAAAAAAGTGCTAAATGGCCCTCTGGAGTCTCTCATTGTACTTCAGAGTTCCTGTAAAGTGCTGGTAAGTCTTAAGAGCAAGGTTTTTGTGAATGTTAGCTATTTTCCTCACATTTTCCTTATATTCTATATGCCTAAATTGATCAATGTTCAGCAGAGCAACATGAAATTCTCCAGAATTAGGCAGCTTTTGACGAAACCCTAAATATTTTGCGTAGTGCAAGTGTTTATCCTAGTAATGGGAATACAGTTCCTTAGATGAAAACCACCTGCAATTGATTGCAGGCTCCACCTAGGGGATTGGTTAAGTGTGAAAAGTGTTTACTTTTTATTATTATTATTATTATTATTATTATTTTAACTGAGAGCTATAAAGCATCTCCAATCCTTTTCATAGCTATCTTTCTATTCAGTCATTTCTGGATACTTTTCATCAACACTGACAGATGCTAATCAAATATTTTATTTTTGATAATAAAATCAGATGGCTCTTTTATTATCACAGTTATTCAATAGAAATTTTGGATGTATTTTCAATATAAAGGAATAATCCTCATGTAAGGAACAAAATGTAGACAGAAGCTTTCCACAGATGCTGATATTTTAACACATTTGATTGTGCATGGGACTGAAGATGCTAAGAGCTTATTGATTAATAAAGCAATTTCAAGATATTATCCACCTACTGTACCTTGAATTTTGGTACTGCTGCCCCTGCCTTGTAATGTATTTTTTTAAATATCCGTGGTGCATTAGCTCTAAAGAATGATTTATTCTAATTTTCCATACACTACTTATCTTTAAGTTCATGTTCTTTAGAAATCTATGGTTTTCTCAATACTAGTCTCTTTTGCACAATGGCTTTTTACAAAGAAACTACGTGAAAGAAAAGATAACTAGAAAATAAATCAGAAAAGAAACACAGTGACTGCCAAATACTATTTCTGTTATGTACTACTAATAATGCACAAAAGTACTTCATTTTTCCCCTTTGAAATCAGGTGTGAATTCCGCTAAATGAAAAATGTAGTGTGGAAAAAATATACTAGTGATAAGAACCTTTCACTCCCATTGAGTCTTCAAGGATATGTTGAAGTATCATGCTAAGTTAGCTTCTCTTCATTTTTTTTCAGAGGGAAACCTTTCCCACTAAGAAACTTTTTTTTTTTTTTTTTTTTAAGTTTCTGTTTGCCTATTATTTTCAAGAAAATGTAAATGTAAACATATTGTATGCTGTGTGTTGTGTTTTACAACTTATGCTATGTACTTGGACAGACTGACATTTTTTGGCTATTAGTAGTGTAGCCAAAAAAAAAAAAAAAAAAAGTATATGTAAAAGAGAGAGCTTGTGTGCTACCCACAATTGTATGTACCACAACAACAGCTGTTGGAATTAGGGAGCGACATGGAATCATAGAATCACTAAGATTGGAAAAGACCCACAGGATCATCCAGTCCAACCATTCATCCATCATAGCTGACAAATAAACAGGTTACACTGGAAAAAATCTGTTCTGTGTGTCCACAAATCTGGGACAGGAGAAATGAATCCATTTTGTGACAAGTGGGACCTGGATTAAATGTAAGGGAATGCTTCTAACGGTATCATGTAGAATCACGTGGAATCAATAGAAAGAGTCAGACAGAGAGATTTTCCCATATGGAAACTCTAAGGTGCAATAGGGCCTCACAGGTTGGGAAGGACCCTGATACAAGGAGTAGTGAAGTAGAGGCGACCAAATGATGGCTTAAGGATGAATTTGGTCCTGTGGTTCCAGATTACTGTGGAGTGGTAGGAAAGATCTCTACAGTTCTAGAGTTCCTTCATTTTGCCAACAACCAGCACAGCTAAGGTGACTGTGTGCTCTTTGTGAATGTTGACTAGAACGCCAGAATGACCAAGCCAGAGAGGAAGTTATACCATGTGTGAAAGAAGTCATATTCAGAGAGTTTCTATCAATAGCCTAAGCTTCTTTCACAGTGTAGCAGAAATGCTAAGTCGCAGCCTGAGCCAGTGATTGAGCACCTGGTAGGAAGGCAGAGCCAACTCAGGGGAGCAAGCAATGCAGCTGAGGGATTGGAACAGATGGAGCCAGGATGCACCCCTTCCCAGATCTCACTGAAGGGTAGGTAGTGAAGGTGAGGGCTTTTCATCTTGAGATCTCTGCTTATATGAAAACTTTATAGGCATCCTGAAGGTAAGCAGCTTCTTTCTCTTATCTCTGTGACCACTGCTGTCACTTCTGAGTGAATTCTCACTCTCTGTGGCCTGGGATCTTGTTGTTCTGCTGTCTTGTGCTTTCCATTGCATTACACAAAATTTCCAAAGCAAAGCCACTGAAGAACTATGTTTCAAGTGAAAATTGCATTCAGAGCATTAAATCAGTTCTACGGAAACCTAAGACATAAACTCACTTTGAAAATTTGACTTTTCTATTTGCTAAAAATGTTAGGGGAAAATTGCTTATCTGTCTTGAGCACTGTAGTCTCTAAATGTGTAATAGCTTTTTAAATGTTAAAATTACTCCACGCTGTGCAGGTTTTTTTAATTTACTTCTTGTTCTTATATATTAACCACAGTCTTGGGTTCGCTTTCTTATTCAGCCTGTAAAGCAGAGCAGCGTATTGACTAAAATCTATTGTCATGGCCAGGTTGAGTGGAGGGCTGAATAGAATTATTGATTGGGACTTCATTGGCAAGAGCTAAGGTTCAGTGCAGAATATCAGCAAATGGAAAGCTTAACTTCTGAGATTAACTTCAGCATTGCAGTAGCTGTCAGTATGTTACCATGGAAGCGTGTTTGAGATGGAAAAACTCAGCTGCAGAGAGGGAATTAACTCTCACAACATGGCTAGAGATAACTTTTACAATGGTAAACTCCTATAGCGTTCCTCTTTTATAAAATTCACCAGAGACTGTAAATCTAGACCAGTATTTCATGATTTGCCTCATTTGCGATAATTCACCAGTTGTCTACAGAATTGAGTTTGCTCTATACAATAGATCTCATGAAGAGACTCAGATTTAGGCCAGATTAGTAGAAACTTCAAATACTAAATAACAAAGAAAAAAAGCAACAGCCATGAAATGCCAATATAATTGGCAAAACATTTAGTGCAGGAAGGTAGACAATGAATGCATGGAAGAGAAGCACAAGGTGTTTTTGTCATTTTTATTTCTGTCTACTTTTTCATCATAAAGCAGTTGGCTTTGATTCCAGAGATGTATATTTCAGGAGCCCTAATACTTAAGTTTAAACCAAAAATGAATAGAGTTTTATATATTTATAAAAGGAAGATGTATAGTTGAAATCTTTTCTTCAAAAGCACAGTAAGAGCTAGGCTTAAGGTGCCTTGAGGTAGATCCACTACCAGTTTAAGGGAATTCTGAAACTGTCTCTAAAATGTTAAGACACACCTAAAATGCCATTCCATAAAGATGTTACTGGAAAAGGCAGTTTTGAGGGGTACTGGTATACTCCATTACTCATGTGTCATTCAGAAAATGTACTCACATTCAGTTCTCTTTGGAAGGTGTCGAGCATCCATCTTTCAGCATTGTTGTGGCACACTAGACCTCTGGTAATCTCTAAATCTATAATTTAATTCTCTGAGTGCTTAGTCAAGGGACTTGAAAACAACCCGCACTTAAGGGAAACAATTTCCCCTTGTACACTGCTCTCCAACACGTTCTGTTGGAAGAGTGGAAAGGCAGTCTGTGATTTACTACATATATTAACCTACAGATTACAAAACGCAGAATATGTTGAATATGTTTGAACAGCACTTACTCTTCCAGTGTTAGCTAGCTTTTCGTATTCTCCTCTTTATCTCTGTTTTCATATGTGGTGAATGAATTCCCACTGGCTGTATGTCAGAGCTGAAATCCGGTTAAAAACTAGCAAGTTTAATGGAAAGGACTGAAATGAAATGCTTGTTTTCCATCAAATAATGAAGAGTGCACATTCTATCAGCCTGTGCTAATAGAGATAGAAAAATACAGTCATCAATAAACTCAGCAATGTGTATATTGGAAGATTTTCTCTTGTTTATAAATTATGCTATGTGTTTTCTTGCCTGACCTAAAAAAAAAAATAAAAATAAAAATAAAGCTTATGTAGCTACAAAGAAGTCTTTAATTGCATTAATATCTTTATTAACAGCAACTGAGCTAGGCAATCCATTGGCAAAGACAAATGAGTCACAAGCATAAGCAACTGGAAAAAGGAAATAAGAAAAAAATAGACACATAAATTGATTTCTCTTTCTGCAACACAAGTAAGAGAAAATAGTTGTCAATTGTTGAGATGTTTTGTAACTTCATGAATTTCTTTGTACCCAACTTGTCCCTGTTCTGCTGTTTCATTCCATTGACACTGAGTCTCATAAAGCTGTGTCAAGGGTTCTTGTGGAGAACAGCATTATCTGTTTCTTGGAACTGAGGATGAACTATCTGGCTGACTGGTGCTGAGACTGACATATCTTAATTAAATCCCAGGTCATATCTAGAATTACTGGAGGTCATCTAAAGCAACCTCCTGCTTGAAGCCAGCATTACTGTTGATCCTGAGTAAGCCATGGTTATATTTAGTCAGATCTTCACAACTTCCAACAAAGGCATATCTTTTGCACAACTTTGCTGTGTTACTTTACTACTGAAAAAGGTTTTCTGACTCTCAACCTTACAAACAACAATTTATGGCTGCTGCATCTGGTTGTTTAGATCTATCAAGAAGAGTTTGGCCTCTTCGTGTTTGCTGTCATCCTTAAGTAGCTGTATACACTCCTTAGCCTCCTCTCAGCAGACCACCTCCCTCTGGCTTCCTGTCAGCCCACATGCCCACGGATTCTGATCATTGCTGTAACTCCCTGCAGAACCTCCTCTTGATTCTCCACATAACATTCCAACTGAGGCATTCAGGACTGGAGGCAGTATTTAAGGACAGCCTCACCAGAAAAATCAGAGAGAGATGATAGTCCTCCCAAGTCTTCTGACTGTCCTCTTCTTAATGTAGTCAAGTGTTTAATTTGCCTAATTTGAAAAGACAGCCTAATTTATCAAATGCTAGATTTAATAGGTGCTGAAGAGACTGGCTGTGGATAACAAGAAAAGAGCTGCAAAAATGTTGGGTGAATGATAGGTGAGATGTCAGTTTGGGAACAGGAGATTGGGTTTGGCAGGATTTCAGCTAGATGGAGAAATCACAAGAGTGATTTCTATAGTTGAATGGTTAAAGGAAAAGGGGAGGTATGAAGCAGAACTGAGGAAACTAAGGAATTCACTTCAATATGTTGTTAGTTCTTCAGTAAGAATTTTCCTAAGGTTACTATTTAACTTCAGAGACTTCAGTTCATAATATGAACATGCAAACAAAAAAGGTTAGCAAATGCATTCTTACACTGAAAATATATTGTGAGAGTTTTAGCTTTTATTACCTGAGAACAAATCATTAGAATGAACACATTTAGTATTATGTCATTTTAATAAATCCACAAACTGCATGATTTTAAGTGGCTGTCTGTTTTGTGGTATTCTATTTCTGCATTCTCCTGAGTAGTGCTTCTGGAAATAGTAGTAAAATCAAATCTTAACAGAGTAATATAAATCTGTAGAAAGAGTGGTATGTCAATGGTAGAGAGCTGCATAGCATTTGGTGCCTTGATTGTGGTTCTGAAGTATACGGGTTCCAGGGGTGTTGGTACAAGAAACAAACGGAGAGACAGAGAAGTTTGACGTCTATGAAGGAATGCTTGTGGTGTAAGGTCACACATCTGAGTCAGAAATCTCCATGGGTTGTGGGCTTTTTGTTTTTGTGTTTTAATTGATACTGAGATATTCAATTGTCACTGATAAAGATGGATGAGGAAAGACACTTTTGACTAGTAAACTTTCTTGCTTGCTGAGGACTGCAAGGAAAGAGTGAGGCACATTGCGTTATCTGAAAATAACAGAATATATAAAAAGATCTCCTCTCTTTATTCTTTTTTACATTTGTTACCTACTCAGATAAAATGATCAACATCAAGACTAACAACAGTCAGAACAATAGCAGGGGAAGAAATGTGGAAATGTGACATTTGGCTGTGTGATAATTCATTTCATAGTTTATCTTCAGCATTATGCCTAATTTTATACCAGGCAGAAATCCATTCAGGTCTGTGACATTTCAAAAGCCAAGTCTAACTTGTGGATATGCAGTGTTAAATCACTGATGTTGCATGGGCAAGTTGTTATATTTTTTCCACTTTTTTCAATGAAAAAAATCCTAATTTTTAGCTTGAAAACTAGTAAGATTTGAAAGCTGATAAGAGGCCCCTTCAAACTAGGAAGATTAGAAGTATGGCACAGTACTACATTCTGTTTTAATAAATAAATGCTTGGCCTTTATCTTTGGTGTCAGATCACACCAATAGAGATTCAAAATAAAACCCAAGCTCTCATTAAATGCTAGCATATAAGTATAATGCCTCCTTCTTACTGTTTCTGTGGGAGATGTGTGTGCTGGCAGTACATATGTGTTCTTTGTTTTTCCACATTGTACTGAAGTGTCAAGAGTTCTTGTAACAAAGAAGCATAGAAAATTTTCTCTAGGATATTCTACCCTCTTCTCAAGAGGATACATCTACCCTCTTGGCACAGATCTTTGGCAAATCTGCGTTTACAGAGCTAACTATCCCAGAGGAAAACTTGAATAAGCAGTTCTTGATATGACAAGTCTGGCTCCAACTGAGCACTGGGGTCAGCAAGGAAAGTTCTAATGCAGAAGTGTTCCCAATTCTGCTCTGTTGTTGTTGTTGCTGTTGTCATAGTCTCACTTACCCACTTGAAGCCTCCAGAATGTTAATGAGGTACTTGTGCATGGTAACTCAGGGTGTTGAGCTGTTTGAGGTGGTTGCAGAGTATTCTTAGTCTTCATTTACATCCAGCCAAGAGCTGCAGTAAATAGTGTACGTGGCATTGAGCGTATTAGTTCATGTTTAGAAAATGTAAGGAAACTAAGTTTTTCTACCAAATCTCATACTTCGATGATAGAGAGTTAGAAATCTTATACTAACAACAACTGGAGACGCTCAGAGATGCAAGATTTTGTTTCCTCCAACTGAGTTATATTTTCTTTTCCTATTGCCAAACCCTTCATTATAAACAAGACAACTTTATGCAAAATATTGTCTAAGCAAACAGAAGCCAGAGGGAGCCTCCTAAGACAAGAAAACAAAGAAACACTTTAAAAGAAGGTTACTCAAGAGAAATAAGGTAAGAGTGGACAAGAAACAGTTTCATCACCTTTACAAAAAGGCTCTAAAGGGGAATTATGAGGCAGGACTGAGTGAGGGCAAAGAGGTGATATTAGACGTTTAGATAACTCCTGCTTCTCCTTCAAGACAGCGGGGAAGAGAAAGAGCTAGAAGTGCGAAAGAGAGAGAAGAATGAAAGCAGTGTACCCTAGTGGCCACAAAGGCTAGTAGGATTCTGGAGTGCATTAAAAGGAGTGTGGCCAATAGGTCAAGGGTGGTGATTCTCCTCCTCTGCTCTGCTCTGGTCAGGCCTCACCTGGAGTACTGTATCCAGTTCTGAGCTTCCTGGTAGAAAAAAAGACAGGGATCTCCTGGAAAGAATTCAGCAGAGGGCCACAAAGATGAATGTATAATCAATGAATATACAGTTGTTATAATTAAGAAATATCCAGGAAACTTAGGCTAAGTAAGATTATTGCAACAGAAGAATAATAAATGGAAAGTGCTTACCAATGTTGTAAGCTCATAATATTCTCCAGGAGAAGTGATCTCCAAGGAGAGATCCTTCCTCAGTGACAGTCAGCCCTTAAATGGGATCTAGGAGAGGTGAAACCAGGCTCTACCCCTTCTGGTAGCACAGGTGAATTACCTTCACCTATGCTCCTGTGGCTGACTCATTGCTTGCCTCAGATGGTCAATCAGAGGTTCAGGCTGTGATTCAGC
Source organism: Chrysolophus pictus (assembly GCA_037305975.1). Taxonomy (NCBI): domain Eukaryota; kingdom Metazoa; phylum Chordata; class Aves; order Galliformes; family Phasianidae; genus Chrysolophus; species Chrysolophus pictus. Next base: position 16,884,203 of record CM074577.1, on the reverse strand, counting down.
AGTTCCCATACAATGATAAAGGCCTGGAGCATCTCCCTTACGAGGAAAGGCTGAGTGAATTGGGCCTTTCTCAGCCTTGAGAAAAGAAGACTTAGAGGGGATCTAATCAATGTCTATAAGTATCTTGAGCGTGGGAGGCAAAGAGATATGGCTAATCTCTTTTCAGCAGTCTGTGGGGACAGGCTGAAAGGAAACCGCCATAAACTGGAGTTAGCTAATTACACACCAGTATGCAAAGGAACTTCTTCACAGTCCAGGAGTACTGGACTAGGCTGTCTAGGGAGGTTGTGGATTCTCCTCTGGAAGTATTAAAGATCCACCTGGATGCCTAGCTGTGCAGCCTGCTGTAGGGAGCCTGCTTTGCAGTGGGGCTGTACTCAATCCCTAGAGCTCCCTTCCAGCCCCTACAATTCTGTGAAAATGAAGTAGCCTTGTCGACAACTTCCTGGTGCAACTGAAGACTGGGTGATTTTAAATTTTTACTCTATCCAGCAAGAAAAGGCAGCATTGTATCCCCTGAAATTAGCTGCTGTCTTTGAGTGTAATTTATCTGACCCAGATCTTATGAAGTCTATTAGTTCTTTTTCAATAGGAGAAGAACGCACAAGTGGATAGTGATTTATCATTACTAACAAAGAATATATGGCAGAACAGGAATAGCAAGTGGATTTTGTCTAAATGGTACAGGCTGAAGGTATATTGTTATGAGCTGAAACTCAGTAGGAGCTTTCTGCAAGTGAAACAGTACTCAGACCTTTAGAGTTTCTTATTCTCTTCTTTTCAGAAACTGATACAGATGGCTGTTAAATTTTTTATTTTTTTTTAATTTTTTTCCCAATGTTGGTAGTGTTCCAGGATAGAAACTGAAACATCTCCTTTCAGAAGGATTATAGTCTGTATACAGAGGGTTGGGAATACATGTCTGAATGTTGCTGACAAACCACACACCGTATCTAATACTATAAATATTGCATAGAGTCCAAATTGATTTTGGTACTTCTGGTTTTAATGAGTTTGTACTAACTGAATAAATTTGGAAGGGAAACTTCTTTTTACTGTGAAACAACTTGCAGGGGAAGCAGTGGGAATTAGGTTGAGGGAAAGAATCAAAGCCAGTGAAAATCGTCCAATGAGGATGCTTAATGAGGAACCTATTTCTTCCGTGAGCTGGTAAGGCTTTACAGTGTGAGAAGGAGGACTTTGTGATCTAGCAGTAGCTCATGTATTAAACCAGAGACAAGCAAACTGTCAAATGGATCGGGCAATCAGCACACGTCAGCTATTAATCTTTGAAAGTCTTCTCACATGGAAGTCAATTTTACATATGCAGATATGCTCTTTTATATACATAAAACATTATCAGAGTTATCTAATGAGAAGAAGATATAGCTCCTTCAGGTTGTTTCTGCTTGGGAGGGATCAGCAAGGTTAGTTCAAGACTTGGGACGTGACCTTGAACAGCTCTTGTTTCATTTGTGCTAGCAGAAAGGGCTGCCCTCTCATTTGCCTGTCAGCATTCTTTCCCTATGTTTTCTTGCAAGTATGTCTATGCCTTCCCTGTACATTGCTGATCCAAATTCTGTCTTACCTCCTTGTCTTCCTGGACTGTCTTGAGGATGGCCTTGTAGCTGCAGCTTCACTTGGATAGTCTGGGATCACCCTGGGACCCAATTTGCACATTATTTTAGTCTAAGATCTCATCCATAATACACAGCTTATAAAATGCAGCTGTGGACATTTGCTTTTAAAACTACAGGCATTGATATTTTTGTTATGAATAACAGAAGAGCATCAGGCCATGGAGTTCAACGTGCTTGTATGCTAGGAGTGACTTTGCAGTCCTTACCCCCCAACAAAGATATATGGTAATGATGGCTGGTTATATTACTGACCTTTGGGTACTAGGATGCTATTTTTTTGCTGTTATCATACTACAGAGTTGCCCTTCATTCTTGTTAGACCTGAAAGTAAGCTGTTTACTAGTATTGTGAAAGAGTTTCAAGGGTTCTCAAACTGGAGTAGACAGAGTGCTTATTCTTACCAAGGGAAACGAGATATGAAGTACTAGAATTGGTGATATTTCCCCAAAGGACTATATGTAAAGTGACTTCCAACATTCTGCAAAGAAGTTTGCAGTATGTATTATTTATTGGTGCACAGAAGCAACAATTTTCATTTAAGATTCTTTTCACAATAAAGATGTAACAAATTCCAATATATATTCTGAAATAAATGTGCTGAGATTTTTTTTTTTTTTCCAGGAGACAGATTCCCTTTCTTCTTTATTTTCAATATCTAAAAGAAATAGTGTTCTCCTACCTTAGTTCATTTTATTGTCCCTTAGATACTCCGTATTGATTCGCGTTTTTGCCACTGACTTCCCAACCAGATTTCGTAATAAAATTTAAGCCAGAGTAAAATATTTCTCTGCATAAATAACAGGAACTGAAATTAAATAATTTTAGTAGCATCTACATAGTGCATGACTGCATTTTGTTATACATATAACATCTACGTTTAAGTATTCTTCAGCAAAATGGAAGGTCTAAAGGGAGTAAAACAATTTCTATTACTAATTGTTTTCAAACTGTCTGCAGATCTGCATGAGATCTTGCAACTATAACTTCACTAACAGGAGCTATCAATGAAGGTACCTTGGTGGAGATAAAGCATAAGTTAAATTCAACAGAAGTCAGTTGAGTCTGTGGAAATTGTGCTTATGTAGACGTATGGCTCCGTGCTATTAACTTTCACTGTCTGTCATCCTTTGGCATACAATATATGTAAATTAAGTACGTAGTCATAATTTTTGTTAATATTCACCATTGTTTTTTCTCACCTGCTACATGTAAAGGAACACAAACATATCATCAGCCTTCTTCAGCTTTTTCTAAAATGTTCTTTGCTCTTCAGGTAGTAAACAAAATTACTTCCTTCACATGCCATTGAATGAGATATTGCTTTGTGATTGCTGGCCAATGTACGAGGGGATAAACAACCTCACAGAGCTTCCCTTCAGCTCAGTGGTGTAAATGTTCAGTGGATTGCTATAGCAACCAAATTGAAGAATTCACTAGTTTCTCCCGCTGGCATCTCTTAAATTACTCTGTATTTTGGAGGAGAAGGAGATGGATTTGGTTCTTGTTCAGTGACGAATTAGGAAAGAAAAACTAGGCCCTTTGACATTATTCCACTTGGGTCTGTATGTGTAAGTGCTACCAAACTCAGGGCAATCAAGAGTCCTGTGACTCTGCTGCTGCCTAACACTGATAACCAGAGATAACTACTGTTGGGAAAATCCTACATTTTGGAAAAGCCCAAGCAGAAGCAGTTTTGCAGCCCCATAGGAGGAGCTGTGGCTCACAGGAATTACTTGTGCAGCAGAATCTTCTTCTCTGGGGTGGCCTGGCTTGCTTCTGAGGGTGCTCTGCAGCCTTCACACCAGTCTGTCTGGCTCACTGGAAAAATGAAATATTTGAAGTGGTTTGGGAGAACTCCTGTACTCCTGAAACACAATTTTCTCAGTCTAGCATTTTCCCTTAGAGTGGTGTTCGGAAAAAGAAGCAACACAAGCATCTGTTGATTACTCAGTCATTGTTTTCCTCACTGCTTTTTAAAATGCTCATCAACAAGAAGTTCTTGAGGGTGAAGGCATCTTAATGCCGAGACCAGAGAGAGGGGATCAAAACTATCAGTTTGGAAAGTATTTGGGCCTCTCAGCTCAAAAATAAAGCTAAAGGTAAGAGCTTCTGACTGACTTGTATCATACCTCCGCTTTTCTATGAGGAACTAAGATACCAGGCTCTTTAGTGGACCTCGAAGTTGTAGGTGCCTTTATTAGTTAAAAACATTACCCTCTTTCGCTTCTTGTGACTTCAAGGCAAAATCAGAATGAATAGAAGTAATAACTAAACCACAAAGTTTGTAAGTGATCCCATCCTCATTAAAAGTTTTTGAACTCCACATAAAAACTTTTTTACAGCACTAGAGTAATTGGTCTCAAATCTAGATATCAGCATTTAAGAGAAATATATTCGTACAGTTTTATCTTTGTGTAGGTGCAACGACTCTGAATGCATGGCAGCAAGCAGCAGAAAAGCAGAAATCTTCATATGACTGAGCACTGGAAAGTAGCAGATTGCTATGTACAAGACTGATATGAGTTAAACTGCGGCAGACGTGTAGTGTCTACAGCTGATTTGTGAAGCTGTAGCAGTAGGGAGGGAGGCTTTCATTTCAGATGTGGGCAGCTCCATGCTTCTGGGGCTGCTGAGGCCAGGCCATCTCCTGCTGCTTGTTGCCTCATGGTTAGCCATGCGTTAGATCTGATCTTTCCGTGCTTTTCCTTGTGCTTCTTGGAATAATAACAGTTCATGCATTAGCTGACATTGGTGCTTTAAACTATGTCAGGAATCCTCTATCTGCAGAGATTAGGAATGTTATCATCCTTTTGGGGATAACAAGGTTATCCTTGTCATTAGCACAGCAGCTAATCAAAAGACTTGCAAGTGTTTCATTTTATTCTGTTTGTTTGCAGGTAGGAAAAATAAGCGGCTCATTTAAGCAGTCCCAAATGCTCTAAAATATCCTGTTCTATTCTACTTTACCACTTCTGGGGTAAAACAGAATGAAGGGACCTCATCTTGAAGTATTGGTGGGTGGGGCATCCTCCACATTCAGACAACTGCCATATCATTAGGATGGTGCCATCTGAATTTGTCTGAAATCTCCAAATCCTGGTGTTACCTTACTCACCATGCCTGGTGCAATGCATGAGTAAAGTTAGATGCTAGTAGAAAATCCTGCAAATCCAGTGGCACTAGATGTGTGATAAAATATCCACAAATAAAACAATTGAATATATCCGTGAAAACAAAGATGAAACAAAATCGCAGAAAGAAAAGATTGTTTTCTCCACAGAATGCTTCTCCCTTCTTTTGTACCATAAGTATTTGTGAATTGCCTTCCCTCCATCTTCTCACCATTTTCACCAAACGTGGACTGGATTTAGTAATAGATACTTTATTCCTTCTCTGAAACTCCAGACAATATAAATTTAAAGCAAAAATGAAAACACTCTTTTAGGATTTAGTTGGATTAGGGGCTTTTTCACTTCAGTGTGTCGATGTATGTAGAGGCTGTAAATACATGAGTGGGAGAAAGGGTGTTCTCCTTTGTTCTTACCAGAAAATTCACCATACTTTAACTTTAAAGAGCTGCCTTGCTTGCTTGCTCAGTCCTTAATCCACAATAGAAACAGTTTTGAAGTGAATGTACAAATGAAATAGCTCAGCTTCTTTTATGACCGACTGATAAGGGCGTCTGCTACTTTCTCTGATGTACTTGTTTCACATTTACATTCAGAAGTACTGAAAACTTCATTCTAGATTCAGGAGAACTATTAGGACACCCTGGTTGAGAAATGAAAGTGGGAGTTCAGTTTTCTAGTTGTTTAACTATAAATATAACATGAAAAGAATAAGATTTTCTCTCACCCTGGGCAATCAACATATGAAAAAGGGAATCAGGTTTTCACTTGACAACTTCCACAGAGGAAGTTGTTATTAAGTTATCACTTGGGTTGAGATAATACATATACTGTCAGTGCGATCGTTCATTTTACCTGCAGCAGATCTTAAGGAAAAAAATGGTATACTACTGTTTATAGACAGAACTACTCTAGCATTTGTAAGGACTTTTCTGCAAGGACAGTGATTTTTCAGCAGTGTAATTGCAGCATGGGTAAATATTTTCAAGCTATCTCTAATCTTGTTAACATGAGTTAATAGCAAATATTTCAGTATCCGATATGCAACTGTCAGCAACCTTGTGCAGAAGTCTGTGCCACTAGTATATAATATACGAGTTTGCTGTGTGAAGTAGCTTCCCAAGCTTACTTGTGGGACTGTCCAGTTTTGCTCTCAACAGCACCTTTGAATCACATTGAAGATACTGGTTAGAGGTGGGTACAAGCGTCGTGGTATCTTCATCAGATTTATAACTGCTGAATTCCATGCAACCATTTCAGTTAGTATTTTACAGCTTTTGCAAGCTTTTTGCTAATGAAGGACTTTCATGTGATTACAGATCTGTGGAAAGAGTTCTGTTGGAAGAAACAGGATGTCCTAGGTTCACGACATGTTCAAACTATGGTTATGCAGCTGCTCCACTTTCATGCTCATTTCTCTCTTAGGAGATGAGTCTGCTATTTCTTCATCACAGAATCACAGAACTGTAGGGTTTGGAAGGGATCTCTAGAGATTGAGTTCAACTCCCCTGCTAAAGCAGGTTCCCTACTATAGGGAAGTAGAAATCTGGACAGATCTTGAATGTCTCTGTAAGAGGAGACACCACTACCTCTCTGAGCAGCCTGTTCCAGGCTCTGTCACCCTCACAGGAAAGGAGCTTTTCCACATATTTGTGTGAAACTTCCTATGTTCCATTTTTCGGCTGTTGCTCCTTGTCCTATCACTACACACCACTGAAAAAGAGTCTGGCTTCATCCAATTCCCTTCTGCACTTCAGAAATTTTTTAAATGTTGATCAGATCCCTACTGTCTTCTCTTCTGCAGGCTGAGCAGAGCCAGTGTTTGTTTTTTAAAGACTGAAGTGGATACATGAATTAGGAATTGATTTGACACTGTTGGTTCAGTTTGACTATGAGATGGACTACAGGGGCTACAAAAAAAAAAAAAAAAAAAAGCCACAAATACATAAAACTAATTATTATTTTGGCATCTTGGTCATTTTCTTGTTTCCAATAGGTAGGGAATGCATTTCAGCAGCAGATGATTTCTCTGGTGTTTGCCCAGTCTTTTCTTTCTCTGACTCTGCTTCTCAATGAAAGCAAAGTGTTCCATCAAAATGAGTTAAAGTACTACAAGAAAGACTCTTCCTGGGAAGTTGGTTTTGGATGATCTTTCCTTCTAATTAGGCAGCTGAAATCTTGATACACTGTCTGAACTGTAAGTGTTTGATGAAAAGACTAGAAATTTTTTTCTATGCGTTTGTATCTTGTCTCAATTACTGCTATAATAAATACGGTTGTCTAAGAAAAAAAAATCTTGTTTCCACCATGTTTGAAGCTGAAAGACAAAGTGTATATCCACTTTACGATCACTCTATGATCAATATATTTATTACTGAAACACATTTGGGGGTAGTTAATCTGCTAGTAAACGTGTTGCAGCTGAGAGAGATAATTACTGAAGTACTACTACCATCCTGCTAAAAGAAGCTTTGCAGCCTCTTCTAAGCTATATGCTGAGAGCCAAACTGCTGCTGGAGAAGATAAGTGCTGGTTTGATAGATTATCACTGAAGCCTAATGAGCTTAGTAACAATTAGAGAAACCAATTTCAAATGTTAGACTCGTAAATATTAAATTTCCAAAGATACAAGTATGTGATATACTCCTGGACAGACCCTGAAGACTTCCAAGTCTTTGTATGTCCTCAAATTGTACAGGCAACAGTGTTATTTTTTGTTTCTTTGTTCTGAGAGCCTTCTGTGCCTTGAAGACATAATGTTATTATTTAACCTTTTGAAATGCAAATTTTAAGCTCAGAGCATCCTTTAAGTCATTTCTTCAGAGAAATATGCTGAGAAACAGGGACAGCATACAGTTTTACTGAGCATTTGAACTTAGGAGACAAGTAGTATTTTTGACAGGCAGATTCACTACACTGGAAAATAAGAAAATGTTAGTGCAGAAAGAGAACTAAATAACTGAAGAGTGGCAAAACAAGGAACTCAAGAAGTTGGAAGTGAGTTACTAGGCCTTTTATCTTCAGGTCAGTGACTGTAACCCAGGCTAGCTCTGTATTGATAAGCAAGTAATTACTCTTTGCCACCTCTGATGGGTCTGGGGTGCTTTGAATTAAAAATCTGGACTAAAACTTAATGAAAAGCTCTACATGTCACAAAGGAAAAGAAAACCAAGTGCAAACAATTTAAGCAGAAAAAAGACTGAGACTACCTATTAAAATGTGCAAAACTGATTTTATGGGAAGAAAATAACAAATGTGATGTATAACCTAGTCTTGTCAGGAACCCAGGTGTTTCAGTTGTCTGTAATAATGGATTCTATAGATCAAATATTTTAGGTTTTCTCTCCCCCTCTCACTCCCTCTCCATTCCTGTGGTACAGACTCAGACTCCCATCCAGAAGGACTTCATTTAAAATGTTCAGAAGGTCACAGGGATAAAAATCAATGTAATGAGCACTGGTTTCGTTGACTGAAGTTACTTGCCAACTTTGAACACCCCTTTGAATTAGCTGTCCTAAGCACCAATGCACTAATGTAGAGTCACTGAACTACAACTTCTGAATATGTCTTCTGTGCTTTGCATTTTCATGTTTCTTCAGTCTTCACAGACCCTCTTCCAATAACAGCTATCCTGCCAGGTTCTGTGATTAGCAGCACAGAGTCTGTAGGGGATTTTATATATCCTTTGTACTTAACTAAAATATGTTCTTTCCCCCCCCTTGCTATGATGGCAAAATTGGGAAAAATCTGATAGCATGGCCAGAGTCACAGAAATCAGTGGAACAGGAGATAATCAACTGTATTTTATAATCAATAGTTTAGAACAGTCAGTATTTAGAAGTATTTTTTAAGAAGCAAAACTTTGTGTGGCAGGAGGAAGGAAAACTGATGCTTTTGGTATTTATGTACTGCATGATTACACCTTCATACCAAATGGAAAGAAAGTTACAATGAAAAGGTGCTCCATTATCATTTTCAGGACTGGAAATAGAAACCTTGATTGACCAACCATAGACAAACAGCGAGCAATACTAAAGGATCTCTAGAATGTCATTATTTCATTAGAAATCACAATTAAAAAAAATAAGCCAAAACATTTTGCAGGAATTCCAAAATCTTACAAATTCTGAAGAGAAGGGAGGGAAAGAAGCAACAGTTCCCAGTCCATGGCACACTCCAACATGTTTACCTGGTGTCCCAACAACCTGACTAGCAAGCAGTAGAGAAATCTCAAATCAACAGCCTCCTTCAGCTCAGCTTGCCAGAGCTTTATGCTAATGATCTGAGGTTTTTCAAGAGCTTGGTCAACAGGTGATCTTCCTCTGCTGAATCAAAACTCTCTGCAACAAAATCATCTCTGCCCATTTGGTTCTGCAATCATCAGAACTGGTATAATGTTTAGCGTACCAAAGAAAAGAGTTTACTAGTTCCAGCTAGGAATAGAAAGCAAACATAAAAAAATGAGACCTGCATTTAAAAAGAAATCAGATTTAATTTAAAGGTTTTGCTCAGCTGTGTATGAGCTCAGTATTCATACTCAAATTACTGTATACTACATTCATCAGTTTTCAGACTACTGTATAAAGGATGCTTCCATAGTGGAAAATTATGGCAGTGGCATAATTTGCTTCTGATTAACTACTTACTGTATTTAGTAAAATGAATGCAAGAACATGACCTAAGTCTTCAGTAAACCAACTGGGAGCAATCTAGCTCTATCAAGACTAATAAAAACACTAGCAATTTCTTGTCCTCCTCTCCACAGTTCACTCTCTACCTTTAAAATTAATCAATTTCCTGCTTACTTGCATCTGTAAATTAGGAACAGTGCACTAAAAAGAAGAGGTAAAGAAAAAGAATCATTATCCCTAATCTAATCACAGCAACATTCAGATTAAAAAGCGATCATACAGATTAGCTCCTCAAGTGACAAACTGAGATTAATGATTATAACTGTAACTATACAAGGCCAAATATGAGGGCTACTCCAAAAGCAATGCCTCCAATTTCTTTATGTTGGCCCATGACATCAGAGGCAGATGTTGGTAGAATGACAGTAGCAGCAGTAACCTACCTGACAATATCCCATTACATTTTGTTGCCGTGGGACAGATAGCAGCAGAGAGGCAAAATGACAAAATGGTGTCTGACATGGAAATGCTTATGAAGCAAAGGTGTAGAACTGAATTCCTGTATGAGGAAAAATGATATCCACTGACATTCATCAACACTTGCTGAACATTTATGGAGACCAAACAGTGAATGTGAGCACTGTGAGGAGGTGGGTGGTGTGTTTCAGCAGTGGCAACAGCAACATGAAAAACAAGCCATATTCCAGATAGCCATGCACGACTGTCATGCTGTGAAACGAAGAGCATCTTGATTAGCTCATCCATGCAAATAGGCTAACAATGATGACTATATTGAAAGACAGCATTTTGTAGTTGAGAGTTTGCTGTATCAAATAGTGTTATTGTGCTCTTTGCATCTGTTGTAGTTTCTATGGAAATAAATAGGAGGCATTACTTTTGAAGTGACATATTTACAGTGTATTTACAGTGAAGGTTCAGCAGTTTAAGTGCATGGATTCCTGCAAAATGGCAAAGAATGACCTCTCGTTCTGACTGCAAATCAAGATGAAAAGTTTCTCTGTGCAGCTTAAAAAGAAAGAATTAGAATCTGAAGGATCATTTGTCAACTGATGCTTTCATTTTCATTATCAATAGCATCCACCAGGAAGCAAACAAGGAAGAGAAGTATTAATTTTTATTCTCAGATGTATATAGGTAGACTGATTCTTCTGATGTTGTATAAATGAAACATGTTAATATGTAAAATGCATTCTCAAGGAATATGACAGATTGTTTTTATATTGTCTTATTTTGTTAATTTTGACTTACTCCAATGATTTTTTTTTTCTTAGCTGACCTCTAACACTATTTGTCTTATTCTCTTTCACTCTTCCTGTGTGCATTTTGATCCTGGTATTTGACCTCCCAAATCCATTAGTGATAAGAGGAGTTGCACTGAGTTCTCAGTGCTGCAAAACTAGGAAGGAACAATTTTTATGAGGCTTGTTTGCCTCTTAATGCAGTGGCAAAAGTGCCATCAACATTCTTTGAAACACAGTCACTAATAACTTTTTTAACATTTGTTCTCTCTCCTCGAGCTGAAGATTCATATGTTCATAACATTAAAATTCAGCTCAGAACTTCTGCTGCTGTATTTTTTTTTCTAACAGTGCCTATCAGTGTTTTTGTAGCACTGCATGAAAGAATCTGTTCTCAAGTGAATTATGCCTCTCCCTTATTTACAACTTTATTACTACCTACCTTAACGACTAAGTCCCTTCCCATTACCTTGCAAAGTCTGCCATTTGAATCCAAGTGACAGAGGAATGTTCTCACCTAGTAGTTCCCTCACAGCACATAAACTGTTCCCATCAAGCCTCAATCACTGTAACTTCCATTTCTTTCTTCTGATTTCAATATTTCCTTCACAGTTTTGAAATGCCTGTGAGAACATCTTACCCTTTCTTTGCTTCTGAAATGTCATCACGTGAAATCCCCTTGGCACTTTACAGTTCAGATAGAAGTTTTAATAGCCAGGAAGGAATATTGAGTTGTCAGTAAGGATTCCTTTCAAAAGCTCCCCTTTAATTTGCAGTGGAACAACAGATATGAGTGGTGTCTGTGGCTGGAATTTTGCACTTTTAACTGTATGAATTAAAACTGAATTGACAAGCTATTTCCTCCCCAGACACTTCATCAGAGAGCAAATGTCTTAGAGGATAATTTTTTCTGTTTTCCCATAGAATCATTAAAGTTGGAAAAGACCTCTGAGATCTTCTAGTCCAAACTTCCACCTATCTCCATACTGTCCATTGAACCATGTTCCTTAGTACCACATCTTTATTGTTTATGGCATTCAGTCCTGCTTATTTCCAAGTCTTATCTGCAACAAAGCAAGCAGCATGAGTGCTGCATACAGTTTAAAAAGAAACTATAAAAACCCTTTCATCATATTTCTGTTGAGAGGTATCCTCTCTTGTCCAATCTGTAGATGCAAATTACATCTGCCTCTGTTTTTCACTGCCTTCCATATTAAGAGTTGTCTTTTTGTCATTCCATAACCAATAGGCTAGTTGCTGCATTAGCTTTTTAAGCTTCTACACTGGCTTTTTAGGTAAAGGAGACAGTGATCTTTTCCACTGTTCTCAGCACCAGTATTTCTCATTCACAAAGTTGTTTCTGGCAGCTGAAATCTTTCAGATGAATGCTCCTTCATAATGAAATTGTGGCAACACAACACAAGAAAAGGCCACCTCAGCATCAGAAATAGAAATTGTAAGGGATCAACTTTTTTTTTTTTTTTAATCGAAACCAGTATATTTGCTTATTTTCACAGAATCAAGACTGACCTAATGATGATCTTGATTTTTCTGTAAGAGCAGAGTCCTACAGGATCAGTGTCCATTTAATTTTGCTGTTAATGCCATGTTTGTCTTCTTTAAAAGAAATAAATAAATCCCAGTTCTCTTGAAGTTTATTTTGTGACGTTTTAGAGGAGATTGATTTATTTGACCTAAGCAGGCTAAGCCTGCTTAATATCTGGTGAGCTGTTCTTTTGACTCCATAATGACCTAGACTGTTTTATGCTTAGCATGATACTTTGATGAATGCCTATAATTTATTCCCTCTCTGCCACATACCTGTGTACATTTCTACAATAGTGCTAAGAAACAAGTGAAATAGATAAATAAAGTTTACAAGATGCATTCGATGCTGCTCAAGTGTTCTTATGATTTCTTGAGCTTCAATTCATTCTTAATCCATATAACTCTACCATCTTCTTCACTTTCATTACTTTTGAAATTATAAGAAATAAGGCAATTTAATACACAGTAAATCTCAACTAGGTAGATCTGCTGAGAGCTTATGTCTATTGAGAGAAGGTTTCTATGCAGCACTGTTAAATATGCTACTGGTTTTTTTCCTTAGTGTCTCCCTCTGAGTAACTATAATGCCACTTTATATAAATATATCAATAGGAAAACTGAATCATACATGTAAAGTTCCTAGGACTCAAGTTTTCTGTTAGCTGGAAGGTCATCATATCCATTCATAGCCCAAATTCACATCAGCTCAGTGCATCACATGTAGCATTACCTGTATAATATGTTGCTCCATATGTAAGTAGGTATTGAAGAAATTTTGGGCATTATGAAGCTGGTGAATTAATAGAGAACACTTTTGTTGAATTTGTAATGCTCTAAATTGGTTCTAAAAGATTAACATGGTTGATTATTTTGACTTTATGTGTTTTTGCTTTTTTTTTCTTGTTTCCATGGTATGAATTTCTATTTAGATTGTTGAGCATCACTCCTGTCTCGGGATTTTGTATGTAGTCAAGGGGCAAAGACTATTTATGAAAAATACTGTAATACATATATTTCTCAGTCAGTTTTGCTTCAGCATCTGTTTACTGTGCATGGAGACTTAAAATCCTATACATAACATATTAGTACCCAACAATATTCTTTTTCATGTCTAATGTTCACAGTAGTGAGCTGGGAGCAGCATGCCTCAAGCCCAGGTACACGTTTTCTCACTTTCTCCAGTATCTGCTATCCAAGCCCTCACTGAGCAGATGGAGATGTTTCAGCCTTAGTTCCTGGGAACAAGCTGACCCTTGATCTTCCCCAGTTGCTATCTCCCGATTTTCCACTTTCTTGTTAGGTTTTATGTCTTTTCCAGTAGGTGTTTCACTTCTGAATCCTTGAAATACAAGCTTGTTATTAATTCAGCACACTCACTCCTGTGCCCTGCGTTCTTTTCTTCTTTCTCATCTTGCCTGATGTAGTACCCTCCGGGCTCTCACTTACAAACTAACAGAGATAGCAATAGCTCAATAACATTTTTATCTAGTAAGACAGGATCAGGGTCACAAGTCTGGGTCTCACGTAATATATATTTGGACTCAGATTGACCAACAATTGTGTAGACATTTTCAGTGAAGACTGTAACAAAACTTTAAAAAAAAAAGTAGAAATGAGGGTCAGGAGGTATTGCATGGATTAGACAGATTTTAGTATTCTTTGTCAAAATGCATATACTGTTCTGAAACTACCAATTAATTTCTCTGAACTGTGAAGCACAGTTAGTGCTGAACAGTCCTAAAGAACAGCTAATTTCTTTTTCATTACAGCAGTCTGTCACATTTAGCAGTTTTATTTACCAGGCACCAGTCAGTATTAAATGCTATTTATATAGTCAGTAAAAAAGCTAAAAATTGAGAACTTGCAGAGAAACATTTGAAGGCACAAAACATGTTGAAATTTCAAGTTATGGGAAGAATTTTCTTCAAGGTCTATTGTACAAGTATTAAGTGCTACTCTTACTGTACTGTTTCTGATGTAAGGTGATAATGTACAATCACTGCAGAGTGATTTCTCATAAATTAAATGCAATCTACTCCTATTATGTGAATCTCCTTTAATGTGCAGAAAGAGATAAGAAACACTATGATTTAATGTGGTTTTCATTTTCATTTTGACACGTAAACAGTTGTTTTCTAAAACTGTACAACAAACATACATATGGACATCTAAGACACTTTCTTTAAAGAGATTTTTTTAAAGCAAGGCACGAAAGAAACTGAAGTCAGATTTGAAAAGAATTTTCTGTGTATCAAAATAATAGATTCAGTGCTTTCTTTCAAGCTGCAGGTAATTTTCAAGAATTCAAAAGCTATGCCTTGTTTTGAGTACTGTGAAAATGACTAATGATTAAAGAGAACAGATGACTGAGGACATGGGGAACATTTTAGAATCTCATTAAGCTCTTAAACTCAATCAATTAAAAAAAAAAAGCCAATTTAATAACATATAATCAAATAGGTGCCTTTTTTTTCAGACAAGTTGACATTAAATCACTGCTGCAGAACACTATATGAAAAATAAAAAGTACATTTGTGTAAGAACGCATAAAAATGTTCTGTAAAGCACCTGAGCTAGCATGCATTTTATATGCTGTTTTGCCCAAGCTAACATATCTTCAATAGCATTTAGAGATACTGTGCAATTACAGACATAGATAATGCAGTATAAATAGTACTCATTAATTGAGTGCATTTGATGATATGTCCAAATCTACACCTTTATTTGTACTAAATTCATGTATGGACAACTTGAGCCTGGTTTTATTTTTATGGAGATAGATAGCACAACTTCCAGTAACTCCAAGGATAAATATTGTTTTTTAAAAGACCATGGCAGTGCTAAATAACATATTATTTAGCAGGTATTGTTTTTTGGTTTTTTTTTTTTTACAACTAACTCACGAGTCTTTCTGCTTAGTGGGCTGCCAAATTCAAGAAACTTTTGGAAAATGCTCTTAAGAGATAAGGTTTAGTTTTAGTTAGTCTTCTGTGAAGCCAGAATTTGGACTTAGTGATCCTTTTTGTTCCCTTACAACTCAGGATGTTCTGTGATTCTGAGTTTCTGAAGCCTATCAAAACTATTTTACATGAATATCTTTCCCACTGAATGCTGAGAATGTTTGGAATTATTGCATGTTGAGTGCTCTTTGCATACATGAAGTAACTCCTCCTTGCAATACCATTTATTTACAAGAAAATTCCCTGAATAGCTTCATATGTGTGAGTAGACTAAAAAATGGCCATTGTGTAACAATGTGAGTGAGTTAACTTCCACCTATTCTTCTCAGAATCCCATTACAAACTCGCTAGTATGATAAGTGGAGTAGAAGCTTAGAGCAAGAAATCTGTTGTTGTTTTGGTTTTTAATCTTATGCAAACTTCTGTCTAGAAAACTAATCATGACCAAAGAACATTCACGCATGTGGCTACAACAAATGCCATCATGTAATTCTATCCTTCTGGATGCCCTGTGATGTGCTTTTGTTTTTGGAGAAGAATTTTTGTAGAGATGCTTAGCCTAATATGGAGTGCTTTTTTTTTCACATTACTTAAGAGAAGATTTGAATGTTTGTATTTGTCACTTCTGTTCCTCTCACTAGAGCTTTTCAAATGGCAATGACAGACAATAGTGGATCACTTATCTAAAATTAAAACTTTTATTTATTTATTTGCTATGCATCCTTTGACTGGTTCTTTGTAGTTCTTGGGTTTTCTGTTCTTTCATCATTCAGCTGAGCTCAAGAACTTCAATAACTAATGAGATTTCTGGAAGTATTTCAGGGAATACAGCTATCTCTCTTTCCACCATTACAAAGAAGGCCAAAATGAGATATTCAAAGAACAATCTTGCCAAGGATAAGAATATTAAAGTTAATACTCCTTGAGTTTTATCCATGATTACAAGGTCATTTTCCCCACCAAAGGAGAGACAATTTACTGATAAGAAACTATATCACTTGAAAAATAGTATCTTCTTAGTGCAAGAAACTTTCTGGGCTACTCTTTCAGAAATATATTCTTCAAAACAGTGATTAGAACCCACCCAGATGTATATCACTGAAAATTTATATTTCCTGCTCCAGAAAATGTTCTCGATGCCTGAAGAATGGTTCCAGCAAATTTTTAATTCAATCACATGTAATATCCGGAGGAAGAAAAAGAAAACATGATCTTATATAAATGATCTGCTGAAACTGCAAAGAAAGTGGAAAACTTTTTAAAAAAATTATTTTTATGTAACAAGCTTCTCAATTCCACATGAAATCAGCAATATGTTTCTTTATTACTGAAAGGCATCCAAGAGTTTGCTCCTATTTACTTTAAATATTTCTTGCTACAAGGAGTTGCAGAAGGTTTCCGAAAGCAAGTTAGCAGTCATTGCTATGGGATTCCTCTGTCTAGCAGCTCGGCCTCCTGAGGCTCCCACAGAGAATCATGTCTATTCTGCTTTTAATTCATAACACTGACATTTATGAAGAAATGGATTTAAAACTTTCATCTTCAGAAGCAAAAGGAACAACTAGTTTCTTTTTGCAAACAAACAGTTTGTTGCTGACATATAAAGACATGATTCTTACGGCTTTGGGAAGCTACAAATTTCAGCAACAAGAGAAATGAAAAAGGACATTTTAAAAATGTGAGAAAATAAAACAGTGACTATACCAACACATTTTAAGGGTGACCAGACAAGGTACTCTTCTAACACAGTCCAAAAATAATTGGAAATTCTCTTCTTGTAAGATTCAAGGTTACAATACAAGTATTTGCTATTCATCTTTTTCATACAGTATTTATATACAACTATCAAAGTCAGGATGAGTAGGGTGTCAAATGAAATATTATCTTGCTTAAATTTTCAAATTCTACTTTAATTGTGTAGAATCAAAGGCTCCTGGCTTCAGATTGTACTTTTCTTGACATTTATTGAAAATCCTTTATTTTGCTTTTTTTTTGTGTGTGTGTGTTTGGTTGTTAAAAGTCTCAAACTTCTGCTAACTTTCTGAAAAGGTAGTCAAATGTTCTCAGGCAAAAACTATAGATCTCTTATCTTACCTTAATCTGAGATCCCATCCTTGGTATGAACAGCACAGATTGTTCTGGTTTGTTTTTCTCAGACTATTCAAGTGGGAGCTGATAAGAAATCTTATTCTAATAATTCCATCCATGTATCTTCAAGCCTCTTATGAGTACATAGATAAACATAAGAAGACAGATGATTCTTCTTTTACCTCTTCTTTCCCTATGCTACCTTTGCCTGCAAGACTCTGATTCAGACAATGGCAACCGTTCCAAAGATTCAAAAGGAAAAAGGCACTTCTTTCCTTGCTGGACAGACTTCTGCACTGGTGCTGAAAACTCTGCCTGGATCTGGGCATAATAGTAGCAGGTCATTGCAGCAGCAAGGATTTACTCTATCCTACGATCTATTGTTAAATGGCATTGCCTCAAGGTAAATGTAAGGTGGTACTGTTTACAGAGAGAAAAAAAAATAAATAAATAAAGAGAGAAAGAAAAAGAAAAGCTTAAATTTCAAGTATGGTGTTTAATTGCAGAGTTCAAATTGCTGATAAAGTGAAGCAGTAGAGAAAGCTTTTGAAAATGTTGGTGAAAAATGGAGCAGCTTGTTTTTGTTTTTCATCACAACGGTTGTGTTACTTACAGCTAAGTAAGAGAACAGCAGCTATTTATTATAGTAACTGCTCAGAATTCACCTGTTGTAGAACAAAACAGACCACTTCAGATGGATGCAGTAAGGAAAAACCTCTTAACATGACCAACAATTAGTCCAAGTTCAGCTTAATTTTGTTTTTTCATTTATATATATATTTTTAATTCAAGTCCAAACTGGGACTGAAAATTCATGAATTGAGAAATATGGAGGATTATGGCATTAACAGTGTTTCAACACATTAAATTTTACTAAATTTTTAAATTGCTTTACTACATAGCTTTGAGTCTGCCTAGCAGTTCCCTGCATTGGAAACCTGTCAAAATGCTAAGCGTCATCTTAAGACTTGTCTGGTGCTCATTTAAAGAAAGAAGAGTGGCTCTGGCATTCATGTTTATACTTCTTTTGCAGTACATAACTTTGAATGTCCAATAACCATTAAATAGGGTTATGGTATCAAATATTGATTTCCAAGAAAACAGCGTTTGAATGAGTGTGGAATAAATTAAAAGCAACTTGGGTTCAATAATGCTTGAAAAATTCATAATGGGAAAAGAAATGTGAGGTAATTAAAATGTCTTAATTTCACAAAGCTACTGTCCAAGCTGCCTTCCAGCAAAATAAATAGGCAACCACAATCTATATGTGTAAGCAAAGTGCTAATGTGTAAACTGAAAAGAAATCATATCCCGTCATCCCTAGTCTTTTAAATAATAAATAGGAATAAGTCTTCAGAGTCAGTTAAAAGGGCTCGTGCTCAACAAGGAACACTACTACAGATATTCACAAGAATTCTGAGTTATGCTGCCTTGTAATCTCAATGGCATTGCAAAAGTGTATGAGACACCTAGGCTACCAGCTGTGTAAGTTAAGGTCAGAGACACTCAACTCTGCTAAAGCCACACACAGACTCCCTAAAGAATGAGTTCTGTCTGAACTGGTCATTTTTCCCTGTTCAAAGGAAACTCATCCCATACTCCCACATCCTTTCCCTCCTTTCAGTCTCAACTCACAGCTTATTACTTGCTCCTGCTGCAGATGAATTGGGATCAATGCTTCTTGCATATAGACCACCTTGTGATATGAAAAACTGTTCATGAATCTCTGATATAGATACGCTGCATACAGATATTAAGGAGAAACCCCCCAACCTCTTTAGTGTAGTGGGATAATGTAATATTAACCATTCAGAATGCATAGGGAAAGAAGGCAAGGGGAGAGAAGAATTATTTCTGCACAGGTACAAGTGGTTACCTCTACTTTTTCTGTCAACAGTACAAAGTGATCTGGTACAAGCTGTTAATTATTAGTTACGCTAACAAGGTGCTCTGCCCAAGCTCAGCTTCAAAACTGGGATTTCTAGCTTCAGCACAGCATATGGCTCACATAGCTGTTTCCAGTGTGGAGGTAGTTTAGGCTATTGGTATGCAATGTGCCTTAAATTGGCTAATGCCAGGCAGGAAAGGCCTGGATTTAAAAAAAAAAGAAAACAAACAAAAAAAAAACAAGTAAAAGCCCACATCTTTATAGTAATATTTTTTCTGAAACTTTTCTTATTATGATGTTTTTTATAGTTTCCTGCTCAGAAATACTTGACTTCAGGTGTTGTGATTTTAACTAACATCTTTTGCAGCTTGATACTTGAAATTCTAGCAGTGACTGCACATCATGGAGTTCTCTTTATGTCTTCCAATTGAATTACCTCTTCATGAGTTTTCAGGTGTGGAAGCCCACGAGAAAACACTTTAAAATCTGTCCTCTCCAAGAAAAAAATGCATATCTCCTGAGTTTACTTGCATAAAAGATGGCAAGTAGGAATAAGTAGCAACACCAAAGCAAAGTTGTTAAATCAGATGAAATACATGTTTTCTCAGTACTTAAGCTGTGATATTTGCATGAAAGGAGCATTTCAGAAGAGCAGTGCCAAGAAAAGAATAAGCAAGAACATGAAGAGGAAGAAAATCAAGAAAAATTAACAGCTTGGCTGCAGTGGATGCTGCAGTAAGTAACATCAAGGTCTTGAGAGGCAAGTTAAGTAACTCTGCTGAACTGTATTGTTTGTTATGAATGCTAGTCAAAACCTGGTTAACTGCACTCCACTGATGCCTGGAATTAGCAAGTCAACAGGGCTGATGCAACCATTTTCTTTCACCGTAAAGAGCATGCCAGTTGCACTCCTAACTGGAAAATGAGCAGACAAAATTAATAGCAGAGTTCCTAGGGCTCCCTGCAGTCTTGGGACGGGGAGATGAGTGAGGCTGCTGCATTCAGCAAGATCTGTATTCAGCTATATTGCAAAACTGGTATCACTCACCCACGCTGTTCTTTGACTTAAAGATGTGTGCTTCTGAGTCTGTTCCAGTTGCTGAAGCTTGATGAAAAGACTTCTGGCTCAAATCCTGAGCTTGCAAGTCCATGTCATTAAGAGTTCATAGGATCTGCTTGCGCTTCGTATATCCACATTTTCAACTTGAAAAACTTGTGTAATTAATTATGTTTGATTGCATCAAATCTGTAGGTTATGTAAGAGAAATCCAAAAGGATATATTCCAAATCTATGTTTGGTGTAAATGATTAATGATTCACATTATGGAACACACCAGCAAGTTTGATCCTATATCTAACTGCTGAAAAAGTTGAATTTGTTGCTTTCATTTTAATATAGCACTGCACAGAGGAATACTTCATTCATGAACCTATACAAAGAGGTTTTGAAAAAATCTTTGCTTAATTACATGCCACTAAGAGAACAATAGTTGAAATTTATTGCAAAAGATAGACTAAGTTTATTACAGAGCAAATTGGCCCTTCAGGGCATTTTTATAGCCATGACAATTTGTTTCAGTATTCATAGCTGGTTACTTGCAGTAACAGCAACTCACACTGTGAAATTCCATCTTATCTATGATTTTCCTTTCTAAATTCCAAGCCATCAAAGGCCAATTGTCCTTTGAGCAAAGTCATAATCCAGCTGTCCTTTTATATTATATCTGTAACTCTCCTGTGGAAGATGAACATTGTAGAAGATCATATGGTTCTATTAATTTCAAGTCAGATTTTTTCCTCTGTAATCAATTTGAATGGGATTGTTCTTGTCTAAAATAGTAATCATCTCAACTCCCAGGTATGTTTATGTTTTTAAAGTAAGAATTTTAAAAATTCTTCTTTAAATTTCAAAACTTGCTATATGTATTTCGCTGTAAAAAGGCCACCTGGAACAATTCTAATATTTTTGCAGAATGTAAACTATGAAACTTTTTTCTGATTCATTTGTTTGATTCCAGTTTTGGATTCCAAATTTTACAAAATATCTCACAGAAAAAAACAAGTTGTGCATTTCTCAAATTATAAATAAGAATATTTAATAATGACAATAGACAGATCTGCCTGTACATATACATTAATCCCCTTTATGAAATGCTAGGTCTCTTATTATTATGAAATCTACCTTCCCAGTCTTCTTGCTCCTGCAGATGACTATCTGAATACTCAATAGAGGAAAATTGCATTAATCTACTTCTGGGATTCTCCGACTTAAAAATATTTTGGAAAATAATGGAAACATGATGGCATTTTAAATTTGTCACATCATTTCCTACATTTCATGAAAATTGAGGAAAAGAAAAAGGCATGCTGGATCAGATCAACTGTCCATCTAGCCCATCTGCCTGTGTTCAGTAGAGAGTCCATAAATTTGCAGTCCTCTGCTTTTGCACTGACTCTGTGCTGCTGAACTAGGCTTAAAAGAAGGTCCAGCTCCCTTCTGATGTTGTAAATGTGCTTGAGGTCTATAAAGATGTTTTATGAACCAACAGAACTGTTCAACAGCGACAGCCCTGAGCTCATGTCAAGCCTCAGTGCTAAAGCAAGCTATGAAGCTATCCCAAGAAAACTCACTTATCATGGGCAACATTTATTTTTTCATTTTCATATGCAGAGATTTTTTTTCTTCTTCTTTCTTCTTTCTTTTTTTTTTAATACAAACTGACATCTTAGATTTCTTGCTTGATTTCAGGTGCTTGTTTTTGAATTACTTTCATTCTTCTTAAAAAAAAAAAGAGACAAATAATAACAATAATAATAATAAATAATAAGCCACTTAGCAATCATACTTCTTGTGTGTTTTGAAAGTGAAGGCAGAAAAATGTACAAAGCCAGATCTGTGGTTTGCATTTTGTTTGAACTCTCACGTCATTTGTGAGAGGTATGTGTGTGTGTAGTAATTTAAAACTGCTATTGACAACACAATCCAGACATAATCCAGCTGTGAGAATGACTCAGAAAGTGTCATCCTCATTTCCTGATGCTGAAAGTACATCTGCCCTAGGATACTCCTGCGTACACACTCGTTATTATACCAGGTTCAGCCTTTAGGTAGAATGGATTGGCTCAAAAAGGTGAGCTGAATGTCCTTCCTTTGTCTGGGAAAGCAGGAGCAGGATTTCCAGACCTCACATTCACTTCGTCAGAGGTGCTGATAGCCAAGAAACACTTCTTTTTAATTAATGTAGGAAGCACTTATAACTGCAACTCTTCTTTCTAAATAGTACCAGAAGCACTTGTTGTTATTCCTGGAACTGCCATATCCTCTGTCTTAGGCATGTCCAACCCATGGCCTTCAGGACACATGCAACCTGGCACAGCTTGCTCTGTGGCCTATCCTCTGTTGCCATGCCATCATGATGGTGGCTCTGCCCTGCCCCAGGTGTGCTACTATCACTCAGCAATGACCAAATGTCAACATAATGACCAACAGTCAACATAAATACATTACCTGCAGATTTTCAGCTGGACTGTATAGGGTTGCAATCAAATATGCAACTCAAAAATCTGATCATGCCTCTCTACCAGACTTTTATAAGCCCTCTCTTAGCAGAGAGATATATCCCTCACTTCACAATCACGCTGTATTCATATCATCATTTATATATATATATTGCCTTTGAGTTGCTATACTTCTTGGGAAAGTTTTTCCACAGCTGAGATGCAGGGCCACAGGGAGGAAGAAAAAGTTTCTTCGTATTGATGGAGTTGTTCAGCAAATTCATTCACCATTTAGAAGTTAGATGGAAGTATCTACGAAGTAATACTTTAAACAGAGCTCTCCTTCTGCTTATTTTTCTGTACCTTTGTTTGTCCACGCAAACAATAAAGGAAACATAGAAGAGGGGTGAAAAAACAAACAAACAAACAAACAAATGACAGTTTTGTTAGCGCATTGCACAGAATATGAAATATTTGTATTATAAAAAAAGTACTCAGCTCACTCAAGACACTGCTGTTTTAGGCCATGTGCCACGCATAAGCAATGGCATTCACTTCATAAAGCCCATAGAGTCAGAATAGAGAGAACTGGTAAAATATTAGGGGGAAGTACAAACTGAATAATTTGCTTATAAACTGGTCTACACAGGAGATCTAAGTAGAGTCCATGCCTGAAAAGCTCTTCTACTCTTCCCCTCACAGTGCAAGAAAATAAATGCTCCACTCTTGCTTTTTAATGTCATACAATACTTTGGCCTCAATTTGAATGTGAACTATAGGCAAAGCTAAGAGCCATTTAAATTTTTGATGCATTTCCTTTGTAAACAACTTCTGTGTTATGTTTATACTTAATCATTCTGAAACTTGAGACTTGCATTGGATTACTCACTCATGTGTATCTTGAAGATCAAGGAGAGCAGAAGTTATTTTGCATTTTAAATAAAGAGAAAGCACTAACCTCCAGAGTAAGAGAAAGGCACTTTATACATTTCAAGAAGAAAATCAATAGAGCAAAGCCAGGCAGGAATCCTTTAATTTTGCTTTTTATTGCATCTTCAATGAAAAAAGAAAATACTAGACCATAGAATTACAATCAGGAAGCATTACATTCTTCTATCATCAAATTATTCTTTTTTTCATCAATCCCAATGTAAACTTTAGAAAAAAGGCAGACAGTCCTTAAAATTCATGTTTATTTAAAATGAATTCATCTGTGATCTTTAGGAAGGGAGAAACTCATTTCTTTTCTTACTTTTTCGTAAAGTCTAATTTAGCTTAATTATCTGATAAAAAATGAAATTTAATTCAGTCGAAGAAAAAAAATGAAACAACAGAATAGTGGGAACATGCACAAATTGAACTTTGTCATCTTCATAATAGAATTGCTTATGACTTTTCAGTTGTGTTTTGTTTTGCAGTAGGAATTTCATTGCCTTCATATAGTTAACACAGAATTGCAGGCGTTGGAAAGGACCTCAAGAGTTCATTCAGTCCAACCGCCTGCTAAAGCAGGTTGCTTACAGTTGGTCACACAGGTAGGTGTCCAGACGGGTCTTGAATACCTCTGTGTTACTCTTGTGATTTTAATCATAAAGCTAAATAATGGAAGAGAAATGGCATCTGTTTTGGAAAACGTGTTTCAGTGCCTTGTAGAATTGGATAATTTTTTAGAAATCTCCAGGGTAATCAGAAGCAGATTATCACCACTAGCTGTTTTCTTGCAAGCATTAGGAATTCCTGCTATAAAACATATTAATCCTCATATGATAAGAAAGGAACAAAGAAAAAGAAAGAAAACTTAATATTGTAAATATGACCCAATTTATTTATCTATGCTGTAGAAGTGCTCTATGGCAAAAAAAATATTGTTTCTTTCTTACTTTTTTTTGGATCACTGTCATTTTATTTTATTTTTTTACATACCTTTCCATTACTTTTTGCATTTTTATTGGTTAAGAAATTATTTCTCATCTTGGGCACAGATCCCCTTTTCATTAATGGCTCTGCATCCCTACCAGGCATCATCACTGTTCTGCAAATAAATGAACAAATATGATTCTCCTATGAACTGCTAAAAGTAAGCTGAAGTGCTTTGTCTCTACTGAAATTGTTATTCCCCTTTCCTCTCCATCAGAACAAATTGATTTCCTGAAATTTTCCTTTCTTTTGTTTTGTTTATCTATTTACATTGGCTTTTATAAAGTTTATTACACACATTGGTCTGCATCTTTTTAACCAGCTGTTTACAGTCATAATGAGAGCTGGAAATGAGCATGACCCAAAGGAATTATGACTGAATATCATGCACTAAGTGTTCTTTCTTACTGATTTCCTTAGAAGCTCTAACATGCTCCAAGCAATTTAGGTTCAAATGAAACCATGCACTGTGCTGTCTTCATTTAAAGAAGTGAGTGGAGCATGTGTGAAATGGCTTAACAAAGAGGGAAAATGGAGCTGCCTTGTGCTTGACATGAATAGCTTCATATGTACTCTTGTTTTATGTTTTCAGTTTGTTTTGCCTGTTAAAATATTGCACCACATTTTAGGGGACATGCTGAGTTCTTACATGCTCTCCAGTCACCTAAAGCTATGGAAAGATTGATTTTGACTTTAAAACAAGTTCCTTTGGTTTTGTGTTGTCAGAAGAATAATAAACAGTGCAGCTGCTTAACCTTTAACTGATACACACTGTAACTCTTGTCTGGAGTTTAGAGCTCTGAGAAAGGAAGATAATTTTTCATGCAAATGATGACTTGGGTGAAATGACAACATGCACCTAGAAGATTTGTACCAGAAGTACCAAATCAGGAATGTAGATGAATCTGAACGGTACTAACTGAATTAAAAAAATGAAAGAATGCTAACAATTTCACGAGAAGTATGGCTTTTCATGATAGCTTCTGGTAAACAACATTCTTTCTACAACTCCTGATTTATGGAACCAAAAAGCAAGTTCAGAAATGCAGGCAAGACGATGATGGAAACTAAGTTTAATGCTCAGGAAAATCAATACCACTTGCATTTTTTAAAAACACAATATTTTCAAATATTCTATTTATTTTTGCAGTTGAGAACGTATGCTATTTACTCTGCTTATATAATCCAACTTGTTTATAAACACAAATGTCATTCAAGGCATGCAAATATTGGACCATCTGGCTAAACTAAGTCAGACGGAGAATAACAAACCAGTCTATCTTTAGTCAGGAAACATGAAATACAGTATTTTTCACACACCTCATTTGGCTAATTTCTAAGGCAGTAATGACTGAAACTGTCAGAGACAGATCAGAAGTAAAGAAAACAGAACACTGAGCTTTGAGAGGAACACAAATGTCCCTGAAATACTCCAGCAGCATAGAAAGGTCCAATGAATATACAATTTCCATAAATGTCATAACCATCTTGTAACTAGAAAGAGATCATAGTGGGAATAGGCTTCAATGGATGTTACAAGGCAATATAATATAGTAATAAATAAAATAAATCGAAATATATTTTTTCTTCCAAAATTAGAGCATAAAATACCCTTTTTTATTTTATTTTTTTTAAACAGGGAAATAGAGGAGAAAGAGAAAAGACCAACAAAAATCACCCTAGTAACTGATATTTCTTTAATTGTCTTTAAAATTTGTTCAATTTTTAAAGTAATTGTACAGACAATCAGAAAACATAAGCCACTGGAATTATTGTCCATCTGAACATAGTGAAACACTTTGTTTCTACTGTGAGAGTGACCAAGAACTGTGAGAGGATGCAGAACGTTATGGAGTCTCCCTCTTTGGAGATATTCAAAACCCTGTCTGGACATGGTCCTGGGCAGCTGCTCTGTGTGGCCGTGCAGGAGGTTGGGCAAGATGGCCTCCAGAGGTTTTTACCAAACTCAACCACTCTGTGATTCCACAATTATTGAAAGAAAATTCACATTTTCCGAGATTCATTTTTCTGTGAGTTACTATTAAAGAAGTAGTCTCATTAAAATAGCACTTTTTTTTTTTTTCTTTTCCTCCCAGGTTTATTCCATTATGTTTATGGAGTTGTGGGGTTTTTGTTTGTTTGTTTGAGAATATATCAGACATTCAAAGATATCTAATCTGTTTTAAGGCTATGAAGAGGTGAGAGAGATTTATATCTGATAATCATAATGGACTGAAGGGTAAATGGCACCATTTTTAAAACATGGTGCAGTAATGATGGAAACACAGGAAGCTGAATGCTTAGTAACAGCATACAAAGTGCTGTACAAATGAGTACTGGAATACTTTAAGGAGAAATTATGCGATTCAATTAACTGGTTATTTTGAAAAGGATAGGATAGGATATATTACAAGGCAATATAATATAGTAAATACAATATAATAACATAGGCTGTTCTGAAAGTAATGCCTTCTATTTTATTATGTTGGTCCACAATGTCAGAAATGGATGTTGGTGGTAGAGAACCTTCTCACAAATATTCCATTACATTTTGTTGCTGCATGACAGATGGCAGCAGAAAGGCAGTATGACAGAATGGCATCTGACTCAGAAGTGCATTTGAAGCAAAGGGGTGGAATTGAATTTCTCTTTGTGGAAAAAATGGCACCCACTCACATTCATTGATGCTTGCTGAACACTGATGGAGATCAAATAGTTGATGTGAATACAGCGAGGCAGTAAGTGGTGCGTTTCAGTAGTGGTGACAGTGACAGTGGATGACTGCTACTGGTACAGATTTTTACAAGTGCAGCATGCAGGCTCTTGTTCATTGCTGGCAAAAATGCATAACTAACGGTAGTGATTACAATATTGAAAGGTAGTGTTTTGTAGCTGAGAATTTTCTCTATCAAATAGTGTTACTGTGCTCTTTGTATCTATTGTAGTATCCGTGGAAATAAATAGGAGACATTACTATTAGAGTGACCTATATAATGTAATATAATGTTATATAATATAAACCTGAGCACTCTTTTAAATCTTCATTTCATAGGAATCAAGTACTATCAGTCAAACAACATTAAAAATGTTATGGATACTCATTCTACGCGACCTTTATTTTAAAAACTCCAAGGAAATTAAAGGAGAAGCAATGTACATGTAACTGAATTTTCAATGTGCTTTCAGCAGAGGTTCTCCTAATAATGTATGAGACACTCCAAATATGTTTAATTAACCATGAAAATTACTTTCTGAGGTTGTCTTGAGCAGAAAGCAAAGAATGTATATATCGAAATGAATGAAAGGTTCCCATTTCTCCTGAATTTCTGGACCTTTTAGGTTTCCTGTCAGAATTAATTATTCTCCCTCTGCAGTGAAGTCTCTGTCACTGCCATGTAATTGCACACACTAGATTTAGAAAGGTTGCTAAACCAAGAGTTAATAAATGACTAGGGAAGAATTATTTGATAAAAGCATTTATGAATTTTCTAATACATGATTGCCTAGGGAAGAATGTTCCACTTAATTTCAAGCTGCTCACCTAAGCTCATTTATGCTTAGCCATTAAAGGAAGGTGTTTTTCATCAGTGACAAACAGAAAACATGTCCATCTAGATGACATCTAAAGGTAAAGATAAAACTGTAGTGAAGATACATTATCTAGTCAGTATCCACCTTGATTACATTTTGTATTTATATCATTCTATAATATCCAGGGAAAAAAACATAGAATGCAGTGATCAAGTAACACACTTATTCTTTGACTGATTCCAAACAGTGTTTCTGAATAACTTTAAGCCTGACTTTTGTGCTTTTATTTAGTGTATCAAGGTCATTTTTGCATGCCATTTTTGTAGTCTAGATATCTGAAATATAGTGGTTTTGCTTATAGTACTTGTGTCTTGCTGATATATTCAGCTTATTTGAAGCCACAATTAACCCTGACATAGTTTAGGGGATGTTGCCCCACAGTGTTGTTTTTTTACATTATTTATGTACTGAAATTTCTGTGAAAACATGTCCAAAGTGATTCTGTAAAACATGGTCGAATACGAAACAAATTCCTAAATGATGAACACATTTTTTTAAGTCACTTACTTAAAAGCATCAGAAAGGGTAAATTGTCTCACTTCTGCAAAATGGATAGATTCTTCCTTGTGAAGCACTTCCCGAAATGAATTGCTCATGAAGATTAGAGTAATGATAGGATCCACCTGTAAGAGGCTGAAAATCCTAAGAATGATGGAATACGTCAAAAATTAGATGGCTGCTTCTCTTTCAATGGTCCAGTTATTTCAAAAGTGCTCACATGTCTTTATGGCTCCTTCTGTTAGTCCTGTGGTGCTAGAAATAGCTTTGGGGAATAACCACTGAACCCTTTGGGGGTGTTCACAGAATTTAATGGCACAAATACCACAAAGTCAGTTCTTAAGCTTTCAGTTACAGTTCTTGAGGCCAGAATAATCTTGATGTTGATGCTCCAATCTGACTCTTGGATGTCTTTTGACAGATACTTTATTTAAAAAAAAAAAAAAGAAAAAAAAAATGATTCCATGAGGAAAATGCTTTTATTAATGAAAAAAATCCATTTTTTCAAGAGATATTCAGAATTACTGATATGACTCAGTGGTAGATAGTTTCCCATAGCATTCTGTCACAATATGATAGGTGATTATCAGGATTTTACAGCTAAAATTTGAGCTTTCTCAACATCAACATTTAGATGGCAGACTGCTTGTCAGACATCCTCCAAGTTTGGTAGAGTGATTTACGTGCTTTCTGCACTCTTACATAAATCCTCAGTAGTTATGTTCCATGATTCTGTGACCTTTTCACCTTCCTCACTTATGACATTGTGAATATGTTTTCAGTGTCTCTTTGAAGTAAATGTTTTTTTTAATTGTTGTTGTTGTTGTTTGTTTGTTTGTTTTACACAGAGAATAATTCTTTTAACAGTTTACTGATATGTCTCTATCTTTTTGGTTTCTATTTTTTATTCACCCCATCCACTGTAAATGGATGCAGTGTTCAGGAAGCTGGCTCGTTATCCAAAGCATGGATGCAGTACCCAGGCCTAAGCTGCTCAGAGAGAAGCTGTGAGTTCTGCTGCGGTGAGAGAAGACAACCCTCAGTGATGCCAGTGGGATATCTCTGGTAAGTACAGAGAGGAATTCTAAGCATTTTAATTAGTGTTGCTATAAGGCTAATGTAATGTCCCTAAAGAGCAAACTTGAATTTTAGCTGTTGAAAAGATATGTCAGGTTGAAAAGTATTGGAGATATGTAGTTCCAATCTCTCCCAGGAGCTGCAGTGCTGACAGATGCTATGAGGACACACATAATGGTTTTCTTACTATACTTAAATTAGGAAAAGACTAGAAAACAACAAAAAGACTACTTAAATGCAATACTTGAGCTTTATGAGAAGTATGAAGGCATTTTATGAACAGTACATTAAATTATTACAGCTAGGCAAATAGATGGGAATTACAAGGTAGCCACACTCACAGCAAGGTACTAGAGCTACCTCCAAAACTGCCTCCTCAAAATCTTCTACATCTTAACATTGAAGATACCTCAGTTTTTAGCCTAAAAACATCTCACACAGCTCATAAATGTCTTTGCTACTCCTGAGAACTACATATTCCATTGAGAAGGTTTAAAAGATTGATAATATGCAAAACTCAGCTCAGCTTTTCACGAGTTTTCTTTCTTTTTGTCCAGACCTTAAAGGCAAGCATATATCTTTGATAGCAGAGTAATTCCAATGACGTTGATGAAGCTTGTCTAATTTACAAAAGCTGAGCATCTGTTACAGTGTGTCAAACAGGTGAACATATTGAACTGACCAAGCCTGCATCAGGAGGCTTTACTGCATGGGGATCACTGGGTGTTAAGACTGAGAGAGAGAGAATGTGTTGACCTCAGACCCTGCAGCCTGGAGAGATAACTTCTTACGTTCACAAAATGATCTGCTTAATACCAAACTGAGATACTCAGATAAACAGTAGTTAAAATGTTTATCCAGCATTCAGCCTTTATTATAGCTTTTTTTTTTCCTTTCTCTATAACAACCTAGGAAATTTACTTAATACAGAGGAGTAAGTTTCCTTCACACCTTGAACTTGCCACTTAATAATTCCACCTGCAGCTGCTTCCTGAGATCATAATAAATTTGCTCTTTAGGAGCTTGAATTTCATAGGCTTTTAAGATTATGCTTCTGTTCAACTCCCTGAATTCTGACTGTAGAAGGAAGAATTGGGCCCAGAGGGGCAAGACGTACAATTTTTGTTGCAAGAGTACACCTTCTGAATATGTATGTATTAATACCTACCAGTAATTATCTTTATGAATTTCTCTCTGTGCACAGTGGTAATACGTAATATTAATTTTTCCTCTGTAAGGTTCTTATAAATTAATGTCATTTACACTGAATGACTCAACTGTTTTGACAGTATTTTAATTAGAAACAGAAACAGTCCAAAAGACTTTACTGAGTTGTTGAAGTGAACAGTAGTTGAACTCTGGAGGAGCTACACTTCTGTGAGCCTTTTTCCTGTGCTGATCCACTGCATTGCACTCCTAACATCAAATTCTGAAGCAGAATGTGAAGCAAAAAAAAACAAAACAAAACAAGATGCAGTTATTTATCAGTTGTATGCTCTTATCTCTTCTCTAGTATGTGTGTCCTTTTTCAAGGCCCTGCATAATTATGCTTATATTCCAGTGGCTTAAATCCCACGTGCATTCCCCATATCTGGTGTTGTCTGTTTCCAAGGGGCTGACAAATTCTCTCTCAGCTGTACAGTTTGCAAGCACCAGTGGTTCTGTATGTAATAAAAGTGCTTTGCATTACAAGATAGTATTTATAGTGAAATCTTGAATCCATTTGTTAATGTGTCTAGGTATTTTTGCCTACAGGAAGGAGTGAATGTTAAGGTGGAGGCAGTTTTCCTTTCTTTCTTAACTCAGAATGTTAAAGTATAAGAATTTTTTGAATTCTGTTAAAGCAAGTTCAAAGATCATAAACCTTGACAAATCTTTCATTAACCACAGTAAAAGGAAGAAGGAAATGGTTCTGTAATACTATTCTCCAAAGAGCAGAGAGGAAGTTAATTGCTTCTACTGAAGGAGTGAGCATAGTATTTCTGAAATTGTTTGTTTGTCCAAAAGCTTCTGGTTTACATCTGTTAAGTACATTGGAAATGCTCTGTGTGAATCAAAGGAACAAACCAGCCTGGCATCAGTTTATGAGTATGCTAAAAATCTGGAAGTATGCTAAAAATCTGGAAGATTTCACAGATGTCTAATGCTTTTACTCTGGAAAGGAATAAGGGTACAGCTTAATCTCAAATTCTTCATGAGTGTTTAGGATTGTAAAATATTCTCATTAATGAGCATGGTTCCTTTTGTTACAGTCAGAAAGATTAACACAGTGGAAAGGCAATACAGGAGTGGAATGGCAAAAGGACAAACAGGAAAGGAATGCTCATCCTTCTATTTTCTTTTTCTGCTGTCCTTATTAACTGTCTCTGCAATAAATATGGACCTGGAAGAGGATGGGGATGTCTCTCCTTCTGTGGTATATCAGCCAGTGGGAACACAGTCACACAATTCTCTGTTTACTCAGGTGTTCAAAACTGTTAACTTGGGAAACTAGTCCAGAATATCTAAGAGAAAAAAAAAAAAAAGGGAAGTTCCTCACCCATCCTAATGAAAGTGATTGGAGAGATGAAAGAGGCAACCCATCTATGCCAATGAGCATAGGAAATCTTATTACAGAGGGCTATCTAGCTGCAGAAAAGTAGAATTCAAGAAAATAAGAAAACCAGAACTCAACATCCCTCCTCCTTACTTAAAAGCCTTCTTTTTCAGAGCCTGTATTTGGAAATTGTAGGCATCTGCTTGTATGATAGCATCTAGAACAATTTCTTGGCTGTCAGGTTATGTTGGGAAGGTTGAATACGATATTCAGAGTGATAGGACACATCCTTTCTTTTGGAGATATAGCAGAGCAGTGAGATGATGTGCTATGATTTGGAGGAACAGCCTTGCAGGAAGCATAATTTGTCTTTTTCTAGTGTACCACTGTGCTGTCCTCAGTATATTTTATCACTTTTTCTCCTTTGCTTTTACTGAAACATCCTGTGGGGAAATACAGCTAGGATGCAGCCAGCTGGCATTTAACTTTCAAGCAATGCTTAACCACAGCATAAACAGAGAAGAAGCAAGAAGAACTATAGCAGGGGGCCCATCATCCAGAGATCCAACTGTGCCTTATTCTCACTCTGTAGCATTATTTGTGCAGTTCTGTCTACCACAACTCACTGAGCAATTAGCAGCAGTACACATGAGCTGGAAGAGGCAGCCCAGAGAAGTTGTGGATGCCCATTTGCAGGAGGTTAGATGGAGCCCTGGGCAGTTTGATCTGGTGGGTGGCAACCTTGCCCATAGCAGGAGTGTTGAAACTAAATGATCTTTGAGGTCTCTTTCAACTCAAATCATTCTATGTTTCTATCTACCTGGAAAGAACCTCTTCAAAGAAAAATTGATCCCTATTTTATCTATACCCACTGACAGATTACTTATTTTTGTCCATGCTCACCCCTGGTGCTAGAACTAGTAGGGAGCTTAATGCCCCTCAGATGGACTTAATCCTCTTTTTAGTTGGATTTTCATCAGACAAGTAGACATAAAGGAATTTTAAATTATAAGGAATATAGGTGGAACCAAGAACATTTTAGCTTAAAACTAGGATGGAGAAAATTTAAGAAAGCCTGGACAAAAACAAAATAAACAAAACAAGAACCAAAAAGGCATTATTTCAATTTGATGAAGAGTTTAATGTGCTAAGAATTCATTTAATTTCTTTAAATAACATACAGAAACTCCCAGGACAGGGTTCTCTCCTGCTGTCATCACACCTGAAAAAAAGAGTGTGGATGATGTAATGAATTATTATGTTATACAAGAGCTTATAAGTCCAACTTCAGATCAGAACAAATCTGCATTTTTTTCTTGTAGTTAAAGGAAAACTCCCTGTTACAGGAAGCATCTGGAATCTAACAGAGTTTGCAAAGAAAAACAAGCACTTGTACATTTTCAGTGAGATTCAGCCATGCATGTAGCATATATACCATATATGCAGGGTAAAGTTGCCATAGTAAAATGTGTCTTTTTGTGTGTGATATAAGAACTCCTGTCCTACTGAAGTTACAGAGCTCAATAGCAGGCAAATTAGTGCTACCAGAGACTGTGAAAACAGATATGGTTTTACAGAAAAATGTTTTTGATTGAGACCTCTGGGAACAGGGACACTGGAAAGAGAGATCTGGGAAGATATTCTGAGAATTATTATTTTTTTGTTGGCATGTAGCAACGTATTATGCACAGATGAAATATACAAAAGTCAGGATGATTTTTCTGTTTTGCTGTCTGTCTGAAAGTGTATAGGAAGTGAGTAACCACTTTTGCAAACTACCAAATTTTGCAGCAGCAAAAACAATTGTCCTGATTAATTTTTAATGACTGGCCCTTTCCTATAGCAGTTGTAGATAACTGCTAAGCACTATGCAGAAAATTCACTGTACAAAAATAAAAGGAAGGTGAGCTTTTTATACAAAGCTCTCATATTATTATGGATAGTGTAATAGAGTGTAATAGCACTAACAAAATAAGCTCACAGAGCTGTACATTGGTTATGCAATAGCATAAATCCAAATTTCATTAACCTTTCTGACCTATACTTCAGAAGAGATGTAGAATGGTGGGAAAAAGTCAGGAAGACAGCAATGAGAATGACAGGAGGTCTAGCAAATATGAACCACAGGGAAAGGTTGAATGAATTAACTAAAGAAGAAAGGCTAATGTGGAATATGAATTCAGTAGGTAAACATAATACATACTGGGCAATTGCAAGGGATGCAAAATAATTGTTTTTCAAGTCAAAAATGGAAAGAAAGCAGTGAGAGTATCAGCACCTCCTGTATTAAATTATCAAATCATACAGAGAACTTTGATTGTTTGTTGTTGTGTGTTTAAAGTGGAAAAAAACCTAGGAGTCTGAAGTCAGAAAATATTACATATTTATGCTTTCCTCCTCTCTATTTCTTTAACTATGTTACTTTTCTTGTTTGAAGTTTTTCACCTCAATTTCATATTTTGTGCACCACTTACACAGTCTCATAAAACCTTTCCCAGACTGGACAGCATGCTCATTGATGGACAAAGCAAAAGTGACAAAAGTGAATAGCACTTACATGAATTGTCAGAAAAAACTTTGCACATTTTTCTATATGAACGCCACCTATATAATACTAACTGCCTAAAATAATGGAAAGCTGAATGTTTGTTTCGTTCAGATAAAGATCAAAATCCCCCTGTTCTTTTCATACTTTGTTCACTTCCATTGTATAAGAGTTTATTCACTGTGGAATAGTTTTGACGTTATTTGGTTGAATAATATCCCAAAGCATATCCTTTACCCAGATGATATTTAAGATTCCTTCCAACCCAGTACATTCTGTGGTATGATTCTATGATTTACAGCACTGCTTATTCTTGAACACTGGTATCTGAATAACTTCTAGTCTTCTCTGTGAAAATAAGAAAACTGATTTTTTCCCCCAGTTTTCAATATACTATGAACATAGATATCATTCTAGGAACTAAGTTTTGTAATTTATCTTACCTACAATCTATTTCTCTCTGCCACATATGTTGCCCTGAACAGGAGGATTACCCATAGCAATAACTTGTTTTCAGATTACTGAAATCAAGATTTTAATCATCAGCAAGCTTTACAATACTTAGAGTTAAATTTTAGAAGCTTCACTGAACCCTAACTTGCAAATCTTTCTGGAAAAATCAAGAAATATTTTTGTAGAGATCTTCTAGTATGTGGATTAATTTCCTGGAAGCAATCTAGAATTGCTATTTTCATATCCAGTGTTGCTTTTAAGACAACGTTTCTCAGATGAGTTGGGCAAAGAGAGTTGGGCATTTATACTTTTTTGCTGAAGATGGGTTAAGAGAAGTTGTTTGTTGATAATTGCTTTTAACCACCTAATGGCAGCTGAAGAAAATGAAATGTTCATATTTGTATTCTTTTCAGGAGCAATTTGAATTAAAGGAGTTATATTCCTGCTTGGAAAATCCTACTAGCCCATTTCACTGTTATGTGGTACTGATATAAACATCCTGTAGCCTGACATTCAGAATCCTGTGCAGCACAACCTGCTGCATTTTTATGCAATGGCTCGTTAGGATCCAACAATGACATTGAATACTTGGCTTGAGGTTGTTGATAAGGGGAGGGAATCGTGAGAAGATTCCTTGATTTTTAAATCTCTAGTGAGCATTCATGCTGATAAAGCCTGGACAGGTAGAAAGTATTTTAGATTACATACTGCTGAGAGAGATCAAGAGAGCATCTTGTCAGGGGAGAGGGGTAATTACATAATGGTAGAACAGTTCTAGATATAAGAGCTTATAAGTACATTTGGTACATGATGGCAGACAATATTTGATATTCAGAGAAAGGGTCAAAGAAACCTTGAATTTTCTGGTCATGGATTAATTTTCCCCTGAGCAGTTAAAAATGTCAAAATGTTTTGATTTTGATTGCAATTGCTTGCACCAGCTCAAGAAGATCTGAGACCATTTGTACAACTGCACTTTCACAGTGAATACTGAGTGCAAGGAAATGTTTTCTGCTTGAAAACTGCACGTGAACTTGTTAATAATCATAAGATTATTGTTAATTATCACTAAGGAATCAACTTCTACTGGAAGCTTTTGTGAAATGCAACCTCAGTCAATATTTTATACAACATACTTCAATCATAGACTCTGTGCTAGTAGCTTCTTTCAGTTTAAATTGAACACCTTTGTTATTTTTTTAGGAGATTTATCCAATGGGAAGAATCTTTTTTAATGCAACTCAGTCTACTGCATGTTCATAAGCATGATCTCAGACAAAAAGGCAGCAGAGATATTTCTTTCATGTCCTATTAAGGTCATGGCAGGTGCACACAGATAGGGAAACCGTAGTACTCAAATGAAGAAGTAAATTGACTGTAAGAGTAAGGTGATAGCCAACTTCTTCTACAGGTCTTCATTGCTGTTGTCAGGGTAATAAGTCCTGTGGTCAAAGGACAACACATTGCAGATCTGAGGCACAGAGGTGAGTCATCTTACTGAGAAAGCTGGCCATTCCCTGAAAGGACTGCCTACTGTGCTCTCCTCATTTCAACACCTTTCTAGAACAAGACACAGTCTGACAGTAATGTCAATGCTTGGCTATTTGAACATCTTTCTGCTCTGAGGCATTTTACAATTTTTCCCCTTATATTCTATATTCAACCCTGTGATTGGCATACATGTTTGCCTGTGAGGGCAATTATCTGAGAAACTCCTTAATCCTGTTAAAAAAAAAACAAAACAAACAAACAAACAAACAAACAAACAAACAAACACGTTGATTTTGTTCATTTTCATGCCAGGAATGAATTTTGATTATTTTCTTAGTCTTCTTCCTGAGCTGTAGCCAGTTGTGCTGTCTGTCTTTGAAAGTCACATACTTGAAAAAAGAAGACAGCATTCAGCTTGTAGACAAACACCCAGTGAAAAACTTGAGGATCCTCTGTCACTGTATATTCAGCTCATTGTTTTAGTACAATAAAATGTTTGTTGTTTTGCTTCAGGTTGCATTTCTGGAAGCACAATTTTTACGTGCAATTTCCTTTGTTAAAAGAATATATCTAACGTTACACACTCAAACACAAACATTTAAGAAATACCAACATGCAGGTACATTATATTCTTTTTTCACCACTTTTCCTGATTAGTTCAAAGGAATACAGTGAGTATTTATAATTTTGAGGTGGCATTTTTGGCTGAACTAAATCTTCAGAGCAGAAAAAAGAATTGCAGTTTGCCTAAAATGCTCCGTACTTTCTCTCTCTTTGTTATTCTACATGTTCTATCTCAAAGAAAAGGCAGTTGTCAAATGCAGAGATCGAGTAATTAATTTATAATTAAGACAGACTTCTAGTGATAGACTTGTAATGAACTAGTAAGAATTTTGCCATAAATTTCAAGAAAGTTGAGGAATGACTTACTACTTATACATTTACAATGTGTTTGTCTTATCTGACATGAGATTTAGCAATATGTTGAACAGAATACACTGTTCTGAATTAAGAGAAATTGTGAGAACTACACCATATTCAGTATTTTGTGATACTAGGCCCTGTATGCATTTGTGGTTTAGGTGGAGATTGTAGATGTCAGTTAAGGATTATCCTCCTGAGTGAAAAAAAGTCTACAGAGATGCCAGTTGTCCTGTGAACAAGGGATAGACTATATTTTTCAGCGACTAGGACAATAGGGTCTCATGCTTGTTTGATCCCTTCACATTACTATCAAATACCTGTCATTAATTTTAGTGATTCGAAGTGACAACCCACTAGTTCTGCAGGCAGTTATTCTCCAGATAAAAATGCACTGTTTGGAAATCACATGCCCTTAAACAAAATTGCCTTTCATATCACTGACTTTCTAAAAAGATTAGAAAGGTTTCAACTTGCTACTTCCATTGGTTCTGTGCCACTACGTATGGAAAATAGTCACTGAGGAGGTAGGGAAAATGCACAGAGAGCAATATCTTTTCTCAAATGTTTGTACAATGAGAAAAGTATTTCTGCTCGTGAGCTGAACTAAAACACTGTTGGCATTAAATTGCTTGCTTACTTAATAGAAAATATTAAATATTCTCATATGACAAGCATTGGGAGCATATCTTCATATTTGACAGTTAAAACCGATCGGTAACATTTCATCCTTGTTTTCTCTTTTTTGTTCCTTAAATTAATCAGAATGTAATTGTATGGTTTCCATGTGTCTAGCACAGAAAACTAGTCCTTTTTGGCTTAGAGTGATTTGAATCTCTTTTATGAAGAAAATAACTATTGTGTGAATTTTAATAATCTTACTAACTGACCTTTTTGTACAGCCGTTATGCTAGTTGAGGTGGAAAAGAAGCTGATGGCCCTCATAAATAGCTTGCTATGCTTCATTTAAGGTGATTTTCATACTGTTACCTGCATAGGAAGATGCATATGGGAGCTTTTTATAAATAAAAGATATACAGGACATGGCAGTGCTTGCTTTTTGCTAATACATGAGAGCCACACACAGATGACGGCACCTGGAAAACAGCATTCACTACCTTGGTCATTCCTGTTTAACTCTCAGAGTTCTTAATTAACCTTCTAAGCTCTCTACTAACCATTCAGCTTCAGTATTTTTTTTTTTCTTTTCAGTACAGTTCAGACAGATGAAATATTACTAATATTTTAAGAATTTTGTGTCTAACCTGGATCCTCTGGGTATTCCTTTGATTATTTCTCGAAGAAGATGCAATTTATCTAGATAAAGGATTCTGCCTCTGAGACCTTATAAACCTTTTATTTATTTTAAAGATTAAGACCTTCGGTAATCAACCTGTTTTGTGAACAAAAAAGAATTTTCTAGCCTGGACTGATTTCTCAGCCATCCTTTTCTGCACCAGACCATAATAAGGTAATTCACATGTTACTTTTCTACCACTGATACCTCCTCTGTCTCCTGTTCCTTTTCTAGTAGTTTTAGAATATGGAGTTTTGAACCCCACAAAGACAAGATCTACAGCATTTAATTTACTGCACTGTTCTCACATACCCATTTATCCTTTTCAAGCAAGTCTGCTCTGACAGAAAATTACCAAATTATCACCCTTTGTCACAGGCAGCCATAAAATCTATCCCAGTAGTAGTGAGAAAAAGGATTCATAGTGCATGCTTTCTCATGAAGGGAAGGGAAGAGAAAGGGAAAGGGAAAGGGAAGGTTTAATAAAACTGAACCTTATCAAAGACTAGTTCAGAATAATGACCTATCCCAGATCATTTTTGCTATTCAGAAAAATAATTGATTAATTCTCCTGAATTTCAAAGAATCTTTTTTCTGTGTGGGCGATGGAAATGAAAAAAAAAATCTACTTTCCAGTGGTTAAGATTCAGTATCAATATAGTCTTCTAATTTGGACTTTTCTGAATATCAAGGATCTTTGAAAGAGTGCCAGCAATTGCAGCAGTTGTGGAAAGATGAAACAGAGTGTTCTTCTCACCATATTTTGATGACTGATACAAAGAAATTGTATCAGTTGACAAGAAACCAAGTCACTGTGGATACACTATAGCTCTTTAAGAGGTTAAACATTTTGTTAGGTATTCTAAAATACTTTTCCTCTTCTTGTCCAGTTCTTAGACAAAACTGTGACAAATACATGTCAGTGAAGGTGTGCTTACCTCAAGACAGCATTAGGCTTGCCCTTGTATCTGTTGTTCTCTACTGTTACAACTGCTGCCTAATTTACCCATCTGTCATGTGGTTTAGGGCGTCTACTTTGTACCTTACAGCAGATTATAACTCTAATAATTCTGGTTTGTTTTTTTTTTTCTTTTTAAATTAATTCCTAAGGAGGAAAACAATTTACACATGCTCTCTGCTGTACTGGTAGACTGTCCAGAGATTGTCCAGTACCTCTGATTAAAAAAAAAAAAACAGTGTTCTTTGAGGATATATCAAAATGGTGGGAGGCCGTGGAAGTCCACTATGCAGCTACTCATTTGGAGCCTAACTCTGTTAGCAAAGCTAAAGCAACTTTTGGTTTTCTTGAGAACAAGAATTTTATATGTACATATTCAGAACATTCAGGAAGAGTTAAAATAATCTGTTTTTCAGTAACTGCATATATATAACACCACCCTCACCTCCATAAATTAGGCATCTTAACAGTGGGTACTAGCATTTTGCTCTCTTTGCAAAGGTACAAAATAAATTATGTCATGGTAACAGCTGTAGCCTAGTAATTGTGAGCTTGTCGTATTCACAAGATGTATAATCACAGTGATATAAATAGAACAATATAAGGAATTTGGTTTACAAAACTGACATTTTTATGACCATAGAGATTAAATGCAAACCAGATGGATGAAAACATAGGTCCCATAAGTATAAACCACTGGAAATGTGAATTTATAGTACAGAATTACTGAAAAGTAGTTCTTCTGCATCAAGTTGCTCACAGACTCTGTAGAATTAATGTTCTCTTTGATCAGACTTTTCCAGACCTAACTGCATGTTATTTTCTCTGCCCCAGTCCTCAACACCAAAGGGTTTTAGTCCCCCAAATGCAGTAAACAGAAGCCTTATAGGACACACTCCATCCTGTAGTACTGAATGATACACACACTGGAGTCAGGGCCCTGACCACAGCTGCTTGTATCTTCCTAAATTCCATCAATAAATAATCCTGATTTATAGAGGTTCTAATCAACTGACTGTTAATCTTTTTACACTTATCTCACCAATCACTTTCTGGTATGAATTTAAGAAGCAGCTTGTTCATTGGAATATAACAGCACTGCCACCCTCTGAAGAAAATGGGCTTAAATAGAGAACTTAAGCTATTAGTACCTTTGCATATCACATTAATCGTAGGTTATAACTCCACTCTGAGGACTTCTGAAAGGCTGAACTAACCTAGTGTCATCCAAAACAGAAGGTTTTGTTTTGTGGGGTTGTGGTTTTTTTTTTTTTGTTTTTTGTTTTGTTTTTTTTTTTGTTTTTTTTTTTTTGCCACTATGCAACCTTCAGCTATCACTAAATGATCTTCTGTAATTTTTTTTTCTTTCTTGGTTCTCTGCTTCTCATTTGACTATAATGAGACATAGCATTTTCCAAGCTTTCATGGCTAGACAGCTGAACTGACTAAATAGTTTTTCTGATAGCATAAAATGCTACTGCACCTCTCACACTGAAAAACACTGAATATCATTACAGAAGAAAACTGAATGTGATAAACTAAAAAAGCAAAGATAATTCTTAAGTTCATAATATAAAATTATGTAATGATCTGAAGTGGGAGAAGCAATGGCAGTGCTGAAAGCTGCTCTGTTTAGGATGATAGAGGCAGTGAAGAAGAGCATGTAATTGTTATGAATATTTCCTTTGTTGTATTTGTACAAAAGACCATGGGAAAAAAAAAAAAAAAAAAGAGAGAGAGAAAGGAAAAGGCCAGATTAACAGCTTATTTTTTTGGCATAAAACAAAATGAGGAAATGACAATTTCAGGATTATTTGCTGAACTGGATGAAGAGCAATGTTTAATTTATACTTAATCCTGCATGCCATGAGACAGATACCAACACTAAGGCAGATTCTAGAGTTATTTATACAAAGTGCTTCTGATGAGTATGAGCAGACATTTGAATGTAAAAGGAAATAAGAGAAAATTGATTATTTGGGAGAGAACGATTGGTAGGGAAAAAACTTGGTCAAAGATAGCGACTACTGCATTGACTATATATAAACGATCTCCATGATCACAACAGTAATTGCCTAAAGCTGAAATGAGATCAGATTTAAATATTTAAGCACTCAAAGCCCCAGAACTCATTGAATTTTAATGGGAAATTTTCCACTCACACATTCACAGCATATTCAAGTAGGAAATGTTTTATTTGCAAGCAGAATATACATTTCAGTGCTTTTTGGTGGCCAGATTGGCTAAATCGTTATTTG
The DNA here is from genome assembly GCA_037305975.1 of Chrysolophus pictus. Lineage (NCBI taxonomy): Eukaryota > Metazoa > Chordata > Aves > Galliformes > Phasianidae > Chrysolophus > Chrysolophus pictus. The sequence continues at coordinate 16,842,021 of CM074577.1, read as the reverse complement.
AATTTGTACAAACAAAAAGAATAATAATGTATTTATTATAGTACTTTTTTTTTTTTTTTTTTTTTTTTTTTTTCTGGATAGTAACATTGCACACAAAATTCTCAAGTTCTATGCTGCAGAAGTAGTGTCCTACCATGAGAATTTTCTTTGCTGTATGCAACAGGCATCACCTTTACTACATCCAAAATGATTATTAATTCTCTGCATTTCTTGTGTTCTAGGATAGCATCTGAAGCTTGTGGTAGCATTTTCTGTATTGATACATTTTCACACTTTTGTCAGACTCAATGGAAAATAATACTGTTTTGATAATCTACTTGCTTGGATCTTCCTTCTAATGAGTTTCTTACAATTTCTCCTCTGTTTCTATGGGCAGACATTTAAATAGTAAATCTCACCTCTGCACTTGAGCAACATGGACATGGGATTCAAATATGCACAGGCCTTAAGCAGGAATGTGACTGTGCTAAATAACTCTACCTTTCTTTTTCTTCTCCAGGCCAATGCAGCCTGATTCTGACTCATCTTGTCTTCCTGTATCTTCATTGGTATTTTATATATTTGATGGCTTCAGTGAAAGCTTTCTTCTGACTTTCAAAAGCAACTGTTATACAATCACTTGACATTTCAAAATGTTGTGAAGAGGAGATGATGGAAACCCTATCTGGAGGGTGGATGTTGGAGGATAGCTGGAAATGGAACATAGGTCAAGGGTAAACTATGTAGGAAGAATTATTAAAATTGACATTTTGTAAGACTAATTAAAACAGTATCTTTTATCATATAATTCCTCATTATATTGAAAGGGGAGGCTAGTATGAAATCTTCATTGAAGTTTCTTCTAAGCACTGGAGCTTGTGTTAATACATCGCCATAATTAATTTATTAATTTTCTTCAGACACTGCAGTTTTCTTATGGTACTGAAAATCTCTTCACTTACAATACATGCAAGAAATATTAGCTCAACTTTGTTTTTTAAAATTTAAGAAACAGTTTTAGTATATTACCCCTGTTATCCATCATTTAAAAAATCTTACATATTAGTACACTTTCAGGCATGACAAAGTTCCTTTGTGCTATTTTAGAATTGTATGGTTTCAGTTTTGTTAAGTGGGAGCCAGAGGCAGATATCCATCTTTTACTGTAGAAACATTTAGACATGCATACATCTTCTCTCATCTAAAGAAGTACTCATATGACACATTTTACCTTCTAGCCAGAGAAAGCTAGTGATTTATCTTTACATTTACTCTCTGGCTATAGCTGGAGATGAAAACAGAGATAATGTGCAGAGAAGGGGAAAAGCCAAACAGAACAGTGACTCCTGGAAGCAGCTTCTCTCTTCTCTTGCCAGCCTCTACTGCTCTGGGTCCACCAAAGTAAGCCAAGGGTAGAAGTCCTTGTGCTGTGTGCCATGCAAGGAGCAGTGGATACTGAACAACTGCTTCCCTGATGTGCCTTGCATTTGACACACTTCTGGCTGCAGGTGCAGAAAAATACATTGTCTGGAAAGATGCTGCTCTCACACATCAGTCTTCCTATAAATTGTTATCTCTGTTCTCCCAGTGTAGCTATGCCTTTAAGGGTTAGGTATACAATTCCTATCTGCAGCAGGAGTTACAGCTACCGGCCCAGGAACCAGTAGCTAGGTAATGCATCTTTTTGAGTGCTGGTTGCAAGGATGTTGCTGGTGAATGATGTTTCCAGACTATAAAGATGAGGTTTCCTCTGCCTCAAGTTGTTTTGTTTGTCTTGAGTGTTTATGTTTCAGCTCTGCGAAGTAATCTATCTGGGAGAAGGCCCACAAACAACTGGTTGAGGCTTTTCTTCTGATACAAATCTTCATAACCATTGAATCAGATCCAAATATGAAAGTAAAACTGTGCTTCATCCTGATGTTGGGATGTTGAGTACAGATAGCTGTGCTTTCACAAGCATGTTATGTTCCTGTGTCTCTTTAGCTTTCATTTGGAAAACGGCTAATGCATGGAAGATGAAAAATATTTTGAGGAAAACAGACTCCTGCACCAGATACAGATGTTTCCATAGCCTTTCTCTTAGGCTGCTGGAAAAATAATCATTCAAACCACATCACTGCAAAAATTACACTCAGGTGTAACAACTGACTCTCGCATAGCTTTTGTAACTTAAAAATCCACCTATACTTTAGGTTTCTTTTCATATATTTGATTTTTAGTCTTTAAATGCACTTCATGAGACACTAAAACTACTTTCGTCTCTGTTCCTTTGTATTTATTTGACATTCTATTCCTTCTTCTCAAGGGCTTTTCTTATCAGGTTGCACTCAAGCTGATTTTCAGCTCATGACAGGTAAACACAGGGACAGATATTTGGATGGATTTTACTAGATTTATTCATGGCTTGTTGTCATTATTTGTGTCTGAGCCACATTTCCCACAAGTTACAACATTGTCTCCTGTTGCTTTCCTTCATCTGTTCTAAGTACTGCCCTTTTTTTTTTTTTTTTTTTTTTTTTTTTTCCAGTGCAGCATCCTACTACCTGATAGTGACAAGGCTTCAGGATTCAACTCTATTATCTTTTCCCTCATGAAAATAAGATGATGAAGAAGGGTATTATCTGGGACAAAATTATTTTCTTTAGGAAAATTTATTAAGCTAATTACGTCTTTGGCCTCTTTCCCCTATTTTTGGTCATTGGATGGTCTCCATTCCTTGAAAATTACAACCAGCTTAGCCAGTATTATAATGCAGCCTTACAACACTGTGTCTTGCAAGTGAACAACTGAGGCACAGAAAAATTAACAATGTGTGGGAGGTCTGAAAGAAAGAAGCAGTAGGAGATAAATATTTTCTTGCTTCCTAGTCCCTTTTCTATTTTGCCCGATACACAAAGCAGAGCAACTATATGCCACAGAAGAGTCAGATCACAGTCTGAAAAATAAAACCCATCAGTTCAGCTCAGGAAATCATGTAAACTGGTATTACGCTGCTATAACATTGCTAATACAAAATCACTTTTAATATATTGTTCTGAAAATTAAGGAAGGAAAACAGATCTCTTGTAACCCCTCTGCTTGCCTGTTGCTACTGGAAGCTCGTGCAGCATCCAAGTCTGCAGTACTGTGTGATGTTTCAGAGAGACTCAGAATCAGCAGCCCCTTGACTTTCTGCAGCGCCGAGTCCCATTGGCTGGAAGGTAAAGCAGAGGCGGAGAGTGCAGAGTATTTTTCTCCTCCACACACCATAAAGCAGGCAGTCAGCATGCACTGCCTGACAGCGAGACTGGTGCTTGGAGTTTGAAATTAGTTTCTGTTCGGCAGCAGTCAGCTGAGCATTTTACATTCACCTCTCTCAATGGAAGGGTTAAAAAAAAAAAAAAAAGACCTGCAGCATAATAGTGAACTAAGCAAGAAGTGAACTTACGGGAGAATATGATGCAAACTTCCATACTGTTGGGACTCAGTGATACAGATCACCAAGATGAAATGTGATGATGATCAGAATCTGCATCTGTGAGAGCGCAAACCAGCATCTCTGAGTTTGAAACCTTATTTTACAACAGCAAAGTGCTCTGAACTACTGTCTGCCTCAGTGCTGCCTTATTTTTCTTCCCAAACTGAAAAGCAAAAGGAGGATTTCAGAGAAATGCAAAAAGGACGGTTTTAAAAGCAGGAAGCTGAGAGGGTTTCTCCATAAGATGAATTTCACCCAGCATCGTGGGACACTCCAGCCTCTCCATTTCTGGAACCACAGCAATGGACTGCACAGGGGTGCCAGCGAGCCCAGTGCAAAGGGCCACTCCTCAGGAGGCTGCTATGAACAACTCTTTGTATCCCCTGAAGTGTTTGTGACTCTGGGCATCATCAGCTTGCTGGAGAACGTCTTGGTCATTGTGGCAATAGCCAAGAACAAGAACCTCCATTCACCCATGTACTTCTTCATCTGTAGCTTGGCAGTGGCTGACATGCTAGTGAGTGTATCTAATGGATCAGAAACTATTGTCATCACGCTGCTAAACAATACAGATACAGATGCACAGAGCTTTACCATAAACATTGACAATGTCATTGACTCAGTGATTTGCAGTTCCCTGCTTGCATCAATTTGCAGTCTCCTCTCAATAGCAGTGGACAGGTATTTTACTATCTTTTATGCCCTCCAGTACCATAATATCATGACGGTCAAGCGCGTAGGGGTCATCATCACATGCATCTGGGCTGCTTGCACTGTCTCAGGCATTTTGTTCATTATTTACTCTGACAGCAGCGTTGTCATCATCTGCCTTATCAGCATGTTCTTCACCATGCTCATTCTCATGGCATCCCTTTATGTTCACATGTTCATGATGGCTCGGATGCATATCAAGAAGATAGCAGTTCTACCAGGGACTGGCCCCATTCGCCAAGGGGCCAACATGAAAGGGGCCATTACTCTCACTATACTGATTGGAGTTTTTGTTGTGTGCTGGGCCCCGTTTTTTCTGCACCTCATTTTCTACATCTCCTGCCCCTACAACCCTTACTGTGTGTGCTTCATGTCCCACTTTAACTTCTACCTCATCCTCATCATGTGTAATTCCATCATTGATCCGCTTATCTATGCATTTCGGAGTCAGGAGCTCAGGAAAACATTCAAAGAAATTATATGCTGCTGTAGCTTGAGAGGGCTTTGTGATTTGCCTGGCAAGTATTAGACTGAAGTGGATACGTTACTGTGTATTCAGCATACAGCAGTCTTCTAAGCCACTAGAATCTTTTTTCATCAGAACTTAGGTTACATGTTTAAGAGCAAACACTTCTTTCTCTTTCCCTTCCCTCCCATCTTTGTATCCCATTTATGTGTAATTCATATTTCTGTGTAGTGTTTGTGATGTCTACAGTTTGTAATTTATTTGGCTAGGAAGAGAAAAAAAGTAGTACTTCATAGCAGTTTGTAAGTGAATAAATAAATGTAATGCTGATTGTGATATACTAACAAATATGAGCAGCTGTATGTTCCTATTGCTGACAAAATAAAAAACTTGCCTGAGTCACAGTGCATATTGATTGATAATGTTCCTTATTCTGCTCGAGTAATTATAGCTATTCATTATGCTGTGTACAACTTAAAATAGAGCTTATGCTTCTCTATTAGTGGATTAGAGGCTCGCTAGAATTAGGAGGCAAATTTGTCATGAGAATTACTAGAATCAAAGGGTTGTGTTCGTTTATTTTACATGCTTTTCCATGTACTCTAAAAGCAGCAATCCTGTTCTTAGTTACAGCTATTGCCTACAAGAAGAAGATTTTTTCAAATACTTGCTAGCCAGACAATTGAAAGATTGCTTTATTTTGGTTCTCAATCTGATGATTGCTGTGTGTTTGAAAGTACCTTTTCACAAAATTAAAATTGAATTTGAAACTGAAATTGAATGTTCCATGCAGCACCAGTTAGCACTGGATAAATTTAATAGACTGGAATGCAGATAGGCTGTCACCCTCCATTCCCTCATGAAGCAGGTGCAGTACTAACACTGACAGTGCTGGCACCTGTGTAAAGCTTTGCAGTGAGGTTCAGCTGATGATAATGAAGAAGGGATATCAGCCTTAAAACATTCAATTCTTATTCTGATGTTCTGTGGTGAACAAGGACTCTGTACTTCAGAAGAAAATACAACTTTCCTAGAACCAGCTGCTCTCTGTTCTGAAGCATTATTAGATGAGATCCACTGCCTGGAGGAATGAAAGCAGGAATCAACTTCTTGTGACCACCTCAGGCACTATTGTGGACCATGTGATCTTGTCTGGGCAAGAAGGTCGTCAGTCTGACAAGTGTCTAGATCTATGCTTTGTATCTGGCAGCCCTGTGTGTTAGTGCTGCTTGAGGACAGTTCACCTTTTCAGACATCTGATTTAGATGTTTAATAAGCAGGTCTCTGACTTTAGCACCTTGAAAATGTTTAAAGTGCAGATGGAAGTACACAAGAGCCCATGGAAGACATCCTTTAACACCTTGACAACAGCAGCTTCTATGTAAGAGCATAGGAAAACAAACTTCTTTGTTCTTGGTAAGTATAAAAATAGAGTGGTAACTGGAAAAGACCTGGAAAGTTTTGATACAGAAAGTAAAACCTTAATGTCAAGAATAATTTACATTTTAAGCCTGGGTCTTTATTCCACCAAGATAAATAGTGAATTAGTGAGATGGAAATTGTGATTCCTATTTCATTAGGTTAGCCCAAGACATTAGAGGCAGATGTTGATGTTATGGCAACAGAGGTTGAACTTTCCAGCCAATATTCCATTGCATTTAGTTGGTGTCTGGCAGAATGGTGTCCGACACAAAAGTGCATATGAATCCAAGGGGTGAAACTGAATTTCTCCATGAGGAAAAAAATTTCACACGTTGATATTCATTGTTGCTTACTGAACATTTATGGAGACCAAATGGTGAATGTGACAGTGAGGAGGAGGGTGCTGCGTTTCAGCATGGATACAAAAGTGACATGAAAGACAAGCCACATTCCTGATGGCTGTGCACAGCTGTCACACCACAAAATGAAGAGTGCCTCAATCAACTCATCTGCCCAGATTGGCTCATGGTGGTGACTATGTTGAAAAATTGTGTTTTGTAGCTGAGAATTTGTTCTATCAAATAGTGTTACTGTGCTCTTTGTAACTATTGTAGTTTCCATGGAAATAAATAGGAGGAGTTACATTTGGAGTGACCTACATACATTAAGACTACTACTTTTTTTTTTTTTTTGGGGGGGGGGGGGGGGGGGGAGATGAAACTATAAACTTTTCAGTAATACATTTCTACCTGATTCTACTTGGTAGGGAATAAAAGATACCAAAGTAGGAGGATTAATGCTCAGTGAGGGAGAACATGTGAATGTATTAAAATTAATAAGCAATCCAAAAATCTTCTGGAATTCTCTTGGACTTTATTAAAAGCACTTCCTTCTCCCAGAAGACGTGATGCTAGCTATGCAGAAATATTCTGGCAACAGTGCGAGAAATTTCTGCTGCCTATTTGAAAAATCTCCCTTGATCTTTGCTCTGCCTTATGCTCTTTAGCTATTTTAGGGCTGTAAATTATGATAGTTGGTGCCAGAGATTTGTTTTGTAGTCCATGGATGCATACACAGTTCAGCAGAAGGTGGAACAAGAGAAAGATGTTACTTTAGGTGCTCAAAAAATTACTTTGAAAGTCCCTCTTTCTCTCCTTTGGCTGTATGAGGACTTGATACCTAATCTAAACAAATCTGAATGCTGAAGATGCTATGCTTCTGTAAAAATCCTGAAATCTCAGTTGATTCTTAAAAAATAACAGTTTTACTTTTTTTTTGCAATGCAAAGAGATTGGGGTTGGGGGTTTTCACCAATGGTTTTCTTGTAGTGTCCAAATACCTTCTGCATCTCATTTTCATTTATTTGGACTAAGATTAGTCAAGAGAATTTCAACCCCTTTAATCTCTAAATCTCATTTAGAATTATATGTTTAAAAACTAGTTTATTGCAGAGTTTTATCAACTTTGAGACTGCTTGACATCTCTTCTGTCTTTGTTACATAAAGCTGAATGTATATACCTACTTTTTAATGGACTTTGATTTAATTAAAGACTTTTTCAGTTCGTGGTATTATTTCTAGAGTGTAATTTATTGAAATTGCTGGCAAACTTGCTATATAGACAATTTTTCTATTCCCATAGGGTTTTTTCCTTTTGAGTAGCTGCATCAGTTTCTGTTTGCCTATAGATCTGGCAGCTATCCAGCAGGGAGTCATAGAAACTAGTGTTGCAAAAAGTAAATACATTAATCTAGTTTGCTGGAAAGTGATGAAAGTGGATTTTCTGCTCCTCAATTTTCTGGAGCTTTGTCTTTCTATTTCAAAATGTTCTACAAAAATTAATTTTCTTTCTTTAAATATCTGGGATCCTAATCCCTTCAGCACTTCACAGTTTAGCTATGTTGGGTAACCATGAGACATTCCTCTGTGGCAAAGAAAAGGTTTTGTCTCCACTTTACAGGTGCATATACTTACGTTTTCACCTCTGGAGAAGGGATTAATGTATTTTCTTAGCCTCCCAGAATGTAGACTATTGCTGAGCTGGAGACTGATGGTTGTGTTCTTTGTCCTTTCCCAGTAAATGTCTATAACATAACACAAAAAGTTTGAGTATTGAAGCAAATGACTTTCTATAAGAGGGACGTTTCTTTAGCTTTGAAGTAGCTTTTCAACAAAGCAAATAAGTACACCTAAGAGGCTGAAGTTGTCTCAGTATAGTGGATTTTGAATGGTGCTCTGACATCTCCTTTGCAATTGAACCATGCTGTCAGATGGAAGTAAGGAAAAATGCAATTATGAGCTTGTGGGTTACTAAATGTGCAGCAACACCAATCTCTGCAGCCATACCCTTAATAAATGTGTACTGTACTTGTTATTCATGTAATTCTGTAACAACTTTGTTGTTGTTAAGGCTAATCCTATTCCCCAGCATTTTTATCTGGGGATCTTTCTTTCTCAAGCTGAAATTCTGATGAATAAGGATTTTGGAGCTGATTTAATTGATAATATACTGTATTGCTTACTGCAGTCTCAATCCCACCAGAAGGAACTCTCAGAAAATGTACCTTTAGGGATTGTTGGTCCAGAAATTACCTCAGATTTTAAATTAATATTCCAATACTTGAAATTACACCTTCAGTATTCTAAGGCTTTCTCTTTAGATGAAGTGCTCCTCTTGCTCATTATTCGTGGTTTTACCCACTCTATTTCTAGAAGCGATTTTCAAGTCTGAGGATTAAATGTCATTCTTTTCAAATGTGTAATATAAACCTTTAATTGATTGTACTTTTCACCTATTTGTTCTCTTGCAAACACTGTTCATTTGTTTCAGCAGCTTTCCTCCATGCTGGGTGTATCTTTGAATATGTACAGAACTGAACTCTGTCTTCTCCAGATTGGGTTGCCTTGTCTGAATCTCCCATCCAGCTGCTCATTCACTCCCCAGCTCAGCAAGCAGAGGGGAGAAAGTGAGAACATCAGGAAGAAGAAAGCTTGTGGTGAAGGCAAAGACAGGAGATCATCCAGCATCTATCTTTGTAGCCAGGCAGCGCTTTGTTCTTTCTTCCCCAGACGCTCACCCATGGCTGCTGGTCCCAGTCATGGCCTGCGGTGGGCAGCCCTGGCCTTTCCTCACACAGCAGCCCCGCAGCACCCAGGGACAATGCCTGGCATCCTCACACTGAATGCCGCAGAGCACAGTGCTGTAAGCAACATTTCAGGTGAAATCCTATTGCTCTACACATTGATGTTTTACTTCCGTTCCACAGAAGGTTTCTCACTTAAATTATTTGCTTCTTTCACAATCACAGCTTTGGAGTGGCTCAAACATTTCTTTTTTTTCCTGTGATGAACTAATCAGTCTGAAACGTTCCCCTCTCAGGCTCTTTCCTGCTGAAAAGCTTTCTCTGCAGAGCTTCAGATCCTGTTATTAGCCTCTGAATTAATGACTTTGAACACCGTACAGCTGAATCCCATCCTATTTCTATTATTTCAATCTTCTGAATGATCCGCTTTCCCTAACTGATTTTCAGATTGTATTTTCTGTGGAAATTGCAGCCAGCCTTTTGCCACTGAGATGTGACCCTGGTACATCTCTGTTGACACAGCGCTGTGGGACCCGCAGGGCAGGCTCAGGCTTCAGGCTTTGATGAGCACGGACCCATCGTTAATCTTGCCTATATTGTGCCAAGTGTCAATAAAATGTAATTTACCTAGGTTGGCAGGTGGCAAAAAGAGAGCTGAAATTCATACATGTGTGCAGTATGAGATACTTAACTGCTTTTGAAACAAAAACCTTAGAGCTTGTTAGAGCTTTTTTTCTTCTAAAAGGGAGCGGGTAAGCAAAGAAACAGAAGATGAATTCATTTGGAAGCCGTAGAGAATAAACAAAACACTTTATTTATGCAACAATCTGCAAAGAAAATACTTGCTATAACAATATTTTCTCTTGAGATAGCATCTCTGTGCAATTGTCCTGAGATTTTTTTCTCATGCTAGTACAGGTCATGCACAGTTCAACATTCAAGTCTCAAGGACATCATAAAGAACAAACAAACATTAAGAGCACGCTTTCTAATGTTCTTGTATTGAGTACATTGTGAAGGCTAATATATTATAAAAAAAATACCTTGTTTTTCCCCTGAAAGAGGAGACAAAATAAGAGGTCTGAATTAGAAAAAAGTAAAAAGAAGAAAAATTATATTCCCATTATTGACCAGGCTGCCCAGGGCCCCATCCAATCATCCCCTCTAGGGATGGGGCATCTACAACCTCTCTTGGCAACCCGTTCCACGTCACCACTCTCTCTGTAAAGAATTTCCCTCTGAAATCCAACCTAAATATTCCCTCCCTCAACTTAAAACCATTTCCCCTTGTCCTGCTGTTATCTACCCTTTCAAAGATTGATTCCCCTCTTGTTTGTAGACTCCCTTTAGGTACTGAAAGGCTGCAATGAGGTCACCCCGCAGCCTTCTTTTCTCCAGGCTGAACAAGCCCAGCTCCCTCAGCCTGTCTTCATAGGGGAGGTGCTCCAGTCCCTTACAGTCGTCTTAGAGTGTGAATAACACATACTTTATCTTCTCATTATCTAGATACACGTTGTCACAGTGAAATTGGAAAAAACAGCCTGGCTCTGCATGATATTGACCTAAATATATACTTTTTTGGTAAAAAATAATCTTTACTTATTATCCTAAATTTTTTTAATGGAGAGATGAGGTGGGTGTTTTTTGCTTTCTTATGATTATTGCCTTCTGCTTCACTCATGGAAATATAATGTTCATAAGTAACATAGGCAATCTAATTTTCTCCTCGAAGACAAAGATTCTGGTTCCCAGTAAGGATTGCCTATAGGCCAAATGGAATGGTATTTTTTCTCACGCTGAATTAAAGGTATCCTTGTCTGTGAATGATTGTTCACAATACTTCGGGACTATTTATCACCTGTTCCTGCCAATTGCCTAAGGCAAAGAACTGAGACAGCAAATCTGTGAGGGGTCAGCTGAACTGAGAGATGATCCAGCTTCATTGCATTCCAAACAACTCCTCTTGAATGTGGAAGAGCTCCTCGTGACGCCAAGAATACAGTACCCAATAGACAGGTGATAAACTGAGTTTGGACTGCTTTTTTGATTCTGGCCTCAAGCAGGAGGCTTTATCTACGGAGGCTTTATATTCCATCATTCCTATAGGAAACACCATTTTTCTCACTACCTTTGTGGAAAAGCTGCAGGTGTCCCATGCTATTCCGTTCTGTGAAAGTAGCAGATAACCCTTATCTGGCTCAGGAGAACAGGAAACGAATAAAAAATAAAAGGTAAAATCTAAGCAACCTAGCCTGATATTTATTAACTCAAGTTACATAATAGAGTGTGTTGTCCTCTCAGGCCTTACTATGAGCCAGGTTTCAAGTATATCTTTATACTGATACTGATAGAGCTGTTGTTCCCCTCAGAGCTTGGTCAGTGGTAAAGTATCTAAAATATGCAGTAGTATGGTATTTTATACGCTGTATAATACATATTTTTTAACAAATTTTAGCTAAGTTTTCAGAAGGTATTAAATACCAGCCAGGCAAAATTTAATCTCTCTGGCTTTGGATGCCACAAAGATCCTTTGTTTATCTGAAGAGCATGAATACTCAGATTTCCTTTAAAATTATAATATTGTATCACTTTATGAAATCTCAGGCACCTCAATCACATGTAATGCCTTAATTGTCAAATCCAGGTTTATAAGTGGCGCACCAATACATTCCCTGCTTTGAAGATTGCTTTGATCTCGGCTATTTCAGCTCTGAAAGACATGATTGACTGCATGAAACTGAAAAATGGTTGTAATGCTTAAAATCATATGTGTTTAATGCATGTAAATACTGAAAAACAAGACCCTCTACACTAATAGAACTACAAGTTCATTTTTTTGTCTTTCAAATCACTGTTATTTCTTGATTTGTCTGTGGGAGTAGTCAATGAGGTGAATAGCATGCCTTTTTTAATTAAATTTCTTCAGAAAGGCTTTTTTGAGGCTGAATGTGGGATTGTTATTTTAGTTTTAATGAAAAAAGCATTGATTTCTGAAGAACAGCTGATTTCTCAGACTGAAAAACCCCAAATAGGTCATAGAGCAATAATATGTTTGAAAGCAAACAATTTGTTCTGTTTTACTATAAAATCAATGGATATATGTAACTTCTGAATCTTGTGCTGAATATGAGTTCAGCTTTCTCATACTTTTTGAATACAATGACTAATGAGTTAACCTAGTCCCTAACAATTTAAGAGATTAAGTCTGTAAAAACATGTATATCAAGGAAGGAATTGGTAAAGAACAAACTCTTTCTCCTCTCTTTTTTGGGTAGTTCTGTCTGTCACCATTAGCTTCTTCTGAAGTAAGCAATACTACCTGTAAGACAATAGATGCTCAAAGCATTTCTGTGGGTTTCTTCCATTGCTGCCTTCACTCCAGCCATATCCAGACTCACTGGTGCCTCTGCTCTTCTCTCTGGGCATCTTTGCTCCTGGCAAGAGCTCTCCTGGGCTGTCTGATTTCTGTTCTTTTGCCAGACCTCCTGAACTCCAGGCTTACCTCCTTCCTAACCAGGGTGTATCCACATCACCTCTCTGACATTGACTTCTGACCCAAATTAGCTGTCATTTCCCAATAAATAGTTCAGAACTATTTTGGTCCTGTTTTATGTGCTTGAAATACTACTAGCAGTTTTTTATACTTTCTTTTTTCTGTATTGTCTTTGGGCATTTGAGTTTGCAGCCACAGCAATACATTGGGAAGAGTTACCACTCCAAATTTTTATAATCAAACACTGTCAGGATAGCCATCCATCACTGAATTAATTATTTTCTTATTAATTTTGATGTTTAATCAATCATAGCACTTGATCTTAAGCGCTATGCTCACCTCACCTTCCTTTTCCATCCATCTTTTCTTAAACCTTGAAATTGCTGTTCTGATGCTCAAGGGATATTGCATTAGTAACTCAGTGGAAAAGTTTAATTTATTCCAAACTCACCTTGGTTTTTAGCTGTCATTTAGAAGGATTGTCTGTGCTCAGGAAATCCCAAGGAGAAATGCTCAGGGAGATGAGTACTTCTCTGTGCATCTGGGTATACATAGAAAAGCAATGTTCTGACTTTGCCTCCTGAGGCACAGCCTTGCCCTCCCTCACAGAGCAGTGTTGCCAGCGAGTGCTTTGCCAGACACTGTGAAGTGTGGCTTCTGAGGGCCTCACTTTTTCTGAAAGCCACAGAAAGAAAAGATGAAACTCATTCACAGCCTTTCTTGTTTTTCTGTGTTGCAAGTAAGGAATGAATTTTTCTGTAGAAATAATCATTAACTACAAAATAATTAAGAATGTATTTAAAATAGAGGAAATTTGAGGCTGTATTTCTCGTAGTCTTTTAGCTTTCTTAACCTGAATGTTGCATTCATGATACTTACTTATCCTCTTTCCCCTAAAGAACATCACTTAAACTTTCTGATTTGCTGTATCTGCAATCTAATGATGTGTCTTTGGCATCCCTCTCTTCTGTTGCAGTGCCTTTACTGATGTCAGGGAAATATTGATGGTAAACATTAACTTTCTAATGATGACAACAGGAACAGGAAAGGACCCATTTGCTTTTTCATTCTTAGTTTCTCATTTGAAGACATCAGACATCTTCTTGTTCAGGTTTTAGAGCCTCTTTTTATAAAACAAAGGTCAGCCTCAAAAAGATGAGGTGCAGCTTCAGGAAAAACTAAAAGCCCAACATGCTAACATTGTGATTTTGAATCTGACTTGGTATATGTTTCAAAAGAGAGAAACTGACTTTTTTCCCTGTATTAAATGCTGGGACTGAACAATGCATGTTTGTCACTATTTGCTTTTTCTCTCTTTTTTCCTTCAATCTCATAGGAAGGAAATATTTTAGAAATGCAATATATTTTTATGTTAGATTTTAACTGTAACATGCAGTGCACCTCTGAGCTAGCTGAATGTGGAAAATGTGGCTACTGAAGATTGCCTAGTGAATTCACTTCAATGCCTGACAAACAGAAGCAGAAGCTATTCTTTGACCATGGGAATATAAAGGTTTATTATTCATAAATTCCTTCCATTTAGCGGACTAACACATAGCATCTATTAAGAGAAAACAAGGAAGCAAATCCCATCTGTTAGGCATGCAGTTCCATGACAATTTTTTGCCACACATGTTCAGGGTTTCAATTACTAAGAGGTGCTAATGCCAGAGTAAGGAAAGCGTTTCTTGTATTTTATGCTAGGCGAAGAATATAATTTGGTAATACTGAGCAGCTGGACCTCCAAAAGGTCTCATTAAAAAGACAGCATGTCCTGTGCTTCATATGCTTAATTTCTTAGGTGAAATCTCCAGACTCATTCAGCATTCAGGTTGTGCTCCCTTCTCTAAGCACTACTTCTTTCAGGAAAGGAAAGGTGTCCTCCTCAGTAGGTAACCCTGCAAAGAGTGTGTGTCTCTGCTGTGTTTCCTGACTCACAGTGGAAAACTTCTCAAACATGACCCTTTGAGTTTTAGACATCACAGACATATGGTTTTCACGGATTTGCAGTTTGTGTCGAATGCTAATTCCTCCTTCAATTTTAACTCCAGAGTTCATAAGAAATAAAGAAAAGTAGCAGCATCTCATAGGAAAGAGGCTGATTTTTAAGACCAGTAAAAACAGAAGATATGTGAGGATGCCTCCTGTTTTATATCTCAGTAGTGAAAAGAGTAGGCTAGCCTTAAAGCAATCCTTTCCAGTTCCTCCCAAAAATGTGCTGCTTTTAGCTATCTCAGCAGGCATCTCTAAGCAACAGAATGGAATTGCAGTTCCATGGTTTAGGAATGAACTATTCTCACAGCTTCCTATCTCATGAAATATAATACACATAGCATTTGTCTCTGAAATTGGGTAGGTTTATCAGCTCTTTAGGGGCCTTTCAGTAGTTCATCTAGGTTGTTACAGTGATTCAGAGGTCACATAGTGCTGTGGTATTACCCATCCAAATAACTTAATATGAGCTTCTGAGCTTCCATTTATTGTTGCTCTATCATTGGAATGCAGAGAAATTTTAACTCCAAAGGGGATTCTAAGAATAAATGCCCAGAATTTAGCTTTCTGAATTTCAGCTTCTGAAAGGGAAGATAGATGATTATCTTAAACAATTAAGGCAGCATGCACAGGGAGACTTTAATATCTCATCCTAGCAGCTCAGAATCAATTTAAAGGAATTTACTTAGAGTTTCCTGTTAGAAAAGTACTTATATTTAAGTGGTGCTAGCTTTGATAGATGCAGAAAATGAGTATTAGAAATAAGAAGAAAATCAGCATAATTTCTATCTACAGATACTTTAACAATCGCTTAAAATCTGAACCTGGCTTCTAATCATGCTAAAATTATTCTTCACTGAAATTTGCCCTCAAAAAGAATTTTAAGAGAAGGATAAGGATGGCACTTGATTCAGAAAGTAGTACCCTCATTTTTTAGGATGTAATTTGCAAAGTTTCTACAGATTAATTCACTTGGCTGTCACTAGTGTCCATGTTTGCTTTGTTACTAGATCCATAGCATTTAAGAGTAGGGATTTTGCATCCGCATTTTAGTGTTAAGCCCTCCTAACATGCTTTCAGGTGCAAACTAGAAAAATAGCAGTAAAATAAAAAGTGTGAGAGTAGGAAATGCATTTCAACTCGAAGATGAAAGACGTGCATTATTTCTTAGATTTTTTGGCCACAAAATCAATGCAGTTTGAAACTTTGCTACAGAATTTCTACAGAACTGCGTTGATAACTGAACAGTTCTGCAATGATTATTTTTAATATATTGCATGAAGTATGAATTGTTCCAGAACCCCAATAATTTAAACCTGTTCTCAGCCATTTTGGGATAATAGCTTCTTTCAAAATTTCCAAGCACATTTTGGTTTAATACAAACTTTTCCTCCCCTGCTTAGCCCCAGAAAACTGAGCTTTTCAAAAACTTTCCTAGCAAATCAGCGAATTCCTTAAACGCTCTCAATGAACCATGATGACCTCTGTCAAGTAGCTTGGCACTCCTTCTGTCCTGTATCCTTTGCTGGAAAACAAAATTAAGAAAGATTCACTGCTCAGCATGGCTATTGAGCATTTTATGTTGATATCATTTAAAGAGGAAATATTTATGTTACATTATCTCCTAAATCCTGCAACTGTATTGGATCCTGCTGTGCTAAGTTCTTTACAAATGTATGATAGACAGGCACTATTTGAAAGAGTTTCTAGAGTAAATAATACCTAGATCATTTGGTGAAAGATTCTATATAAATGCAAAGCAGCTGTTATTAGAGTTGGTGGAAGAGTGGAAGCTGAATTTCTTTTGTACGTATTATGTTATTGCAATAATTTTCCAGGAAATGAAAGTAATTTCTCTCATAGGTGAATATCTTCCTCTCATCCCTCCCTCCTTCCTTCAGGAATCTCTGCGGCTCTGGAGGTCAGAGTGGTTCTTGGGAGGGAGAGTCTACGAAGATTTCTTTTTTATTTAATATGAGTTAGAATGCCTTATTTTTCATTCCAAAGTGTTGTGGAAATTAATGAGAAGAAACACTGCTCTCTGCTTATTTTGTTTTTTTGAGAAAAATTTATGCAATACTAATTGAGGAGCAGTGGTAGAAACGTCAGTGTATACCTTCTCACAAAGCTCTCTGGTCCAGTTCTTGTCTCTCTGCAATGGACAGTAAACCTGAGCTGACTGCAGTAAACTTTGGATTTCACCTCTGACATTTAAATGCCATTGTTGTTCAAGTATAGAGTTGCTGGGATTGCAGGCAGCATGCTATGAAACGAAAATAACCTTGTGTCGAGGTTTTTTTATCCCACTTGCAATACAATCTGATTATGTTCCACTTTTTTTCTTTTTTCCCAATATCAGAGTGACCACTTGAATGGCCCCAGAAGACCAGGGACTATTTGTACAAGTTTCTTTGTGATCATAACATTCTGATTCTAGAAATTCATCAGAAAGCTCTGGCTTGATCTTCCTTTCTTTTTCTTCACATAATTTATTCTTCCCTAGCAACGTTGGCTGTATGTTGTTCTTTCCTCTAAAATTGTTCCTCTAAGATTTCCTCCCATTTTCTTGTGCATTCCCTTGTAGTCTTCCTTACCTGGGAAGAAGTGAGCGTGCTCAGACAGAAATTGTAGTGTGATGCCAGGAGGGGGGAAGCATCGTGGCTAGGGGACTGTCATAGGAAGGGGAATCTGTTGGTCAGATGTGGCACAAGAAAGTGTGCTTTTTTTTCTCTGTTTATTTTTTCCATTATTTTTCCCTTATAGAAAAAGAAAAGCGTAAACAGTGTTGCTGGAAATTAGAGCAAGCATGAGAAAAGGAGAAGGTATTTCCTTGCAGATTCTTTCGTTTTAATGCTTCTCATCCAGCAAGAGCCCTATGCCAGAAGTTTGTCATTTGAAAGTGCAGTGAAGTACTAAATTCTGTGAATGAAAGCTGCTTTGATGTTTCCATGTCCTCCCTATACAGAAAGGTGCAGACAGCATCACATCAAAACTCTGGCTAACTGCCCAAGCAAAGCTGCCCACCAAGGCCTACTTGCAGCTGGTTGAGCCCAAGTGTGGGTAGAAATTGACGCACTTCAAGCTAGCTGATTTTGTGTAAGAATTCTTGTTTTACAGTTTAAAAATAAATGTTTTTCTCTGCCAACTTCTGTAAGTACATTAATGTTTTTCTTTAAGACTTTCTGAGCTTTACTGAAGAAAGATTTTCTTGTGCTTGCAAAAAAACAAAAGCATATTTTCTATTTTTCAAAGCAGAGTTTCTTATGAGACTAGGAAAAAAAAAAAACAACCATTAAATGGGGTTCCAGAATTTAAGACTTTAAATTCTTAAAGGTTACAATAATAATCACAAATTATTAAGCAGCACAAATGCAGACCCTGTTCAATTGGGAAATTCTTTCAGATGGTATTATTATTTCAAACAGATGAGTTATTGAATTTTGAACATATATTAACAAAATCCTGTGTTACATTATCTTAATACGTAATTTAGAACCTTTCATTCTAAAAATATCTGGATTTCTCATGAACGGCATAAGCTCCAGTTTGATTTGAATATGCTGTCTTTACTAGAGGTAATCTTACTTAGAGTCTGTATACTGAAAAATAAATTATTGTTACATTTTTACATATAACACTCCTAATGCCTCTCATATTGATTCTGTGTTTCTGTGATTCTGTGATTATATAACAGAAAGTATGTACTGAAGGAAAATAAATGTAATCCATTAGTTTCCCTGTGTTAGCCTTTGACAATATGTAAATACAGGAGTTATTAATTTTTTTTAGACTGAGTGAAAGCTTTGCAGTGAAAAAGGGAACAAGGGGACATGGCAGAGGACAAGGGGAAAGGGCCTCAAGTTGTGCCAGGGGAGGTTTAGGTTGGATACTGGGAAAACATCTTTACAGAAAGGGTTGTTAAGTACTGGAATAGGCTCTCCAGGGAGGTGGTTGAGTCACCATCCCTGAATGTGTTTAAAAACCACTTGGATGTGGTGCTCAGGGACATGATTTAGTGGACAGTTGTTAGAGTTAGGGTAGTATGGTTAGGTTGTGGTTGGACTTGATGATCTTTAAAGTCTTTTCCAATCTGAGCAAGTCTATGATTCTATTAACAGTCATTTAAAAGGCTGTTATTGGGATTTTGCTGTGCAACTACGAAAAAGCAAAGCCCGTCTTTGGTGGAGCAAAATGAGTTCTCAGAGCTGCTTCTGTTAAAAGAGATGTCTATAGTAGTTCTAAACTTCAGATAAATGCAAAGAGCCAGAATGAGCCTTTGGTAACACAACACTTTGGAAAGACTGGCAATTTCTGTCCTAGACAGATTTCTCTTATGCATAAAGTTTCACTTATTGTAAAATTAATAATCTGAGATTTTGAAAGTAAAAATTAGAAGGAAATTAAAATTGGAAGGAAAATAAGAATTCAAAGACTTCTGTTTATACTTTAAAAATAAATATAGCTCTAAATATGTGAAATACAGTCCCAAGGATGATTTTTTTCTTCCTGTGACATTAACAGTTCTTCTACTGCATCAGTAAGAAAGGTCACTGGTGTTACTAGAGCTTAGGACTGGGTACTAAAATCTGTCTCTGTGTAGCTGGGGTGTTGGAGACACATTTGCTTTGAAAGAGAACTTCTGGCTTGATATTCACTAACTTACTGTAGAAGTCTGGCAATTGTTCTATATTCTGAATTCACAGATATAGGGACTGGTTATTGTTCATATTACTTGAACAAAAGACAAATCAAGATGGAGTAGTGGTGTTATAGGTGCTCCTGGGTGACATTAAGCATGTTGCAGAAGTTTGTTTCAGTCTTCTTTATCCAACCTTTGAAGCTTTCTTAGATTTATATCTTTTTTGCCTTGCCTTTTTTTCCCGAGCTGATCTTATGTATTATTTTCCTGATCCTCCTCTTGGATGAAAGTTTTCCTTTTCTGTGACTTTGTCTTTGTATGTTATATTTCAAGTGGCTTTCATGGCTGTTTCTTAAATCTCAGTCTGAGAAGACAGCTGCTCTCAGGTTCATGCGTGCTCTCTGAAGCTTTCCTGCATGGGAAATGACACTGCTTTGTATTCTAAGGACACCTACCATTTCATAGGGATGCAAGAGCATGGAGCAAGGGGACTGGCTGCACAACGACTAGGGTGTTAAGCAGAGATCTGTCTGGAGATGTTTGAAGGGGAAGCTCCAAATCGTCTGCTGAATACATTGGGAAGCATTTTAGAGAACAAAAGACTATGGACAAATAATATCAAATTCCTAGGGAAAGGACTGAGCAGGGCAAATCTTTTCATAAATATTTGGCCTTCACTATCTTAATAATTATCCACCTTCAAGTTTTCAGATAGTATTTTGTGTTGAAAGCAGCATATTAGTCTGCTGAATTCTTAGGTATCTGCTCCACTGTTTATAATATTTTTTTTTAACAAGCAAAAGTAAACCAGAGGGCACTTTCACAGGGTGCAAAATTAATGACTAATGATGGAGATTCAGCTGTCTTAGCTCTAGACTAATTACTCATCTAAGATTCCTTCTTTAGGCAGAACAAAGAGAGAAACGTGCCTCTGAAGGTTAACTGATCTCCTTTTTAGAGATTTCTGCAGGTGTTATCTAGAAATCCCCATCTCACCCCATTACCTAGTCTCAGGCTGCCTCTGTAGCCAATCTTCCTGAAAGCAGAGATCCTGGATGTCTTAGCTCCAGCAAGCTGGATGGATAGGTATCAGCGAAAGTGTGTGTGAGCCATGTTGTGATCACCATGCTTTTTTGGAATTCAGAACTGGTCACCTGAAATGCCGGCAAGGTCTGAAAATGAGTTGTCCGGAGGGACTTCTGGCTGCATTACAAAGCACGAATGATAATCTCTGTCAGAGGGTTATGTGAGGGAGCAGAAATAGGGTGTACTGATTGTTTTGTCTAGATGGAAGTCTATATGTTGCCTTGCTCCGCTTGCAGGACACTGGGCCTATGTTTTATATGGCCTAGGTCTCCCAGTGAGCTGTGCATATAGCCAAATAATTTGACTTTGGCGTTTGGGATTTTACATTTTAGTCCTCTGCTGTATTGATCCCTAAGGAACTGCTGGAGTTTGGAAGCTGAGGAACTGAACTATCTGCTCAGCCCTGCAAGACTTCAAATGAGTGAAATTTAATTGAGAATGTTCCCTGTGCAATAAAGGAGCAGAAGAATCAAACTAGATACTCTGGATGTATCAAAGCCTCCCAGATGAAATTAGTGAGAGTGAAATAACACAATAATTATTTTTATTTTTCTCACCAGCTTTTGAGTTCAGACATATTATGTCACATGGAACAGGAAGCAGATCTTAATATCATCTGAACATCATTACCAATAAATAAGCAAAAGTTTGCGTCACTGAAAATTCTAGTCTGTGTTTCAGTGAAAGTGCTTATGTACTCAATATATATGGGCAAAAAAGCAAACTGGAATATTTGCACAGTTTCTTACTGGTGACTTGGATTTATTTAGAATTTGGATAACCACCAAACAGGGAAGAATGATTACTTATTCACTAGTGGAAGAGTAAAAGCATGATGCATACTCACTCTTCAGACCAGAGTGGAAGATGCACTAAAGAAAATAATAACAACGTGTGATAGTGAAGTAGTGGAGTATCTGCATTTTGAGAATGGGGTAGACTGCTGGAAACATTCAACCTAATGGTTATAGTGCATAGGCATGGATGCATTTTAGATTGCTGTGTGGTGTTGAAAAAGCATCCTTTAACAGAGCACTCTTTGGTCCAAAATAGAGAAGAAAGATGATCAGATCCTACAGGAAAGTTTTGTACTGGTACTTCTCTGGAAGCAGAATTGTCTTAAGGTATTTGCTGTGAAATCCCCTGGCACTGTTATGAATTACCAAGGAAGTCTGTGCCCCAGGGCTTTTTTGGGCACCAAGTCTTATTTCAATAACCTGAAGTAAGGATACACTCAATGCAGAAAGCAGAGGATGTTTATGTAGACTGTAACATTTTCCATTGAAAGATTAAGAATAACTTTGAGCTAAGTACTTACAGACCTAAATATAAAATAAAGGTAACTTAGTTTTCCTTTCCTGCTGGTTTGTTCATCTGTGAAAAGAGATCTCTAAACTAATCGAGTTGCTTTTCCTGTTGGCTGGAAGGCAAGAAATATATCCAGAAGCTATTGCACAGTCAGTTTTTTATAAACACGAAGAAGTTTGAAATTCTGGTGACACAAACCATTGGAGAGAAACAAGTAGATGGGTAAATGGCTGTGGAGAGGTTCTGAAGACAAAAGCTGGGATTACTATATGGAGACAAATGGGGAAAATATGATCACAAGCACCCTTAGAAAATAAAAATTTTAGCATGATTTTATTTTGTTTTTAGCTCTCTTCTACTTGAAAGCATTATATTGAACCATTTGTTTAAGCCCCGCGCTTCCAAAATAGCAAAGCTTTTTGAGAGTGGGACCAGAAAAGAAACTGATTGGAAGTTTGTCTTCAGTTTCCATCCTGATACTTCATGTATGCCTGTGCTTCCTGCTTTACTGGAGTGCTGCAGCTATTTATTTTGGGCTTGCTGATGGTACTTCTGGCAGGTGCATCTCTCTCTTCAAGTTTGACAGGAAGTGACTGTTTTATTAAAACCTTCAGATGGCTCCACTCTTCCTTGTGCTTCCTAATGCAGTCACTGCCTCATCATTTCTCACTTTCTGAGAGATAATCTGGTAGGCAGGATGGGTGAATTTGTCTTATCCCTGCTCTTACAAAGCCTTTCCTCTAGTCTTGACTGGGTTTTTTTCTGTCCCTATGGCTCCAGCCTTTTGCTTATCCTCTGGCGTGTTCCGTCCTGCACCAGGGCAGCAAATCCACTGTTTTTATTTTGTATCATCTGGAAATGCTGATGATGGATGAAAGGATTTTATGCTAACTTAACACTTGTTCTATCTTTCAATTGATTTTTCATTTTTATCTAAAATTTTCTGGCTTGCATAAGTGTGGGTAAAAATAGTGGGTAAATGTGGGTTAAAAAAGTGTTCTGGATACTGCGTGGTGGTTAGCAGGATTATTTTGGATGCACTGTTGCTCTCATCTGGGGGACTGAGCTGCAAAATTGCTGTGAGAGAGTGAAACATCTTGGCAGAGATATAGAGCTACTTTCTTATCTAGAAGGGAACAGGGTGAGTGAGACTCACTCTGATGTGTAAAGTCATTATGATCAATGGCTAATATCCTTCACATCAAAGCAAAACAATTTTGTAGCTGTAGATTTAAAAATCAGTATGGGGATAATTCTTGTCTCCATCAATAGACGAAGGTTCTGATTCAGCTCCATGTTCCTCTTTCTGCTGGTAATATTGGGTGATAGTCATTGTCACACACTGCTACCCTAATTATTGTCAAAAGACATTAGTATCCCTAAGGAGTGAATAAAGGGGCTTTATAGCCAGGTGTCCCACACACCTGTCAGCACTGTGCAAAAGTAGAGATGGTGGTCAGGGCTAGTTTGGCCCATTAAGATGTATCACTAGGTAGATCTTCTGCTGGTTAGAGCCACCAGGAAATTTGAGCAGACAAAAATCAGGAAGCCTTAGTTTTTCCTTAGATCACCTCACTTCAGACCAAATCTTTAAATTTTTGTTGTTGTTGTTGTTGTTTGTTTTTTTGTTTTTTTGTTTGTTTTTCCTATGCAGATACTCTATGCAAAAGTGGTCATTCTTTCACTTCTCTAGCCTCAGTATGAGCAATAGGTCTGGAACGGGAACAGTGAAAACTAAATCAGAAATAGTCAAGACAGGGTGGTGAAACTTTACAGTCAGGACAACACTGAAAAATCACGATAGATTAGAACTTTGGGAATGAATAATTCTCACAGCATTAATGCTTCACATCACTGACTTTCCCTAACTTTCTAATGCTTCTGAGGTGTGATAGCAGAAATTATCTCTGCTAATTTTCTGTAGGCCAGCTATGTATATCCTGCTGCTTATCTGCTTTGGTAATTTCTGCTTAATGAATATTCACAAATTTATTCCTATTTATTTAAAGGGATCAATCAGATTTTTAAAAGCACATGAATGAGAAGAAATGAAATGACAGTCTTTATGCTGATGTTTTCTCAATATATCACATGCCTCACCCACACCTACACTGTAGATTTTTGTGTTTTTAAAAAACAAGGGCTAGTAAATAGTTTTCCCACTTTATAAATAAGCTACATGGTTTAGCAAACATGTCTGGATTTTTTTAGATACTAATAAATGGCTCCATTCACTATAGAAAACCCTTCAACAAAAAAGGTTTCCTTTTATTTATGCTAGTGACAACAGCTTCAGGAGACACACACAAACAAAAAAGAAAAAGGGAAATACAGAGAAGAAAGAACATTGTAGAACTGTATTCCCTCCAGTTTTGCTTGGAATTTTTAGAGAATTACACACAAAAGTCAGGAAAAAGTACTACTTTTGGAATATGAGCAATAGAATTTGAAAATAAATTATGCTAGTCATGCTACATCTTTAATTACTCATTCTGTGACTTCACAACTCTCATGAAAGATGTATTTGAAGATTATAAATTACTTCCTATCAGCCTTCAAATATTAGTATAATAATTCTCTAGAATGAATAAGACCGACAAAGATATTTTTATGAAAAGCAGGGATATTATTGTATAATTAAGTTTTCATTCACATCATCTGTCTTTTAGAGGGAAAAAAAAAAAAAAAGCATATGGGACTTCCAAGAAGGTAGTTTCACATGACTGAAAAGGAAGGTTAATTAACTTTCTTATCAGGTTGCATTAGCAAAATAGTTTTATCTCTAAATGAAACAGAAATTGGGAAGAATTCTCTTAGTAAAATGTGTTGAAATCAGCAACATCTACCTTGTATGATGTCCTACTAAATAGAAGGTATCAAAGAAGTACCCTACTATAATCCACTGATTGTGGAAGGACCATTGGTCCTCAACAAAAATAGATGTGACATGCTATGGCAATTGCCTGGATTGCCTGGTATAATAAGAGGCTGATGTATTTCAAAGTGAATGACACACACAGATAGTTCGCAAAAGGAACTCAGAGAAATTATGATGAAAGTGTTTTCTATTGCTTTTCTCTGAAAGAAGCTTGTTGCTTGGCTGCTTCTGGATGCAACAAAATAAGAAGAAAAAACCTCTCTCTCTAGACCTTCCACTTGTGCCCTATTACAATTATTACAATTCTGAGTACACTGTGTCCTTCCAACTCATTTTTTCTTGCAGAGGAAATTGCGGAGTACCAATGGCTGCTGCTTTCAGCATCTCCCAAACCAACTGATGGCTCACCCTCACTTGTCACCAGCTGCTGTCCCGGGGCTGTGGTTCTGACCCTCTGTGTGACACTCTAAGTGATGCCAAGTGCCTGCTGCCTACAGATCACCATTCCTTGCTCTCTGTCCAGCCCTCTTCTCCTTCCAGCGCCCAGCCTGCTTACAGAGCTCACTTTGCCATGAGATGGGACACTTAGTGTCCTTTCTGCAGGCCCTTTGGCATGTGTGAAATGTTGTATCGAGTGTAAGTGTCCATCAAGGACAAAGCAGGAGCCACTGGTGCACCACCTGATCCAGTGACTGAGAACTCTGTCTGTCCCTGAATGTGTTAAATGGGCTAGCTGACCTTCCAAATCACAAAAAGAATGTTTTCCTCTCTGGCAGTTGGGTGGCATGTGGGTCTTTGAGTGGTAATTTCATTGATGTACATGGCTTATCTTAAGCAGGCAGCTAAACTCCAACTTTTCTGTCATCTTCATCATATAGTAGCTAAAGCCACAGACAAACTTCTGCAGATGTCTTAAGGCTAACCATGCCTTGGTTTCAGTCTCTCTTTGAGGTGGATACAGTCTTTATTTTTAAAAATAGCAATGAAAGAATCCCTGCCAGTGACATGAAGGATAATTTAAAGAGTGAAAATGATGGCTATAGAGACTTTACATAGCAACTTAAATATAAATAAGAAGCTATGTCTCCATATAGGAACACCTGAGATATCAATCCAACATTCTTCCCTAATAAACTCAGTTCAGCCTGAGAGACTGCAAAACCTGTCTGTAAATGAGATATGCCACTGTGACTGTTACGTTTGCTGCAGTGCTACAGGCCTGATCTCATGCTAATGTAGCTTGATATGACCTCATTACAGTTAATGTAGCCAAATTCTGATTAAATATTAGGTTCCATAACTCTGCTTGCAGAAAAAGGTGAATTAGAAACAAGATTTTCCTGGCATTGCTTCTGCTTGTAAACTAAAAACACAGTAATTTTTCATTTACAAAATTTAAATTGCTGTTTTTAAATGAAAGTATGTGCTTAAATTCATGAATTACATAAAAGATATCTGAAGCTGGGAAAAGAATCTGGAAAGGATCAATAAAGTTGATCAGATGTAAGAGTTCCAAAGAAAGAGCAGTACTCCAAACTACAATAAACTCTGTAAGAGTTCTGGTATAAAATAATGCTAGTTTTTTTAAGCAAAGCATTCAAAATAGCAAAAATTAAAAATGAAATTTTAAAAATTTGAATTTGATAATTAAAAATGTGATTTAAAAGAACTTAATCAGACTCTTAAATGCATGTTTAACTGAACCACACAGTGTACCTATGAATTTAGCAGAGGCTTTGCTGATTTGAATTTACCTCTCCTTTTTCTGTTTTGGTCAATCGACTTCTAGTACTTTTTAAGAGTAAGCTCTAAGCCTGACAAACTGAAAATCTATGTATAGAAATCTGTTTTTATAAGACATAATACAGACAGCCTGGCCTGGTTTTTGAGAGTGAGTGGATAACTAGGTACTGACATCTCCTTTTTGTAAAGCCTAAGCTTACTCTGTTGCTTCACCCAATTGTTTCACCGTCCCTTGAGCACAGAATCACGTGCTGGTTTGTCCGAGCAGAGGGTCAGAATCTAATGGCCATTTCTGAGAAATGTTTATATCTGGGACTCCAAGAGAGCTGTTTGTGTCCCTTTCTGTTCACGCTAAAAAAAAAAAGCTCTCTGCCATCTCATCTGGAGTCCTTCTCTGTGCAGCTTCAATAGGCTTTTGTTTCCTGTGTTACAAACTTGATTTTTATTGGTTGGATTTGAGGTTGATTCAGAACTATTTATTGTGTCTCTTTGTTGCTATTTTGTCACCATTTCCTATCACTTATTTTCAGATTAACAGAGGTAAGTTGTTGTTTTCTCCCTCTACACTGGCAAGCCTACCTGGATATTAAATATATCTATGAATTGTTTTAACGGCATCTTGCATTCATTATGATGCCCGCTTACTAGGCCTGTCCTCAGTAAACAGGAGGAATTCAGTTGTTTAACAGTGGAAGCCACGGAACAGTCCCTTCCTGTGCTCAGCACACGGAAGACAACAAATGCTTTACGTGGTGGGCAGTGCTATTTCTGATTTCCTCAGAGGACTTTGTGAAGTGGGATTTCAAGGACAGACAAAGGAAGAAAAGAAGCCAGGGCAGGACCCAGGCATCAAGATGTTCACTGAGCTTGCTGCCCTGCAGACTTCTCCCAGGCTTTCTGTTGCTCCAGTGATCCTTGTTGCTTAAGGAGCAACTTAGTAAGGGCAGGGAGTGGTGGTGCTGGGAAAGACAAAAGGAGCAAAGTTGGAGCAATAACGAGGGCACTCCGAAGAAGAAGCAGCCTTTCCTTCTTTTGGTTGAGCCACTGTGATTTATGTAATTTGGGAGAGGAAAGAAGGGATTCATCTGTATGTCAGACAAGCTTGTGGAAGCTTTGAAAGCTTTTTGGGGAATTGATCCTTGCGAGAATCAAGCTGTCATTGGCTTAAGTGGCAGAGGCACTTGTGGGATTACAGAATCAAAGGAGGAATAATTTAAGAAGCCTGCCTGTTACAACCTGAATCTATACTTAATGTTACCAACACAATGGCATCTATGAAATTGTTCTTCATGTCTATTGCTATTGCCACGGCTGAGCCTGGCTGCAGTGGTAGTTGTGCCAGACTGGAGTGTTGCTCGGAAGCCCCCACTCCTGTTTGCTTCTTGCCTGATATCCTCTTAGCCCTCCCCTCTGCTGGTGGAACTGACATGAGAGACACTAGATAAAGAATGGCATTACAGTTGCAGATTGCTCTCAACACACTCACAACAGCACCTAAGGATAAGTTTCTTTTAGAGATGGATTTCGTGCAAAATCAAGAGTGTTCCAACCACTTTTAATCCCCTCATTTTTTCCAGCCAGACATGTGCCTGGCTCTGCATTCTAAACATCCAGCAATCACTTGCAATTAACCTGCTGAACTTGTGACACTGCACAAGTCTATTACTGATTGTAAATGATTACTTTTACTTCCGCCTGAATAAATTCTGCTTTGGTTCATGTTAATTGAAACTCCACATGGACTTTACAGCCTTCTAAAGGATCTCTACCTGCATACAAGTCACTTGTTAAGTATCACTTCCTAGCAGATTTTTCTTTCTTTATCCATAGCTGACCGCTCGTAAGTGAGCAAAAGAAGGAACTGTGCTTTCTGGATGACGTTTAATGTAATGTCATAAACGTCGACTGTGTTCAGCTATTTATACTGAGAACACTTTCGTGTCATACAGAAGCTCCAGTGCAATTGATCTTCTGTCAGAGGCACCTCACTCTGTGTTTCCCTGTTAAGATTTTGGTATGAGATAGCCAGGTGTTAGTGGACAGGTCTGTGCTCTGGGAATTGCTAGAACATATCATACAGTGAAGGTTATGTTTTCAGGAGAATTGAAATCCAGGCTTTTTTAGAAATGTCTAATAGCTTCTCAAGTTGAACAGGCCTTGGAGTTTCAGATCCTGTGTGTTTCTGTAGCGAGTCCTTAGGAGTCAGCTACAGCATAAGAGAATAAAGCATGTTTCCCTTTGCCCTTGGCCCCTCTGGGAGGATACCCAAAGCAGGAACCAGTATCATCCCACATTTCTTCTCCAAAGAGTATTTTTGCATTTCCATTGGTTCTGAATTTGTTTTCCCTATCTCGGCAATGTCAGACTTGATTGCAGAATGTATTTCCAACAAAAGCAGCTGTCTGTGTTCTCTGCCATTTGGATCCTTTATGAAACACTGGCCAAGACAATAATGCTTTTCTATGCATTTTTGTCCTTGTGCTTCATTTTACCCTTTGCAGGATCTCTGTTGTCAGCTTGCAGACGGACAGTCCCAAGCTCCTTACCAGCACAACTGCTTTACTGTGGAGAAACAGCCCCAGCTGGAGCGGCTACGCAGTCCAGTTTGTGCTGTGTCAGTTTACTTGGATAGGAGTTCCCCAAGATTAGGAGCGTGTTTCAGGTGATGCTGTGGTTTAGGAACAATCACACATCCCAACGAAGCCAGCTCATTCTTTGAGTGCCTCCCTGGATAGGCCTGCCTGTTGGAGTTGAGTGAATGAATGATTTCTAATGAAGGAGAAAGTGTTTTAATCCCTGTCAGATTTGAGAAATTTCTAGGCAGGCTACTTTTATTGTTTCCTTTCCAAGAGTTTGTGTCAGTACTGTCATAAACTGCAATAGAAATATCATTTTATGAATGTATCTGAAGGTTATTGCACAGCCCAATTGAACATACCCAGAATCAATTTGAGTGTGATTACACAGTAGTGAGCTAGCACCTGGAAGTCTATGAAGAAATTCAGAAAGGGTAGTCTTGACTCATTACCCATCAATTGAATTTAATTTCCTTCCTGTGTCAGTGTGACTGAAAATGTGAATTGAATATGTTCTGACCAGTAATCTACACAATGTCTTACCTCCAAATATCTTCTCTTCTAGGTAGCTATTTATCATCACACCCTCTCTCACTTGTGCCATTCATAAGGTAGCTTTTAAAATACAGAGCATTCTATACGTCGTGCCAATTTTTTTTTAACTACATAATTTCCAGGCAAACCCAAGCAAATATGAAAAATATAATAACTCAAGTGCTTTCAGCTTCAGGGAGGTGGAAATACATGGTTCACCTTGCCCAGATGCATTTCTCCGTTAATCTGGTGGATGACAAACCAAATTGTTTATTTTTTCTCTTCTCCTTTCTGTTCTTCTTTCCACGCTTTCATCAACCCTTTTCTGAAGTGGGGCAGATTCCTTATGGATCCCCTGACCCCAAAGCAGCTTTTCTTTTTTTTTTTCACCAATATTTTGACTGTGTTGTCTTATAGTGGATCCATTCCCAGTAACTCTCTCATCATTTGTTAACCTTGGTAGCATTTTTGGTGAGAAAATACCAGAAAATGACAACAATATTTCATTAGTTCTGTTTTGTAACTTAGTGGTACTATCCACAGAGCTTGTTTTTCTTTCATGTTCAGTGCTGTGGTATGGTTTAACATAGTCTTTGCCTTTGACTGTCAGGTTACCAGAGATCTAAATTTACTGTACTATGACACCTGCTCACTAACCTGTGTGTTTACAATACATTTGATTTGGCTGATCACCATATTAACAAAAATCCTGAAGAAGACTAGGTCAGGCTACTCAAGTCCCCATCCCAACCAGACCTTGAACACCTTCAGGGACGAGGCACCCTCAGCTTATCTGGATAGCCTGTTTTTACACCTTTACCACCCTCTCAGTTGTTGCAAGTTAGCACACGACATAGGGTTCTCATGCAAAGAAGATTCTCCTTATTGCTATATCCCCTTACTTTCTCAAACAAGCCTTTTATATTCTGACACGCATAGTCAATACATTTCCACTAACAATCCATTGGCTAGAAAGCAGGCAAGTTCCATAACAAGTCTTCGTAACAGCAGAGAGCTTATCTTATGCCTAGCTGCAAAATATCCCTGCTTATTCTGTTCATCTCTCTTTTCCAGTGCCTTATTATCAGCAAGTTGACGTTCGACTAGGTTTAGGCGACCTCTCCTTCTCCCACACTCAGTGAAAAAATTCACCCTGACTTCTCCCCTCTTTTAGTTTTAAACTGTTCCCCCTTGCCCTACTACTATCCGCCTGTGTAAAAGTTGATTTCTTTCCTGCTTATAAGTTCCTTTTAAGTATTGGAAGGTTGCTATCATGTCTCCCTGGAGCCTTCTCTTTTCCAGGCTGAACAAGCCCAGCTCCTTCTGTCTGTTCTCACAAAAGAGGTTGCTGCAGCCCTCTGATCATCTTCATGGCCTTCCTCTGGATCCATTCTTAAAGGTCCACATCTTTCCTGAGCTGGGGTACCTGACTTGCGGTACCCTGGGCGCAGCATTCCAGATAGGGCCTTAAAAGGGCAGAGCAGAGGGGACGATCAGCCTGCTGGCTACTCCTCTTTTGATGCAGCTTGAAATGCAGTTGACATTTTGGACTGCAAATGCACACAGCTGGCTCATTTTAAGTTTTTACTCTGTCAGGACCCTTAGGTGCTTCTCCCACAAGAGCTGCTTGTGATGAGCTCTTCTCGCAGTCCATACACATATCAGGGATTGCCTGAACCAAGTGCAACACCTTGCACTTGGCACAGGAACGGTATGTGATGCTCAAGTCAAAAGAGGTGATTTAGCATGTGATAATGCCAAAGAGATATTGTTAGTACGCAAGAGTCCTGAGACTAAAAGAGAAAGCAGTAAGTCTGTGCTGAGGACTGGCTTATGAAAGTACAACTCAGATCAGCAGTACACAACAAGAAGATTCTATGTTTGTGAACTAAACCTCAGAGTATAAGCTCTGAAGATGTCAGCAGGAAACCCCTGAGATGGAATAGGCCTGGGTGTATGGCCTTTATGATATATTGACCAACCAGAACAGACATGAAGACTGCTGGTACAGTCATGAAATGTGTGAAAAGAAGTACTTCTAAAGGAATAGGGGATACTGGCATCATCATAAAAAGCTTTAAGGGGGAAAATGGTGGATGTCCATAATGGATTAAATATCAGGTTTTAACTGAACTAAATACTGCTGTCAGCCCAGAAAGAAATGGCTACAAATAGGACATCTATAGATTAGGACTAGAAATCAGAAATGTTGTGATTTAAACAGTTTGTTGGAGGTGGGGAAGAATAAAACTCTTAACGTCATTCACAAGAAAACATCATTCAAAAAAAAAAAAAAACTGTTAACAGTTCAGTGTAATTACCTGATGAAAAACAGCACGTAAAGCAGTGCAACGTGCTACAGGATATCTTTTTTTCAGTGACTCAGATGTCCTTCAGTTCCTGTGCTCCCAAACAAAAAGAAAGACATTTCTACATGGTGTTAAGAGACACTAGGCCTAATTCATACTGCTATCAAGCTATGAGGACAAAATGTTGCTCTCAGCAGTCTGAACTAAACACAGACTGACTAAAAGTTGACTGAGTAGGTCTAGGCCTGGATCTCAAATGACCCTGCAGTTCTAGGAAGCTGTTACAGCTGATGGGAACTTACATCTTGTCTTAGCAGAGGAGACTTCTGCTGCTATGCTGTGCATCCCTGGACTCCCAAAGCTGTGCGCCCTGCCCTGGCCTGACATCCTCCAGCCCCTTCACCTAGCTAGGACAGGGTCAGCGTAGACCCCTCTCCATGGTATCCATACTGGGCACATCCTCTTCAGCCAGGGTGCAAGACTCCCATGACTCTCTGTTCTTCTAGCCATGTTATCAAATAAGAGGATACTCAGCACAGTGCCTTGTCCAAGCCTTTTCCCTTGATTTACTCAGTCTTTTACTGATTATCTCCTGATTCTCCAGTTCCAGGAACTGCCCGTCTTTGCTACAGACATATGCTGCTCAACCTTCAGTGTGTCAGGCTGCTCTTCAGAATGACTTCCAGTGCAGAGCTGATGTTCTCACGACTACAGTCGTGCGCTGCTGCTGCTGCTGCAGGTAAAATATACATCCACGTTATCTGTGAGAAGGAAACATTTAGCTTAACTGTAGAGACCAGCTCACATAATTCTGCTCTCTTCCACTTGAGGTAGCTGATATTTCCTTAAAAATCCTGCTTATGATCATAAGCAAAAGTGTTCAAAACCTCAGAGACTGAGCAAATTGTTGTGGAGAGTCAAGCAATACCATGGGGCATTTGTCATCAATTGATTCCAAGTCACCATGCTGTTTATACAGTAAAGAGCGGTAAGGTTTGCCTAGAGACTAGGACCGTGTCACCTCTCCTTGACAATCATTTGAAAATCAACATGCCTTGAATTTTACTTTTTCCTTGGGTCAAATTTGTTAATGGAAATATTCTGCCGATACGGTCACTCACGTGCGTTGAATTTAATAGCAAGAGTTGTAGAGAATGAAAAGCCTTATTGAAGGCTGTGAAAAAGAAATGTGAGGATCTCAGAATTCCATCACCAGAGGAAGGTGCTCACAATGCAAGGTCTGTCTGGCACTGTCGAGTATTCTGAACCACTGTTAGTTCAGACAAATGAAATCGCTACTGGGTTTTCCTAACGAATACTTCTAACCATTTTGTTAAGCAACTAAAGGGGAGTCTCAGAGCAATGTGTCTTGAGAATATGAGGTTGAATTTAGAATGATTACTTTAGTTTCTACCCAATGTAAAATGTAGTGGAAATGCTAAGTCATGGCTTGAACCAGTGATTGAGCACCTGGTAGGAAGGCAGGACCAACCCAGGGGAGCTCAGGTGCATGCAATATACCTGAGTAATTGGAAGGGATGGAGCCAGGTTGCCCCCCTTGCCAGACCTCATTTAAGGGTTGGCAGTGGAGGCCCTTGTATCTTGTCTTGCCTCTCTGTGTGATCTTATGGGTCTTCTAAAGGTGAGTACTTCTTTTTATTTTATATTTATTTATTCATTTTTTTCTCTCTCTCCCTTCTCTTAAGTCTGTGTTTATTGCTGTGGCTTCTGAGCAGTTTCTCACTTGCTGTGGCCTAAGGTCTGTTGTGGTGTTTCACTTTCCTTTGAGTTACAAAAGAAAATCCAGAGATTGTTTGCCAGCTGTAATGCTGGTGGTATGATCAGGATACTTGATTATGAGCATGAAACCATGAGGTAGTCTCATCTGCTAAGTTAGTTAATTTGTTTGTTTGCTTTAATAGGGTATTTATTTTAATGTTTACAGTGTTTTAAATCTCAGTACATAGAGGGGTTGCTTAGTGGAGCCCTAAGGCCTGCAGAGGTAAATGAAGCAATCTTTCCTTAAGGAAAGCATGTGCACCCTACATCTCTGATCTTACTACAGCATTTTAAGTTGTAGGGGAGTGAACATTTAATCCGTGCTTAGTGGTGAAATTCACATAACTGATCATGAGAATTAATTCAGTTGTAAATAACTTTCGGTATCGCTGGGAAGATGTTGGCAGCATTTGACCTCACTTATGAAAGGCACATCTTACTCCCACTGTGCTTGATCCTTCTGATGCAGGTCTGCACTTCACACCTTCCTGGGTCCTGACAATCAGATGCCCTCTCTGCTTGGGAAGGTATATGTAGTGTGAGAGCTAATTAGCCTGTGCTGCTGGAAATTAATGATGATTCAACTTGATCTTGCCAGAGTTGACAGCAGGTTGAAGCTGTTGGCAGAGTATTTCTCTTCCACAACTCTCTTTGTGCTGCAGTATTTCCTGCTGATCACACACAGTGCCTGCTTGTCTGATGGCTGCAGTGTGGGTGAATAGCAGAGGTGCCTTTGCTATCTTCTGTGATCACTGCCAGTGAACTGTACAGCTGCTCACTTTCTGCTTGTTTGTGCACATAAATACAACAGGGGTTTTCTTGCAGCTAGAAAGAAAAAATTCTGGGGAAGAAGGTAATTTCTCTATTGTACCAGATGATACACTAGGAAAAATATTAATAACAATAATAATGGGAGTGGTTTTGGGTGCAGAAACACAGAAACCTAATTGGGTTGAGTTGTATCAGCTGTATCAGCAATACACATAAGCTGTTTGCTTTGAAATGTAATGAGAAAAGCAGATGCAGCCTGAGATTGAAGTGAGTGCCTGCAGGACTCACAGAATCACAGAATGTCAGGGATTGGCAGTTCAGTTGATTGCAGCATGCTCTGCAGGTGTGTGGCAATGACAGCCTGGTTACAGATTTAGCCTGCTTATAAATGGTCTGGCACTGGCATGAAGGGGTACCTATGTCTGTTGGGTTAGTAGGGAATACCATCTGTTTCAACACTGGAGAGAAAGACCGTCAGTAGAGAGTGCCCTAATCCAAATGTAGAAGAGCCTATTTGGCTGCACCATGAGGCTCAGTGTGCTTCTTGCACCTTCATCTTCCTTCTCAGTAGGTCTGCTCTTTCTAAAGTGAAGAAGACTGTATCTGCTGTCCCTTCCTCCCTGTGCTGGTGGAGGCTGAGATAAACAGATGGTCTCAGGGTGATGTGGTAACTGTGACTGAAGTAGGACTTTCTCTCTTGCTTTTCCTTGCTGCCCCTCAGAAAGGGATCTGGACTATCTCTGATCCCTTGCCTGGGTGACTGCTGTTGGTTGTATGGCAGTACTAGCTCCTGAGCAGTGTGCTGTTCAAGAAAGCAGTGTCAGATCTCCACCCCATGGTGAGCTGCCTATTCCTAGCAAGGAGTTGCAAGGAAGAAAAACAAGGAGACTTGAGTGTCAGAGCCATCCTGGTGTCTGTAGCTGGTGATAAAAGGCTGTTAATGAGGGTTTTGAAGTCAGGGCAGTTGTTTTCTCTGCATAAGTCGATGGCCTTTCTCTCATACCTGCCTTCCTGTTGTCTTTTTTTACCCTTGGTATTTCTTTCCTATTCCCTTTCTTTTATCCTAGTGGCTTTCTGCACTGGAAAGTCAGAGGCGGGCTTACTCTGGGGAATTATGTGTGTTTTGTATGCCTGTACAGATAAGGCACATAGAGCTAAAGAATATGCAGAACCATTGGAAGGTGCTTAACGCAAAGGATGTTTTCCTTGTGCCTTTGCTGAGCATCTTTAAGTGAGGAGAAACAAAACTATCTTGACAGCTCTAAAAATTCACGCTGTCGTTAGGCTAGGGGTGCTCCTGAGGTCACTGGGGTATGAAATCTGCATGCTCTGGCAAATGAGCTGTAACTATTGGCAGAAGCAGCAGCAGATGTAGACATCTTTTGGAAAGCAACCTATTCCGGTGGGACCAGATGTGCTCTTCCAGCACAGGCTCACAGAGGTGCTATGTCAGATAAAATGAGTGCATCTTGGCATATTCCCTGCTGCAAGCAGGGAGGTAGTAGAAGTGCAGGAGTCTTCTCCTTCTTCCCTTAAGAAGAAAGCGTGCTTCCTCCCACTTAGGGAGGACACTGATACCGGTCTTTTCCTTCTGTTTTTGAGGTGGGGAAGGAACGAGGAAACTGTCTGAACATGCAGAGCAGACACCCTCCTGTTAGTGTTGGCAAACATGAAGTGTTTCATAATAATCAGACTGCTAATGATAAACCTTAAATCTCCAACCTCAGCGGGGCCAGTAAAAAATTATGCTTGGTACTGGTCTCATTATATTGTCAATATCACAGCGTACGTCTTACAATCCCGTTTCAGTAAAGACCTTTCTAGTAAAGGTAAATCTCTTGTCCTAATATATTCTCGTATTTATTCTCATTGTTGGAAGTATTTGTCTGACAGCACCAAATCTGCTTGCTTCAGCAGTGTGGCAATTGCTTTCCGTGCCATATGGAAGCCCCCTGATGTGCTATGTGTCTGTCTTCTGTATGTCAGTGATAAAAACATAAAGAGCTGTGTCCTCTACCTGGTTATGTACGTGTATGTTTTAATTTCATTATACTAGTATAATCTTAGCACAAACCAATTGAGATGAAGTAGAAAGGAGATAACCCTGGGGTGGGAGCTGGTACGTGACCATAGACTATATGCTACGCTCTCAGATCAGTCAGATGGTTTTTTAACAGGAAGCTGAAGTGCTGGCAAGGTGCTTTTCAAGCATGGTAGGATGTGATGTATGCAGGCAGAAACATGGCTGTTTGCTAAAGTGAAGTGAAAAAGACAATCGTCTAAAAGCTTAGGAAAGGAAAGATAACATTGCAGGACAGCTTCAAAAAGGGAGAGAACAGTGAACAAGTCTGGCTGTTGCTATAGAACAGAGGAATAAGGCAAAGCTGAGCTCATTATAGAAGCAGAAGATTCAGTTCTTCTATTTGGTCTCTGTACTCCCTGCATTTCCACATGGAATGTGGATGCTATGTCTCAAAGAGATCAGTTTGACATTCTGTTTCCAAAGAGGTGCTCCATCTAGGGCTCCTGTCACTGGAAATGTGGTGGGAAGCCAGGAGCCTGCATCCCAAGCCCTGTCGCAAGAGTGAATGTAATTGTGGATTTCATGTGTGTACAAAGGAGGTTTCAGGCTGCTTGTGCTAAAGCTGAACACAAAGTCCAAGCAAATGATCCACAATGGTATATTGCCGGTGAGATTTTCTGTTGTTAAAAGCTGATGGAGAGCCAAATGCTCCTCCACAAGAACTGGTGACTGGGTTCAGCTAGCTGGCTGGCTCTCTAGTGTCTTTTGGACT
This sequence comes from Chrysolophus pictus, assembly GCA_037305975.1. Lineage (NCBI taxonomy): Eukaryota > Metazoa > Chordata > Aves > Galliformes > Phasianidae > Chrysolophus > Chrysolophus pictus. The sequence continues at coordinate 16,805,001 of CM074577.1, read as the reverse complement.
GAGCTTCAGAGGAGCATGTTCGTTGAACTTCAGAGCACCTTCTATTAGCCTGACCTTTGCTTGCTGATTTGTTTTAGATGGTAATTGGTAGGTGGCGGAGAGTCAGCTTACTGTAATCAAGGTATCTGTAAGCCCATAAATGTGTATTGAACTGCTCTCCTCCGTACCAAACAGATGTAGACTTGTCATCTGCACAGCTGCTGGTGTTCTTCCATTACGCTGAAAATTGGTCCCTTGCCCTGACAGACAAATCTCAGTTTTCTGTTCTTATGGCTTCAGCTGTCCCCATAAAACTAATAATCTCCTTGTTCTCTGGAGCTGAGTCATCTTTTACCTTACCTCATTCCCTGAAAATGGGCATCAAAATAGATACTTCAAGAAGCTGTCATAGAAGTTGCTGTCTGCCTTTGGTTTGAGTTGCCAGCGTGTCTTTTGCTTTTATTTGTAACAAGCTGAGCACGTTGTTGGAGCCGGTCAGATAATTTAATTTTTAATCCTTTAAAAGATTTCCTTTGCACAGTGGAAACTGCCTTTGAACTCTGATTGCTCTGATTCTGAGTCCATTGAACTGTATCTTTTGTATTCACTTACGTTTGCAGTACGGTTTGTCAAAGGATTTCTCTCCTTGTTGAGGGCTGTGAGGGGCTGGGTACTCAGAGTAGTGAGGTTCGTGTCTCACAGAGCTTATGATCTAAACAGTCAGATTCAACAGGGGTGTCAACTAATAAGCGTAAAATGCTCTGCCCTTGAAGTGTGACCCTGCTGAGAACTGTGCAAAAGAGCATAATCTACTGTGTTCTTGTCAGATCATGCTAGGTGGCTGGCAAGCAAACTCTTCCAATCTTTGTTCAGAAGAATACGAAGACAACGGTTGCTCAAGTTCCTCAGTGACTGCTTTAGCCAACTCACATAGTTCAGTTTGCTTCTCAGTCAGGGCTTCTTACTACTCCTGAAGTCTATTGAAGAGAATATGAAACTGACACATGAAAACATTTTTTGTTTAACATTCATGTCTAAAAAGAAATGTTATCATGTCTTGAGGGCAGAAGGCATTATCCTAAAAGTAGTTCAACATAACCTACTCTTATGATCTTCTACCCTGCAAGATTCTTTTCTGCTCTTTTACTGATGCACCTTAAGCTTGTAACGAAAGGGTTTTAAGCACCATAGCACCTCCTTTAATGTTCTTTTCGGTACTAGTGTGCTGCAGATATTCAAAATTGGGCTGGATGGAACTTTAAAAAATAAAAATCATATGAAAGCAGCTTTGGGAAGGCATGGGAACACCATGCCTTTATTCTCTACATTTTCCTATTTTCTTGTCTGTACTCAGCATCTGGCATTCTACTTCCAGTGGTGCTTTATGCACCTCCTGCAGCCTCTGCTGCAGCTGCTGGTGGAGGCAATCATTGGCAAGGAAAATGAGACTGTAGCTTTCTTGGGTGAAGGTAAGATCTTCGTAAGCACCAAGATTAGGAATAGAAGGCTCTGGATTTCGTTTTTCCAGCTAGAGGATTTGAGAGCAGCCGTTAATGTGCACTTGAAAGTGTTCATCCATGCCTGCTGCCTTAGCTGTGCTCTAGCTTCCTCCTGTTGAACGACTTTGATTTTTGGCAGACCCTCACTCCCATGGGAGGGGAGGAGATTCTGAGATGCTGAAGAAATGATGCAGAAATGCATGTAGGTGACAGGTACATCAAGACTAACCTCTGTGAAGGTGAGGGGGGGAAGCAATGTGTGTACATCTGGGTGTTTGGGGACCCAGAAGAAGGAAGCAGCAGTTGCATGTGCTGTAGGAGCCTGGGAGGTGCTGCCCTGCTGCTGCTACAGCTTTTCAGGGAAATAGGACTTGGTGGTACCTCTGAGGGAGCTGCCCCTAGGAAATGCTCTCCTATTTTGAGTTAGGATATGAGCATCTGGAATCTTTCAGTCTGTGCCTGCTGGTACAGGAGCAATGTGGATGTATTTGCATTGAGATACATTTCTATATGTTCACTTGCTTTCTCCAATGTTTCACACATGCTACATTGCAGAGAGGTGCAGTGTGTGTATGTATATATATGGCCTTGGAAGTCAGGCACTGGAGGGGAAAAAAAAGGCAATAGTAGGACTGAGTGAGTCATCCTAGCTCCTGTTTAAATGCCTGCAGAATGACATTGAACCTCTACTGTTATTTCAGTTGGGTATGTTGGGTGTATGCTAACACATAAATAATCCTGTTGTTCAAACTGCATGCTACTGGAAGCTAGATTGGAGTCATCTGGCAGACAAGCCAGGAGTGCCTGGTAGAAGAAAAGGAGAATATGGAGAGATGGGACGTATTTGTCTTTATCTTATGACAGTATGAAATAGCATCTCTCAGCTTTTTGAGACCTAGCTCATTAATGATCTCCCAGCACAGTTTTATTCCCATACTCTCCTTATTATTAACTGCATGGTAGGTTTCTAGACGTGTCTGGGAAGCAACCTCCTTCCCTGCTTTTTGTTTCATGGCCTTTAGTTGAAAACAGCTACAAGGACAGCAGTAGAAGCTTGTCACCAGGGGTATCCCTTATTCTCTTTAGAATCCTCTCTGAGGGAAATCTGATTTAGTGACAGCTGCTGGAGGGAGTTGGTCACAGGGTCCTGGATTCTCTGGCTTATGGCAACCCCATATGTAATATTGCATATGTTGATTTATTTATTTCTGGCAACTGAGCGGAGCTTGTCTCTGATAAAAGTCTCTGGTTTGATGGTCTCAGTGGTAAGAGCATATGGACAAGAAAGTTGGTCCTAACAGGGAGTTTGAGCTTTGTGAGCAATAAATGAAAACACTCCTAGACTCCATTGTAGCTACTCAGAGATCCTCCTATCTGTCTTAAGGCAATGTCTGCCTGCTCAATGTCTGCCATTTCTGTGGCTTCCAAGCTTGCCTGTGCTATTTAAGTGAGTAGAGAAAATGTCTGCTCTTCCGAGTACCTGAACTAAAATCTTAGATAACACCTTCCTTTCATTGTGGGCAACATCATGCTTGTTTTAGCTTGAGCTACTTGACAATTTATTTCTTTAAATTTTCATGGAGTTTACTGTATGAGAGGCATTATTTGAAGCGGAGTATTATATGCAAGTAGGTGTGCAGTGAGAAGGCTCCCTATATGGTTGGATGTTATGACATTGTGAATGCTGTATTAGATAATGTATGGAATTACTTCTCCACTTGCATGTGTTTATAATCCTGCTACAACTCAGTCCAGCATACAGACAATTTATGGCCACATCTTTTTTTTTTTTTGGATGTATGAAATTGATTTGGAACAATGAGGAAGTTGTATTTTTGAGTGGATCATAACAGAAGCTTGCTTTTTTTTACTGTAAAATATGAGTATTTGCACTTTATTTCTCAGGTAGTGTATGCCAAGTTAATGCCATTTGTTATAATGAGGTTGTGAGGAAGGTTTTATGGGAGGACTTACATTGCAAGGGGTGTTGTGTCAAAAGTTGTGGGCTTGATGTGGTGGAGGTGTTATATTGAAGAGAATATTATATGGCTTGGGTGAATGTTACATTGAGGGAGGCATTACATGGGCATTATTTGTTAGACAAGCATAAGTATTACACTATTTAAATACATGAACCTGTTAATATACTCTCTGGCATATGGAACAAGTATGGTCAAAATTGTTTTACCTAAACAATTTTGAGATTGTTTTGAAGCAATCAGAGTTTATTTTCTGAGGGGAATGAAAGCTTGTTTGCTGTCTCAGTTCTCTATTGAACTGTAAAAGGTGACTCTTCACACCTAACTTGGTATGTGCTCCTTCAGATGTTTCTCTTTTATATTGAAGTAATATCTGAGGGAGAGCAGCTTAATATTGGAGGGGGTTGAGTGCAATATACAGGGGTGTTATGGAGGAGGAAGGAATGTTATACAGAGGGGTGACTGATTGGAAATGGTGAGCAGCATATGTGACTGGTGTTGTACAGAGTTGGGCATTATTTGGAGGAAATGTTTTTGATGTTCAGGCTTCGAATGGAGGGTCTGGTGCCATGTTTATGTGGGGCTTACAGTACAGATATTTTATGGAAGCATGTATGTAATGCTGTAAATATCTTCTGGCATACAGAAGAATTATATGATAAACATGGGGCATTGTAAGGGAGGGGCATTATTTGAAGAGAGCAAGTGAAAACAGGTGTGTAGGATATGTTGTTATATTCAAGGGAGGTGAGTGGTAAGTGTATGGGTGCTATATGTGACCAGAGCGTTCTATAGGAGAGTTGAAGTGATGAACTTCTTGGGGAGGAAAGGTGCAAGCAGTAACCTCAGGGTCACTATGTGGGGGGCGATTATGTGGCAGGCATAGGGGGGTTAAATACGAGGGTATTATATGGGGAGGAGTAAGTAATAAACACGGGGTGATATGTGGGAGGATGAGTGAGTGGTAAACATAGGGGTAGCAAGTGGTTAATGTGGGTACTATATGGAGTATTTATGGAAGTGTGTGTATGTGTAACAAACTATTGTCTTGCTCGTTCAGTCACTTATTGGACTGTAAAATGTTTGTCTATTTTAGCATGTGTTATCTGAGAATATCATCTCAGCACATAAGAATATACGGAGCAGAGCACTACACAGAGAGAGGTGTTATATTGAAAAGGGAGCTATATGGACAGGGTGAGTGTTTATAGGCATGGGCATTATACAGAGGAGAGTTTTATTGTGAGGAAGCTTTTCTTTGAGAGTTAGATGATATGTGGGAGATGATAGTTATATTAAGATGAGCATAATAGATTGTTTTGTGTCATGTATCCTTCTGTAAATTGTTTGTTATGTTAGAGAGTGAATACAGGCTTATCTTTTAAGCAGTGTGAAACTGCATTGGAGCAATGGCAGAGCATGTTTTCTATTGGAGGTAAAACTTGTCTCATTCATTGGACTGCACAATGTAAATCTTCTTACTATTTATTTTAGCCTGAGCTGCTAGAGAAATTATTCTATTATATTAGGGGTTTGGAAGGTTGTTATATGGGAGGAGTCATATAAATCGAGGCTTTATAACCTAAACCATTCTATGGTATTGAAAAGGGCATTATATAGAGCTGCAGAGGGTTTATTGGGTGGGATGAGAATTATGTTGAGGTGGACATTACAAGATGGGTATTTAACTGAATTGTTATATTATATAGAAGTCCTTTAAAACATTCTGTATTAAAACCGAGGTACTTGAATCTATCACAGAGGTGTTCAAAGTGATGGTATTGTGAAGTTTGCTGTACTGACCAGGATACAACGCTCTCTCCACTAGTAGGAGAACAGAAATCCAATCTTTGATTTCCTAAGAAGCTGTCCAGCCTAAGAGATGGACACAGTAAGGTACACTGCATTAAATCTACGCTTCATGAGTCTCTGTGCTTAATGTGTAATTTTCAGCCATCTACTTATCTCATTCAGGCTGTCATCGCCTCACCTCTTTAGTGAGGTAGCATCCTTTCCTCTGAGCTTGTTGAATGTGATGTGTAAAATTTCTGAAATTCACTCGAACGTTTCCAGGAAGACCATTTCCCTCACTTGCTGCTTTCAACATGTCACATGTGTCTTGGCTCCTTTCCCTCTATTGCATCAAACCAAAGTTACTTGCCTTCACTTCATATGCTTTTCATGTAATCTGTTCAATCTGTCATCTTTCACTTTCTATTGACTGACTGACTCTTGCCTGCAGCCAGCTTCTGACATCATCATTCAGATGAGCATCTCTCTCCTTCATGCCAGTTCTCAAGTGCTCAGCACACACTTCGATTACTCAACAACAGCCAAAAATTCAGTGTGCTGTTAACACTGTCTCAACTGAAACCATGGCAGACCAGTACTATATTTAGGTGGGTATTATAGTGAAGGTAATTTACAGAAGAACATATGAGGGTCTGTTGAAGCATTGTGTGGCATTCATAACAGTTATGATAACATCTTTTTTTTTAAGTAATGTGAAATTGGGTTGAAACGGTCGCGGAACTGTAAAGGTAGGAAGAAATCTTTGGAGATCAAGTCCAACTCCCCTACTAAAGAAGTTCCCTACAGCAGGTTGCACAGGAAAGTATCCAAACAGATCTTGAATACCTCTGGAGAAGGAGACTGCACTACATCCCTGGGCTGCCTGTTCCAGTTCTCCGTCACTCTCACAGTAAAGAAGTAATTCCTCATGTTTGTATGGAACTTCCTGTGTTTTTTGCCTGTTGTCTCTTGTCTTGTCATTGGATGTCACTTAAAAGAGTCTGGCCCATCCACTTGGTTCCCATGCTTTGTTTATTTATAAACAGTGATGAAATCCCTTCTCAGTCTTCTCCAGAACAGTCCCAGGTCTCTCAGCCTTTCCTCATAAAGGAGATGTTCCAGAGCCCTCATGATCTTTGTGGCTCTCTGCTAGACTCTCTAGAAGCTCCAAGACTTTCTTAAACTGAGGAACCCAAAACTGGAGGAACCCAAAACTGGACTCAGTATTCTAAATGCAGCCTCACCAGGGCAGAGCAGGGAGGATCACCTTCCTCAACCTGCAGCCCATGCTGTTTTTAATGCACCTCTGGATCACAAGGGAATATTGTGACCAAGAGTGAGACAAGGAGAGTTTTTCTGTTGGAAGCAAAGCTTGCTGTCTCAGTTCTTTATTGGACTGTAAAATGTGAGTCTTACTAATTAGATTCTTAGCTGCTTGACTAGAGAATTTATTATATTAAGGTTGTGTGAAAGTTTTTATATAGGACAAATTGTAACTGGGAAAGTTAAGTGGACGTGTGTTGATGTTGTATGGCAGGTTGATAATATTGAAGATTCTGTAGTAGAGAGATGGAGTTATAAGGAGGGTGGTGTAATCTATAGGTGCAGTATTATGTGGAGGGGTGGGTGCTACATGCAGAATTACTTATGGAGATATGTTATGGAGATATGCACACTCTCTCTATGTATATAATACTTATGTGGCATACACAATAGTTATAGTTAAAAACAGTGAAGGAATCCTTGCTGTCCTGTTTTTTTTTTATTGGATTGTAAAATGTAAAACTGCATACACGGGGCAGGCATCATATATAGGATAACTTATGGAAGAATTACACTCTATATTTGATGCTGTTAAAATATTGTCTGTTGTGCAGAATAATTATGGTCACTTATATTTTTATAGAGTGTGAAATTGGATTGGAATAAGTAGAGAGCTTTTTTTCTGAGGGAAGTGAAGGCTATCTTGCTCAGTTGTTTACTAGACTGTACTATATGAATATGTACTTCATATTGTCTCAGTTCTTTATAAGGCTGTAATCCATGAACATTCTTTTATATTTTATCTTAGCTTGCACTATCAGAGAACTTAGTCTCATATTTGAGGTTATATCGAGATTGTTATATGGGACGTGTTAAGTGGGAGCCATATGTGGAGGTCTACATATACAATCTATCTTTATATGTATGTATATAATTATATTGAAGAGGCCTTTGTGCAAGGGGGAGCGAGCATAATATGGAGAGGGGCGTTATACAGTGGAGTGGGCTTTATAAGCTAGGAGGCTACTACATGGAGGAGAAATTATGGAAGTATTACATTCTCTATATATACGACACTATTCTGTGTACCAGACAATATTTTTAGCAATTATAGTCGCTTATGTAGATAAGTGTGAAAATTACTTGGAACAGTGAGGGAGTCTGTCTTCTGGGGAGAGCTAAACCTTGCGTTATGTCTCAGTTCATTATTAGACTGAGAATACTGAATCTTTATACCATCTTAGCACGTAGTACTTAAGAAATTACTTTTATACCAAGCTTACACTGTGAGAGATGCTATATGAAGGGGAAACTATACAGAGAGAGAATGTCCTATAGAGGGGCAAGCACTATGTATAATGGGATGTTATACAAAGGGGTCTTATTTGAAGAGTTTTTTATTGAGGTGCAGCTGTTATATGGGCAAATTAGTGTTATAATTTGGGTGAGGTTATAGTGAGGAGAATTTACAGAACGATATATATGACACTCTAACAACATCTTTTGGCATGTGTAACAGTTGTGGTTGCATTTTTTTAAATAAATTCCAAAGTGGATTGGAACAATGAAAAAGCATGTTTTTTGTTGGGATCAAAGGATGATTGATTAATTCATTTTTTTATTGGATTGTACTCTGTAAATGTACATGTTTACATTATCTTTGCATGTGCTACTCAAATTATGTTAAAATGAGGTAATAGGAAGGCTATTTTCTGGGAGGCAAAATATAAATACTGCATTATGTGGATTGTGCTATATGTGTTTTATAGAGGGAAGGCAAGTGTTATAAAGATGTGGGTGTTACACAGAGTTTCAGTAGTAATGTAGAGGGACAGGCACTATGCTGAGGTGTGTGTTACATGTAGGATTATTTACAAAGCACTGTATTTTCTGTGTATGTATGCTATTCTTAAAACACTGTCTGGATAGCAGAATAATTATGATCACCTACCTTTTCTATAAGGTAAATGTGAGATTGTTTCAAAACAATGAGAGCTTGTTTTCTGAGAGGAGTGAAGACTTGTTTGCTTTCCTAGTTACATGCTCACTTAGTGCATGCTACTTGAGAAATCATACTTTGATATTGAAGTTATAAAGAGAGGAACGCTACAAGCAGAAGGTAATTACCTCAGAGGTTGAGGCATTTTATGTAAGGTCAGATTTAGCATGGGCTTTATTGATTTTTTTAATTTATATGTATTTTTATTTTAGTCAATATGCTTCTACACTTTCTAAGAATAAGCTCTAAGCCTGACAAACTAAGAATCTATGTATGGAATCTGTTTCTATAGGTTTTACACACAAAAAAAGGAGCTCTTGTTCTTAATGAAAAATCAAAACAAAGGATATTTACGTACTATTATTTTTTTTTGAGGCTTTCTTTTTAAATTGAAAGAGAACACGAAGCAAACCATAAAGCAGTTTAGAAGCCCATGTATTTTAGAAGCACGTGTATTTGCATGGCTCCCTGACTCTTGGCAGATACAAACACAGGACTGGGCTCTCCTTGCTGCTTTCACATAGTACACTGCTTGCTGCCTTGGTAGGGCTGCCCACGAGCACCAGCAGTTGCTTTCTGCAGGCAGTCTGGTCTGGCTTTTGAGAGTGGGTGGATAACTATGTACTGACATCTCCTTTTTGTAAAGCCTGAGCTTACTCTGTTGCTTCACTGTCCCTTGAGCACAGAATCATGTGCTGGTTTGTCTGAGCAGAGGGTCAGAATCTAATGGCTGTTTCTGAGGAACGTTCATATCTGGGACTCCAAGAGAGCTGTTTGTGTCCCTTTCTGTTCACGCTAAAAAAAAAAGCTCTCTGCCATCTCATCTGGAGTCCTTCTATGCACTCTGTGCAGCTTCAATAGGCTTTTGTTTCCTGTGTTACAAACTTGATTTTTATTGGTTGGATTTGAGGTTGATTCAGAACTATTTATTGTGTCTCTTTGTTGCTATTTTGTCACCATTTCCTATCACTTATTTTCAGATTAACAGAGGTAAGTTGTTGTTTTCTCCCTCTACACTGGCAAGCCTACTTGGATATTAAATATATCTATGAATTGTTTTAACAGCATCTTGCATTCATTATGATGCCCGCTTACTAGGCCTGTCCTCAGTGAACAGGAGGAATTCAGTTGTTTAACAGTGGAAGCCACGGAACAGTCCCTTCCTGTGCTCAGCACACGGAAGACAACAAATGCTTTATGTGGTGGGCAGTGCTATTTCTGATTTCCTCAGAGGACTTTGTGAAGTGGGATTTCAAGTACAGACAAAGGAAGAAAAGAAGCCAGGGCAGGACCCAGACATCAAGATGTTCACTGAGCTTGCTGCCCTGCAGACTTCTCCCAGGCTTTCTGTTGCTCCAGTGATCCTTGTTGCTTAAGGAGCAACTTAGTAAGGGCAGGGAGTGGTGGTGCTGGGAAAGACAAAAGGAGCAAAGTTGGAGCAATAACGAGGGCACTCCGAAGAAGAAGCAGCCTTTCCTTCTTTTGGTTGAGCCACTGTGATTTATGTAATTTGGGAGATTTGGAAAGAAGGGATTCATCTGTATGTCAGACAAGCTTGTGGAAGCTTTGAAAGCTTTTTGGGGAATTGATCCTTGCGAGAATCAAGCTGTCATTGGCTTAAGTGGCAGAGGCACTTATGGGATTACAGAATCAAAGGAGGAATAATTTAAGAAGCCTGCCTGTTACAACCTGAATCTATACTTAATATTACCAACAAAATGAATCTTTGCTTTAAAACGAGTATTGAGAGCTCAGAGTAGCTAAGTATTTCAGTTGCCAATAAAATGGCAGCTACGAAATTGTTCTTAGTGTCTACTGCTGCGACTGAGCCTGGCTGCAGTGGTAGTTGTGTCAGACTGGAGAGAAGTTGGGCAGCATCCCCTACTGTTTGCTTCTTGCCTCTGATGAATATGATGGTACCAGCGAACCATGAGCCTCTGTGCAACACAGCAGCATATACTGAAGAGGTAGTGCCCATCACTTTTCTGAGAAAGTGATGTCTTATTCCTCTGTATAATGTTATCTTGGCTTAAAAATACTTCTCATAGTAAACGTAAACTTGATTTTATACATGCTTTGGCTCACTTCAATTTTACTTTTATGTAGTTATTCTTTTCTTTATTTAGTGTGTTTGAGATTTGTTCAGTCCAGGATTTACCTCTTCCAACAGAAGGAACTGTGCTTTCTGGATGATGTTTAATGTAATGTCATAAAAGTCAACTGTGTTCAGCTGTTTATATTGAGAACTCTTTCATGTTGTATAGAAGCTCCAGTGCAATTGATCTTCTGTCAGAGGCACTTCACTCTACGTTTCTCTGTTAAGATTTTGGTATGAGATAGCCAGGTGTTAGTGGACAGGTCTGTGCCCTGGGAATTGCTAGAACATATCGTACAGTGAAGGTTACGTTTTCAGGAGAATTGAAATCCAGGCTTTTTTAGAAATGTCTAATAGCTTCTCAAGTTGAACAGGCCTTGGAGTTTCAGATCTTGTGTGTTTCTGTAGCGAGTCCTCAGGAGTCAGCTACAGCATAAGAGAATAAAGCATGTTTCCCTTTGCCCTTGGCCCCTCTGGGAGGATACCCAAAGCAGGAACCAGTATCATCCCACACTACTTCTCCAAAGAGTATTTTTGCATTTCCATTGGTTCTGAATTTGTTTTCCCTATCTCGGCAATGTCAGACTTGATTGCAGAATGTATTTCCAACAAAAGCAGCTGTCTGTGTTCTCTGCCATTTGGATCCTTTATGAAACACTGGCCAAGACAATAATGCTTTTCTATGCATTTTTCATTTTACCCTTTGCAGGATCTCTGTTGTCAGCTTGCAGACGGACAGTCCCAAGCTCCTTACCAGCACAACTGCTTTACTGTGGAGAAACAGCCCCAGCTGGAGCGGCTACGCAGTCCAGTTTGTGCTGTGTCAGTTTACTTGGATAGGAGTTCCCCAAGATTAGGAGCGTGTTTCAGGTGATGCTGTGGTTTAGGAACAATCACACATCCCAAAGAAGCCAGCTCATTCTTTGAGTGCCTCCCTGGAAAGGCCTGCCTGTCGGAATTGAGTGAATGAATGATTTCTAATGAAGGAGAAAGTGTTTTAATCCCTGTCAGATTTGAGAAATTTCTAGGCAGGCTACTTTTATTGTTTCCTTTCCAAGAGTTTGTGTCAGTACTGTCATAAACTGCAATAGAAATATCATTTTATGAATGTATCTGAAGGTTATTGCACAGCCCAATTGAACACACCCAGAATCAATTTGAGTGTGATTACACAGTAGTGAGCTAGCACCTGGAAGTCTATGAAGAAATTCAGAAAGGGTAGTCTTGAATCACTACTTGCCTACTTGAGTTTAATTGCTTTCCTGTGTCAGTGTGACAGACAGTGTGTTTTCTGACCCTTTTCCCTTGATTTACTCAGTCTTTTACTGATTATCTCCTGATTCTCCAGTTCCAGGAACTGCCCGTCTTTGCTACAGACATATGCTGCTCAACCTTCAGTGTGTCAGGCTGCTCTTCAGAATGACTTCCAGTGCAGAGCTGATGTTCTCACGACTACAGTCGTGCGCTGCTGCTGCTGCTGCAGGTAAAAATATACATCCACGTTATCTGTGAGAAGGAAACATTGAGCTTAACTGTAGAGACCAGCTCACATAATTCTGCTCTCTTCCACTTGAGGTAGCTGATATTTCCTTAAAAATCCTGCTTATGATCATAAGCAAAAGTGTTCAAAACCTCGGAGACTGAGCAAATTGTTGTGGAGAGTCAAGCAATACCATGGGGCATTTGTCATCAATTGATTCCAAGTCACCATGCTGTTTGTACAGTAAAGAGCGGTAAGGTTTGCCTAGAGACTAGGACCGTGTCACCTCTCCTTGACAATCATTTGAAAATCAACATGCCTTGAATTTTACTTTTTCCTTGGGTCAAATTTGTTAATGGAAATATTCTGCCGATACGGTCACTCACGTGCGTTGAATTTAACAGCAAGAGTTGTAGAGAATGAAAAGCCTTATCGAAGGCTGTGAAAAAGAAATGTGAGGATCTCAGAATTCCATCACCAGAGGAAGGTGCTCACAATGCAAGGTCTGTCTGGCACTGTCGAGTATTCTGAACCACTGTTAGTTCAGACAAATGAAATCGCTACTGGGTTTTCCTAACGAATACTTCTAACCATTTTGTTAAGCAACTAAAGGGGAGTCTCAGAGCAATGTGTCTTGAGAATATGAGGTTGAATTTAGAATGAGCTTTGTGCGCATTGAAATTGTATTCAAAGCTACATATCATTCTGTGGGTATCTCTCCTATTTTGTTTATGCGTATCTGCTATGCTTACATGTAATTATGTTGGTTTTTTGAGGAAAAGATCTGAAGTTGTGTTAAGCTAAGTAATAAAGAGTAATAAAGCTCTGCAGCAGTCCCTGAACAATGTCTCAAATAACAAAGGAGCAAAGATCCTTGCTTGCAAATGAACTCTGCTTCTATTAAGAGTTTTAACGCTGATAGAGCCTAGCAACAAACTGATGTACTGTAGATGACATTTTCTTTCTTTATTAAGGTCTATAGATCACTTTTTTGTAAGATGTGAAGTTCTCGAATGCTGTCATTTCTTACATACTTCTTACTTAAGGATATTTTTCATACTGCAGCACCTCTAACTGCAAGCAATGTCTCAAATATTGCATCAGAACTGTTATCCTTTTGCTTTTATTGTCATTTTAAAATCTGCTCTTTTCTGCCTCTGTCCACCTTACACCTCACAGGCAATTAATGCTGGCAGTTCTGAGTTGTTCTTGAAACCTCTTCCTTGTCAGGGTTTTCTTTCTCACATGTGGAGCTTGGATTACTTTACAATTTCAAATTACTTTTTTCTATCCCTTTCCTTGTCCCCACTCAAAAAAAAAGTTGTATTTTCATCTCCATGGAGTTTGATACTATTGTAGTGAAGCTGAAATTTTCAGGGGATTGTTTCAGTCATGAAGTGCTAATTTGATGAAATTGTAGTACTTCATAGGAATTACTGATTTATTCACTCCTTTAAGAAGCTATCAGAATAGTTTGATAGCTAGAAATACTGTTTTGGAAGGAATGGGCTTTGGGGCTCTTTTTGAAGTGAGAATCTTAAATGTACTTGCATATCACATTTTGCCCTTTTAGAAAAGCAGATATATCTCCTGTTAAAAGTATTATAAATCACAATTTTTTTCTATGCTTTAGCTTAAAGCAAACTGAAACTGAGAAAATTACTTTCACAAGCCAGAAGTTAGTCTTATATTTCACTAGAGAACTATGTAAGTATCTTTCACTACTAATGCATTCAGTAAACAAGCAGTACAAACAATAATGAGTTTGTGGTTTTTTTCACCCTTGTTGCTCTGGAAAAGTTGTTTACTTACATAAGTTGATTTAAGCAGATTTGTGTTTTTGTTGTTTTTCTTGGGGAGAAAGGGTTACTCACCTTGGCTCTGCTGTTCTGAATTCTCAATTAGCTGATTTATTCTTTCTTCCTGTTTGTGGGCGGAAGATCTTAATTTCATTATTCCTCATTCACCTTTGGATGTCTGGCTCTGCCTACAATATCAATTATTGCAAGCCTGCTATTTTATTTGGCAGCTCCATTTGTTTACGGTGAGTCAAATTCCCTGTTTAACTTCAGTATCCCCTACAATAACTTGACTTTGTGACCTTGTTCTGCCTGCAGCAACTGGTTGCAGTAGCCATACTCTGTAGATAGCCTCCTTTTTATGTATTTGTTCACTAATAACATATCTGCCTCTTTTATGGACTGAATGTTCCCAGCTTTGTTTTCTGCTTTCTTCTTTCCTTTGTGGGCAAGGGGCATTCAGAATAATACATTTTCAAACCAGGAATGGGACTGTGTAGCACTGAGTGAAATAATTGAAGTTGTAGAAAGGTAGTTGAGTATCTAGAATTTCTATAATGAAAGTATTTTCGTTGTTTCCAAAGACTGCTGTTTTTCTCCAAATTAGATGGAAGAACTGAAAATAACAGAAATATGGGTTGAATGGGAACTTAGGGGGAAACATATGGTTCAGAATCTGGGAAACTGGCATTGAAAGTATCCTGCTGGGTTTGCAGAAATGCCAGGAGACCTTGTGCCTAGGTTTGTCAGAACAAGTCCTCAAACTGAATGTCACAAACTTGTCCAGCCTGCCCAAATAAATAAAAGCCATAATTCAAGTGTTCAAGGCTGTTTCCTCATTTCTGAGCTGTGTCTACTAGCTAGATTACTTCTCTTGTATTGACCAAAAATTCTTGATATGCTCTAGTAACACACTAATGTCCAAAAAGTACAGATAATGTCAGAAGTGAAAGTCAAGTTGTAAATAGCTCTTCCTTTGCTTCTCTGCAGGCAGGACCTGTGACAACAAGCACATCTTGTATTCCCCACTCAGCTTTTAGACTCAGATAAAATAAGAAACTTTCTTTAGTTGGCCCATTCAGTGAAATGTCTCGCACAGCAGATCTGTGGTGGAACCAAGAGTGGGACAGGGTGCTGGGAGCTTCCTTTCTGGCTAAGCCTGGGATCTAATTGTGGGATGCATGGCTGGCCTCTCACTGTTTTCTCCTTGCTGAAAACTGTAACAGTGCCTGCAAATGTCTATGTGATGCATCAAATTCCTTCAGGAGAAAAATTCAGAAGGCGCGTTATTCAGAAGGATTCGGGTATGAGTGTAAATCAGTGGTTAATAACAAACAAAAGTCATATGTATACAACATGAAGACAGTTCTAATTTTCATCATCCTAAAATCATAGGCTGGAAGGGACCCTAAAGATCATCTAGTTTCAACTCTGCCCTGGGGAGGAGGGTTGCCACCAACCAGATCATACTGTCCAGGGCCCCATCCAGTCTGGCCTTGAACATCTCCAGATGGGGCATCCAGAGCTTCTCTGGGCAACCTGTGCTAGTGCCTCACCTCCCTCTGAGTGAAGGATATCTGCCTAACATGTAATCTGAATCTCGCCTCTTTTAGTTTGAAACTATTTCCCTTGTCCTATCGCTATCAGACCTTGTAAAAAGTTAATCTCCTTCCTGCTAGTATGCTCCTCTCAACATTCTTCCAATGTGGCTCAGGATTCTGTCAGCCTTCAGGGATGCAAGAGCACACCAATGGCTCATGTCTAGCTTTTCATTCACCAGAACCCTTAGTTCCCCTTCTGCAGGGGTGCTCACAATGAATTCTTCTCCCAGGCTGTACAGATATCTGGGACTACCCCAGAGCAATAACTTGTACTCGGCCTTGTTGAACATAATTTGGTTCTTATGTACTCACTTTTGAGGCATATACAGGTCTCTCAGGATGGCTTCTGTCTCTTCTGTTGTGTCAGCTGCACCACTCAGCTTAGTGTTGAGAGTGCACTCAATCTCATTTAAGTCATTGATAAAGATGTTGAAAAGTACTGGTCCCACAACTGATTCCTGAGGGACACCACTCATGACTGACCTGGATGTATACCTGTGGACCACAACATTCTGGCTGCAACTATCCAACCAATTCTCTAACAATGAGTATTCTAGCCTTAAAATCTTTAGCTCTTCAATTTAGAGATTGTCATGGACTTGCCCCACATCTCTAAGAGGCTAACTAGCCTGCCATTTCTCAGATCTTACTGTCTTGTCTTTCTTAACAGACAAACAAACAAAAAAGCCCACATGTGATGTTTTCTTTTTTCCATCTGAACTGTTTGCTTCTAGTGAATGGGTGGTATGTTAGTATTACAATACTTTCCAGATTCTTTGCTTATCTTGTTTTTTTTTATTTGTTTTATACTGAAACAAAAATTAGGCACCAAGCTTCTGAGCAACTAAAAATGTAATTTGGTTACTCTTGGACTCAGTGTAACTTGATTAATTAAATGACTTCTGAAGAAGCCATTTCATCTGATGTTAAAATACTAAGGGATGCCAGATTTGCTGTTATCTGTATTATACTGCATGATTAGTTGTTTAAGGAAATTATTCAGTCAGCTCCACTGAAGCTTCACTTTAATGAGTGCTGTTGAAATCCATGTATTGCTTGTATGTGTTTGATGCTAGATTGAAGGCTCTTGAATATTTTTACTGTTCTAAATTCTTCAGTATTTTCTTACTGTTTTATTAGGTACTGAGCAATTAAAACAACTTTGTTATTTTCCACATTAAGCTGAAGTAGTACAAGATTCCTCTGTGATGACTCTTTACCATCGCTGAGTAATTCTTGCTTTTTTCTTAGTTGCCTAGATAGTTAAAAATGGAAGTAATAAAACATAACAATGATAGTGCATTTACACAAAAATTAAGGAGAAATATCGTCAAAATGCTAAAAGTATGCTTGCTTTACATTGTGTTGTAACTCAGGTCTCAATAAAAAGCAAGGAATTATCAGGCTTCATGAAGTGTTTTCTTCCTTGCAATTCTACTTTTTCAGGAAATACAATTAGTCTTTCTTATTTAAGTGTGCACAGATGTAAGGGGTGCAAAACACTGTTCCCTTTCCTTATCTGATTCAAAACAAACTAGTCCAATACTTTGGTTAAAAAATATTTTTCCAATGTCTTGGTTTTAATGCAGAATCCACTGAAATTAAAACTCAATCTCTCCGTGATATAAAAGTAATAGAAGCTTTTGTGACATTTCCAAGGAACAGAAATAGGCATCCTATGCAACTCCAATGAAAACAGTAGTAGTGTCTGCTTCTTGTCAGGTACAAAAATAAAATATTCACTTGACAAATGATATGTTGTAATGCAATACAGGACAGCTTTATAGAGCTGGAGACTGACAGCCAAAAAGAGAGCCTAGTGGCATTACATGCTCTCTTTCTGTGAAAGCTGAAAAAGTCAACGCTGCTAGATGGGAAATCTGGGCTGGGGCATCTGATGTGCATTTCAGACAGGAGCTGGAGGTACAGCTGGCTCTGCACTACTGTGTTTCTGGCTACTAGCTGGAGATCATCCAGTCACACCTAGCGCTGATATGCACCTGTGCATAACCTCCAGCACCCCAACAGCAGATGTGGAAGGGTGCATCAAACAGCCTAGCAGAGCCATAAGAGATGGATGAAATAATCTGTGATTAAGGAAAGTATGTGCACCCTACATCTCTGACTTTACCATAGCCTTTGAAGTTGCAGGGGAGCAAGTATTTATCCATTCTTAGTGGTGAATTTCACATAACAGACTATGAGAGTTAATTCTATTGTAAATTATTTTCTGTCTCTGTGGGAAGACGTTGGGAGCATTTGACCTCACTTATGAAAGGCACATCTGTTCCCTCACTGTGCTTGGTCCTCCAGATAGTTTTGCACTTCACACCTTCCTGGGTCTTTATACAGACAAAATCAGATGCCCTTTCTGCTTGGGAAGGTATATGTAGTGTGAGAGCTAACTAGCCTGTGCTGCTGGAAATTAATGATATTTATACTTGATCATGCCAGAGCTGACAGCAGGTTGAAACTGTTGGCAGAGTATTTCAATTCTCTCTTTGTGCTGCAATATTTCGCACTGATCACACACAGTGCTTCCTTGTCTGATGGCTGCAAATGAGGGTGAATAGCAGAGGTGCCTTCACTGTTTTCTGTAATCTGTGCTGGTGAGCTATACAGCTGCATGAAGGGCAAAACTCAATTTCTGCTTGTTTGTGTACCTAAGTATAGCAAGGATTTTCTAACAGCCAGGAAGAAAAATTTCTGGGGAAGAAGGTAATTTCTCTACTGTACCAGCTGATACATCACAGGAAAATTATAATAATTGAAGTGGTTTGGGGTGTAGAAACACACAAAATCCTAACTGGGTTGATTTAGGTGGGGTGCATCAGCATTGTTTATGAAAAATGGGCACCACTAGCATCAGGATCACCAAGTTTGGAAAAGTCCTCCAACGTCATCTAGTCCAGCTGTTTAAATACCACCAATATTTCCCCACTGAACCACATCCCTCAGTACCAGATCTAAATGTTTCTTGAATACCTCCAGGGACAATGACTCAACTACCTTCTTGGGCAGCCTCTTCCAGCTCCTGACCACTCTTTCAGAGAAGAAACTTTTTCTAATATCCAAACCTCCCCTGGTACAACTTGAGGCCATTCCCTCCAGTCCAATTGCTACAAACATGGGAGAAGAGGCCAGTATTTACACAGCCTCCTTTTAGGCAGTTGTAGAGAGCTATAAAGTCTCCTGAGCATCCTCTTCTCCAGATTAAGCAATCCTGGTTCCCTTATCTACTTCTCATAAGACTTGTGCTCCAGTCCCTCTACCAGTTTTGTTGCCCTTCTCTGAATGTGTTCCAGGGCCTTCACTAAACTTTCATTTAGTGAAGAGCCTGAAACTAAGCACAGTACTTGAGGTGTGCCTTCACCAGAGCTCAGTACAGGGAGATGGTCAACTCCCTGCTCCTGCTGGCAACGCTATTTCTGATACAAGCCGTGATGCTACTGTCCTTCTTGGCCACCTGGGCACATTGCTGGTTAGTGTTTAGCTGAGCATCAACCAATACCCACACAGTTTCATTTCTTCCACGCAGTCTTCCAGCCACGCTGCCCCATGCCTGTAGCATTGCCTGGAATTGCTGAGCGGATGGTGTGAAATACGTGTTTATGAGAAAATTTTTAGCTTGTGCTCTTACAAGCACAAAGTGCAGTAGTGTAAATGGGAATGTAAACTGCATACAGCAGCAGAACTGCAGACTGCCATCTGATATCTCCAAGTTTCCCCAGGCATTACTCCTGGGGAGCAGGGGCTGAATTATCTCAAAATTTCCTCACTGTGATAAAGACCCTGATAGACCCAAAACAGGTGGGATTTAATAAGGTGTTGCCTGTTCCCTCCTCAACAATGTTTGCAGGATTTAGTTTGTTGTTTACTTTGAATCTTAATGACAAAAGCAGGTACAGCCTGAGATTGGGATGGAGGTGAGTGCCCGCAGGGCTCCCAGCAGCTCAGTTGATTGCAGCATGCTCTGCAGGTGTGTGACAATGACAGCCTGGTTACAGATTTAGCCTGCTTATAAATGGTCTGGCAATGCCATGAAGGGGTACTTATCTCTGTTGGGTTAGTTGGGAAGAGCATCTGTTTCAGTGATGGATGGAAAGACCAGCAGTAGATAGTGCCTTAATCCAAATATAGAAGAGCCTATTTGGCTGCACCATGAGGCTCAGTGTGCTTCTTGTACCTTCATCTTCCTTCTCAGTAGGTCTGCTCTTGCTAAAGTGAAGAAGACTGTGTCTGCTAGGTCATCAAAGATGGATGTTAGAGTGCTGCCTACACACGCTAACTCCAGCTGACGAGGAATGGAAGAGGGATCTTCAATGAGTTACTACAGCTTTGATCCTTTGTAGAAGAAAGGATAGGCTTGGCAATTGAGTAGTGATGTACCTATCGGGAGTGAGAAATGACGTCTGCTTTCCTTTCCATCTATTCCCTTATGCATATCAAATAATCTACTTCTGCTGCCTACACTTGAATAGGCTCTCCTATTGCTAACAGCATTGTATACCTCAAATCTCCTGATGAGAGAAATTTTGTGAAAAACTTTAAAGAGTAAATGTTTTCCACCAGCCCCTGAACCCCTTCCTCTCAATGCAGAAGGAGGCTGGGACAAATAGATAGTCTGAAGGTGACTGTGTGGCTGTAGTAGGTCCCCTCAGAAAGGGATCTGGAGCATTTCTCATCCCTCTTCTGGGTGACTGCTGTTGGTTGTATGGCAGTACTAGCTCCTGAGCAGCATGCTGTTCAAAAAAGCACTGTCAGATCTCCACCCCAAGGTGAGCTGCCTGTTCCTAGCAAGGAGTTGCAAGGAAGAAAAACAAGGAGACTTGAGTGTCAGAGCCATCCTGGTGTCTGTATCTGGTGATAAAAGGCTGTTAATAAGGGTTTTGAAGTTAGGGCAGTTGTTTTCTCTGCATAAGTCGATGGCTCTTCTCTTATACCTGTCTTCCTGTTGTCTTTTTGCCTTTGACATCTCCCCCTTTCCTTTTATCTTAATGGCTTTCTGCACTGGAGAGTCAGTGGAGGGTTTAACTGGAGAAGTATGTGCATTTTGTTTGCCTGTGCAGTTAAGGCATATCACATAATCACAGAATGTCTTCAGTTGGAAGGGACCTCAAGGATCATCAGTCTCCAACATCCTTGCAACCAGCAGGGCTGCCAACCTCCATATCTAATACTAGACAAGGCTGCCCAGGGCCCCATCCAACCTGGCCTTGAACACCTCCAGGGATGGGGCATCCACAACCTCTCTGGGCAGCCAATTCCAGCACTTCACTACGTTCTTGGTAAAGAACAACAGTCCTGTTACCCTCAAACTTCATTCCCATATCTTGTTGTTATAGCTTTAAAATATTACTTACTGTTTTGGAAATAAAACTGAATTTCAAAGTCACTGTTTTCATTATTTTATGCAGATACATATAGACAATTTACCTTTGATAATTGCCCTGTGTATTTCCAAACTTCTGCTGTACCAGTTTTCTGATGAGAACTTGAAGAAAAGGATTGGGTTTAATCTGGGGAATTATGTATATTTTGTATGCCTGTACAGATAAGGCACATAGAGCTAAAAATATGCAGAACCATTGGAAGGTGCTTAACACAAAGGATGTTTTCCTTGTGCCTTTGCTGAGCATCTTTAAGTTAGGAGAAATAAAAATATCTTGACAGCTCTAAAAATTCACGCTGTCGTTAGGCTAGGGGTGCTCCTGAGGTCACTGGGGTATGAAATCTGCATGCTCTGGCAAATGAGCTGTAACTATTGGCAGAAGCAGCAGCAGATGTAGACATCTTTTGGAAAGCAACCTATTCCAGTGGGACCAGATGTGCTCTTCCAGCACAAGCTCACAGAGGTGCTGTGTCAGATAAAATGAGTGCATCTTGGCATATTCCCTGCTGCAAGCAGGGAGGTAGTAGAAGTGCAGGAGTCTTCTCCTTCTTCCCTTAAGAAGAAAGCGTGCTTCCTCCCGCTTAGGGAGGACACTGATACCGGTCTTTTCCTTCTGTTTTTGAGGTGGGGAAGGAATGAGGAAACTCTCTGAACATGCAGAGCAAACACCCTCCTGTTAGTGTTGGCAAATGTGAAGTGTTTCATAATAATCAGACTGCTAATAATAAACCTTAAATCTCCAACCTCAGCAGGGCCAGTAAAAAATTGTGCTTGGTACTGGTCTCATTATATTGTCAATATCACAGCGTACGTCTTACAATCCCGTTTCAGTAAAGACCTTTCTAGTAAAGGTAAATCTCTTGTCCTAATATATTCTCATATTTATTCTCATTGTTGGAAGTATTTGTCTGACAGCACCAAATCTGCTTGCTTCAGCAGTGTGGCAATTGCTTTCCGTGCCATACGGAAACCCCTTGAAGTGCTGCGCATCTATCTTCTGTAAGTCATGTATTCACTTAATACCTCATTCATATAGAATAAATGTGAATTCCCTGTTTCAGTTTCATGTACTGCCCTTTAAATGTTAGTCTGAATTTTTGGAATTCCGATCAGAAGCATAGTGTATAAAATTTCTGGGAGAAGGAATGGTGAGTGTAAGGGTAGTGAGCTGTCTTGGATAAAAAGCTGTGACTGCTGTTATGGCAGTTTGAAACAGGGATAGACCAAAGTGATCTAAAATTGCAAAACTCCCCAGAGATGATCTTCCAGATTTCCTATGTATATAGTGTTCCACAGACCCCAGTGAAAGAATAATCCACAATATCTTTCCCTTGTCATACCGCAGAGCATAGGGATCGGGGAGAAGGGAAAGTTCCAGTTGCATGATGCCTTGTTGTTTCTCAAATGTAGGTCTTTCTGTTATTAGCTTTAAACACTATTTCCCAGATCATGGCTGTACTGGTTTAAAGAGATCAAAACACATATATAATCCTAGCATAAATATGTACAAACCGACTGAAATGAAGTAGGGAGAGCTGGGATGTGACATGTGGAAATCAAACTCTATCACCACAGAGTAGTTATAAAGCAGGTATGTTTAATCAGCACGTGCCAGATGCAGGGAGACATTCTCACCTAACCTGCATACTGGAGGGCAAGAAAGGCACATACTTAAAGAGCAAGTTGCTTACATATGCATTAGATGTCCAAGAAAAGGCTAGATTTTTACAATGAGTCCCCAGAATGATTGACATTCTCCCCTTCGCCCCAAGTTTCAGCTCTTTTACACGTGTGTATCTCTCAGTGGTCTTTCTGATGAAGGTCGCTGTGTTATTTTCTTGGACTTGAGTTAGGATGGAGGACACTTGGGTGGCTCTGGTTGGTCGTCTCATCGGCCACAACTCTGTTCACCGATCTGCTGCTTCTTCGTTAATTTGTGGTTTGCTGTTTTAGTCTACCGTCTCACATTCCAGAGATAGGGGAACTAACAGTGTTCTCTGGAATCAACACGAGACCTGCTGTCTGCACTAATTGTCTAAGCCTGTAGAAAAGCATCTGTTATTGGCAGCAAGAACCTGGCTTAGCAAGGTCAATCTGCAGCTGCCGATTCAACACCTCATAACTTTTAACCTAACTTACTTTCCTTAATTCAGATGTGACTATAGACTACATGCAACAAACTTGGATCAGTCAGATGGTTTTTCAACAGAAAGCCGACGTGCTGGCAAGGTATTCTTCAAACACAGTAGGACATGAGGTATGCAGGCGGAAACATGGCTTTTTGCCAAAGTGAAGTGGAAAAGACAATTAGTTAAAAGCTTAGGGAGAGAATGATACTGTGGCAGGGCTACTTCAAAACAGGAGAGAACAGCAAGCAAGTCTGGCTGTTGTCACAGCACAGAGAAATAAAGCAAAGCTGAGCTCACCACAGGAGAAAAAGACTTCTGTTTTTTGCATTTGGACTCTAGAGGAGCATACTGGCTGGGCTGATTTGTACTCAAATCTGTCTGTAATTCAATTATGCATTGGTGAGAAGAGCTGGGAGAGATGAGGTTCTCTTTGGAAAATGCAGCCCTTTCACAGTAAGAACTGCAGGATAATGCAGCTCTGCCAAGAATCAAAGTCTTTGGTTGAACTTCAGAGCACCTTCTATTAGCCTGACCTTTGCTTGCTGATTTGTTTTAGATGGTAATTGGTAGGTAGCGGAGAGTCAGCTTACTGTAATCAAGGTATCTGTAAGCCCATAAATGTGTATTGAACTGCTCTCCTCCATACCAAACAGATGTGGACTTGTCATCTGCACAGCTGCTGGTGTTCTTCCATTACGCTGAAAATTGGTCCCTTGCCCTGACAGACAAATCTCAGTTTTCTGTTCTTATGGCTTCAGCTGTCCCCATAAAACTAATAATCTCCTTGTTCTCTGGAGCTGAGTCATCTTTTACCTTACCTCATTCCCTGAAAATGGGCATCAAAATAGATACTTCAAGAAGCTGTCATAGAAGTTGCTATCTGCCTTTGGTTTGAGTTGCCAGCGTGTCTTTTGCTTTTATTTGTAACAAGCTGAGCACGTTGTTGGAGCCGGTCAGATAATTTAATTCTTAATCCTTTAAAAGATTTCCTTTGCACAGTGGAAACTGCCTTTGAACTCTGACTGCTCTGATTCTGAGTCCATTGAACTGTATCTTTTGTATTCACTTACGTTTGCAGTACGGTTTGTCAAAGGATTTCTCTCCTTGTTGAGGGCTGTGAGGGGCTGGGTACTCAGAGTAGTGAGGTTCGTGTCTCACAGAGCTTATGATCTAAACAGTCAGATTCAACAGGGGTGTCAACTAATAAGCGTAAAATGCTCTGCCCTTAAAGTGTGACCCTGCTGAGAACTGTGCAAAAGAGCATAATCTACTGTGTTCTTGTCAGATCATGCTAGGTGGCTGACAAGCAAACTCTTCCAATCTTTGTTCAGAAGAATATGAAGACAACGGTTGTTCATGTCTCCCAGCAACTGCTGTTGTAGTTACACACAATCATTAAGGTTGGAAGCAACCTTTAAATTCATCCTATCAACCATCCACCATTATTGCCCACTAACCCATATACTAAGTATCATATACCAGTTTCCTCTGGGAAACTGTCCTTAAGCACAAAGAAATAGAACAGAGCTGGCAGCACTTTAAGAGTGCCTTTCTGAGGACACAACAGTTCTTCATCCTCCACTTTAAGAAATTAGGGAGATGAGGCTGGAAACCAGCATGGCTGAGCAAGGACCTGCTGGCCAGGCTAAGGGGAAAAAGAAAGGAAAACGACACGCAGTGCAAGCAGGGATGGGTGGCCTTGGAAGAATATAGGGATGCCATCTAGATCTGCAAGGATGAGATCAGGAAAGCCAAGGTGTAGATGGAGTTGAACTTGTCAAAGGACATGAAAATCAAGGATTTCTTTAGATACATAGGCACAAGAGATAGGTAAAGGAGCGTGTACTCCCTCTGATAAGAGCTGGCTTCTTCAGACATGGACAAGGCTATTTAATGGTATTCAATGAGTTCTTTGCCTTGATCTTCACAACCAGTCAGGCTTCTCATGCCTCCTGTATCCCTCACCTTCCAAGCAGGGGTCTGAGGAGCAAAATTCCTCCTAGAGAGAGAGTGGAGACCATCTCATGAGGCTGAATGCATACAAGTCTATGGGGCCAGAAGACATGCATCCCAAGATTCTGAAGTAGCTGGCTTATGTTTGCCGAGCCATTCTTATGGCTGTCAGGTGAAGTCCATAGTGACTGGAGAAAAGGAAACATCACTCCAATTTTTAAGAAAGGGAGAAAGGAACACAAGGGGAACTACAGGCCAGTGAGCCTCGCATCTGTACCTTGAAAGATGATGGAGTTGATCCTCCTGGAAAAGATGTTAGGGCACATGCACAATGAGGAGGTGATCCAAGACAGCCAGCATGGGTCTCCCAAGGATAGGTCATACCTGATCAATCTAGAGGCCTTCGATGATAGCACCAGTGGACAAAAGGGAGGACAACTGATATTTTCTACCGGGAATTGTGCAAGGCCTTTGACATGGGCCCCCACCACATTCATATCTCCCCAGTTTTGAGATAAGGATTTGAAAGCTGAACTATTAGATAAAGAACTGGTTGGATAGTCATAGCCAGGGGGTAGTTGTCAGTGGCTCTGTGTCCAGGTGGAAGCTGGTGATAAGTGGTGTCTCCCAGAGGCCTGCCTTAGAATCAGTGCTATTCAACGTCTTTATCAACAACATAGACAGTGAGATTGAGTGTACCCCAGCAAGTTTGCTGACAACACCAAACTGAGAGGTGCACTTGAGACATTAGAAGGGAGGGATGCCATTCAGAGGGACCTGGACACGCTCAAAACTTGGGCACATGACAGTCTAATGAGATTTATCATAACTAAGCGCCAGGTGTTTTACCTGGGTTGAGGCAATCCCAGATACGAGTACAAACTCAGAGAAGAACTCTTTGAGAGCAGCTCTGTGGAGAAGGACTTAGGGGTCCAGATGAACGGAAAAACTGGACGTGAACCATCAGTGTGCTCTCACCTAGCCCAGAAGGCTAACAGTAACTTAAACTGCATCAAAAGAGGGATGGCCAGCAGTGTGAAGGAAGTGATCATCTGTGGGGAAGTCTCTGGACTCTCAGGACATGCTGGAGACACAACAGCACACCAACTTGGTTAAAATCTGTTAGTCTGCTTTATTGTTAAGCACTATTATATTTATACATATTAACAGAGCATTCTACAAAATGCTCTTCAACCGTTCACACTGGCGCTTATCCAATCAACACCATGAGATATTCTTTCTTCTTCTAAAGGTGTCCTTGGTTCTCATGTTGCTTATCTTGCTCCACAGCTGCTGCTCTGAACAGTTTTTCTTGTATTCCCACAATCATCCCCTCTACTCTGCCCTTGTGAGGCCCCACCTGGAGTACTGTGTCCAAGTCTGGGGCCCTCAGTAAAGGAAAAAAGCAGAGCTGTTGGAGCAAGTCCAGGGGAGGGCATGAAGATAATCAAAGCGCTGAAGCACTTCTCCTGTAGAGAAAGGTTGAAGGAGTTGGGCTTATATAGCTTGGAGAAGTCTTCAAAGAGCCTTCAAGGACCTCAAGGCCTTCCAGTTCTTGAAATGAGCTTTCAAGCATGAGAGGAATCAACTTCTTACACAGGACAGGGCAAGGGAAAATGTCTTTAAACTAAAAGAGGAGAGATTTAGGTTAGATATTAGGAAGAAGTTTTTTACTCAGAGGGTGGTGAGGTGCTGACTCAAACTGCCCAGAGATGTTGCGAATACTCCTGTTCCTGGAAGCATTCAAAGCCAGGTTGGATGAGCAGTCTGATCTGGTGATTGGCAGCCCTGACAATGGTAAAAGGGTTGGAACTGGCTTTAAGGTTCCCTCCAGCCTAAGCCACTCTATGATCTACACGTTTCTTTCAAGGATGAGGACTCTACCACATCCCTGGGCTACCTGTTCCAGCACTTGACCACTCTTTCAGGGAACTTTTTCCTACTATCCAATTTGAACCTTTCCTGGAGCAACTTGAGGCCGTTTCTTCTTGTCCTGTTGTTGGTAACTGGGAGAAGAGGCCAACCACTCACCTTGCCATAACCTCCTTTTAGGGAATTGTGGAGAGTGACAGAATCATAGAATCATAGAGTGGCCTGGGTTGAAAAGGACCATAATGATCACCTAGTTTCAACCCCCTGTATGTGCAGGGTCACCAACCAGCAGACCAGGCTGCCCAGAGCCACATCCACCCTGGTATTGAATGCCTCCAGGGATGGGGCATCCACAACCTCCTTGGCCAACCTGTTCCAGTGCTTCACCACCCTCTGGGTGAAAAACTTCCTCCTAGTATCTAACCTAAACCTCTCCTGTCTCAGTTTAAAACCATTCCCCCTTGTTCAAATGCCTGCAGAATAACATCAAACCTCTACTATTATTTCAGCTAGGTATGTTGGGTGTATGTTAACACATAAATAATCCTGTTGTTCAAACCGCATGCTACTGAAAGCCACAGCGGTGTCACCTGGCAGACAAGCCAGGAGTGTCTGGTAGAAGAAAAGGAGAATATGGAGAGATGGGACGTATTTGTCTTTATCTTATGACAGTGTGAAATTACCTAGTTCATTAATACTCTCCCAGCACAGTTTCCTTCCTCGACCCCTCCCTCTGCCTTACTTTTAACTAACTGTGTGGTAGATTTCTAACATGTCTGGGAAACATCCTCCCTGCTTTTTGTTTCATGGCCTTTAGTTGAAAACAGCTACAAGGACAGCAGTAGAAGCTTGTCACCAGGGGTATCCCTTATTCTCTTTAGTATTGTCTCTGAGGGAAATCTGATTTAGTGACAGCTGCTGGAGGGAGTTGGTCACAGGGTCCTGGATTCTCTGGCTTATGGCAACCCCATATGTAATATTACATATGTTGATTTATTTATTTCTGGCAACTGAGGGAAGCTTGTCTCTGATAAAAGTCTCTGGTTTGATGGTCTCAGTGGTAAGAGCATATGGACAAGAAAGTTGGTCCTAACAGGAAGTTTGAGCTTTGTGAGCAATAAATGATTAAACACTCCTAGACTCCATTGTAGCTACTCAGAGATCCTCCTATCTGTCTTAAGGCAATGTCTGCCTGCTCAATGTCTGCCATTTCTGTGGCTTCCAAGCTTGCCTGTGCTATTTAAGTGAGTAAATGTCTGCTCTTCCAAGTACCTGAACTAAAATCTTAGATAGCACCTTCCTTTCAATGAGAAAAGCATTACGCTTGTCTTAGAAAAAGATGAAATCTTGTTCTTCAACAAAGGAAATCCACTTTTAGAAAGCAGTTAGGCTTTCTTTGTACCTCTGCAGTGTTACGCTGTTTTGGCAGACTAGAGACAATGAGCAAGACCAGGTAAATGAGGTAAATCATTTATTTCAAAGCTCAATCTAAAAGTAGACTCCCTTGAAATCTGGTGTGAAATATGTAGTAGGGTGTTAGTTCTTTTTCAGGTCATTCATCTATGAGCCTGATTGCTTTTTCCTGCCACATTCTCTTGCTTTAAAAGTAGTACTGGCCATTGCAACGGAAACAAAAAAGGCCAAACTTTGTTCATTATGATTCATGGTTAAGAAAGAGACTGGACAAACAATTTTCACGTGAGGTTCTCTGTAACACAAATTGATCTTACAGTTCTCATGGTGTTTAAAACTTACAGTGTGTGTCAGGCAGTGAAATCAGTGTTCTGCTTGTGAGCTTATGAAATAGAAATGGAACTGCTATTAAAACTGACACTGCCATCAGCTCATCCTCATATTTACAAGGCTGAAAGTGAATTATAATTTCTAATCGTACTTCCTTTTAGCAAATGATAGTAATATCCTGAGTTTCAGCTGTATGAGGCCAGGAAAACATATGGACAACGCACGATCTTCCCAGAGGTGTGCTCAGACCACTGTGAGATGCTCAGTCCAACAGCACCCTCTACGTCCTACGAGTTTAAGCGCATCTCAGTGCATCCCTCACAGATGTGATCTGTGTCAGGTGGTGATATCACTGACGATGCATTTTCTGGGCAACTTATCATTTGATCTCAACGGCACAGGAAGGTTAAAAGCAATTATTAAGCAGAAGAGTAATTAAAGCCTTGGTGAACAAAATAGAATGTGGTGGAATCGAGCTTCTTGCTAACTCTCTCAGTTCTAGGAAACCAATAATCCAGGCAAAAGAACAGAGGCTGTGATTCACTGAGGAGTGCATTATATAGAGTCTGTGAACATTTTAGGGAACAGGGGCATTATACAGTGGTGCAGGCATTACATGGTGGGGACTACATGGAGGATGATTTGCAGTATTACACTGTCCGTATATATGACATTATATTAGCCTAGATAATTGATCATATTTATTCTGCACGCAGATAATGTCTCAAAAGTTTCATATACATATAAAGCATTATTCTGTAAATCATCCATCTTGTATTGCTCACCTCAACATAACACTCACTCCTCCCTATAAACCCTGCAGTTTCATATAATGCCAACCTCCTTGTAACCCTCACCCCCTCTATATGACACTCTCTTCAATATAACTGTCCTCCATATGGTATCTGTACAGATCCATATAACACCCTATTTATATAATAACTCCCTTAGAATTGCCTTCATCCAATCTCAGTAGCACAGAATAAATTCTCTGGCAATGGATGTTAAGATAATATACATTTAAAAAGTTTTACATTTTACAGTGATATAAATAAAGGACTGAAATAAGGCTTCACTCCCAAGAAAGAACAAGGTATCTCTACGTTCCAATTCAATCTCTATCATTTAAAAAAAAAAAAAAAAAAAGACCATAACTGTTATGTCTCTAATTTATTGTCACTGTAACACCCATCTAAATATATTGTCTATCCCTCCATATTATGTGTGCACCTCAATAAAATGCTTCCTCCAAATAACAGTCCCCTTTGTATAATACTTCATAAATAATCCACTGTGTAATACTTTCAACGCTCACCTCAGTATAGTGCTTGCCCTTCCATATAACCCATGAACCTCAGGATAACACAGCCTTCCATATAGTCTCAATATAATAGAATAATTCATCAAGTTGCACACTCTAAGATAATAGAAATATGAAGGTTCACATTTTACAGTCCAATAATTCACATTTTATGGTCCAATAAAGAACTGAGACAGAGTTGTGGTTTAACTCAGCAAGCTGCCAGTGGGGTTTCTCTACACATGTAAAACTACATGGTGATGCAGGATGTGCGCCCACTGTATCTGCTCTCTTGAGTAGAGAAATTCTTACTTCTAATAGCTGAGATACTGGTCCAGACAGGTGAGGAGCAGCACATACTGTATGTCCAGGCTATTGGCCCTGTTGTCCCAACATCATAGTAGTCAGGTGACAACGTGCTCATTTGGATGACAGATGAAGTCTTTTAGCATATCTCACGGCTTGCCCATAGTAAGGGTTCAGATATTTATTGTCTTCCTCGTGAGTACTGACTCTTCTTCCACTTATCCTCATGATGGCCCTCCTTCATCTTCTTCTTCCATCTCATTCTAGTAGGACTTTATTTCCTTACTAAATGAGCTGACTTTCACAGCCATTTTTTTATTCTTGTGTATAAGGAGTTGAACCACAGGGCCTCTTGCAGGGGTTGGAGCAACCGCATGGCCTATATGGAGAGTGGACATTATATGGAATATAATTTAAGAATTACACCTGGATTGTTTAACCTATGAACCGCATTTGACCCAGCCCATCTTGTACTGCAGCCTCCCACTGCCCAAAGCCATCATGGCAGCAGCTCTGCCCCACTGAGCGGCCTATATATATGTAGCCCAAGACAATTCTTCTTCACTCAATGAGGCCCAGGCAAGCCAAAGGATTGGACACGTGTGTATTACACTGTATATATATATTTGACACTCTTAAAATATTGTCTAGCATACAGAGTACTTACGATCACTTATCCTTTTTATAAAATATGTGTGAAGTTGGATTGGAGCAATAAGAAAGAAAAAGAATCACAGGAAAGATGCTCCAGAGTCTTCACTCATTTTGCAAACCAAGCTCCAAGTCTGATCCCTGTGCTTTTGACTGGGTCTTTCTTCTCTTCAAGAGTATTTTTCAAGGAAGCTCACAAGGTGGTGCTGTATCATCTTCCACATCAGAGCTAGGAAAACTGTTTTGTATTGACCAAAACCAGAACGGAACAGATTCACCCTTCCTGACTGATTTCAACACATCTGGTTTGCTTCTGGTTTGGTGTTTTGGTGGTTTTTGTTTAGTTTGGTTTATTTTTTTTTTCTTTTCTTGTTTTTCTTTGAGGCTGTGAGAATTGACTGTTGGTACAGCTCTGAGGAAAGGGATTAACTCTTCCTGCTAATCTCTGAAGTGATGATGTACAAGAAATTAAATCTGATTTTTCTTGGGATACACTCAGAAACCTATGAAGGTTTCTCCTATCTAGGCATACTCCTAAATATTTGCTTAGTACTCTCTTATTTTAGTTACTTAAGGGAAATGCAGTGTCGAATAACTGCATGACAGAAAGTTACATCGCAATCAAGAGAAAAAAATGCTGTGCACGTTTGAATGGCTATAGAGTTGAAATTTTGGTGAGGGGAAGAATGTGGACAGGCTATAGTGTAAACTTGTTTCTTTACTTCAAAATGTATTTGGCATATCCCAAAATTTTCTACAAAGAATCTGCTTTGTCATTGGATGCTCTGAACATGTTTGTTGCAGGAAAAGTATTTAATCCCTTGCAACACACTCATATCTGGAGAAAATTCTTTCACTCCCCTCTCCTGGGGTAATTTCAAATTATTTCACTCCATGGGCTTCTTTTCAGTTAATTTTAGTATAATCCTACTCTTTTTACACTGTTCTCAGTGCTGCCCCCCACTTTCTAATTCAACTGATTTATTATGTGCTAACAGCTACTTTGAAAGAAGAAAATTCAAGTATTATGAGTGAGGCATACCTCTTGCTGTCTAAAAAAGGAAGGAGGCCATACATGCTCATAGAAGACATTAAAATGCTTATATAACTACTGTTGTTTTAATATAACTATAAATGTACTGCATCTCATGTCATATCTTGCATTTTGGTGCTTTGAGGTTATAGTAGCCAAATAGTATGAGAGGAAAAATGTTCCTTTTAAACTCTTCAGAAAAGGAAGACACTCAGCCCAGAAATGTTTCTAGATTTATTCCTTTCTAAATGTGTAAATAAGAGGGGGCCCACATATGTATTGTGTGGTTTGTACTTACAAAAGCAGCCACGACTGACAAAAGCCTTTCCAGCCTGGAGATGCTGTGTAGTTTGCTCCTGGAGAGGTGTGGGCTGAATTTTGGCATTGATAGTTCTGCTTTTCAACAGCATAAAGAAAATGCTTTAGTTAAAATCATTAAATATTCTTTTGGAATGCTTTCTGTGTATGAAGAGTGTATTTCCCAAGGAACACTAAGGGAAGAATTACTCTTTCCCACCAGGCAGCTCTGGGCACATATGCACCTGCAGAATGCCTTAGGTAAAATCATTTATGTCTAAAACTGTGAATCACCATTATCCACAGCTGTTGCTAAAGAATGCCCTTGTGGACCTGCCATGTTTCTGTCCCTCGTTCTTATGAGAAATGCAAGTTGAGCTCCTAGAAACCTTCCCAGCAGGTTCTGGTTCCAGGAGCCCTCATCTTTCAACAGTGGAGGAAAAAACGTTTAGGCTTGAAAAGATTTTTCTTTAAGTCCTAAATTGTTTCTAATCACGATTTCAGATGCATCACAAAGGCTCTAATTGAGATCAAAGAGGATCTATAAAATGGTGACTTCCTGGTTTTGATTTGCAATTTTCTTTCTTTGTTTCACTTTTCTTCACATATTATATTACTTTTTAAAATAATTCCCAGTGGGACACATCCGTGAGATGCCTTCCCTCCCAGCCTGTCTAGATCTTAGCAATTAAGATAGAAAGTGCAGTGGAATTGCCAGGTCACAGCCTGAACCAATGGTTGATCACCAGGTGAGAAGGTGTGGCTAATCCAGGGAGTTCAGGTGCAAGCAATGCACCTCAGTGATTGGAAGGAGTGGAGCCAGGATACACCCCTCCTCACCCCTCATTTAAGGATTAGCAGCTAAGGGAACAATACTTTGTTTGATAGAAATTCTTCTCCTCTTGAGCTGTTACTGGTCATTGGAAGGGGTGAGCTGGTTTTCTATTTGTTTTTGTTATGTGTTGTTGCTCTGTAGTTTCTGTATTTTTATTTGAAGGTACTGTCATCATCTTCTTTTCCTGTACAGAGGGGAATGAGATAGGAGCATGAACGGGGCTATTCAGCTCAGCATTCCTCCTGGTGGTACTGTAGTGCTGGGCCAGTCCGTTTGCACTACTGGCCAAAAACCTCCGTTTGTCTTAATCATTAAACAGTGTAACAAAGGAAAGTAAAGATGTCCCCTGCTTTGGGCTGTAGTAATTAATTGCTGATTTATTTTGTTACTTAACCAAAATGAAAGGCCCAGAAGAAAGGTTCTGATCTTAATGAAAGTTCAGAGGCAATATATATTTTTAATAAAAATACTATCTGAGCAAGCAAAAGGTCATGCTTGGAAAATGAAATGTGAAGTGCTTTTCTTTTTTTAAGTCAGCATTTACAGAAGGAATAATATCATCTGAGAACACGACAGAAACTACTTCTTAAACACTGAGTGAAACATGCTTGTAGCAGCAATTGAATGTTTTGTTTCAGTAGCTCTGCAGAGGTATGTGCATGTATGCTCTTAAATAGTAGTAAGAAGGAGTTTATTAATGAGAGGACTACAGCTGTTGATCAGAGACCAATAGGAGACGTTATTATAATCATTTTTTAATGTGGAGGAAAGAAAACATAAGCTATTAAAAAGTTGTTGGAAGATAAATTTCTTTTAAAATGGCTGTCTTCAAAAATTCAGCTATGTTGTACCAGTGTATTTTAATTGCTGACATATATGAATGTTTTTTGATAATTAAGTATGGAAAAAGTCTTGATTTCTGCTATATGTTTTCTGCTGTTTTTTTTTTTTTTTTCTGACATCATTCCTGGTGTAGGGAACAATATTTTCACTCTAAGTTAATCAGTCTTTTTAAAAAAGAAATTATTTGTTTTTTATATATTAAGGAAAACAATAACCCTGATGAAAAGTAATGATTCCTTATTTCCTATGAAAACAAGAAGTAAACATAAAAGCAGTTCTTATAAGTAATTGTATGTTTGATAAGCTGTAAAACTAAAGATGTAGTTATTTAAATATAGTATTTTTTGTTTTGCTTTAATTTTTTTCTTTATTCAAACTAACTGCTTTCTTGCACTATTTCAGAAACCCATTATTTGGTGATGTGCACAGACTACCTGATTCTCAGATAGTTTCAGCTTCTGTTCAGAGCCCATTTCAAGCAAAATTGTTATGGTTATTGCATTATAGAAAGTTAAATATTTCAAATACACCCTTCCAAAGTCAGGCAGTTGAATCCAACAGGCATTCTTGCATTTATGTTCTGAGTATGGAAGAATGTTTCACAGTATTACTTGGGGTCTCCTCCTCACCCCAAACCTACAATTGCTAGTATGTTGGCTTCATCCCACTGATTTATATATCATCTCTATATAAATAGTTCTGAGAGTACTGCCCCCCTTTTATTCTCATGGAAGCTGTAACAGATACAAAGGGCACAATAACACCATTTGATAGAGAAAATTTTCAGCTACAAACTGCTATTTTTCAGCACAGTCACCACTGTGAGCTTTGTGTTTTCACCAGTGACAAACGCAAGCCTGCATGTTGCACCTGTATAAACTTGCATACTGTCTCCACTGCTGAGATGCACCCCTCACTGTGCTCGCATTCACTTCTGGTATCCATAAACATTCAGCAAGTATTGATGAATGTTACTGTGTGCCACCTTTTCCACATGGAGAAATCTGCCTCTGATGTTGTAGGCCAATATAATAAAATAGGAGGCGTTACTTTTGGAGCATTCTTCTTGTGTGTGTATATACAAACAGCAAATTGTAAGAATTTAGAGGCATGAGTGATTTCTTTAAGATGCTGCAGAAGTTCCTAAACATTTGAGAACTGACCCTTAGAGGAAAAATACTACAAAAAAGTGTTTAATTTCTTATTGAGTGTGGTCACTGCAAGTTTGTATTACCATAAAGCATGCGGTTTGCTTTTCATTTTTAATTTAGCTTTTGTTAATGCATGATTAATGACATTGATTTTTTTTTTGTTTCTGCCTGCTTGTACATATATGCTGATTGAAATGGACTTAATTCATGCACCTAGGAGTAAAATGCTCTACACTGCTGTCCAGGGTGCATACCATCTCTAAGCAGTACAAATTCTCCAAGTTAGTTGCATCACTCTCCAATGGCCTTGCAGAAATCGTGCTTTCTCCATCATACCTATCTCTAATTTGTATTGGGTTCAGCTGGGACAGAAATGATTTTTTTCATCTCTGATATGATGCTATGTTTTGGCTTTGTGGTGTTCAGTCAAAGAGCAATGCTCTATTGATTTCACTTCTCTGCATGACCCCTTAGCACCAGCTAGGGATCTGGCTTTGAGAGGTCCAGGCTATGTCCCAGGATTCTCAAAACCCCAGGAATAAGGCAGGGAAGGCATATGTCTGGGTGAAAGCAGTCCCCTGTGCACTGTTCTCTGCCTCCACCCACTGATACAGGGTTGGAGCAATGGCTTTCCCTGAGGAGAAGCAGACACAGAATGAAAAGGGGGAAGACTAGTCCTTGGGGTGTAAGTCTTAACAGCTGACACAAGGAGTGCCTTTGGTTTCTAGTCTACAAACTGTAATTATTCTTAAGAATTCTTTAAGGGTTGAGGCCTGTTATTACTAACCTGCAAATGCTCTGAAATAGTCGGCATGCTTTAAGCTCTAGATGTGATCCTCTTGCATTTATAAAGTTGTAGTTTCCCTCATTACTTACATACAGAGCGTTCTTTCATTATTCCAGCCTGTTCCCATTTTTTTGCCTTGTCTTTTCATTTTCATTTTGCCAGCTTAATCTCAATTCTTATTATTTGGGTGGGAACCTTTGTCTGAATTATTCTGGTTTTCCACTTCCTCCTTTCACCTCCCTTACTCCTTTGAGAACTTGTATTTTGTTTTCTGGAACATTTCCCAGTGATTGCAACAGAAGCTATTTAATTTCTAGATGAAGCAAATAGTTATTAGCTGACACAGGGCTAATCCATCACACAGACGGGACAAATGCTTGCCCTCAGCAGGAAGACATTAAGAACTGTTCAGCACTCTCTAGAGGCTTTTGGGGTGGCTTTGGGGAATTGCTTGCAAATCTCTTCCTAAGAACATCAGTAACTGTAGCTTCCTTTTTGTTTTCCATATTTCATCCTTTCACTGAATGCTTGTTTTTTGGTGTATGTTGGGTTTGAAGTAGCTTGTTGTAATACAGAAATGAAAGCTCCCCTTTTGTGATGTATTGAAATTGCATTTCCAATATCAGGGTAAAGTATTAAAAAAAAAAAAAGACTCATGCATGCTTTTAATCAAGGGCATAATTGCGTGAAGAGGTTTGATCTCATAAAAGCTAGAGGGCTGTATTTAAGTAATGAAAGGAACCTTTCTATCAATTTTGGTGGCTTTTTATTAGTTGGTTTGTTTATTTGCTGATTTGTTGGGTATTTTTTGCACTTTGCTGCTAATGGCACTTTTTTGATAGTGTAAAAGGCAGTATAGCAAAACATCTTATGTGCAGTTGTGATTCATGTTTACAAATGGAAGCTATGTGTGTGCTACTCAACAGTCTTTCTAAAGTTTTCCCTTCTGATAATTATAATCTGCAATGCAGAAAATCAGAAATCATGTTTGCAAAACTAGGTCTTGAGGATTGAATTACTCTTACCTAGCAGCAGTTCTAGCCCCAGATTAGATGCATGTGGAAATCACTTCCTTTGCCCTAGAGATGAAGCTGTTGGCACACCTACTTTAGCACACACTGAGTACTGGAAATTTTCAATGTAGATTTGAAGCATTTTTTCAAGATAGGACTGAATTGTCTCTCTTAATCTATGTGTCAGTCTATCTTAAACAGTGTGGACGTCACTGCACAGGAAATCCTGCTGTGGATCATATTGCTTATAACCATCTAGGCATTTGTGAGTTATGGACACTCATTGCCAAATTGTTGAGATTGAAAAGAATCTAGTCCAACACCCTGTTAAAGCGGTTTTTCTACAGTAGGCTGCATAGGAAAGTGTCCAGGTGAATTTTAAATAAGATCCTACTTATTGCATTGTTTTCTTCCATGAAGGATCCTGAATTTCACTGTATTACATGTTCACTGCATCCAAGGCTGCGTCAACTTTCCCACTCACAACTAGTCCTTCCTTTGTAAGAACAAAGTCCAACTGCACATCTCTCCTTTCTGACTCTTCCACCACCTGCCTCAGAGGGTTTTCTTTCATGAACTGCAAGACCCTGTTGGCCTGCTCATGCCTGGTGGAGTAGCTCCTTCAGCAAATACCAGAGTGGTTAAAGTCCCCCATGAAAACAAGTGCCTGTGACAGACTACTTTTTGCTGTCTGTAGGCCTCATCAACTCCCTCTTCCTCCTTCTGATTAGATGGATCTTACACACAAATATTAAGAACTTTAGGCTGCAGTTTTATGGTCACATTAAAGCAACAGAAATTGCTGCTGGACCTGAGGAAGCAGTCTTGTCCCTGTCCTATCTTTTGTGTGTAAAAGGAACCCACTCATGTTGCTGTAGTCTCCCTCTTGGCAGTAAGAAGTGAGCAGGATTTGGGCAATGATTTAGGTCCAGCATCTCTCATGGCCTTCTGTACAGTTCCTGGGGTGGTAGCATAAGGACAGAAGAAGAAAGATGCTGTTGACATAGCAGGGTGGATATTGCCTTAGGGTTCACACTGGCCTACTTGTAGCATGGGCACCTTTTGTCTTTGAAAGAAGAAGATCTGTTAAGAAGCTTGAAACAATGTAAATGTAGGGGCTGGAAGAATCACCTTCTTGATGCCCAAGGAAAATCTGATATGGGTGCAATTACAATACTTTCTGGAAAAACAGAGGAAGCAACCAAGTGAAAGTGATTCTGGTGAGATAAAGTACATCAATTTTAGGTCCCAACTTGGCAATGCAAGTTGCTAAGGAGGATCAAGAGGAAAAGTTAACTCTCAGAAAATATATGTTCAACAAAGGTGAAGAACCCTCTTCAGGCAATCTCAGCAAATTAAAGAACAGAGCAAGGATAAGAAAATGGCGCCTTTTTAAAAATTGTTTTTATTTAATTTTTTTACTCTACTATCTTACTCATTTTCAAGCCTTTTTTGGGCTGTATATTTCCAGGGAGTTAGTAGTTACCCTCTTACTGTCCTTGATCTGTGTGAAGAGGGAACAGGAACAAGCATTTCAGATGCTGTAAAAGCTTTCTTTTGATTACCCTGGTTGAGAACATGATGTGCTCAAAGGAGTCATTTAAAAGGTAAATGTAGTTTTTTCAGCTTCCAAAATTGTTGTGAAGGCTTTTGTGTGGTCCTTGTCTTCTCTTGTTCTGAGGAAATAGAAAGTGAGCAGCCACTTTAGAACCTCTTCCATCCTTCTCTTCCCTCTTCCTTATGCTAAATAGGGAAGCTAGCTTGTGCCTCAAGGTTGATGTCTGATCTGAGTGTTATAAATGTTTTTCTATGTTAAATCTCCAAGCTCTTTCAGTACAAATGAATTCAAGGGGAAATCAAGCTTCTTGTTGTTGTTTTACATTTCTTTCATGCATGCAGGTGCACTACTGATGCATGACTCTGGTTGTAAAAACGAGCAAGATTTCATAAACCATGAAGAAAGGGGATTATGTTGAAGGTGGATGAAAGAGGGTTCAGCCCACTTTAAAACAAACAAAATAATTGTTAGTACAGTATGTTTCTTTTTTGCCTATTTTTATGCCTTGCTCATTTGGCAGAATCCTTGTGCTTAGGGTAATTAATGCATCTGTTCATTTGGTGTTTTACTCAGATGTGTGAAGAAAGGGGTGTGCAGCACCCAACATGTCAATTTAGGATTAGATGGACTACTGATTATGTTGCTGCTTCTCTAGGCTGGAAAAGATATTGGCTGACAGAAGGGATGCAAATGCAGTGAAGCTAACTTTTCAGAGAAGAATAAATTAGCTGATTTATGAGGTTCTGGTCTGCCCTCTTGAGGTTCTGTCAAATTCTAAAAGCAATAGGAAGATCCAAAATCCTTGGAGATTCAGGAAAAAATATATATATATTTGCACTTCCAGTAGCATGAGATGCAGTTTCAATTGTTGATAATCTCTGCAGTCATTTAGCCTGTAAATTGACAATAACTCAACTGGAAGTCTAAACAGTTTCTAGTATAGCGTCTAAAAACAATTTGTTGTGTGTAGATCCTTTTTCCACGGATGCTTTTGATTCAGGTTAACCTGTACAAAAAACAAAAATCAACATTCAGAATGTTAATATAGTATTTCTTGCTAAAGAATAGTTGGCTTTTCATGGCTTTTTTTCACTGAAACAGTAATTAAAATATAAATGTGAGATTTAGGAAGGCACGGCTTTATGATGATATAAAACTTGTATTTGAAGAAATTCATGACAGTGAAGTTAACCACTGGCCTTTTTCTACATTAAAGTTTAGTAAATTTTAATGACCTTAATTTTAGACTGCTGTTACAGCGAAATGCTTCATCTTTAAATTTTTATA
This sequence comes from Chrysolophus pictus, assembly GCA_037305975.1. Classification (NCBI taxonomy): domain Eukaryota; kingdom Metazoa; phylum Chordata; class Aves; order Galliformes; family Phasianidae; genus Chrysolophus; species Chrysolophus pictus. Next base: position 16,765,366 of record CM074577.1, on the reverse strand, counting down.
TCTGTTTCCTGCTAAAAATAAAGGAAACCAGGTAGAGCTAGCTGCGGGGTGAAATTTAAAAAAGAAAACTCTCTACAACCTGTCTTTATATGATCCATGGGCTTAGAAATGAACAATTTGAGCCAAACAGTATGCAATTTTCATGGCCTATGTGATAAGAAGCATGTAGGTGTTTTTTTTCCTGCTTCAGAAAAGAAGAAAAAAGCAGAATTGTTCTCTGCAGCTATATTTGGTTTTGAACCTTCTTGAGATGGCTGCTGTCTACTCAACTTTGGGAGGAAAACTGCAGCATTTCGAAGAAGAAAAAGGTTTATGTGTATAGCGACTGCTGCAAGTAAGTAATACTAGGATGAAATAACTGAATGCGTAGCTGTAGATATCGTTTATTTTGGAGCACCTCTTACTGCTGTAAGACTGTCACCAAGCTGACTACTCACGCTGTGATGAATTTATTCAAAATAGGAGATTTCAGTTCCATTTCCAGTATGTTTGGAAATGTAATCTAATCTATAATGGGGTATATCAGCAAGACCTCCCCCACCAAATGCTATTCTGAAGCAGCCTCTTCTGGCTCCTTTGTTACTCAAGATACATCTAGATTCTACCATTGCCTTTTTCAACCTGTGATTTGTTAAAATAAAGGCAACTTCAAGCAGATATGTCTGTTGCTTGGGAGATAGCAATGATGTCTCTGGTGAAACAAGTCTAGTGACTTAATTTGGGACTTCTAGTGATTGGGCTGGGGGCAACACTTCTCTACTCTCCAATTATAATGGAGAAGAAAAGAAGAAAAGCTCAGTCTGAGAATATCTTCCATTGAAAAACCCAAGCAGACCTCAGAAGCATTATGACCCCAGCATACAGATATCTCCACAGGGTAGGAAATCGTTGCAAAAGGAACATCTATGACCTTTTCTATGCATATGTTGCAACTTGCACAGCCAGAGTAGAAGTCTGCAAATATTTTTCTCTTCCTTCCTCTCTGCACTGTGGTAAAACACTCATTCCAGGTGGACTTGATAACATTTTTCAAATTGATGAGAAAGTAAACAATAAATCTACAAAATATCCAGAAACCAGTGAGATGTAAATAACAAATGCCTTTTCATATTTCTCACCAAAAGACTGAACAAAAGGGAAAAACAAACACCTTTTTTTTCAAGTCTCAGTTTATATTTTTGTGAATAATGAGTGAAACAGAGCTTAGCCAATATAATCCTTATTTTGAATTTGTGAAGTACTAATCATACCTCTCAGCAGTACACTTATTTTAATGGCACAGTATGTGATTCTATACCTTGCTAATGTCAAAGATGCAGCAGTTACTACTTATTTTGAAAAAAGGAGTTGCGAAACGTGATTTTACTAAATTGCAGTGCCTGGTATTTGACATTCTGTTTCTATGGTTTAGCAGTAAATCTAGCTCTATTAATACCTACCTGATAATGGATCTTACTAATGCTGTGGGTATATTAAAAATCCAGCATGTAGAGAAAGGCATTGGTCCTGTACACAAAACTAAACAACAGGTATTTTACAAATGTAAGATGATTCATCAAAGCCATAAGGACAGAAGGAATTTCAAGGGCTCCTGGGAGTTTTATCTTTGATGCTTATATAAATCTCAATCTCATCTCTTCATTCAGTTTATAGACTTTTTGTGATGATTGTAAGGATAAAAATGCTATCTTTTACCTAGACAGGCCTGTTTGAGAAGTGAGGTATTTCAGATCTCTCATCCCATTTCTAGTTACTTTATTTGGTTTTCTGCATATCATTAGGTTTTTTGGGGGTTATGCCAGCTGATGCATAAAGATTTTTTTCTTGCTCATTAAGTATTTGGCACCTAAGTCAGCTCTGAGGATTACTTTTGGATAGAGAGGAAAAATGATGCAGTGCTAACTGAGGTGGTTAGTCCAACTGGTCATGCTGAAGACTGAGGGAGATGTACTGGAGGAACAGAAGTTTTACTGTGAGTTTCATAGACTTGGAATATTTTTCTTTGCAGGGCTGAATCCTAAAAGTTCCTGAACACTATCAATTCCTCTTGAGCACATGGGGAATAGAAGGCACTCAACATTTCTTCAGTTACAGCCACGTATGAGCACTGAGCTTTCAAATATAGGTTTAATGTCAGGCTTGAGAGCACCATTTCTTTTTTGCCTAAAGAAAATGGCTGGGAGGGAAGTAGTGTCAGGTGAGAGACCGTGAAAACTGGCTGGGTTCAACCACAGTTTAAAAAAAAAATAACACCAAAAATACAAAAGCAGACCTAGTCCATCTAGCTACCAGCAGTAACTCAGTTCCCATTAGCCTGGAAGAATGTAATTCTGCACGTAAGGTATCTACAGGTGCAGACAAGCCTGTAGCTAATATTCCCTCTTTGTCTTTTGTTTAAAACTGTGAACACAACTCTTTTATTTTCCTGCTCTGCACTGTTACACAGAGAAGCACAGGTTTGAATCAAAAGGCAACTATAAATAAGATGAGAAAGTTTAAAAGTGCCATAATATTTCTGGAACCTACTTAGTATTTAACACCCTTTAAAAAATAATCACTGCCATTTACAGTGTTTGAGGTCAAGTGGGAAAGTAATGAGGCTTATTATTACTTTTTAAAATGACTTAAACTATCTGCAGATAAGTGGGTTATTTTTGCATCATCTATTTTATTTGAATTGATTCCCTCCATTTAAGTTAATAGAAAGAATCCTAACAACTCTTCTGGACTTAGTTTTTCATCTGCATTCTGATACAGTGGAAGGATATAGTGATGAAGTAGCAAGAGCAAGCTGGTAATAAAGTTCAGGTGAGTGATGTTTTTGATGTATCAGTGATGTTTTTAATATATTTCTTACTGTGGTCAAAATCAAAAAAACTATTACAAACAAACAAGAAATCAGCCAACTGGTAACACATGTACTTCTTATTGCAGAAAGTCATTAAAATGTCTTCAGTAGAATGTGCTTCTGAAAGTTGTATTTACTAGATTATTGTTTGAAACTAAACTCTGGAAAACCAAATACTGTCCTTGTGTTCACCAAGTTTTTCTTTTGTTTGGATCATAAGTTCAATTCAATCTTTTTCTGAAACTGCATCTTTTTGGCTTTTGAGATTTGATTTTCAGTTTAAGGCCAATAAACCTCTTAAAAAAAAAAACAAACTGAATTTCTCTGAAAAAAGCCTCAGTTTCATCAAACAACACAATGTAATTCTGAATCAGTATAAGAAATGCCCTACCAATCTCCAGATTGCTTAAAGGAGAAGATCCCCAGTGGTCCTGCTGGTGGTTCTCCAGCAAATTCAATAGTAACTCCCACAGGACCTCTGTAGTTACACAGTAGAAGGAAAATTGGAAGTGGAGGAAATTGGAACAGAAGGTATTTGTGAAATTGGTGTACTGATTAATAATATATGGAGCAAAACTACCTTTCTTCAGAGTACACTGATTCTGCTTAACTTTGTGTCTCAGGTGCTTTGAGTTGTGAGAGGTCCACTGATTTTAAGAACATGCCTTATTCAATTATGAAAATAAGTTGAATTAAGGTTAAATTGTGTGAAATATTGCCCTTCCAGATTTTTTTTAGCAGTACAGGTGAGAGTTCAATATTTCGAAGTCAAAACATTAGTGTTTTTACAAAGGCTGAGATTTACTATAAGTTATGGTGTGACCTCCATTGTTGTGCAGCCTAGGAACCCTATTTGTAAACTAAGCCCTCCCCTGTGCAAAGGGAAGAAACTAGATTCCGTGCTTTGCCACCAGAGCATGCCATGAAGAGAATATTTTATGAAAGCTGGCACATGCAGTAGCCAGTTTGTGGGGTACTTTTTTGTGATTTCTGTTCAGTGATTTATAGCAAAAGGAATACCATTTGATTTTTTTTCAGATTCACAGTAGGAAGAAAGTTTAATCCTTTTGAAATTAAAGTGATAACCTCTTATTCCTGATTAGTTCTGAGTACTGAAAGACACAATTTTAACTAAGTTATTAAGTAGAGAGTTCATAAAAACAAAAAATGATGGAAATAAGGAATTGAGGTGAAGTTCACTGATATATTTAATCTTAAACTGTTTGTGTATTCCTCTGTGCTGCAATGAGTACAAGTTAACATTTGGCTAAAGCTGATCGAAATCTCTGCTGCTGAAAGGTTGGCATACCTTCTTCATTTTCCCCTCAGCCTGTGTTTCAGCAGCGTTGTTGTGCAAGGGGCAGTCAGCTGCCATCCCCCGTATTTTTGGTGTTTTCTCCATCAAAGAATGAGGCTTACTGTTGTGTTAGTGATCTGACATGACTTGCTGCAAGGCGTTAGCATAGCTAATGTTGACACAAGTGTTCAGCCAGTGTCTGAGGAAAAGCATGGACTGGGCAGAGATACCTCTTTGGTGGTAACCTGACTCTGGATTCATATCTGCTTCAATCCTGCCAGAATGTTTGTCACGACAGGCTGCAAGAATTGGCAGTTTGCTTACTTAGCTAACTATCAACATTGACTAACAGGGTAGTCCAGTCTTTCTGCTATGGAAACTTCTCTGCACCTTTTGCCTGCCTGCAGGATACAGTGTTGGTTCTCAACTGATAGTGGGGGATCAGCGCACGTGCATATGTGCAGACAAGGCATGTTTCAGTCTCCTAAAAGCTGTCTTTGCCATACTATGAGGAAGCAGGTGTGGGCCAGCACCACTGCATGCTCCTGTTGCATCACGAGGATATGGTCTAGGACCAGACAGAATTGCTCCAAGATCAACTCTTTCTTGAGGCTGTCAGGTGTGGCCTGACCATATCTCTCCATGGGGCAGTGCATATCTGGATGAAGAAGAAAAAGTTGGTGGCACAGATATGGGAGTGATGGATGCAAGACACTATGAAGACTAAGGATGGTGCTTTACAGTGGTACAGGTGCTTTTCTGGCACACGTACATTGAAACAAGTCTGACAGCAATGGGAAGCCCATAGTTCTTTTTACCCAGCCTGATAAATCTTTCATTAATATGATAAAAACAAATGGTGTATTCCTGTCCTAAATTAAACTGCCAAGTTTAAGGCCTCTGCTATAAAGGCTGTTATTTTTGAGTAAATGCTGCCAAATATGAATGTAAAACAACAGCTATTATGTTATTCTTACGGATATCTAAGCTGTCCATAAGGATATCTGAGTACCTGTTTTCTCACTTAAGAATGCCTGTCAGATATGGCATGAAGTGAATACAGCAAAGCAGAGTGCTAAGGTAAATTTTAATAACAAATGCCCAAACAGTTATAGCTGCAAGAGCAGTACACTGGTTCACTACCCTTTGAAGACCAGTCCTTGATTTGATATTTTGGAGAGCGTGATCTTTCTTTTCTTACTTCCCCTCCCACATGATTCATCTCTTATCTCTGCCTTACAGCCAAGCAAGCTTTGAAAGTGGGTCTTCTGCCATCTGCTCAATGAAATACTAAATGAAGGAAAGATGCCACCAATTTTCTTCTCTGAGCTGGTTGGAAACTTCTTCCTTTTAGAAAAAAAATAGAGGTACCTTAGTCTAAAAAGGAGTTTGTGGTTGAGTGTTTTTTTCCTAGGGGGAGTGTTACTAAAATCCATGGAACTGGGCTGCAGGGAGCTCTTAGTGGATTGTTTTTCCTGGTAACTCTGAATAGCTCTGTGTATGAATCATCTGGGACACTTTGGATGCTTGAACCTTAGTGCTACAGTTGTATTTCAAACCTGGCAGTGTGGGCTCTGCTGCTCTGCTAGGGGAGATGCTTCTATGCTCTGTGCGGAAAGCTCTTCTGTGGGCTTCTCTCTTTAAAAACTGAGTTTCCCAATTAGTGGTGCTAAGTTTTCCTGGTTAGCAAATAGAACAGTTAATTGGAAATCAGAGACTAAAAGCATAGGGCAGCTTTCATTGTGCTATATAAGCTGATAAAACAATTGTATGTTATGTCTCGTTTTAAGGAGATGTTTGCTTTTCAGAATGAGTCATCAAATATAGCTGCTGATCTTTTCAGCATCAGTGTTGCGTGAGACCAAAAAACATAGTCAAATAACGGATCCTGTCTTCAGTTGGATCAGATAAAGAGCTAATCTTAAGGTACTGAAGTTTTTATGTTCCAAGTAACAATGTTGTTTGGTGTTTTTTCTTATCCTCTCCCCTCTCCTGGTGGTATTTCTGTATAGAAAATAATTATTTCTAAACCTAGAGGCACTAAGAAAATGTTTGCAGTCTCTATCAAGAATACAAGGAGAAGGAAAAAGAGATTTGCAAGGAGAGCTTTTTTGAATATTTCAAATATCTCTGTGCCTGGTAAGGTTAAATTAAATTGTATCTTAATTTGTTTTCATTACATCATTTCTTGAATGTTGCTGTGAATTTCCATTATTTGTCTCTACTCTGAGGAAGATCTCCCAGCCATGAATAACAGACTATAAAGCAATTCAGGCAGATTCCTTAGTGACTGGCATCACATTTGGCCATAGATGAAGAGTGAAGGACACCAAACATCAAAACCTCTTTCCCCAGCCTCTGTGCATTTTTGCTCTTTGCAATTTGGCTGAATTTCTCTTTGGCTGTGGAGGAGGACCAGCAGAGAGCTACTGCTTTCTTTTTCACCCGTTAGCTTCATCTGCTGGAAGATGAATGCTGAGCGATTTGACCAGGCATGGGTCAGGTTGTACTCTGCACTATGCCGGAAGCAAGAAGACTAGCCTACCTATACATGTTGCCGAAACAGTTGTGTTTGAAGGCTCAGCCTTTGTTTTTTCTTATTGTTTTCTTGTATCCCCATTCCTGTTTGATTGTCTGTGAAATGTGAAAAAACTCTGCAAGACATTCAGTCTGATAAGGCTGAACTCTTCCTACATACTTCTGTCTCACAGTTTCACATCTACTTCTCACTTTTGTTTAGATTTGTTACTTGACAAGAATGACAAAGACTTCCACAGAGTACTTCTTGCTTGAGTTGACAGAGATCTTGATCTATATAATGAGAGCAATGGGGAAAAAAAAGTCATGCTCTTCCACTACATCCAGTAGCTTCCAGAAGGCTTAGAAGGATTCAACCTGGTCTGTCTGACCGGAAAGAGACTCTGGAACAAATACTTCTTGATTGTAGGTAAGCCTTAAAATGTGGAGTGAGAACAAGTAATGAAGCAAAAAAACGTGCATGTCTCAGTTGTGTGGTTTCACAGATAGATGAAACACTACTGCGTTTGTGGACTGAGTTCTATTTGTATGAAGAATCTGATGTTGTGTGGTTTGTATTTTGTGGCAGTTTGGGTATTTTCGGTAATATTCATAATGTTTGGGAAAGGCTCTGTAGCTATGGTTGCATTTCAATGGAAGAGATGTAGTAGTGCAGTTTTTTTTTGTGGTCTTGGTGTGATCAGTGAAGATAAATGGGTTCCTAATTTTAGGGGTTTATCTTAGAGTAGCAATGTAAATATTATTTTCTTATTTAAATAAATTTTATATGCATGTATAAATGAAGGAAGAAAATGCCTCTCTTACTCCTGCATGATAACAACACTTCTTGAAACAGTAATGATTTTGCAGGACTGGATTATTTTTCCTGCTCCCTCCTCCTTCATTTAGACATCATTTGAGATGCTTATTTAGCCTCCAATTTTTATTATTTTTTCCTATATTTTTAGCTGATTTTTGCTATATTTACAGAGGAATAAAGTGCAACAGGAACTGTCTTGGGAGTAGAAGAATGTATCTGAAAACAATAATTGGGTTTTTTTGAGAAATTCAAAGCCATCTGAAGTTCTAGCTCTAAAGATGTTTCTCAACATCAGTCAAAATGAATGTTTAGCAAATGCTTATGTGATGTAGAAAATAAGTGCAGTGAATGAGTAGAAAAAATTCCAATACAAGGTTTGATAAATATTTGCCCTAAATTCCTTTTTTCTTTAACTCAATGGAGCGATCACGAATAAAGGTAGATCTTTGCTAAAGAGATCTTGGTAGGATTAAGGGCTGAAATACAGTTTTTGAGAAGTGGGGAAAAGCTAAGAATGGAGCAGGAGTGATCTTGAGAGAATTAGCAGAGATGCTGTACTTGAGGAAAAGGAAATAGTGCTGTTAAAATGCATGCATAAAAGGAAGCAATAAATTGAAGTCTTTTAGAAAAGAAATTGTGAGGTTAATGAGAAGTGCTTCTGCAGTTGCTAATGGAAACTTCTGATGGCATCAGGCATGTACCTTAATGGTGGTTTGTAAGGTACTGGAGCAGAAGGCAGTGCATTTTGAAACTCTTTGAGATACTGGAATAAAGGTGGATTTTTGGCTCCAATAAATAATGTTCCCACTGCTGTGTCCTCATCAGAAAATCCCTCTGTCTCTTCAGTATGTGTATGAAAAGTGGAATAAATTAGAGCAGAGAAGCTGCTCTATTTGGATAGGTGGGGAAAAAAAGTGAGCAGTATATCACTGATAACTCTTTAAGACAGTGACTTGGTCATTTTTCTCTAGCCATGTTTCCTTGCCTGCAGTAATTTCCTAGTGTCAGACATACGTAGTTTATGTTTGGAGAAGGACTTTGTTGTTGTTTTGCTTGTTGGTTTGGTTTTTTTTGGGGGGGGGAGGGGGAATGAAAGTGTCTGTCAGATAAGATAAGCTGTGCTATAATTTGCAGGGGAAGAATGTGAGTAGTATCATATGGTGTGTGAGCCCCCATTTTTCATTCCTGATGTTTGTTATTAAATTAAGCATGTTTTTGGCTTCATCAGAGATAGTGGAGCTATTCTTTATAATTAATTTGAGGATGATTTGGACAGTCTGACATACATATTTTATTGCTTATTAGCCTATATTTTTGTACTGCAGTCAAATTCAGCCATGGAGCTGGGGTCAGGTGGGGAGAGTACAGTTACTCAGAATCCTGTCTGCAGTTTCAGAATTCGTTCTTGAATTAAAAATCAGCTTCTGATTTCTGTTCTCCAAGAAAAAAATCATATTGCTTGTTGTCACCTACAGGTTGGGATTATTCTGACCTGATTTTCAGTTCAGATTGTGGTCCAATATATTAACTAAGCCTGGTGAGATTATGATAATTGACTTTGGGCAAAAGTGAGTTACCCAACATGTAAAAACTTTGCACCATTTGATAGCTTGCATGCAACGTTCATCCTCTTTACATGGCCCAAACTGCTCTATCAGGTGAGAAAAATATACAGATTCTTACCTGAAAACAGATCAATGACAAAGGTGTTTATAAGGTATAGCTATGCACTTTTGCTTAGTACTAGAGCCCAAGAGAATCTTTTCTGCTTTTCTTTCAACTGAACTTTCCTATAAGGTTTCTAACTTCCAATTATTTTAAAATGTATGGTTACAGTCAACCCAGTGTAACAAATTTATTTAATACAAATTTAGAAGGCATGACACTGAAACACTTCTTTCTGGTTAAACCAAAGACCATAATACAACAATCCTATAGATTTAATTCAGCGTGGTGTATTGTTCATTCCTTTAAAAGAGACAGAAAACTGCCTGTAAGCCTTTCTCAGTTGTATAGCTATGTGACTCGATATAGTTGAGCCAGCTTGTTTAGAATTCTATGGAGAAGTGGGCTTCTGCTGTACAGCATTGCCCGTGTCTGAAATGGGCTCTATTGGTCCTGCCTGTCCCGCAAATCAGTTCTGGTTACAGAACTCATAACTCTTTCTGCAAGAGGCATCAGGTAGCTGTTAAATGCCCTAGCTTCACATAATTTGTCAGCGTTGCAATTCTTTCCTTAAATCACCAACTGATGCTTTAGGGATATAATGTCTATGAAGTATCACAGTAATCCATTCAGAACGTCTTGAATGCAGCAGTGTAGAACAAAGACTGCTACACAGTCCAGTGTTAACTTACAGCATATATAACCTCAGGTATGATGAAACTGTGGGATGTTCATGGTGCTGCAGTATAGCGTTTACTCGTGCACAGATCGAGTAAGTCCAGTAACAAAAATCAGAACATGAACTACGGTTTTTAGAAGCAATGCGTTCATCACTGACTGGACAGTAAACACTTCATATTTTTAGCTATTAGAAATGCAGCATGTTTGCCTTGCTTCTGAAAGGCAAATGCTAGTGCTCCATGGTCTATAAAATCTCCATTTAATTTCCTCCCGCATCAGGGAATATTTTTAACATAAGTTGTTCCTTTCTCAAAATGTTTGTATGTTTATATTTACATGTGAAATAGCTCCTTTGCTCCCTAACATGGAATGGATTATTCTGGAGAAAATGAATGAAAATGTTGGATGGAGGGGATTTGAAGCAGATGCATATTTTTTCTTGGTAAGTAGAGCAAAGTAATTATCCTGTTTGTGTCAGCCTATGAAGTCTTCCAGCCCTACTGAACTGACTCTTTTAACTTGAATCAAGTTCTTGAGGAGGGTGGGTGTTTGGAGAGAGCAAAAGAGCTTGTATCAAGATAAATAAACAGTAACTTGAACTTTAATCTTAATCCCAGTGCAAACAGCAATGGAACTGTGTTGATGTCAGATTATTCAGGTTATACATTTTCAAAAATGTGATTTATTTTAACACCTAAATTGTGAAGCATACCAGAAAATATAATAAAATCACCCTACATATAATATGTATATCAAAAACATTTCCAGGTTTGGGGGTACTAGAATCAAATGTTTCTCCAAAATAATTATCAGGGAAGCAACCTCAGTAAAATAAATAAAAAAACCCAAACTAGTGAACTGTGAAAAATTCATAAATTGAAGGCATGATGCAGTTTGTGGAGGAGGAGGGTGCAGAGTAGTCCTCCTCCACAACTCTTCCAATTTTTTTTTCTCTTTATTTTTTAGTATTATCAAAACTGTAGAAGGTAGAGAACGGGCTAACAGCAAAGAGGAAACACTCTGCACTGAGGTCAGCTGGTAGGTCATAAAAGCAGCCAGCAAGGCAGTGTGAGACCTCGCAAAGAATTCATGTATGGCTAGACATCTGAGTATCATGTCCTCAATTTGTCCCAAGATTGAAAACATGATACTCAGATTGTGCAAATGAATGAATTGCGGGAACTCAAAACTTTGTACCGCTTCCATGCCATTTTGTGGGATTGTTGTGGTTTAACTTGGCAGCAGCTTGGTACCATGCAGTATGGGAAGCTCAGCAGCAAGTGAAACATCAGTTTGTTATCAGTATTGTTTCTCTCCCAAAGACAAAACATAGCATTATACCAGACACTGAAGAAAATCAATTCTATCCCAGCTGCAGCCAGGATAAGGATCATATCAAATCTCTCCCATGTCTTACTGGCTCAGCGCAAGTGTTTCCCTGAGGTTAAAAAATATAGGAATGGCTGGGCTGCCACAAGTTGTGCTTCTGAGCACGTATTTCACCACAGTAAGGCTTCAGAATCTGCCTGTCTGCAATACAGTGTCAGTGAGGAGTGTCATGATGTCTGTGCTAGAGTACAGCCCGTGACTTCCGAAAAACACCAAATACTACTGCAAGGGAAAAAACATCTTAATGATGAAGGAACTTCTGTCCTACATTTGAGTCAGCAGTGCTGTGTGCTTCTTAGTCACTTGGATTGTGATGTTTGCAGGATGTAGATGTGGACATTAAGTACCTTATCCTTTACACAATGCTTAGATTGTATCATATCATGTATGGCAGAGAATGGTCTGTCTAGACTCTTAATCTAGAAACCAGTGTTTCCGAGGGCAGACCTCTGAAGTGAGCATCTTTCTGCTTACTACTGGAAGGAATTAAAGGAGCAGTACTATTCCATTGTCCCTTTCAGTGAGCAAGCTGGGCTCAGGGAGCACACAGACAGAGTTCTTATTTGTTGCTGATTTTTTCCCATGTCAGTGCAACTTTGACATTTTGAAGGAGCAGTTAAGCAGAACAGTTATCCTTCAGACAAAACCAAGTATGTCTCCTTTACAAATGAGAATGTTATCGAGTAGCCTTTTTGTTTGAATTAAATATTTCATTTCAATAAAACAGAACAGCTAATAATGTATTTTATTTTCTGTTCCAGCTCAAAGATCTAAAGGTCCTTCAAAACTAAAATTGTTTTCAACCAAAAGAATTCATGGCAGAATTGAGTAAGAAAGTGTCTTCATTTTTTTTTCCATGTGAATAACAAGAAACAGCTAGGACTGTTCTGATACCACCCTGTGATATCACTTACTCTTTTTTTGTCCTTTGTTATTAAACCTTTTCTCAGCATGTTTGACAAGAGAAGCACTCTGCCCCTTATGATGGAGAAGTTTGGAAAGCACAGATCACCTGTGTCAGGGATGAAAGCAGGTTATCACAAAAGCAAGCTGCTCCCACTTGAGCTGCCAGGGTCTGGCCTTCATTGATGGTTAGGGCATGGAGGGATTTGAGCAATATAGCAGTGCCTTCTGCGTGTGTAAAAGGTGACAACGTCTTCTCAAACATGAGAAGCTTTTCCTCTTTATGGTCAAGGATATTAATCTCCAAACAAAAGCAATGGAGAATAGTTCAGATAAATTTGTTTGTCTTACACAGACCCCCAAATGTTTGATGTGAGAAATCATAACCAGTTATACACCTCAGTGCTCTCATCTAAGGCTTTGAGACTAACCAAAGCTCAGTCAAACATATGGTAGGAAGCCATGATGCAGATGTTGTATTGCTGCTACAAATTTAATGTTTAATGATGTTCAGTGACTATATGATGGTCTTGCTCAGTTATAATAAATTACAAGTAACATTACAAAATTGCTTCTGCCTTCTGAATTACTGAGAGAGATTGGTTAGTAAATTGTTGAGTACCATACTTTTAGCTAATCATCATTAAGTGTGTATGTGTATATATGCACATACATGCACAAGGCTTTTTTATCAAAACTCAATATGAAACAATCTGAGGAATACCTGTTAGCTTCCTATATGGCATAGTACAGTGTGACTCAACTGAATGTACTAGGAAAGTTGAATAGCTTCTGAAGGTCACTATGCCCATCAGGAGTGCTTTTTTGCACTTAACAATCTCTGATGTAGTATGTCTTTGGTTTTGTTTCATAGCGGGAATCTCCCTTTATAAAATGAACTTTGACTGTCTTGAATCAAGTTTTGCTATCCCCCCCCAAAAATAGGTTTTATGTGGGTCTTATCCTATCCAGTTAAGATTAAATAAATAATAAAGTGACTGTTTCACATGGGAAAAAAGGCATTGAACACTTCTAGAACAGATTCCCCTACAGTTTGCTGTAGGAGACTATGATCTTTCATGTGAGTCAAGGTGGAAGAAAATATTTTGGATTAAAAGGTTTTGATGTTCTTCCCATCTTCTTCCATGCAAAGAGTAATAAACTGCTCAGCCATTTCAGGGAATGTGAAGAAGAAAACATGTGAGAGAAGAGATTTTTCTTGCTCCAACCTTTCCAGAGCTCTGATAATTTTCCAGCTTCCCTGACCTGCAACACATTGGTTTTGAGAGATGGAAGAAGCCCAAGAATTTGGGGTGGGATGAGAGGCCACTGATCATATCACAGGCCTCCTCCATGCTGTGCAGGTGGGAGTGCAAGACTTGTCTCTGCTTCCCCAGCCACCTCAGCTCAGGAAAGGGATCTGGGTACCCTGAAGCAGATGGTGGGAAATGGCCTCTTGGATGGCTGTGGCTGGAATGTATGACCTGAACTTCTGTCTGAACATACACTATCATTTTCAGTTTGTTTGAATGACTGTCATTTTAGACATCTGCTGTACTGTTTGGAAGGCTTAGAAGTAGAAGTAGGTACCTAGAGGTAGAATCTGATACTTGATCATTGGTATACTTAAAGAGCAATCAGAAGAATAAATCACAATTCTATTCCCTATTCTTTATCTTTCATATCAACATTTGATAGAAAGCAAAAATTATTCCATCTGACTTTGAGACAGGAATGTTGAAAATCAAAAGACGGGTTGTTGCTTTCACTTATTTTTAATGTTAATGTTGAGTTGACTCTGGCAGTACTATCTGAGATCTGGCAGTGTTAACTCACATCAAATTGTCACTGATCATGATTCTAAAAGACAAGGTAGGATATATGTATGTATATATACATTCCCCCAGGAAATAATAAAATAGCTGAATATCTATTTTTGAAGGCAGCATGTACTGTCTGCTAATTCATGTCAAATTCTGGCCTATGTTTTAGCCATTTTTCTCCAAATAGAAGAAAATATGAAATGCTTCACTTTTAATAGTTTAGTGCTTTTTTTAAAAACTATTTTTACTCTGGCTTACAGCTGAACTATTTCAAAAAATGGCTTAAAAATTATTATGTTACTTGATGCTTAAATATTTCATTTCAGGTAGATCTGAAATGAGGACTTCTGTTGTTATTATTCAATAGTTTTTTCCATTACTGAAGCACCTCCATATGTGTTTGAGGAAGAGCCAAGAAAGCTTAGAATAGGCTTTTTGGTTATGTTACCACCACAGCAGGAATAGGATCTACATTTGCAAAAATACTTAATGACTTAGGTTTTTTTTGTTTTTTTTTTAATAGCTTCTGGTAAAAATAATAATAAAATAATAATATAATAATAATAATGGAAATCTTCTGGTGGATAATACTTGATTTGTGTCCTATGGATGCTACTTTGGCAGTCCTGCAGATAAACTGCCATGTATTTTTGTTTTGATTCTGTTTTGGAAGACAGCACTTTTTTTCCAGTCCACTCTGAAGTGAAATTGAAATAGCAGAGATGGAAGAGTTGGAATAATACAGAAAAAATTACTTAGTGATTATAGAGGTAAGTTCTGCTATAGATACATGGAAAGCAGAATGCTTTGAAAATCTTTTGGGCTCATGGGTATAATCTTGTACCAATTTCATGGTTACTTCAAATGTGGTCAGTTCTACTGTTGGCACTGCAGTTGATGGAGCCTTCTGGCCCTTTCTGGCGTTGCTAATGTGTGGGAAGCAAAGTTTAGTGCTCAGCCTAGCATCAAGTCAGAGCAAAATCAGTTCTTCAGTATTCTTTCGAGATTTCTACTAGTTTGTGTAGTTGGCTTCATCTTCTGCTGTAAAGCTTAAGTACCTCCAGTGTTGTTTCCTGTACCAGAACCATCATAGAGTTGAGGAGCTTTCTTCTTCAGCTCTTGTCAAATGAGTAGAGAGAGACATGCTTCTGGGAACCTCCTTGAGATCAGTTTCAAAAATACAAAATACTCAAAAAGCGCATAAAATGGATGTATGTCTTTTATGGATTCTTAGGCACACAAGAAGCATTATCTTATTAGGGAATACCTAAAAAGGTGCTAGTTTCAGATTTCAGAAAATTTCCCCCAAAAGAGCAAATAGTTCTGCAAAGTAATAAAAACCAATCTTGCATTTACACTTAGAGATTTAAAATTGAAAACCAGGATTTGATTTTTGGTTTTTTCCAACAAATCGAAGCTCCTTTTTCTAAGCTATTGCAAATATTTGGAAGTAGACTGGATGAGAAGACTTAAAGGGGATCTATCACATCCAAGGGTTAATTGTTGTTTTCTCTTTGTGTGATTCAAAACAGCAGACTATTTACTGCTCTCACTTCCTTATTGAAATAAATATAAAAGCTGCTGCTCTTTTGACAGCGAAGCTTACTTGCCACATTAAAGCCTGACAGGCACAATATACACTGGTAAAAAATTAAATAATCCCTTGAGCTGCTAGGTACCTTAGTACAATTTGTAAAGTTGAGTTTGTCTGAGGGTATTTTTAAGGGAGAAGTCAACATACAGCAGAAAGGTGTAAATTTAGAGCATGTTAGTTAGTTACTTTTAAGTATTTTCTTATGCAAATAATTCTTCCAGTACTCAAAATGGAGTAGCTTTCAAAATCCAGCAAGCAATTTCTTATGCAGATCCTTGAAGCCCACACAGAGAACACAACTACCATTGTTTTGATTAATTACCAGTTGGGATTTTGAACTCTAAATATTCATTTTCAACATTAATGTTGTATGGCAAAGGCACTCAACATATCTGTGAGAAGCTGTTATGAGACATAAACTGGTTTGCTTATTTAGTGGTTAGATTTATCAAGGTAGGTACAGTTGTTTTTAGCCATAGGAGCAATAGGAAAGCTGATATCTTAAAGCTAAAATTAAATGCCTGAAAAACCGATATGAGAAAGTGATTGTTTCTAACATCACATTATTTTTATTCATGTTTTTCTTAATTTTTTTAGTTTCAAGACAGAGAGATTCTCTTATTGTTTCATTAAGTTCTGTTTCTCTTCAGTTGATAGAGGTGTGGCTTTGAACAAGGGGGGACTTTAGTCTTATTTTTTTCTCTTTAAAGCTCCAGTTGGAAAGAAAGAAAATGACTATTCCTAGTTATTTGCACATACATGATTACAAAATTATATAATTATATATGAAGTACGCATTGTTTTACTAGGGTCTTCTATGGTCTTGTAAGCAGATGTGCACAAGCTTTTTGCTCCCGACAGAACGTACATATGTCTTTGTTGGCTACAGATACCAAAACGTCATCCAAATGCCTCTTGATGCATATTTTTATATTCAAAATAGTGCTGACAGCAGGACTAGGGAGAAGATTGTCCCCCTGTACTGAGCTCTAGTGAGGCTGCAGCTCAAGTACTGTGTTCAGTTTGGGGCCCTGCACTAAACAGAGGACATTGAGGCTCTGAAACCTTTTCAGAGAAGGGTAACAAAACTGGTGGACGATTTGGAGCACAAGTCTTATGAGGAGCAGCTGAGGGAATTAGGATTGATCAGTCTGGAGAAGAGGAGGCTCAGGGGAAATTTTAAAGTTCTCTATAACTGTCTGAAAGGAGGTTGTGGTGATATGGGGGTTGATCTCCTCTCCTGGGTGAGACCTCCTCCTCTCCTCGTCCAGCTGTAGGATGAGAAGGGATGGCCTGAAGTTGCACCAAAGGGAGGTTCAGGTTGGATAGTAGGAAAATTTTCTTCTCGAATAAAGTGGTGGGGCATTGGAACAGGTTGCAGAGGGACATGGACTCACTGTCCCTTGGAGGTGTTCAAGAAATGTATAGATTTGGCACTGAGTAACAAGGTTGAGTAAGAAATATTGGTGAAGGTGGATGGCTGGATTAAATAATCAAGAGATCTTTTCCAACCTTAATGACTCTATCATTCTATGGTGAGGGGGAAAATGAGGAACTGCAGATAGCAATGAAACTGAAAAATACTGCTGTCCGAGATCTGCGAATCAAGGTGATGCCCATCAACTGCTGTGTTATCTTGCTGTGACTTTTGCATTAGAATAGTGTCCTTCACTTTAATCGACTTAGTGCTGACTAATACGCTGTCTGAGACAGGCATGTGAACTTTGTTGGTTAATGCTCTTTAGAACCTGTATTGCCATTACTTTGTACCAGCTGTATAAGTTTATGTGAGTGATTCTGAGTTCTCTCAGCTTCTATTTTTCTCAGCTTTATGTCAGCAATAGTACACATTTCTAGTTGTATAGCCTTGTTTTCCAAACATTTCCAGTTTAAAATGTGTCCCTTTCCTTGAGAAGGTATTGCTGGTTTTCCTTTTCCAAATCATTCCGTCTCTGTATGGAATTTGTATTTTATTTAGAATGCAGTAGCCACTCTTTTCAAATTAGATAAATACATGTCAGATATTAAGTAGTGTACACTTACAAAGAGGCTGACATAGTAAATGTAAGATGTAAAATGTGCACGCTTGCTTTTTTGTACTTAATCACAATGACAACTGTTGTGACAAAGTACATTTTAAAAAAATGTAGTTCTGATCTAATCTTCCTTTTTCTACACTGAAGAGACAAGCAATCATGTTGTATTGTGATCTATAGTAAGATCAAGCTACTTTGAAATTTCCCAGTTTTTGATTTATATTTCATGAAAACAAGTTGGATACGTAGAAGAAACAAGAAATCCTTCAAGCAAGGAATAAGGCCAAGTTCTAAAACCCTAAAATCTAACAGTACTGTATTAGCAAATGAATTGTATTAATCACTAAATAGGAAATTATATTATCCGTTTAAAAGCAAAAATGAAGTGGATATACATCATTGGCAATCTAAGGTAGCTAGATTCCTTATAATTTTTGTGCTGTTTCAATTATAAAAGCAATGATTATTAAGGAAATGATATTATTTCAGAACAGCTTTATACTTTCATAAAGTTATGACTGGCATATTCTAGCCTGGCATAATCTGCACAACTCAGACCAGTGTAACCTATAATTTACTATCAAAGTATTTATCTCTGTGTAACATACAGTGAATGTATTTTATTGCTCTAGCCACTCTTCTAAAAGTGTTGATATTCAGGAGGGAACAGTGGGCTTTGAGAGTCTTATCAACAGATTCACTGAATTTGCTTTGTACCTTTACTGCGATCCATATTCAAGAGAACTTGGAGCTTGTATTTAATAAAAGGTAAATATGGATTAATTGAATATCGTTCTAATCTTGTTCTTACTTCTGACATACTTAGTAATCTTTCTTGGGAGTGCAACTTGTATAACTAACTGTATTACTTTCTTATTTCTTGTTTAATTGAAGTAGGAATTTCCCAGTTAACATCAGCTATATTTTACCATTGAGAAGACTCCTGCTGGTAGCATGTATTTCTTGAGGAAACAAAATATTGTTAACCCTCCCTTTTTTTCAGCAAACATCCTCAGAATTGCAACTATAGGTAGCAAACCAGACTAGAATATTAATTTCTTCTGGTGCCTAGCTGGGAGAAGAGACTTCATTGAGTACAGCTTAGGAATTAATTTGATAAGGCTAGACATAGAATCTCTTGTAGTTATCTATCAAAGCAGTATAAAACCAAATAATTTGTTAGTGTTTACTTATTCGGAAAGGACTGAATTGACAAGCAAACTTAAAAATATGGTCTTGTTTTCATTGGTGTTCTGAATGATTTGTTTTTAGAATGTTGGCATTGAATAAATAATGGAGATTCAGACTGCTTTCTGTGTGGCATTGTGCTCTTGGGCCTACAACCTCATGGCAGGTAATGACAGAACAGCTAAACATCTGCTTTAATATCCTTCTATGTAAGGATTATTGTACTCAGTATTTTCCAGGACAAAGTTCTAATAGAAGAAAAAATCTATAGAAAACAAGCACAATGAGAGTAACAGGTAGTACTGATCTGTTGTAATTATTAGGTTTGGTCAGTACATAAGTTCTCTAGATACAGAATAGAATTCCTGGAAAATGCATGTTAATCAGAGTATGCATGTTGATCAGAATCATGTAGGTACTGCTCAACATATGATCAAGTCTCTGAGTTCAGGCTGAAGAGCAGAAACTTTTTTATATGATTTGGGGCTTTCATAAGCATGGAAAGAAACTGCTTTACTTTCTGAAGCCTGAGCTCACTAATGTGTGCCTCTGGTACATCACAGCAGACCTGAAAGGAAGGCCAAATGGACCAGAATGGAATAAATTACTTCATCAGGTAATGTTTCTAACATTATTCTGTCAATCTGGAGGATAGTAAGGAAGTTAGTGGTAATTCTAAACAGAATGACCTCTTTTTGCTTGAATGTAACCAGCTTCAAATGTAAGCATTTGAGTTAAATGTGAGGAGCAACGGTGTCATAAGCAGGATAGGTAAATCCAAAGACGATCTAAATAAAAAAAATCATACGCTTATATTCTAAATAAAATGAGAAAACAGCTTTTAAAGTTTTTATGATAGTGGAGAGGTTTGCTTTAATACCAGAGATGTAGCACAAATCTGAGTATGTGTTATATCAACATCAACAAAACTGTGATGTGATGATACAACTAGTCTTCTGTAAGTTGTCCTGCGTTGCTGCCCGAGACACCTAGCCATTACCATGCTGAGACTGTGGCACTCCATCACTCTCAGAGTAGTCACAATGATGCCTGAATGAGCTATATCCCCCTGCAGTGGTCTGCAAACACAGGATGAGGGTGATCTATGGTGCTTTGGTAGGGTCAGGAAGGAATGGAGGGATTTTTCATAGCTTCTACATAGGATCAGGAGGAGTCTGTCTGTAAGACCAGGCACGGAAGTAGAGGTAGTACTGGAGAAAATGATCTCTTACTGCAGCGGGTGGGATAGCATCCCTATTTCTGTGGTGCCTCATTCATTTAACCAATATGATAACTTCTTATTGGGCTTGGAACTAATAAAGAAATAAACATTAATCTGACTCGTCATAGGACTGTAATATTGAAATATTACTACTGAAAATGTTAGTCACATCAAATATTCGTCAGATAATCCTCAGAATGAAGCACTTGCATTAATCCTTTATCAAATGATTTCAAATGCAGGGGCTTGCTGTCTTTCTGCATCATGATTATTCCACCCTTTTCTCCCACTTTCTTCAAACAAAAGTCTTTCTGGCTTCAGTAAAGACCACATGACATTGGTAACTACAGTCAAAGTAATGCACTGATTTTCTCCTAACAAATCCTTTCTTCAGTTGGACACTTTTCTCAGAAATATTCTGATCTGGGTTGAAATCTATGCTAGATTATATTATGAAACTAGATACAGAACAGAGGGAGAAGGAAACTTTTGTTGCTTTGGTTTTTTTGTTGTTGTTTTGGGGGGAAAAGACATTAATCACACTCATTCCAATTCTGTATTAAGATTGCTCCCAAGATCAAACCACAAATAATAGAAGAACGAATGGCAACAGCTAGCTACTGGCCTCAGGATCACAGAACTGATTTTTTCAGAGTGGTTTTCTCTAAACTAGCAATGAGGAAAACAGATTATGACTTCTTCCTTGAAGAAACTGAGATATTTGGCAAGGTGTCCAATAATTAATCTCTTATGATTATCTCTTAGATGTTGAAGCATCTAAATATAGAAGATTCCTATCTTAGCTGATGTTAGCTGCATCACTCATTTTAAAATTAGAAGTTGTCATTGGTATATGCTAGAAGAAGCACTGAGATTTTCACAGCATTGGTTTATGTGTGAAATTCTGTGCTACCTCACAAACCCCAAAACTTGTTGCATGTTGCCTCCTTAGCTGACTTTTTCATTTTAGGAGAGGACTTCTATCAATTCAAAAGAATTAAAGTTTAAAGCCTACCCAGCAGCATGTTCCTGCAGCCCAGAAGACTGACAATATCCTGGATTGCATCAGAAGAGGAGTGGCCAGCAAGAAGAAGGAGGTGATTGTCTTCCCTTACTCTAACCTCATGAAGTCCCATCTGATGTATGTGTCCAAGCCTGGGGCCCCCAGTACAGGAAGGATGGAGAGCTGTTGGAGTGGGTCCAGAGGAGGGGTCATGAATATGATCAGAGGGCTGGAGCACCTCTCCTATGCCGACAGGCTGAGGGAGCTGGGCTTGCTCAGTCTAGAGAAAGGAAGTCTCTGGGGAGACCTCATTGTGAACTTTTCAGTACTTGAAGGGAGCTTATAAACAGGAGGGGAACAGATTTTTACACAGTCTGATAGTGATAGGATAAATGGGAATGGCTTTAAACTTAAAGAGGGGAAATTCAGGTTAGATGTTAGGAAGAAATTTTTCACTCAGAGAGTAGTGAGGCACTGGCTCAGGCAACACAGGCTGCCCAGAGAAGCTGCGGATGTCCCATCAAGTCCAGGTTGGGTGAGGCAATGGGCAGCCTGAGCTGGTGAGTGGCAGCCCTGCCCAGGGCAGGAGGTTGGAATTAAGTGGGCTTTTAATGTCCCTTCCAAATTAAGTCATTCTATGATTCTCCTTGGGACTGAGATTTAGATTCTTGTTTTCTTTGGGTCCAGTATCTGGAACAGAGTACTCTAGAAATGGCATTCCCTCTCCTGTCAGCAAAGTAGGCAGAACAGAGTCATAGCCTGAGAGGTCTTGACTTGCAGCTTTCTATTTTATGGTCAAGAGGAAGCTTTGAAGCTGTGCTTGGCAGTCTGATTGTTTTAGTGCTCTTGGTTGCTTCCTGCTACACTGCATCACATCTCTGTGGGAAATGTTGTTGCATCTCCTTAGTAGTTTGAGCACTTCTGCTGTGTTTTGTGCTATATTCATATGCTCTCATTTGCATTTTATGTCTGCAGTACTGAGTTCTGTTGCTTGTTGTATATCTTCATTCCCGCATGAAAAGTCTTCAGACATCCCTCCATGGTTATTCAATTTGTTGTTCATTTTCCAGTAGATCTCTGCTTTGTCTATTTTGGAGATGAGCAAAAGTATGCCATTTTAAAGCTCCTAAGGGAAATGGGACTTATTCCACTGGGATTATGGATATTACTATTATCTTTATGTAGCATTAGAAAGGCCAAAGGTGGCTGCAAGTCGCCTTTTCTGTATTTCTTTTCAAGACAGATGTGGGCCACCTGGGGGCAACTCAGTGAAGGCAAGAGATAAAAAATAAATGTATCTTGCATTTATATCTGAATATTTCTCCAAGCTTGTATACTTCACTGCTTTATGCTCATCAGAAAAGAATACAATGGCTGCTCTATAGAGCATTCCATGTATTTCCAGTATTGCCTCTCCAAAGAGATGCAAATTGTTGTTATTTCTCATGAAATCTGATAGATAAGTATTGGAGTACAGTGCCTTCTACTGTACAGAGATGTGACTATTGGCTTGCTGATTTGAATCTCCTAATATTAATAAAAATGCCATTATTTCTCTTTCAAACTTGTTTCCATTCCCTTAAGCAGTGGCATGTGTATGATCCTGTAGAATGCAGACACTGTTTAAATTACAAAATGTTCTGTAAACAACCAGTAAAACTGAATGTTAATGATGGTAGCAGTTACAACCTGGAATGACCTGCCCCATCCCCTGAGCACTGTTGTAACTGTTCTTCAAATTGGTTTTCTAGGCTCACTTTAATTTATTTCATTAATGCAGTTTTTACTGCATCCTTTGGGACATGATACCAGCACGATGTGGTTCTCACCCAGTAGGTGCTATATTTCTTCTAGCTTCTTGAGATTGGCAACTTCTGGTACTACCCCTACCTTCTTTTTACTTATCTATTTATTTGCTCTTTAACAGCAAGAGAACAAATTCAATTTACTGAAATAAATGTGCAAAACAAAGCTAATTTAAGTTAGATTCCTTAATAAGAGATGCCTGAAAACTCAAGGAGACAGATCACTCAAGAACTGGAAAAATATTATGACATCTCTTCACAAAGAGAGGCAAAGGGTTTTTTAGGGGTCACTTCAATTTCTACAGGACAGTTTGCTCATTAATTTGTATATTCAGAAAGCAAAGAAAAGTATCGTTTGTGTGATGTGGGTTAGCAATGGTAATGAAAGATCACTGAAGTTATTTTAAAACTGCTGACTCTCTTAAAAACGTGTAATGATTTGTGAAAATTGTAGCAAAGGGTAATAGTATTAAGCAAAGTCTTTTAGTGCCCTTTCATCTGTCATTCTTAGGTTATTCAAACTGCAGTAGTGAATAGTAAAACGAAAAGAAGAGAAGCTTTATAGCCTCATGGCAATTTTTAATACTGTGTATAGAGAGAATTGTATGGTCTTTTAATGTTACTCCTATCTCGACCCAACTTCATCTCTGTCAGGATGCCATCAGCTTTCCTTCTCTTTCAGTATTTCCTCTTCAGTAGTAGCATCTGCCCCTCTGCATCACTATTTCCTTCCCTCTCTGCCTCCTGTTTCTGTTTTTTTCCTTCCCACCTTCTCCACCTGATACTCCTGTCCAACACAAGTGTTTGTGCGTCAGTTGAACCCCAGTGCTACTTTCTGTGCTCTCAGTGAAGGCAGACCCCAACTGCCCAATAACACTTCTGAGTTGAGAAAGATCCTCTTATCTCACTGCTTTGAAAAGTCCATCTCCTTTTAGGCACCATCATGATCTAGAGGGAGTTGCCGTATTAAAGAGTGTTGATTTTACTGTGCACATTTGTATTCTGTTCTTGAAAAGCTGTTTAATATTTTTAAGCCCTCCCCATACTCTGAGGTTATTCTGAGCAGCGTTAGTTATCATTGTTTGGCACTCCAGAATAAGCAAGACAAAATTTGCTCTTCATAGAACTGCCCAATGTGTGCTGTCATCACCATAGCAGATTTTATTACTGTACATTACTAAGATGTGAAAAGCTGGCAAACTGCTATTTTATTCCTTGAATTAACATCCACGTAGATTTCATTTGTTCCCAAATACCAATTGGAAAACAGTTAAGTGGATCCCATTTAATCTCTGACTCTAAGTAGGCTCATTAATTTCAGCAGGGTAGGACTAAGAAATGTCCTGTTCAAAAGAGTGATACATACTGTTTAAAAACCAGTGAAAGATTTTGTCTACTCACTGAGAGACTTAACATAATTGTTCTTCTTTTGGTCCATTTATGTGAAATGTTGCAATGTTTCTTGTAGGAACACTAACTCAGCTCTCCTGTAATTCAGTGCATTGGATCTAATTTATTTTTTTTTCAAAATCCTGTATTGTCAGTAATATCTAAAGTTTATGCAATGATTTTCTGCTTAGTTAAATTAGTCTAACAATAAAAATGGGAACATGTAATTTAATACTCATTTCAAGTGGAAAAAAAAAGAAAAAAGAAAAAAATAATTTGAGCAGAATACAGAATAGATGCTATGACTTCAGATGAATAGAAACATTTGTTTTCAGTCACTGAAAGCAGTCATAAAACTAGATTGAAGCTCAGACTTCAAAAGTAAATGACAGTTTTAGGTACTTTTGATTTGGGTTATCTTTGAAGTTTAATTCTCAGCACATTTGGAGAAGAAATGAGTTTTAAAACATATTAACTTTGGTACTGTATATGTGGAAATGTCTTACATTATTAGTGATTCTAGGAAATGTATGCTTACATTATCAAGGGACAAGTTTTCTAGCAATTAACTGCCAAGAGAATTCTTGCTTGTTCTTGTGGGCAGTGCCAAGGGATGTGAAGATAGCAGGCCACAAGCAGGTGTAGGGAAGTAGGGGATCTTGGCTGTCAAATGTAAGTCATCCTGGTTCCCAAAATGACATTGTCATGATGTAAAGCTGACTAGAGGCAATTTTGAACTAAGCAATAAACTCTTTCTTTCACTGGACTAGCCAACAGTCCTCAGTCTTCTCACATGCAGGCTCTCATCTCTTGTTTTTCACAGCAGTTTCTGCTGAGTTGCAGGGAAAGAGCTTGCAGTTATGGAAACTTTGTGTTTTATTCTTCAGAAACATAGAAAATGAGATTAGAAAGATCAATCAGCTCTATGTCCTTTCATTCAATTGTCTTATGGCAATTGTACCCATGTAATCATTGAGCTCTCTAGGTTTCACCTGCTTCAAGCTTATGCTCTTATAGCTGACAAACGGGAAATCCCAGGGACTTTAATAGAAACTATGTTTGTATATCTTGGCTTTCAGAATTCCTTTTTGGGAAGAACTTTCCCCTGTTTCAGAATTTCTGGAAAACTAATTAGAAGTTTAATACATCTTTTTTCTGCTGAGATTCTTGTAAGTATCTTCTAATGTTTCTGGAGTAAATGCGTACCTGACTTTATTAATTACAAGCTTCCTGGCATTCAGGGATCTTTCTGGAAACGGAGTGTAGGAACTGTAGTTGCTCAAGCAATTCTGAAAATCCCACCTATTGTTTCTAATGATTACTTTATTTTTTTAAAGAAAGATAGTAAGCATGACTTGAAGTTTTAATATAAGAATACAATTTTCTCTGCTATTGTAAAGTAGTTAAGGAACAATTTCCAGTGAGTGGTTTAATTTTGCTGGCTTGTTCATCAGTAACGACTCTATGCTTTCACACTGTTGATCTAACCATCTGATAGTAATTAAATTACTCTACATAGCAGTCTCTAAGACATTACAGTACTACTCTCAGAGACTGAAACAAGGCAGTTCTGGAATAAAATTATAACTGTGACATAAAGCATTAATGGAGATGGAGAACTTTTCTCTGGTGTTTCTCATGTCTCCAGAAAGGTCTTGTATTACCAAATGAAATGAAGCTGTTAGTGAGTTTGTTTAACTTTCAATGAGTCTGTTTTAGTAGATGTGTTGTTTAAATAATAATAAAAAGCAGTGTAATTAGCTTCCATAGCTGTAAATGTCTTCTACTTTATTTAATCCTTGCTAGAATTATCTCAAAAAGAAAAGGGACAGCTCTATGAACTCCCTAGTCTATTGCTGCACATGCAGATATTGTTTTACTTTCCTCATTTAGCAACAGTTGCTTCTGTCAGACTCCCAGCTCATTGAGGGCATGACTGAGCCATTAATTAGGTCCTTCCCTGTCCCATTGGTGCACATTATGTGGAGCTGCAGTAGCCAACTTCTGCATGCAGGGAGACTAAGGACCTCTTTGGCCTCCATTGCAGTCAGAAAGGATGATAGCAGTGACTGATGGCTCTCATGCTACATAGGTGACTCACATTGCATTGCATAAGCATAGCTAGGCATGACACTAAACTTAACTTCGTTTGCTTGTTTCTGTGCCAGTCCAGAGATTTCAGGGACTTTTTTGGGTGGTAAGAAGTGTGGGATGCAAGGCCAGTAACAGCCTTTGGTGGTGGATCAATAAATGAAGTCTGGATCTTCCTGACCTCAGCTCAGAGCAACAGGCACCAAAGCTCCATACACCTGCAGGGTCCCATAATGCTGCCATCGCTGCACTGCAGTAGCATCCCATAGCAATCACTGATGAGGACAACCTATGTTCATACTGGAGAACTTACAGGATCACAGTCCTGCAAAATGCTCCATTTTCTATGCAAGGTGCTTAAAGCTGTTGACTCCAACAGCCGTTTTGTAATTCTGATCTTTGTCTGTCTGTAGCTAATGAGATATTCTCAAATGCTTCACAGAATGAGCTCAGTCAGCACATAAATGTTAGCCAGATAAAGATGGGCTATTGCATAAGAAGTCAGACTTGGAAGAAGGTTAACAGAATTATTTAAAAGTCACCTAAATTAAGTGAGACATAACGATGGCTTCAGTGTAGTGATATTCATGCACATCTAGAATTTTGCAATACACATATGACTCATATGGAGACAGTGATTTCAGTTATAATCAAATTGAATTTCACAGAACCTCATTTAACCTGAGTCTGGATAAAACTGATGGAAAACATCAGGACAATGTCATTGTGTCTCCGTCTTACCTTGCCTTCTGCATGACCAGGTTGGGTGCCGAAGACTTCACCTCTGTCAGACAATACTGTCAACAGTATTTACCATCTGGCTCCATGGGAATGCACTTCAGTACCCCTATTAGCAGATATTAGAATGACAGTTCTTCCCACAGACAGCTAAGAAGATCTTGTATTGTTTCCCTTTTTCCTATGTGTAAAGAACAGTGGATATAAATGTATATTCATTTATATATGTACACACAAAATCTGTGTGTGTGTGTGAATATAAGGAACAAGGAGCACTTACTTAAAGCCGGTGATTTTTTTTTTCCCAAAGTTTTACATAATTACATTAATGTCCATGAAGAGCTTCGGATTTTCTTTGCTTTGTAATGCATTAAAATGACCTACATTTTGGGTGGGCTGGAGGATAAAATGGGAAAGCAATGACGGTTATGTTAATATGCAAATATATCTGATCTAAGTTCATTTGTTTTTCCACCTAGCTCCTTTTTTGTTTGTTTGTTTTTTTGAATGTGGTAGATGCAGAAAACTTCCTGGTAGCTTAAACATATGGTAAGTTCTCTCTCTTGTATTGTGTTTTAGCCAATGCCCAGTACATTGTCTAGGGAAGCTCCCATGCCCATGATGGTCATAGGATATAGGCGGCTGAAAAGATTCATAGTGTACTCAGGGCCAAGATACTCATTTCTGTTTTACACTGGTATTATAGTCTATGCAAAACAATCTATTTATTTTAGTATCTGTATTTTATTTCTGCAACTCCACTTACATCTGTTCCTGTGTTTGTTTGTTTGTTTGTTTTTTAAATGCTAATTCACCGGTAAATCAGACTGAAGAATTTTAAGCGTCTTCCCTGACCGTGTATCATTTGGGATGATTTCCTGGAAACAGAAAGGAGCTGGCGGAGCACGTACCGCTGCCTTTACTCAGGAAGGCTCGGCACAGAAATGCTCCGAAGACTGGGTGCTGTACTTCTTGCAAGCTTCCACATGGGGGCACAGACGGTTCACTCTTGCAAACGTCTCCGACGGGCTGCAGGAGGAAGAAAACCTGCTAAGTTTAATTCTGGCAACTCCTACGAAGTAGCCATGGGACTGGGAGGTGTGCAGGGGCACGCCTGTTTAATCCCTGCCTGTGCTTTCTGGATGCTCCAACTTCTACTTGCAGATTCAGCATACAGATGCTAACTTTCTCGAGGAAAACTGTGTTTCAAAAAGTATTCTTAATATTGGTTTCCATATAAACGAGTTTTTGCATCTCCTTGTTAAAGTGGTTGGTTGTGATTTAATCTGGCAGGTGGCTGAGCACCACACAGTTGTTTGCTCACTCTCCAACTCCCTGTGGATGGAGGAGATAATTCGGGAGGGAAGGGGGAAAAGAGTAGAACTCATGGCTGCAGATGAAACTATTTACTAAGGTAGAGAAAAGGAGAAGGATAATTGTTATGATGATATAGATATATATGTGTATAGATAACACTATGTGTATATAAAACGCTATATGACACCAGACACTGAAGAAAACATAGAGCAGCTAGAGAATATCCTCATTCTTGTTTCATCAGCTGTAAATTGTTAATGAGCCTAATAATGTGAAATATTGATGGCTGAGGGGTCATTTTTCCTTCTGGAAGATCCCTTTAATGGTTAAGAACTTGAAAGAATTTTTTAACTGCTAACACACAAATAGTTAAATCAATCAAACTGCTATGATTTTGAAATATTTTTGTGTTATTTTTTTTTTTCTCCCAGTATGAATGCACTGAAATGTCTATAGACAGGAAAATAAAAAATTTCCTTTTGGAACTGAGATACAGTGACACACTAATTTTTTTCTTTAAAAAAAATAAACACAACTGTTTAATCTAGAAACTCATTAAATGTTGTCTTTTTCCTATTACTAATTCTGACAATTCTATTTAAAATGTTTTGGTAGCAGGTATCTGACCAGCTCTTCTTAACTGACACTGAGTCGAGATTCCTTTGTATTTCTGATCCTCACAGAACCTTACCAAGAACAGATGTTTCTGGCACCTCTCTATGTGTGGGATGTGTTGCACCTCCAGAGCATGCTGTTCTGCCCAACACCTTGGTACGCAGAAGGAATTACGACTTACCTAGTCATGTATGCCAAGCTTCTTTTTTTGACTGGTGAACTGATGAATTACGGTATGTATCCTCTTTATAGAAATACAGTAGTGCTTGATAAATGGGAAGGAAGTCCCTGGATTTCCTCACTTTGCCCACCATGATGCACAATAAAAATTACATCCCTTGAACTTTCATGGACGGGCATAAGTTTGTCTCCAGAAATCAGAGTGAAGGAACTCTTGGAAATGATCTGCCTCTGGCTGCACAGCCCCAGGGAGCGGGTCTGCTCCCATCACAAGCTGGCAAATTCCTAAATGTGGCTGAGCTCTCATCCCGCATATTGGGTATTCCCCTGGGATGCACTCAGAAAATCTAAAGAAGAACTTAGGGAAAATAATCCATAAACTGTGAGCAGTATGAAGAGGTTTGCCCACTAAGCCTGGAGCAAGTCTCTACCATCAAGATAACCTGTTCAGCCTCCTCTGGTTCCTGAAGTGCCCTTGTGGAAAAGTGCTGCCAGTGTTACTGTTTTCCTGCTGAGACTGATAGAGTTGGAGACAGCATCTGTGAAATGAAATTACAGCTCTCAATGCTACTTTTACAATTTTACAATTCTACTTCATCTTGAGGAGATTTCAAGAGATATCGTGTAACCACTCTCAGTAATTTTAAATCCACTTGCTACTGTGGAAATTAATTAAGAGATTGTGAAAACAGCGGTGTTTAGGGATGTTGGCTTGAGTCATGCTTCCAGCTTGAGTTCATGCTCAGACTACGTAACAATACCAATGAGATCCACCACTGTGCCTTCTGAAACAAAGAACTCAGTATTAAACAGTTGGAAGGTTTTCATAAGAGAACACTAAGTGTGTAATGGTGGTCTCCTGAGTTTCTGTATATGCAACTAAAATGTCTGGAATTACCATTGTGGTGAATGTAGCAATTAGAGTTCGGACAACATTATTTGGTTTGGAGTCGTCATGACAGAGAGGCAAGTTGAACCACCTCACTGTTCACATTTTATGACACATATAATTCACTTAGGGACCTGTTTTCCAGCTGTTAAGAAATGTAATATAATCAGTGATAACTTTTCTCTAAACTGAAGTGGTCCGAGAGAGCAGAGTGCTCTCCAGAGTGCCTTACCCATGAAGAGGAGGTTCAGGTTAGTGGGCCAGAAAAGCCGCAGGGTGCTCTGTGGTCTGGTGCCGACCTAAAAAGCTAGCAGGTTGGTGCTAGATTTTACACAACTGCTCTTCTTGATACTGCTATGACAACTAAATATTTTCTGGTGGCACTTCCACCAATGAGAGAAGTCAAGAGAATATTGTTTTAATCTGATTTTATACTCTATAGTAACTATGCCATGTTCAATATACATTTATTTAAATAAAAGATATGTACATGCTTACTGCAATTACCAGGGAGTGAGAGCAACCCACAGATTGATGTAACAGCTGAAAGATAGTCTGGGTGTTTAAAGGTAATAATCCTCGAAAGGGTTCAACTCTTACTTTGTTGCCTTCAGAAGGAAATTTGGGAAAGCTATGCAGAAGGGCAGAGGAGTGAAAGGAAATGGCTATTAAGACAACTGAAAACCTTTATTTGCAGTTAAATTCAATAGTTTAACTGCCCAGGACCATATCCAGAGAAGGGCAACGAAACTGTGAAGAGGCTGAAGCACAAGTCTTATGGAGAACAACTGAGGGAACTAGGATTGTTCAGCCTGGAGAAGAGGAGACCTTATGTCTCTCTACAATGACCTGAAAGGAGGTTGTGGTGAGGTGGGAGTTGACCTCTTCTCCCAGGTTACAGCAATAGAATGAGAGGAAATGGATTTAAGTTGTGCCAGAGAAGGTTCAGGTCAGATAGTAGGAAAATATTCTTCTTAGAAAGAGTGGTGGTGAGGCATTGGAGCAGGCTGTCCAAGGAGATGTTGGAGTCATCATCCCTGGAGGTGTTCAAGAAACGTGTAGTATGACACTGAAGGACATGGTCTAAGGCATTTATAGGTAGAGGTTTATGGGCTGATGGTTGGAATCATCTGTCTTATTGGTCTTTCCAGCCTTAATGATTCTGTGATTTAAACTCTCCTTCCTGAGCGTCCACAGAAGGAAAGGGAGGGTGGGAAAGTGAGAGATGTAAGTGGTTCAGCTGGTAAGAGGACTTATTTTCCACAGTGACTAGGTGAGAAAACTGTTTTGAGAACTAAGAAATCTCACTTGCTTTACACAGCTTTAACTGTTGTGAATCAGTTTACTTAATGTGAACGAGTTTACTTGATGGAAGTATGGAAATGGTCAAATACAGGGTACTTAGTGCGTAGATAGGTAATGTTACATTGTACTTGGGATTTATAGCGTATGCTGAAACATAGGCAGTCACTTGACAGGAGAAGAACCAGCAAATATTAAAGAGCACCTACCACAAACTTTGGATTTTTAATTCAGGGTAAGTGTAAAGATAAAAATCAAGTCTCTAAGCACAGGTTTAAATCCGACCTCACTGGCTAATGCAGAGGACATATATTTTATAACTTGTGCAATACAGCTGTTCACAAAACCTCATTCACCTATTGGGAGTGCTTTGGGGGAAATGATCAGTTACCAAGTAGCAAGGATTAAAATGTTCATTTCAAAGTAGATATTTCTGCTCATGCAAGGAAAGGGGTTTTTTGTTTTTGGTTTTTGTTTGGTTTGGTTTGGTTTTGTTGTTGTTGTTGTTTTTTGTTTTTTTTTTTTTTTGGAGACTACTAAGTTCCCTAAAACACCAACAAAAACTGTTCATTAAATCAGTTAAAATTTGATCTTTAGTCTCAGTGAAAAAGAGAGTTGAAAAACATTTGGAAAATGCAGATTTTTAAATGTTAAATTAAGAGCTTGAAGTTCACACACAACTAAATTTAACGCAGAAATTAAAAGCAGAAGAGATATTGAAATGTTGCATTCAACTTACACGATAATGTGAAGACTAAAATTCAGGAAAAATTCAATCTTTTTTGAAGGAGAGGAGCATCCTCAGTACATTGCTAAAAATTCCTTTTTCTTTCAGCAACTGAATTAAAACTCACTAATGGCCACTAGGAAAACAATCAGCCTGATACTATGGTTCTGTTCAGAGGGAAAAAAAGGAGAAAAAGAAGTTTAAAACTTCAGTGTAGAGAGGTGTCAGAGAAGAAAAGGATTAAAGGAAATAGTTAATGGATTCACTTCTGATTTATTTTGTGGCCAGTATTATTGGCACATCTCTGTCAGTGTTTTTGACATGGCAGCGTAGTATAGGCATTGTTCTGTGCACTGTGAAAGAATAAGTGAAAAAAAAAACAACCAAGATGAAGCACAGCGCAAATACAAAATGACCTTGTTCTGTGTAAGGGATGGCACTTTGAGCACATGGTTATTGCCACATCGACTGCTTGGTTATTGCTGCTGCCTAGGTGCAGGCTTATCCAAGTGCATCCACATTTCAAACATCTGGTTTGAAGGGATGCCAAAGTTTAATAGCAGCTGCCACTTTGTGTGCTTTTATGTGCTTTGAAAGACAGGTTCATTCAGAATCACCTAGGATCCTCCAGTTTTTGCTGTAGGTACTTATATGTAATCAAACTGCTTATTTTGCATGAAAGGTAATTTTAGGACATATATATAGGATACCTATTTAAAAAAAAATAGAAGAAAAAGAAGGAAAAAAAAGAACTATTTTACTGTTCATCTGTAAGCCTAAGCATTTTGAGAATTGCCAAAACTTTGTAATTATGTATCAGGGAAATACTGAAAAGAATTAGTAGATTTGTGTAAAACATCAAGTTTCTGATTAGTTTGAATTTCAAAGTAGAAAAAAAGAAGTAAAACTATTTCTACTATACATGTTTGTAATGGTCTGTAGTCTTTTACACTCACCCCTATCTTCATAGAATGCATTTCAGAAAATTAGGACTGATTTCTACAGTGGATCTGTACTCCAAATGAATGGAAATTTTAGTCATTTCACTCAGTGACTGGTTTCACAGCATGACTGTAATAACAATGCCAGGTATTTCATGAAATACCTGAATAATGTAGGCATTTCACGTAAGGCCCAGATAGAGCAGTCAAACGATGCAGCAGAATACCTGTCGTGTCAGTCATTGTGCTGAGTGACTGAAACTCAATAATTTCACAGAACAACAGGTTACACATGACAAGATGCATATTTATCTTCACACCTTTGCAATTTGCAAAGGTGGATCCACCATAGTTCATGCTTGCTTATGCCTAACCTGCTGAGCTCTGCCCCAGTTTTCCAGTCCCACTGTCAGCCTCATGAATTTGGTGAGCACTCGTGGGAGGAGGACAGTTGCTCCAGCAGCATCCAGTCCTGACAAGTCACATGGTGAGGTTCTGCTCAGCTGTGCTGGAAGTGAGGGGATATGAGCAAAGCGAAGGGGACCACAGCACTTGTGTACTGCCGGGAATCTTCTTAATTGCTTCCACCTGAAGAAGAACTTCACATGTCTGAGAAACAGTGCTTGGTCTGGCTGAAAGATGCAGGACTGAGTGGACCTATATGGCTTGGCCACTTATCTGAACAAAAAGTGGCCCAGATCTGCTGTGTTCTTGCACAAAATAACATCCACATCTCTAGTCCATGTCTGCTTGCAGCATAAAATGCTGTACCTGCTCTTATGACAAACATGTAGTGGAAATAATATCTGAGACAGAAGGGAATACTTGCAAACAACAAATGTTGAAGCCACTCTGATGGCTTCAGTGTTTTGTTTGCTTGTTTCAGAGTGAAATAGCCAACAACCACTTTATTATTTTCCACCATCTCTTAATTATATGAAAACATCAGAACTTTATTTCATCTTTAATTAGCATAATCCAAATACAAAGTTCAGCCTCATCAAGGACACAAAAATATTGATTACCTGTCCTTTCACCACAGAGCCAAAAATCACTTCTGTGCTGTGCTTATTAATATATGCTCATAGCAATGGCATTGAAATCTATCACTGCGATCAACCTTTATTTTCAGTCAGTCAATGGCCATTGACCCATGCAGATAAATTACCGTAGTGAATTTTGGAGCTGCTTGCTCAGACTCTTATATCAATAGTTGACCTCCTGAATGCTTATTCTTAGTTTTCTCCTCTTCTTCCTACCAACAAAGCACAAACTATGCACGAGATTCAAACAAATATATTATTAAGAAGCAGGTTGCAGATTGTTTTCTTGTTCTCTGCAAAGACATGTGGTTCCTTTCTTATTTTTACCTGCTGGTGTCAGTAGAACACCCATTTTGCCAACCTGAAAGGGAGAGTGGAATGGTATTTTAAATAGAGGGAACTTCAGAAAAGGAATGTGTTGTCCTGTTGGCTACAAAAGATATTTCTCAGATTTAGTAGATAAAGTCTTCCTAAGTGATTGTTAGACTGTAACCTACACTACAACATTTTGGTCTTGATTTGAATAAAAAAATCCCAATGTTCAGCTAGATAATATTAGATTTTCTCTGTCATGCCAGGAGACCTGCAAGTATGGGGTCTGACTCTGGACTTTATCATGGATTTTGAGACTTCAGAAGAAAAATCTTATTCTGACTCATCATTTAAGTAACTTTCAGCTTGGAAAATGAAATAATTTCTTAGGTTGGCTTCAGATTTCTCTCTTTGCTATGCCAAAATGAATAAACTGACAAGAAAGAAATGCATGGCAAAAAAAGATAAGTCAACTTATTTGTGTCTGTTGTGTTTTTGATTCAAAAAGGACATGATTTTTATGCATCTTTAAAACTGTTTTCTGTTCTTGTGTTAGGAAGCAAAAAGAAGTTCTAGCAAGCAGATGGCCTGGTATTTATTGTACAGAGCAACACGAAAGTTAAGGGATGTAATCTCAGTGCAAGTCTTGTGCCACTGAACTGGAAAATCTTTGAGATTTAGTTTTAGCCTATTCACCCTAAAGTTATTGTTTAAGGCAGAATGTGAGTTCAATAGACAAGTATCACGCTTGTTGTGTCTGATGAAATTACTGTTAAATGACATGATTCAATAGAGGGTTGAGTTGTTTTTTTTTTCTATTTCCATTTAAAAAAAAAGGCTATATATATATATATATAATTTTATATATTAGAGCTGCAAGGCAGATTACAACTGCATTGTTTTGCCCTTCTTTTATATATAGCTCTGCAACTATCCATAACATCTGTGTTTACATTAGTGTTTTGTTTCAAAGCAGTAGTTTGGTTTGGGGGTTAATCCCTTGTTTGTCAGGGCCTTGAGGGCACTAATGGACCTTAAAGCCATGACTAGTTTCACCTGGGACCTACACCTGAGACCTGCAGCCCCATTTCAACTCAGCTGGAGGTAATTATTCCTGGCCTAGGCTGCTCTGTAAATATACCTGTTTGTCTCCTGCTACTCTTGAGACTTTCAAAAAAGATTTTGAATGAGAAGTCTCTCCAGTGATAGAGAACTCTGTGAAAGAGTCAAAATGCTCTTAATTTTACAGTAGCTACTAGGTGGAAGAGGAATTGCAAGCAATGCTAGGGATATGAGGAGATTAATACCATTTAGATACCTGTGTTAGCTATGCTACATGTGAGATGTAGTAGGTGTGCTCCATTACAGAGACCTAGAACTACCTTTTAGATGGACATGTTCTACCTAACCTACCAGATGCTTGGCCTCTCTGGATCCCAGGGCTCTATTGGTCAGTTCAGAAGAGCCAGCATGTTGTGGAACGTGGTAGAAGACCACTGTGCAGGTATGTGCAAGGACACTCTTTTGGTTTAGCTCCTTCTCCAATCAACACTGCATGCTTCCTGTGGAGATATTCTGTATTGCAATCCTGGTAAAAAAAAATGCTATTCTTTAAATGCTTTATAGAAGAAACAAAGGATGCATGTGAATATATTTATATAATCAGTCTGTTGACTGCAAGAACTGTTGTACTTTCTAAAGCTGTTCCCCTGGGATTCTGAGAGTTCTCCTGTAAGTCAGGAACTACTCATCATATTCCTACCCTGTATTCACTCTTCATTCACACTACTGTGTTAACTGCACATGCAGTAGGAGAATCCTCTTAAGCTTCCTTTCTTTCTCCCTTCTGACTGTAGCTTCTTATTGGCTGATAGCATTGACATGAGAGCACATACTACAGAACTGCTGACCTCATCTCTGTCTCTCAAGCAGTAGGAGTGACAAAGTAATGTGGTGCAAGGCAGGCAATGGCTAGATGTGTAGCCTGGGTGTTTGGAGGTGTGCGGCTGCAAAAGGGCTACGCCTACTCTTGAATGTGAATAGGGATACTTGAAATCCAGTAGGAAGATGGCAAGGTCAGTGACCCATCCCAAAATTTTGTACCCACTGCTAATTATCTTTCCCCACTTCAGGTTCATTCACTGGGCCTGAAATCTCTTTGTAACAAATACTATCTAGGTAATAAGGGACCCCTAAGTGTCATGTTTTTTTTGTCTTGTTCCTCCGAGGAAAATGAGTCACTGACTGTGAAGTGTTAATTCAGTTAGGGTGTCTTGCTATAGTTAATGAAGTCATGAATTTTAAGGACACCCTGTTGCCTCTACAATACCTTGCATGTATAACAGTCCCAACCCGGAGTAGTAGGTGACAATGTTTCCCAAAGAAAGTGAGCTATCAGTAGTGTTGTGTCTCTAAAGCAGGCTTTCTTTTTTCTGAACAAGTAAGATGTGAAGAGTTGAAATCTTGTCATATTTTGGCTTATAAAAGATGGAGGAGAATAGAATACCTGTAAATCAAGAGAATTTCTACTTTGCCTTTACTGAAAGCTTAAAAGCTGGGTGTTCAACAGACAATAGCTACCAGGAAAAAACTAGAAAAAGAATAATCTGGAAGTTAAGAGTTGGTTCAGATAAGACATTTGGATAAGAAGGCACAGGCTACCACGATTGTAAAACATGCAACAATAAACATGACTACTTAATACAAATATGCCATGATACTTTAGAATTCTAAAGATGAAAAATGTTTCCTTTCTGATATTTGTATCTGTCAGTCTTACTATGAAGTATGATAATTGTACTTACAGTATCCAAGGTAATGAATAGTAACAAATTTCATTTCTCTGGAGTTGGGTTTTTGTTTTTTATTCTTAGGGTTTTTCTTTTGTTCTTAGAGTTTTTGTTTTAATGCTACAATCTACAGTATTCTAGCTTCTTTACAAAATCAGTGTAAATTTTCAAAGTGATTGTGATAGAAAATTATACCTTTTGATGATAACTACTTCTGCTTATTCCTTTGTTTGCCTTATCTTTACCAACCACCGCTCTCACCTATCACATTTCTGCAATGTTCAGCATTAGATCAGTTATGTCAGAATCTTCGTTCATTCTCTTTATGAATGAAGTATTACAATACTTTTTTTGCCATATAAAATCTACACAAATATTTTTATCAATGATTCTTGTGTGGTTTGTTTGTAGATTGCACACCTGTGTAAGTCGTTTCTTGACACACCAGTCTGTTAAATTATGAAATGCTATTCTTTTTGTTTGTTGGAGTAAGTTAGATTATAAAGTAACCCACCATTTAGACATGAGCATAATATAGACTTTTTCCCCTTTGGTGCAATCTGAGTGAAAACTGTGCTTTCAGTGAGTATTTCTGGTAGGAAGCAATCGTGTTCGTGTAAAGTAAACATGATATGGTCAGTGCAAGTTTATTTTATGCATCACTCAAGTATTTATGGAGGAAATAGAGGCTGGGCAAATATCCGAGAAGAAATTTTAGTATGATACAAGCTAATGCTGCTATCCTTGCAGATGTACTATGCCATTTCAAGACACCAGAGGTCTTGATCACCTGTGTGCTTCATCTGAAAGACGTAATAGTAGTTGAGCACATGTGCATGTAAGATGTTGACTCAGAGTAGGTCTGAAAGGCAGAGTAAAAGAGGTGAATTTAAAAAGGAGGGCATTTCCTACAGGTTCACCACTGCAACAACTATTTTTTGTCTGTACTCTGTTTTCTCTGGAGATTTCCTGGGGTGGGGGAGGGAGGAATTAAATAGCATTAAATCTCACCATTAACTTAATATAATTCAAGATGATTTCATTGCAAAGAGTATAAAGTACAACTGGGTGTTCTAATCATAGTAACTACTGTATAATTAGTCTTCTGAATGAATGTTTTCCACTCATCAGAATGACTAAATAACTTGTTGAGTAAAATCCTTAATTTACATAACTAAAACTCAATAACAGCTTCATCTTCCTTCATCTGATTATATTCTGGTTTTATATCTACATTTCATTGGCCACCTGCCACTCTCTCAAGAATAGGAGGTAATTAGAACCAGTGATAGTGCACTATAGTTTCACTTTTTACTGCACAGATGCAGTTGGGTGCTATTATCATATCTGGTACAATTTTGTGGATAATGTCATTATGTCTTTGCTGCCCATAAATTTAATGGGAAATGTGAATCAATTGAAAATGCATTTTAATCTCCACATTATGCTACATTTTGCTTAATGTAATGGTATTTCAAAGTTTTAACAAAAATGTTATAACGTGCAGACAGCAAATCTTCTGTTGCCTCTAACTGTTCTGTATGCATATATATACACAGAAAATGTTTTGCTGTGATAAAATAATCTACTGTGCAAAATACAATAGAAGCTATACTGAAGTAAGGGAACTTGATGTTTAAAAATAACTAATATTATTATGCTTTCTATATTGCATTGTCACCTCAAGTGACCACACAGTACCATAATAAATTATAAATTACTGCAAGTAATGAAATTGTTATATGTTTATCTCTTTTTAAAATGAATTGCAGTCTACCTTACTTAAAAGATTTTTTATTTCATCAAAGTAGTGTGCTACTTTTTATTCAGCTGCTACAAAACAAAAAATAAAAGCAGGTTGTTCTGCAGAGAGAATTGCTGAAGTGTTTTAGCAGTGAGATTGGAAAAAATAAACACCTTCTTTGGATGGTCACTAACCACAGGAACAATTTCCCTGATATATTTAACACAGGTAATCTGTGAAGGGAACTATGTCAAATGCTCCATCAATCCCCCTCCAGGGATAAAACTCATCTGCTACCATACTCAGCAATATAAATTTTTGTCAACCAATTCTTTCCACCTCTAGAAATGGCATCTTATAATCAACAACTTGAAAAAAAGTTTCAGAGAATCTGAAAGTGACAAAAACGTCCAGTTGGCCTCATCCGCTCTAAAACTAATTCTAGATAACATCCTATTATCTTAGTTGCATTGGCTATTGAGATATATATATATATATATTTTAAATCTGGCATTTGTTTGTCTTGAGATTATACGACTTCTCTGCTTTAAGAATATTTTATCTTCTTTTTTTTTCTCTAATGAGTCTGAAAGAAGTCCAAGTTACCTATGAAGTTACCTTACACCATTTTAAATCAGTTCATGGCTTGGTTTCACTGGCTGCAGAATGCAATATCACAAAAAATGTCATAACCTTTTCCCTTGGGTTTTTTTTCCTCTCTTTGCATCAGCCTCTTAAAATTATGTTGCATTCATTACCAGTATATACCTCCTATATTTTGATTGGCATTTCATGCCTCTGAAGACATAAAAAATGGGGAGAAAATATCCATGCTATGTATCACAGCAAGCATCAGAGTCATTTCCTTCCTGGATTCATTGTTTTTTGCTCCTCAAGTCTCAAAGAGTTAACAAATCAATCATTAAAATGGCAAATGTCATGTATGCTTTAAAATACTTTCAAACTTCTTAGAAATTTGGGGTTACTACACTGGAAAATAAAAATATCTTTAAAACTTGCAGCTCCTGTAAAAGGGATCTAGGCCAATTATCAGATCAGTGTAAAGCAGAAAGTATTGAATGTTTGACTGTTTTGTGGAGGACAGAAACTAAACTTGGACTAATTTCATCCTTGTTTAAATCAAGGAAGAAAAAGCAGGATTACCATTTTATAATGTTATTTCTTCAGTGACCATATGTATGTCTGTTAATAATGAAGCTGTTGAAGAACAGGCACAAACTTTGCACTATGTTAGGAAAATTCACAAATAAGAAGTGGGAATTGGAAGTAGGATTGTTCCTCATAAATAAGAGCTGTGTCTATCATAAATTTGGGATGTTATGGCAAACAGACATCAAGTGTCATTTGATCAGGTTTGCAACGTGAAATGCCAGCACTGGCATTTTCCTCAAGTGTAGCACAAAACTTGCAGAAGGATGAGTGTTTGATAGTAGAATCATCTCATACAGGAGGAAACTTGAACTGAATCTACCTGATATGTGGCCCAGGAAGTCTGATAGACAAATTGAGAGGGAGTTTTTTTGCTGTGGACAGGAGAAGAAAAGTGTACTGCACATGGAGAAGTTGCACAGAAGTTGTGCTACTCTTTTGAAGCAGAAATTTATATTTTAAATTAGCAGCTGCTTGAGGCTTCTTAGGAAACAAGCATTTGAACCGTGTTAAGTTGCTGCTGATGATTTATTCATCTAATTGATGAAAGTAATTGAAGCAGCTTCTGGAAGGAAGGTATAAGGTGGAGAACAACAACACAGGAATC
The DNA here is from genome assembly GCA_037305975.1 of Chrysolophus pictus. NCBI lineage: Eukaryota > Metazoa > Chordata > Aves > Galliformes > Phasianidae > Chrysolophus > Chrysolophus pictus. The sequence continues at coordinate 16,724,721 of CM074577.1, read as the reverse complement.
TGAGCTGAGTGGATTTGACTTGGAAAACCTACGTTAATGAACAAAAACTTGCATTGCTTAAATGGATTTTTCTGCAAGGTTTCCTATGGAAGCATATTCCATGACTAACTATTACCTCATGCAAGTATAAATAATAAAAGAAAACAGAAAATGATCTCTTATCCTGAGATGATAATGTTTCGTTTCAGGATAGCACCTTCACTTTTTCTAGTTGATTTTTGGGGAGTGCTTATTTACTTGGCTGTGTGTCAGAGATGCCAAACAAGGCTAGAATGCATTTTCCCTTCCCTTTTCCACAGTAGAGGAGAAACTTCACCTATGTAGTTTGTTCAGCTGGTGATCTAATTGAACAACTACCCTAGATGTACTCATAGCCAAGGAATTATTCCTTTTCCTTTATTATGAAGAGACTTTGTAATTAGTGGAGAATTACTGAAATATTTCTGTGTACATTTTCTCTGTTTATTTCAGGAAAACATATCTATGCAAATATACCTGTTGAAGTACAATATGTCCTCTAATTTGCTTATACTAATAACCTGATTTCACTTTGAAATATCTTAGGACTTTAGAAATTCTTTATTTCTCCTTAATTTGCATTTGGATATATTGGTGTGGTTTTTTCTTCCACTTCACAATCTTTTTTATTCCATTTTTATATTTATTTTTTTTATTAGTCTCTCATCTTCCTTCTTGTTCTATAACAAAATCAAAGCATAGTATACTCTCTATGTTATCATTCACTTGCTTAGTACTCTTTGACGGTGCATGCCCTTCCTTTGAACAGCTCTAGTTGGTATTCATTGCCTTTAAAAGGTCTCTTTATGCCAAGATTGTTTAATTTCTTTCCTTGATTGTAGATGAAATATTCTTCTTGTCTTTTTTCACTTCCTTACTCATATATTATGCTTGTACAGTACTGCTCATTCTTCAAGTTAGTATTTAAATTGTCTTCTCTTCCATTTAGTCTTCTTCCAGCTGAACATCTTAGTCCTTTTTTCTCTTTATCCACTAGTCTAGCATTATCTACTATTTAGCACTCTAGCATGACTAATTAATTTGCTCCTTATAGGTTTATGCTCTCTTATGGCTGCAATTTCTGTGGGATACGTACATCTCTGTGGTTCTCTCTATGTAAACTTTTGAAGATTAGATAAGCAGTTTGATTTATACATCCCATTTTAGCTTTTGCATTCAAATATTCTTATTTAATGCAATGAAGTACAAGTGCTTTTTGTATATACTTCCACCCAACTTGCTTTTGCTGATTTTTGTATGCAGAATAACTGTATGTGCTATATGAAGTTTTCTCTCTACTCCAAAGGTTGAGTGCAATCTTCTTTACAATTCACATACCTGGGTAGATGAAGTCTTCCTTTCTTCCGAATTATATGGGGAAAGTCTTAGTGTGATACAGAGCTTCTTTAATGACTTTACACCCAAAACTTTCATTCTGCCTTTGTCACAGAGGATATTTCATGATAAGGGTCCTAAACATGATTTTCTTAAAATAGATAAATCTCAGATTTCTTCTGGAAACTGCTGCTTGATAAATAACACAACCAGGGCGGGTGAGGCTTCCTGAAATTTTGGTCACTTTGAGATTACAGTAGCTGTTAAACGCAACCCTTTATGCCTGTACAATTCAAAACTGGGATATTTAGATGCCTCAGTGTTTCAATTTTTTTTTTCAACAACAAAGAGACGACCTTAGTAGCAAAAAATGCTGTTTAATATGCCACCTTGGCTAATAGCATAAGAAAATATCTGACATTTTCAACCACTGTTGATCTGTCTTTCTTAGTTGGTGTTTGGTTTGGTTTTTGGGAGCTGGGGATGTTTTTGGACTTATGCGTGTTACTTCTCATACTTTCCTTTGATTAAAGAAAGTTTTTTATTTTAGAGATATGTGGATAAGAACTCAATGGGAGAATGCTAGCAGACTTTGCCTTTTTTTTTTTTTTTTTTTTTTTTTTTTTGCTGTTAAGTAATTCTGACAGAAGTTATTGGCTTATTCTGATTGTGTTGGTGTGTTCCAGAATTCTGGTATTATATATATAATATACCCAACTTATAAAATATTCAGATTCCTTGTGATTATTTCCTCTTCTGTATTTGAATCCAGTTTGCAGAACTTCATGTTTTCGTGGAGACCAGTAAATTGCTATCAGGTTATACTCTTTATCACATCAAATTGACCTAATCTTCTTCATCTACAGCTGTTGAATCATCCTTTGAGTTGGGCTTTAATTACCTATCAAAATGAGTGAAATTGCCTTTATTTCTTACTGGTTTGAGTACGTCATGTGAGGATCCAAGGAAAAGAACTAAGAAATTGGAGGGGAGAAAGAAGGTGGCAGCTTAAAGAGAAGCTCTGGAAGACTTCTCAAAACTGATAGCATGATGGTAGTGATGCCTTCTGCACTAGCTACTGTTTTTAAGTTCTTCCTGTAGAAGAACTTCCAATGATGGAAGCCTGGAGAGAAGACTGCAGGGTGACCTCACTACAGCCTTTCAGTACCTAAAGGGAGTCTACAAAGAGAAGGGGAATCAACTCTTTGAAAGGGTAGATAACTGCAGGACAAGGGGAAAATGGTTTGAAGTTGAGAGAGGGAAGATTTAGGTTGGATGTCAGGGGGAAATTCTTTACAGAGAGAGTGGTGTGGTACTGGAACAGGCTGTCCAGAGAGGTTGTGGATGCCGCGTCCCTGGAAGTGCTCAAGGCCAGATTGGATGGGGCCCTGGGCAGCCTGGTCTAGCATTAAATGGGGAGGTTGGTGGCCCTGCATGTGGCAGGGGGCCAGAGATTCATGATCCTTGGAGGTCCCTTCCAACCCTGGCCATTCTGTGATTCTGTGTTTCTGTGATGAGTCTGCCTGTGTGACAAGATCTGAGGAAAACAGGTGATAATACTTGGTTTATATCTCATCTTCCTACCAGCTAACTATCATATTGAGCATCATCACTTCAGAAAACTACTGTAGCAAACATTGTTTTCAATGGTTCTGCTCAGGTAAGAAGCTCTGCTAAATGAGGAGAGAAAGGATTTTTTTGTTGTTGTTGTAGTGATTGATCATCCTGATGATGCGTTGGTCTCCTCTAAAGAGGAATACCTGAAGTTGGCTCATATATTCTCTTGAGTTGTTTTGCCAAGTCACATGTTATGACCTTCTCATTACATTTGGTGAATGCTTAAAAAAAAAAAAAAAAATACTGAACCTGCTTATGCTTTCTGAAGACAAGAAGCAATGTTCTTTGTTGTCTCAGGAGGCAATCTACTGATGCTTTCAACCGTGGTAGGAAATAATTTTGTTTGCAAACTTTTGTACGGCATTAATGAGATCACCTAATTATCAAGTGTCTCTTAACATCCTCGCGGAGTACTACTACTTAAAAGAATTTTCCAACCATACATGAGCCTATGTAAAAAAAAAAAAAAAAAAAAAAAAATCTGTTTTTTAACTTCTGTAAAAGTAATTCACGGTTAACAACTTACTTATTTGCCAGCACTGTAAAAGGAAGGGGCCGAACTCTGCCACTCCTTTTTAAGTGGTCTCAGTGAAGTCGTTCTTCCAGTTTTCACTTAGTGCTCATGCCTAATGAAGGCCTTCTGTAATGATATGCTGATGGCTTTGTAACAAATCACTTCTACTACCCATCTTAACAGTTTTCTGACCTGTGGTATATTTTTGTTAGAAAAGACACGAGTCCAAAATGGCTCGTGAAGGCTTGTTATTCAACAGCAAAATAATGCTTTCCATAATTTATCTTCTTTATTAAAACACTAGAAAAGTGAAGTCAGCTTTAAATTGAAGAATCTGGGACGTGTATTAGGAGTGAGTCATAACTCCGAAAACTTATTTATTGGTATAGCATAGAAAACTTTAATTTATCCCACAAATGAACTCAGGCTGCTGTTTTCAAAGAGCATGTAGGAGGTGTGCATAGATATCACATTAATTTCCTAAGAGTCCAGTGCATCCTGCTGCCATGGTACTCGCATCTTCAAAGAATTCAGCTCTGTAAAGCTCTTGCTAGGAGTACATTTTTCATTAGTATTCCCTTTTCCTTTACCACATCAACATTAAATCAATAATGAACATCTTCAGTTTGTGTTTGTCTGGTTCAAAACCACAAAACTCTGAAATAAAGTGCATTGAAAATGGGCAATATATTGATGTAACCGGTCTAACCTGTAGAAGTTTAGAATGCATCTTAATGGCAGAGCCTTATGTTCTATGACTGGTTCTAACGAAAAAGAATTAGGAATCGTAAGAGATGGTTAGAGGAAATACAGAATGTAAAAAAGAAGTAAAAGGCTTCTGTGTTCCAAATCCCAAAGCAGATTTCAGAATAAAAGATGAGCTGGTGGCTTGAAAGGCTGACATACCAGAGGTAAACACTGCCAGTTAAAATACAGCATAATGTTAAACCCCACCAGGTGTAATGTAGGAGTAGGTAATGTTTGGCAAAAAATTTGAGTGTGAAATGACCACAGCTGATTTTTCCCTTAAGGCCTAACTCTGAATCCAGGATTTGGGGAATGTTGTTTTACTTTTTTCTTAGTAATGGCACTGTACTATGAGGTTTGAGCCAGGAAGCCCTAGGGGGAAGTGTTGCGTTGAGTGACAAGAAGGGTCACGTGGTGGTGGGAGTTGCAAAAGGAACTCAACGTTTAATGTTTTCTGTGAGAACTATGTGCTCAGAATGGTTTATTGATTATTGAGCTTGTTTCTTAGAGTGAATATCTTTCAACCTGCTGTGAGAGAAATCTGGATTTAGCAAAAGTTAAATATTGCATGTTGATGAGGTAGAAGAGTGATAAATAACAATCTGGAAGAAACTAACTCTATTGGAATACTTCTTCGATATAAATAATATGATTTAATATCACTGAAAAGCACTGGCCTTCCTCCAGCAATGCAGAATGGGTGTTGCTGGTTGCTTACCCCACTGAGCTGTGAAAAAACCCAACTAAATTGTCTGAGTAACATGTTGGTTATTGCTGTGATCCCTCTGTGCTACAAACATGAACTGCTTTTTATGTGACTCAGACAGCAAGATCACAGTTAACTCATGTGACAATAGGAAAAAGATTGATTTCTAGTGTGTTCATGACCTGTTTATTTTCTGCAGAACAGGAATAGGTGTTGATGCTTCTGCTATGTAGGCTGGAATTGGTTCATAGCTGCCTGAGGGGCTTGGAGATGTGATTTTTATCAAAAGTAAATGGTATTTGGGTTCACAAATTCTTAAGGTGAGACTGAAAACTTCAGCTTTGGCCCACCTGCGTCTCTGCTTTCCTAACAAGAAAAAAGCAGACTTGCAGCACTTAACATTTGATGTTAGGACAGAAAGATTTCCTCCTCTGGAATCTGCAAAAAGCACTGAGATGATAATCTAGGGCAGTTGTGCAGGGAGAGAAATAATCTCTTGGAGCAATAGCTGAGTTGGTGCCCTGGTTTGGAACACCCCTTTACTATCTTCATATTGCTGATCTTTAGGTAAGGGCTGTGCAAAGGAACTTCCCAGTGTGTAGTCTCATGGTGCTAGACCTCATAGCAGAAACACTTACCTCTCACTGCCATGACTACTGAGAAGTTATTCCTCCTGTTTCAAGATGCTGAGAAGACTTAAGATAGCATTAACATTTTTTTCTTTATATGCTATTATCTTCAAGATATATAACAAATGTTAAAACAAGTGCTCACATTTCATTATTAATAGGCAAAGAGATAAAACTGCAGGTTTTTAATTCATTTGTGTAACTTACGCATTCACTTTGATTATGGAGGCGTAATTAAGATGGGTAATTACAAATCCTGCACTTCCAAGTTACTATTGCATGAATATGTCACTATGGTGTCTTACAATATCAAGCTCACACATAAAGCAAATTATCTATTTAGTTTGAATGATATCACTAGAGCCAATTTAAATTCTCTGATAAGCTCGATTATTCATTAGCTGGCTGCGCACTATCTAAAAGCCACTCACACATTTTGGTAAGAAGTTAGAGTATTATCCTACTCTAGCTACATTTGCTCTCAAAAGCCAAATACACAAGTTTAACAAGTGCAGCCAAGACCGTTTCATTTTTGCAGTTTCTAATTAACTGGAATTAAATTGCTGCTGACACATCTGTCTTAGATTGCATTTCACTGTGAGCTTCTGACCTGCTGCAAAATCCCTTTCAGAAAGTGGCTCTTTAGGCGTGCTGAGGTCTCCTTCTGAACTGACAAAAAGGAAAAAGCAGTTTTCAATAGGCAGCTGGGTGAATTCCCCTGAATTGATTGTTTTATGCTGCTGAATTTTAAAATGCACCGTTATTAGTATATTAGGCTCTGAACATGCTGGAGAGGTGTCTTTAGGTATTTAAATCAAAATAAATAAAATATTGACTAAGCTGAGCTCCGTAGCTCACTGAATTAAACAGAAGTATTATATTACAGTTTTAAACGATGCTTTTGTAGGGATTTATTCCAGTTTAAATCAATGCTTAAAACTCTCCACTCTGAATTGATGTGGTACAAACTTTTGTGCATAGACAAAATCTGAGAGGTACTGCAGCACTCACTTGAAATTTACAGGAAGATTTATTTTTCCCTTTCCTTGAATGTTATTTCCCACATCACAGAATCATGGAATATTCCACGTTGGAAGAGACCCATAAGGATCATCAAGTCCAGCTCCTGGCTTCACACAGCACCACCAAAAACCATACCCTGTGCCTGCGAGTACTTTCCAAATGCTTATTGAACTTTGTCAAGACTGTTGTTGTGCCAACTGCCCTGAGCAGCCCGGTCCAGGGCCTGACCACCTCTGGTGCAGACCCTTTCCCTAACCCCCAGCTGCCCCTCCCCTGACACAGCTGCATGCAGCCCCTCAGACCCTGTTGCTGTCACACAGAGCAGAGCTCAGAGCAGCTCCTCCGCTCCCTGTGAGGAGCAGCAGCAGCCATGAGGCCTCCCCTCAGCTCCTCTGCTCTGCACTGAGCAAACTCAGTGGCCTCAGCCATCCCTCACAAACCCTGCCCTCCAAACCCTTCTCCATCTTTGTGTCTCTCCTTTGGATGCTCTACAGTAATTTTATGTCCTTTATGTCACCTTCCGGATTCTTAGTACCCTGTAATTTTTCACATATATCAGGCCCTAGGGTTGTCAGGGAACGTGGAACAGTGAAACACTGTCTTCGTCCACAGAACAGAGTGCTCTCCTCAGTGCATCTCTTCACTACACAAAGGTGGGATCCACCTTGCACCTGTCCTGTGAGCATGGCTTTTACCTGGAAATTTCAAAACTATTAGAAAAAGAATGGAGGATATATATATATTTTTTCTCTTGGTTAAAGAATTCCTAATGATTGTCTGCAGTACCTACTGACACACAGAGTTCCTGATTGGAACTATGGACTATAATCCATATCTGATAAACTGCTGATTTGAATGTTGTTATTACTCTATGTTTCAGTGGGAAACAGCATGTAAGTGATTTAAGGAAAAGTTTAAGACATTAAAGCTGACATTATAAGAAATAATCCAGTTGTGACTTCATGCCATTTCTGGCTTTAAGTTTTAAAGTTATTCTCTTCCATTAGTTGAAGTATGCATGAAGATAAATACATATTGATCCATTGAATATGATACACTTCTGAGTCTCAGGTCTGAATCTCAAAAAATTCAAGGCAATGTAATACAAAGATTTTTGGGAGTAGATTCAGGTCTAAGTTGTCCTGTAGTAAAGCAAAAATATATTGCCCAGAGAGGCGGTGGATGCTCCATTCCTGAAAACACTCAAGGTCAGGCTGGCTGGGGCTCTGAGCAACCTGATCTCATTGTAGGTGTCCATGTTCATTGTAGGGGAGTTGGACTAGATGGTCTTTAAGGGTCTCTTCCAGTTCAAATGTTTCTATGAATGAAGCTTCTGTAGTAATAAGCAGAAAAAAAACAGAGAAACCCCTCCGTGATGGTTCAAATTTTTTTATGTAGTAAATAGCACTGGCTTATAGATTTATTAAAATGTGTGTGCCTTAGTTTCAGCCAAGGCTGCCCTGTCTTTTCAGGTTCTCTTCACACACCTACCCTTAAAATCTTTGGTGTCTGGCAATGCGCCAGTCAGACCGTGATCATTGGATCCTGTGGTGTGAAATGATTCTAGGAACATAAATGTTCTAAGATCAAATGAATACTTGAGAGCGCAAATGATGCTGGTATGTCTTAATTGAGATACAAACCCACAGCATAAATATCATCTGATTAGAAATGTACGCTTGGAAAATGCCATACCATTCGTTGGTTTGCCTGATCCTAGTAGAAGTTGTTCCTACCTGCGGCAAGGAGATTAGTAGTACTAAGTGACCTTTAAGGTTCCTCCTTTAAGGTTCCTACCAACCCAAGTTATTCTATGATAAATACCAAAATCTTATACGAAATTTGAAATTGATGCTAAGAAGCACCAGAAAACATGACAGCTGGATTTTTCAGAACACTCTCTTGAGAATTGGAAAGCTAAGATTCTGGTCTGCCCCTGTATATCCAGTCCCATCTGCAAAAAGCAGCATGAGAGTGAATAACACCATGCCATTGTGACCTCCCCTGCTGTTCTTAATAAACTGTCCTTTAGCTTCTCTGTTTTTCTTCCTCCTCTTGAATTGTGCACTAGTCTGAGAGTAACTGCAAGGAACAGTTATTGTGGAGCAGGCCGCAAGGAGAGTGTTTTAACTATTATAGACATCAACATATAGCCCAAATATTTCCCAAGGGAAAGGAAAACAAAATGTCTGTGTCTCAGTGCAGAAAATATTTTTGCCTCATTTGAAATAAATAAGGCTAACAGCAGCAATTGCTATGCCTGAAAGAAGCAATTTCCTACCTTAATAATCCTGGAATTTTTCACTCTCTCTTTAAAATTAAATCTTGTAATTAAAATGCAAATCAATGCCATCATGATATAATAATCGGCAGGTTGATCTGAACCGTAATGCTTATCTGTTGGAGAGGAGGTAAATAGAATAAACAATAAATATTTAGATTTGTGCATTTCAATTACAGCAAAATGTCAGCTCATTTTCCTTTCTCTTGGTGCAGTATTTGGCTGTGAACAGCTACAGTGAGAGATGCTGCTGCTAAGGAGGAGATGTCAATTGAAAGTTTCTAAGGGATATGATGAGTAAGATGCTGTAAGTTACTTACTTTTAGCTGTTCCCCCACTAATGTTGACTAACCATGCTTGCAAAAAAATAAGTGATCAACTAAAGAAAAGTCACCCAATTGAGGTAAGACCCAGAGGAGAAAAAATTAAAAGGCATTTGAGTGTCTCCCTCTGCAGAGCCCAAGGATCCTAAGTCTGAAAGGTGTTGCTGTGTTGCTGTCTGTCCTGCAGGTTGTCTTCCTGCTCCAAAGCACTGAACAGCTACAATTCTTTTAATCTTTATGAATGTGTTTGATGTTTTAAAGCCTTGTCAGAAAGAACAGAGGGCGCTTCCACCAGGATTCATAAGCATGGCTGCATGTGCTTAAAACTTTAGGTAGATAACCTTGAAGATTTTCCAAGGTTCTTACCAACACCAATTTACACAATACGACAGCATTCCAATTTAATGAGATCAACTTAACGCTTCAGTTAATATCATGCAAATGAAATGTGATTTGCTAGAACATATTCCACATGTCAAGTGTTATACAGGAGTAAGATTTATTAGTAAATAGTGAGCAATTCCCATCACCGGCTTCATTAAAGAAAAAAAAAATGTTTTCTTGGAGGATATAGTCAAGAAAGACTGTTTAAAAAAAAAAAAAAAAAAGCAAAAGCGTTTGGAATCTGGATGATTCATTTTAGTCTAGTTGCACACTAAGCAGACAGCTGCTTACAAATTTTTACTTCCGTAGAAGATAAGAAAGAAATGATTCTCTGGCTAGTTAGGTATTGTTAAATGTTCTCTTTGGTCTGGTCAGCTGGACCAAGAAATCATTTGAGACTGAAGTTGAAATTGTTCTTTTCATATGTTGACTAACTTAGCAAGTCTTGTATGTATGGGGACAATAGATATAATAAAAATGGAGAGGCTGACATATGATGAGATATTAACCTATCTCAATGAACAGTGAAACAGTGCTGCATTAATAGAGGCTTCATATCCTGCTGTGCTGAGCTCAGGTTTCAGGTAAGGAATGATGAAAAGAGATGGTGACCCTCTCCAGGTAGGGATTCTGCAGACGTCATGTCTCCTTACATTGCTTTGGTAATTTTAAAGGCAGGATACTTCTGAAACCTGGTAGGGAATTCTAGTCGGTCTATTGATTACAAGTAAATTGAGGGACATTTTTTTCCGGTTGCAAGTTTCTTCCACTGTCCAAGACTTTACCAAATAGTCTAATCAAACAATTTTCAGACTTATGGGTCTCTTCAGTCTGTTTATTCTGATCAGAGGCTTTTCTTTGCATGCAGTGTTTATTGTTGGTTCAGCTTGCGCTTCTGCAACTTGTAAAGCATTGCCATCAGTGGTGGATAGTGAGAGTAACAAATATCCCTGTTCCCATGTGAAAAGGGGCAAGGAGTGTCCATATAAAAACACTCCTACAAATAAATCTCTATTTATATAGAGAACTTTGGAACATTCAAGTACAGAGAGCACGCATTTATAGAACACTTCAAATTAAATGGTTGGGGTTACCTCTGTTTTAGAGCATGGGTCTCTTGTGTTGGGATAAGGAATCTCACAATGGTGACTTTGAACTGATCTTAGTTGTTCTATCTATTCATACTTTTAAATCTTGCTGTCTTTCTCAAGTAAAATCAGAGGTGACTTGCACTATGGTATTCTTTTGGGAGATGGATTGAGGGGAAGCTCATCCTGAAAGAATCCAAGCTAAGATGATTAGCGTGTAAGACAAAAAAGATGTTGTGAGTTCTCTCTGATTATACATTTTTCTTTGCAAAGCCAGAGTGCAGGCTACACAGATTCAGATGCTTTTTAATAATTAGTTTGAGTTGTATGTGCCTATGTCCCTATGGGTAGCATTTATAAAAATTCTTTAGTTTTTCTACACCTCCACAATTATTTAATGCATGAGAGTGCTGTCTTTTTACGCAATTTATGCCAGTGTGTGTCAGCTGAGATTTTTGGCCTGTTCTTCTTGACACTGCTTCTAAGAAGGCTGTATTAATTATACTGAAAAATTGCATGACATTAAAAAAAAAAAAAAAAGGAAAGAAAACATGAAGCTTCACTTGATTTTTCTAAATGCAGGCCCAATCTGTTATTCTATACTTGCAATGCAATGCAGAAAAAAAAGAAAAAAGCACTGAACACCTACAGTTGGTTAATTATATATTATGCAAATTAAACTCTGCTTTGAAAATGATCTTGAGTTCTGAATTACACACTCTGAAAATGCTGCTGTGATATAGTGTACTACTGCATTTCTGCTGGAGACTTTGCAGGTTTAATATCTACTCTTAGCTTTGTTGAAGCAACAACAATTTCAAATAAATATTTTGAGAAATTAAAAAAAAAAAAAAAAAGAAAAAGAAAAAAAGAGCATCTCTACCTCAGATTTGCTCTATGTCTTCAAACCTCTACCACAGTGCCTATTCTTGAGCCCTGTGTCAGAACCAGTAGTCATTTCAGTTGGAAGTATTGGTTTAGAGTTCAGATCTCTGGAGCCAGTGTGTGGACCCATCCTGAGATGGAGAGCATAAAGGAAGGATCACTTGAATTATTTCGCATAATCACCCTTCCAATTCTCTGTTGGTAATCAATGGTGCATAGAGTAAATTTGGACTGAGAGGAAGATTTTATATTTGGCATGTCATGGTTGTGACTATATTCTCACTGAAGTACTCGCAGAAATTTAATACAGTTAAACTTCAGGTTGAGATTTTTTTTTTTTGCCTTCAAAAGGACAAAAGGTGGCAAATTGGTTGAATCAAAAGGAAGGTGATTGCTTGCATTATTTATTTTTTTTTCCTCCCTTGTACAGGAGGTATGGTCAGTCATCTTGGCATTTCAGAAAGACTGAGAATACATTGAAGGTGAATACACCTTAATACACCTCTTTTTGCAAAGACCATTTGTGCACTTCTTCCAGCACATAAAATCAGTGGGAGGGAAATGCCACTTCAACTATCTTCACTCTTTTTTCCTTTTTTTTTTTTTTCTTCCACCTTTCAGTTTGAGGATACCAAAATTTGTTCCCCAAGGCTACATAATGCTGTATGCTCATGCCTCATTGTACCACATCAATAATTCTGCCTTTGCAGAGTGGTCTGAAACTGCTTCCCATGAAGATGTTTAGTTATGTTAATGCCTTTCATGCCCTGAGAGGGTTCAATGCTGGTGGAAGTATGTTTTCCCACCCCTATTGAATTCCATGATGAAAACAAATCAATCCTTCTATGATTAATTATCCATTTCTTTTAAAATAAAGAGAAAGCTCAAGTGCAATTGATTTGTATCAATTGTTTTCTTGAACAGTATAGATGATTCTATATATCCAAATTAAATACCATTGTTACTATTGACTTTCTCATCTAAAAATATAATAACAAAAAAGAAGGGTGGTCTTTGTGTGTTAAGAAATCCTAGGTTTTTATGTGCATTGGTGCTGCAACAGCTGAACTACATACTCTCTTTTGCTCTCCATCTCTTCTGAAAGACTGAGATGTACTTGAACCTGGCACTGATTCTCATTTCTGGCCATCAGCTTTGCTGTACCAAGCACTTTCATGCTGAACGCTTGCTTCACACCCTCTCTGAGGCAGGCATGTGGGATTAAGCTTCATTCACAAAGTGATTTGTTCCTGGGAGTGGATATATACCCTGGGATCTGCAGAAAGGAGAGGACATTAAGTGAGCCTCAGGAAGAGGAAGGAATGATGCTTCCCTGAGTGTTTGATAAGTTTTTCTTTTTCCACAATGTCTCAATCTGTAACTAAAAGTTTGTGCTAATTGGTAATAAGTAAAATTCCTGGGGTTGAAACTGTTTTGCTTGCAGCACTGTGTTCATTTGAATTCAGTGTAAGTCAACTCCCTGTGCATGCTGAGATGCTCAGATGTTTTTCATTCATTCCTATTTCTTCTGTCCATATGAAAGTTACATCCCTTGTCTGCTGGCCAAAGCTAGCAGGAGTGAAACTGAAGATAGTAAGTGCTGTTCTATTGATTTGCTGGATTTTAAAGTTGTTTAGGTTTTTGAGCCATCCTGGCCACTGCAGGCTGGAGATCCTCTGTGAGTGGGGCTCCCACCCTAGCAGCCTTCCTGGTAGCTGGCTGTCTGGGGACACAACCTACACAAGGATGCTTTGATGGACGTGCTGCCCCATGTGAATCTTCCTGTGGGAGGTACTAGGGATGTTATGGAAGCTTCAGATTAAACTGGAGGCTTTAGAGCCCTTGGGTGGCAGCTCCTTGTTTTCAAGAGTTGCGTGCTACTGCTGCTAGTCAAGGCACAAGTGAAGGGTGGGACCTGGAGCTGCAGGCTGGTGGGGCTGTTGGATCAGCCCAGGGCTGTGGAGGTTTGGGGATGGACAGTCTTAGGTCAGCAGTACGGGTAGTAAGGTTGCCCCAGTGCACCTGTGCCCCACAGGATGTAGATGCCCTGGGCTTGTCTTCAGAGAAGTTCTACAGAATGCCTTAGGCTATATGAGTAGAACAAGCAGACATGTGGCAATTGGTGATACCTTTCTTCTCCTTCATTTTATCTCCTGTTCCACTGTTAAATTAGAATTGTTTTCACCCTTCAAGGATGTGATAAGAGATCAATATTAGAATAGAAATTTCCCATGGATTGTTAATGTTTGCTAACCAAGCTGTGTAAATTAGTATTGTATCTATTGCTTGGATTTCTCACGTAATTTAAACCTTTTCAGTAACTATCTAGGAAGAAGTCACCCAAGACTGACAAAATATAGACATAAGCATAATTTTTCACATTTCTATGCTGTAAATTTTTGTGCAAGTGAAATACCAGAAATAAAATAGGTAAGCATAAACTGTGCATCTCCCTTATATTCATCCTAATTAATCTCTGTGCCTCTGGAATTAAACTCCAAGCTATATATACTCTTAATCTTATCAGCGAGATTGATTAACAAATATACAGGCATTTAAAACCTACATAAAATACTACTTCAGTAGAGCTCCTCCCAGGTGCTCTCTAGTAAAACATGTGGGACCTGTGAGAAAAGAAGTGCTTGGAAATTCCTTGTAAGTTACTGTTTTTTTGCCAAGGCAGAGAAACAGAGACTGATAATAGAAAAGATATCTCACTTCTGCAAGGTGTGTTTGCACTGTGACAGTTCTTTTTGCTGTTGTTTGTTTTTGTTGATGGTAAGTCTTGTATTGTTCCCTTTTTAACATGACTGCGTAGACTTTCATCTAAGGTATAATAAGATTGTTTTCCTATTAGAAGACTGGTAGTAGAGATTTTGATGGAGACCATGTTTTCAGTAAAAAAAAAATGGGAAGATCCTTTTTTTCCAAATTCAGTATTTGGAAATCAGAAATACTGATGGTAAATCTTGAAGTAGTAAATAATAAGATTTGCAAATCCATCTGGAGCAGTGGTCAAAGGATCTACTTTAAACAGCATAAATTTTGACAGTGGTGATGTAATGTCTGCATTTGAGGGAAAGGAAATATCTCGAAAGTCACTCTTAGTAATAGTATTCTAATCTTGATTAAAACTGAAAAAAGTTCAAGGACATGGTGAGCTAAATGGGGAAAAAAAGACACTCATAGAACCACAGAATGTCTCAAGTTGAAAGGGACTCATAAGGATCACTGAACCCAATTCCTGGCTCCACACAGAACCACCCCAAAATCAGACCATATTTTTGAGAGCATTGAACAGACACTTCTTGAACTCCAGGAAACTTGGTTCCATGCAATCTGGGAGATCATGTAAAATGGTTAGATAAGAATACATCAACAGAAAAGCAAAGCATACTTTTTGGTGAGTGTAATTATGTTGGAAGAAATTATCTGGATAGATCATGACTCCATTCCTTGAAGGTTCTAAATTTTTCTAGAAGATTTTAAAAGACTATTACTCAAACAGGGATTTTGTGCGTGGGCCTGATGCAGAAATTGCTCCTAGGAATTTAGAGAATGTTAATCATAACCATAAAACTCATTCCATCTCTTGCTCTTCAACCAGTGCAAATCCTAGATCTCAAATCTTCTGAGGTTGACTTTCATTTGAAAATCAGGAGAAAAAAAAAGTAAAAAAAACTAGAAACAATAATTTTGCAGATGTACAGCCAAGGATTTATAAACTCCTTGTTATTCCAAATTGAAACGATATCCAGAAGATTAGTCTGGACTAAGTGAAATAGTTTTAAATAAATTCAGAATAAGCAATCTCATTCTCAAAGTGGCAGAGCAGTCCTGGCTTTGTTAGAATTATGTTCCAAGTGTCTTCCAAAATAAAATCTGAACAACAAACCTGATTTTAGAGTCTCTGAGATAATATATTGCCAAGATTCATACACTGTGAGGTTGAAATTTCCAGTCAGCTTTGGTTCTTTTTTTTTTTTTTTTTGTACTCATCATATCCAAAACTCAAGTTTTCCTCCATAACTTTTTTCATTTGTTAAGGAGAAAATGAAAGATTGGCATTCTGTTGAATTGCAATGAAAATATATCACTGCTTTTAACTGTGCTTACAAAAAGATCCGTTAGTAACTGCGCTACTTTTGGTGTTGTCTTATGTTGTCACCATCAGTTCTCACATATAAATAGCATAATCTAGATTCTGCCATTAAGGTACTGCATTACTTTGAAAAGCAATATCAATGAGTCAAGCCCAACCTGTGTGTGTGCTTGGATCAACTTGTCAGTGGAACCCTCTAGGACAAAAAGGCTGAATCTCAAGGTAATTTTTTCATTCATTACAGCAGCTTTATGTTAATGAAAATCCAATAACTTTAATAGATTTCCTCTTAGTTTACATCAGTGCAAATGGAAGGGAAACCAGACCCCGAGCATTTTAAAGAGAAGAATGACAATCAAATTTGTCTTTCTCAGGTCATTTCCAAAGGCAGTTATAGCGAAGGCATCACAAGCTGTAATTTTGATCTGCAGCTAATGTACAAGCTCAGACAGTGCCTACATGTGTGGCCATACTGCAGAACCGTTGGTTTGCCGCAGTGATCTGTGTGCCTCGGGGTGTGTAGGATTACCCTGAAGAGTGCTGTAAGGACCAGGCAGTATTTTCTTTCCTGGCATTGGTGTTTCTATAGGACAGAGTGCCTTTAAATAAAAAAAAAGTTCATAACACTGTGTGTGTCTCACATTATCATGCATTTCTCTTTTGTAAGTGTGAACAGGGTTTTGGCATATGGGTGCATGCCCTCAAATAGTGGGGATGGTCACACACCTGCAGGCAGGCATAGATTTGTGGTTATGCGTAGAGAAAAGGTTTTGTTCATTGTTCCTCTTTCAGTTGTATGGCTTTTATCTTCATTTACTTAATAAGCAGGACTACAGCAGTTTTTGAGATAATAAGAGTAATGTTATGAGGCAAAATGAGAAAATCAAGGATCTCTCTCCTGTGTGGAGGGAAATACAGTCCATGGGCAGAGATGGAGAAGTGAGAATTTCAAACTTATGGCAACCCTAACCTGTTCCATTTTTTGATGTGTTGGAAATGAATCTGACGGTTATTTTCACTGTGCCATCACAAAGCTGAAGTATCATGTCTGCCTCAGAACAGGATGAGCTAATACTTTCCCTATATTAACAGAAACTTTGCCCAAACTTGTGACTCTGACATTTAATTCCATTACTTTTATAAAAAGACTTTTTACTCTCTTGATATTTGTGTTTGTAAAAGACATTTTTCATATTTCTTTGAGAACTGTCTTTTTGATTACTGTTTCTTTTTCTTTAATCAAAATAGTATTGAATCTCACCATCCTTGTAGAGTTTTTGTTTCTGAATTGCAGAAACATGGGGAAGAACTCAAATTTCATCCCTTTTCAACATTCAAAGTAACAAAGATGTGTGGAATTTCATTTCTTAGTAAAACTCATTTATTTATCAGCACTTTTTATCCGTCCTGTTAATTTTTCATAATTTTTCATTAAACCTTGATTAAATTCTTACCTTCTTTTTTTCGTAAGAATGTGGTGGATTGGAGGTGGCAGAGGTGAGTTGGGAATCTGCTGCATCACATGCAGATATGTTTTATTTGGCTCTGAAATAGAAAAGTTAATGGACAGAAGCTGCACAGAAGCTTGTCTTTCTGCATAACAGTAGGTAGTCTGGAGTACTTTTTAGTCTTCCTGTAGTGTAATTGCTACAAAAACAGGCTACTGTATCTTGTTTTGAAGTAGAGCCTGGAAGTTCAGCATAGCCTCTAAGAAACAGCTCTGGTTTTTCCTCCAGCCTTGCAACTTTTGTTAGTGCATTCGTGTTAAGACGGTGGTCTCTAACTGCGGTACAAAGCCTCTCTTGCAAGCCGTGCACCAGAAACCAGGACTGACCCATTTGCATCACAGCTCATGAAAACAAATTCCTTGAAGTATATTGCACCAGACTGTCCGTGCCCCTGGAGATGTATTAAACTCATCCCTACAGATATACACAGGATTGCAGAACACTTCCAGTGCCTGAATTGAACACATCTTTCCCAGTGACTGTTCTTCCTCAATAATGCTGACTCCACAAAAGGGTAGAAGTGCTCTGCTTTATATAGAGCAGAAAACCAAAACACACATCTCAGAGCCCTCATCAGGAGTTTAGCCACTTGTGCTCAAGGCTGGCTCTGAAGTGTTGCAGCTGTGTTACACTGGAAAAGAGTTGTGTGAGAAGCCTCTCCCTCAGAGACACATTTTATGCTCAGACCCATGCCTGAGCTGTGCTGGCTGTGAACTCTAATGATCCTGACCTGATCACTCTTGCTGACTTCCTGGCTTGGCTTCAGACCTGCCTCATTCCTAAGGGATTGTCTGGTGCCCTGTGTGGCTGGCCCTGCCTACGATCACTGACCAGACCCACTGTTCTTTGTGTTTAGTTGTCTTGCCTGCCTTGTACTCTCATCTTCAGACCCTTGATTTCTTCTCTGTGAAGTGCAGCATAATCTTGCTGATCCTTGAAGAAGCTGGAGTGTGATTACACTTGCTTTTTCAGATGTGCTGTTTGTTAATGACTCCGTGTCAAACGAAAGTTTTCTGGCATAGTACAGTTTTGTTCTTATTATCAATTGCGTCCAAAAAGAATACAGTGGGATTATGACAAGGCTTATCATGTTCCTGATTAAATATTCATAATAATAATCACTTCTTCATATTACAATACTTCCTGCATGTCCAAGCTAAGATTAACGCTCCACTATGCTAGGCAGTGCACAAATACAAACAACCTAGGGCGGGGGAGGAAAAATTACATGAGAGATGACAGAAGACATAGTGAAGTACATAGAGATGATCTGAGATTTCAGTATATTTAAAAAAAAAAAAAAAAAGCATCTTAAGATTTTGGAGAAAACAGAAGCATTGTAGTGTTGTCAGAAAATAGATGCCATTTATCAGTTAGGTAGGAAATAACTCGCATGCTTCTGGCTGAGAATCTGCTGCTCATTATTTTGAGAAGTCGTCTTGTCACCACCCCGGATAGCTGCCTGGTTTTCAGACTCTGAATGCTGCCCAAGTGATCTGGCTGTTTTTGGCAGCCTTCCTAGATGGCTGCCAAGTAAGTGACCTGAGGAGGTATGCAGCCACTTTGCTGCTACCTATAGGGCTTAGGGTGGAAAGCTAGCATTTTATGTTGGAAAACAGATCTGTTTCATCTAGCAAGGATAAGGCTGTTAGCTAAGGATTTGGGAAACAGCCAATCTCAGTCAGCCCCTCAGTGTAAGTCTCTGAAACTTGCTTATGGAGAGGCGTGCACAGGAAGTACAATCAATACATGAGGCTCCACAAACAGGAAAGAAGTGAAGTCAGTTCTGAGGAAGCCAGTAGTGATCCTGAATGTATTCAGATCCCACGGAAAGGTGCTAAACTTTGTGAACCCACAGAGAAAGCAAGATGCTGTGCAAAAGCTGCACAATATGTGCTGCAAGTCAACTGACATATTTAGAAGTTACTTTAAGGGTAGAGCCTGAAAGAAAGCCATGACTGCATCTTACTTTCCTGTTTAATCTATTGTGTGCAGTTTACTTTTCTAGTGCATTATTTTACATACATTTATTTTTCCAAAAGCCATTCTCTATTTCGTGTGTAATTCCCTTGTCATTATGCATGTAGCTGGCAGCTCCTCAAAATCATCTTTTGATGTAAATGGCAAAACTCTACTAAAGTCAATGGAGCGCTAGCTATTTACATGTGCAAAACACTTCTCCAACAACAGTTAATATTATTACTTTGTTTTGCTGATGCATAAACATTGAGAGGAATAGACAATTTGTATTTTCTTAGATGCTCCATTTTGTTCTAGTCTAATTCTTTACAAAAATGTTACGATGTTGTATAATATTTATTCAGAATGGGAGGGATTATATCATCTGAACTACCTCTTAAATGGTTGATGTTCTCTGCAGTCTTCTCTGGAATGGGAAATTAACCATTTGTGAAATTATGTTTTCACAAGAATAGATCAAAATTTGTGCTTTGATGGTATGGTACAACAAATCTAGACAAGCACTTCCATTTGTCAATTAAATAAATGCCAAATTTTTCAACCACAAGACCTGAAACACTGAACTGGAGTTATTTCAAATTAAGAGAGTTGTTATGGTTGTTTGTTTTGTTGATTTTGGTTGCTGTTTTGGTTTTAGTTGGATTTATAACTTTAGGTCTCTATGAGACAAAGTATTGCTTGTTTTCTTGTAAACTTCTTAAATCTAGAATAAAAAAAGAAGGTCGTCCTCTGTTGTTTCATGTTTTCAATATTTCAAGGGAGTTGTATTAGTGTCTACACAGGTCTAATGCCTACTATAATTATTATAATTCATATTTTGAACAAGCTAGAAACTTTCCTGCTGTGTTTTTTTCATTTGTTTGTTTGTTTTATTTTTTCTCTCAGAATGTTAAGGGTGAGGAGAGATTCTCTTGTGTTTCTTGAACATTAGCAAAATTAAACTTGTGTGCAAAATGAGGGTGCTCTCTGCCCATATGAGCCACATGGCAGCCACAAATGACTTTCATTAAGGTTGTCCCAGTCTACTAGCTGGCGTGGTCCTTAGGAAACCATCCTCAGGATATCTAGGAAATTCTAGACAGGCATTTTCTACTCAGTATGCTAACTTAAGGCCTGCCTACTCTATCACAAATTAAGTCTATACTACTTGGGATGATCTGTCATTCTCCATCCCTGCAAAATCTAATTCCAAATCCCGTTGAAGATATCAGTTGTAATAGAAAATTTATCAATCGTCAGTGAGATAGACTTTTGTTTTTACCTCCTAACAGCCTGAATTATTCTTACAGACTGTTTCTCTCACTTGTTCACAGTTCATATCTTGAAATCAGAAAACAGAGTATTAGTTTTCAACTTTATTCCTCTTCCTTAGAAACTTCAGGTTTACTCCATGCTATGAAATCCAGACTTGAAAACAATCTTCAAAATCACAGGTGCAATTCAGTATATATTTTTTAATGTTACTGTTACAAAATTGGTCAGGAGATGTGCCTGAAAGCACTATAAATTCTTTGGATATTTATGGTCTTTGTGGAAGTGTGAGCTGAGTAGATTTTTTTATTTTTAAAGATACAGTGAGGATGGATTTTTTTTTTTTGCTATTCCTTTCGTATTTAATTTTTTCCTGTTTAAGAAAATTCATGTGTAAATTTAATTGTTCATGTGTAAGACTTTTTTGAGGTTGTTGCTTTTTTTTTTTTTTTTTTTGTCTAGTCTAATAGTATGTTACCCAAATGATATGGCATCACAGATGGCCATGAATCTAGTTAACTGAGGTGACAATTGCTAATACTCAAATTGGTGCAAATTGACCTCTTCGTTAGTAACTGTACACACAGTTCTCCACTGTCTGTCAAAAGAAATTGATTCAGTTAGGCTTAGCTTTTCCTAGCATGTTCCTAAATGAGAGCAAGACTGTTGAATCTGGAAAATAACTGCAGTCATAATATATCTATCTGACACCATGATTCTCCAGAAAGCTCTTTTCTGTCTGTTATCTGATAAATTAATTGCTCTTGTTGTAAGGCTTGGTTTGCCTATGTAGTTTTCCTCCACTTTCCTTCATTCCTAAGGGATCTGGTACAATCTCAGAATGATCTTGAGTGAGTACTTAAAGTTATTTATGGCAGTGAGCATAAGGAGTACAGAGCAGGACTGCTATGGCATCTTGCACACCTGGAGTTCAGCTGATCTGCATTCTACCTCCCCCCCTCTCAGATATTTCATTCACGATCATCTTCAAATAAATTGCCTCTGTAGTGTCTTGTCTGTGCAGTGAGTGGGAATGCTTAACTATCATGCTAGGAGTGGAGGGTAGAAAAGAAAGATCCGAGATAAGTGGTTAAATTGTGATACTATTGTAATAATATCTAGAAACAGTGATCAAGTCCATAAACTTATGCAAGAAGTCATTGCACAATACCTACTGAAACACAATGAAATAGCTTACGGTCTGATCAGAGAAGACAAAGATGAAAAAGAGAAAGAGACAGACTTGAAAACAGTGCTGTTGTACAGGAGGCGTTATTGGGATGGAAAATGCTACCTATCCCTCAGCATCACTGTCTCTAAAAGAAAACTAAACTTTTGTCCCTGCTAACATTATACTATTACCTTTCATGGCATTAATTCCAAGCATGGATTTCTCCAAAATAGTTTGGTTTAAAAACTACAAAATAAAAATGCCTTTTGTTCTAGTATTGGGGTGGGTTTTTGTTTGTAATGGTATCGTGGTACACCATAAGATTTTCATTCCCTTCCAGTCAATAATTGCTGAAGTTTTAATGTTTGTTTTTCATTTGAATTATCAACTCTCTGTACAAAAATACATAAAAATTATTACTGAGCAATTTGAAATTGGGTTAGAATAGGTTTCTTGCCTGGTTTCCTGATGATTTTTGTGGTTTTGTTGTAGTAATTATAGTCTGCCTTAGTTTAGATTTTGCTATCTGCCAATATGTTCCGTTTAATTAGAACATACCCGATTAATGAATAATGGGCTTATGACTACATAAGCCTGGAGATATTGAAACAAGATTTCTCTGCTGGGAAGGTATTATATTCTCAACATATGGTCTGAGCTTTGGATTTTGTGATTCTGAAGAATAGATTCATTCCAAGGTTAACAAAGAGTGAAAATTGAGATGTTAGAGGCAGATTTCAAATGTCGTACTCAACATGCAAGATCCTGTATGCTTTGTCAGTCACCAAGCTAAAGCACAAGTCAATAACAACTACAGGTGTTTATCTCCCAGCAGGGTTCTCATTCACATTAGCTAACTCGAAAGAGGCAATAAGGAAAATACAACTTGTTTTTTTTCTTTTTTTTCCCCAAGACTTTGATTCAGGAATCACTTCTATCAACTACAGTTTGAAGGATCGAGCCATAACACCATAATGCTGCCTGCAATTCTTACTTTAGATTTTGTAATAGGCATACTATAAATCTTGTTTTGAAATCATGGAAGGTTTGAGAGCATGTCTGATTCTGAAGACCAGAAACTCCTTCCTATGCTATGACAATTTCAGCCTTTTAATGTTCCCAGACCTTCCTGCTTGTATAATGCTCTTAAACATGCTGAACTTTGGTTTGTCCACCTGTGCTGCAGAAAGCATAGTTTGGGGAGGCAGGATGAGTTTCTGAGTTTCATCCTGCTGTGGAAAGAAGCTTTTGTAGGATATTCATGCTTACCAAAGCTCAGAACAGACCCTGTGTCCCACAGCTGAGTCAGAGACTGTAATTTCTTATGGCTCTGAGTGGACTTGTGGCCTGCCAGTTTTTCCTTTCTTTCTATTTTATTTTCTTTTAGAATTTATAAAAAGGTGATTGAAACACTAAGTGTATTTTATTCTTTTCAGTAAGATATGAGATTAATTTTACAGTTAAGAAATGCATTGGGTACTTTATAGGCACCCCAAGCAGTATACATATTTCTGCTGCCCCTAGGTAGCAGAATTTAAGAGGTCTGAAATCACAGGTAGAACACAAGTGAGCTATTTCTATGAAACACTTCAGATACTCTAGAGTGCTTAAAAAAAAATAGGGATTTGATATAGATGGGTTTTTAATATTCTTCATAGGAGTAGACAGACCTTTATAGATGTTATAAATATTACAATGAATTTTTTAAATGTATTTATGAACCCTGTAGGAACTTCTCTGATTCGTCCTATATTATAGTGAACTCCATTGCCATCGTGCTCATGCACAGAATTCTGTAAAAACAGGCATACTGGTATGTTCAGTCTTGTTTCAGGAAACATAACTAATCTACTTGAATGCTACTGAATTGAGCCTGCAGGACTCATGTAGATATTGGAATTTTTGAGCGTCTGTATACTATTGTTGGAACAGTATTCACTTTTGTTTCACAAAATCAGGTCAAAATAAGAAATAATAGAAAAAATAATCAGTATCATAGCAAAAGACAAGTTATAAGTGTCTTAGATTTAATTGTCTTCAAGATAGTAGCCAAATTAACACATAATAGCAATTGCTTGTGGTTTGCACTCGTATTTTTTTTTTCCCAGCCTCTTGTGATCAAATACTGTTTATGTCTCGTGATACAGTGATATATTTGATTCCAGAGAAAAATGTATTCCTGCTCATATGCTGACTTCTTTAGGGATGTTGTGAGGACTATCTTAAGCTACCTGTTTATGCCACTGGACCTTAGTTAATCGCAGGTCAGTTCTGGAGGTGTAACCTGTAATGCCAGCTCTCAGCTGCTCAGCCTCTCTGGAAGCAATCAGAAGATTCCTGCACAGTCCTTAGCCTACCAGCAAAGATTCACCAGTACCAATATTCTTCTTTACTGTATCAAATCTGCTTAGTAATTTAATCCACTCAATACCATAATCAGCCCTCTAGTCTTGTGGGCTGGTGGGAATGTCTATATGTATATATACATGTGTGTGTGTATGTATATATATCTATTTTTTTCCTTTTGAGAGAGAAGAAAAAAAAGTTGCCAAACTCATCATTCTTTGTAGATGCATGGGAGAACACAGATATAAGGGAAAATGGTTTTAATGTGTCTGGACTGTAAGACTTTCGGGACTGTTAAAAGTAGATTTGGAGTGAGCCTCCTCCTATTTAACAAAAAGAAAAAAAGCCACCAAAGAAATGAAGAATCAGAGAAGGAACTTTTAAGGAATATATGGTGATGGGTGCAAGCATTATGACTGCAGCATCTTTTGCTTTCATATAGCTTTGAGGCTAACCAGACCAGGTTTCAATAAGTGCTGGCATGCTGGCAACACCAAAGAACAATTCAACATATTGTTGGACCTACTTTTTGATTGTGTTGTGCCTTATGTTGTCCACATGTAAGAACTGGGATATATGCATTTATCAGAGATTGCAACTGCATATAAAATGGAGTCCCTTGAAAGCCTGATTCAGTCCCTGAAAACACAGACACGTAAGCACAGGGGTATTGTGTGTTCCACTGGCATTAAATATTTGTTTTCTTTCTGCAGTATTCATAACCTTGCCACTAGAACTGACAGATATTTCTAGCCACTGCCTGGCTTCTCTGCTATTCTCAAGTCTGACGAGTTTTTGGGCAGTCTTCACAGAGCAGGCATCTGAAATTCTGAAAATAAATTGTTCTTGCCAGTAGTCCTGCTGCTAATTCCTATAAGCACTTGTACTCAAGCTGAACGTTTAGAATATCTTTTTCCCACTCTAAAAACAGTTTGAGAAGAGAGGGTTTTCTCCTATCCAGAGAAGAAAGGAAAGGGGTAGTGTTAATATCTCCTTGTGTACTGAAATGTGTTCACTAATTCTGGGAATGTGGTCATTAATTGTCATGCTTCTTTATTTGTTTGTTTTTAAAGTGTTGTTCCACTGTGACAGTTTGCGGGCAGCAAAATGAAGGTAGAAAAAAAATTAATAACCTAGTATAAATTCTCTCTTTCAGGAGAATCTGAATTCACAATGAACATAAGAAGATGAGGTCAGATAGTTTAACTGTGATAACAAAAGTCCATTTTTAAATGCTAATTAACTCACCAAATATACACCTTGTTTTTAATTAAGGTGTCTAATCATTTCACTTTAAAGTTCCATATTCTATCACAGATAAAAAAATTAAATATGTGCAGATTCTTAAATTTGTCTGAAAAGGGACCAAACAACTGATTAAAAAGAATGAAATCTACATGCAGAAGGAAAATTTAATGAGATCTCATGAACAATTAAAGAGACCATTTGCATTCTTCTAGGTCTATTGGAAAATAAAAAGAAAAAGGAGGAACTGGAAGAAAAAAATCTAAGGAAAGTTTAGATACAGTCACATGCTGTGAAGAGATAAAAAAGAGAACATTAAATGCTTTTCATGATTCCTCCTCAACCCCTCAATAGCACCACAGGATGCTTATTAGCATGCATATTGGTGTGACCTGGTTTACCACAGCTTTGCATTTAAGCAGGTGCTTAAAACAGGTGTACAAATCTTCTCTATTTTTTTTCTTTCTCAGAACTCTGATAATATGGACAGGTTGCACAGTTTATGTCTGTTCTTTCCGTTGGGACTTTATGGCCCCTTGGTTGCTGCAGGTGGCTTTAGACGATCTTGTTCAAATTGATTTATAATCCTTCTGAAAGAAAGCAGAAAAGTGAGTTCTCAGTCTCGAAGAAAAATTTCCTTCCTTTCACATAACATAAAGCATTTCAAGCATGCAGTGTGTTTGGTGTGACCCCCAAAGTGGATGTTAGTTACCAGAAACGTATGAAGCAGAAATTGCCACTATGTCTATAGCTCTGCTAACAACAGTGACATAATCGAAATTTAACATCAGTTTTCCTGTTTAACTCTTCCTATCCATAATCATGTTGTCTGACATAGAAGTGGCTTGGAGGGGAAGTAATACATCGTATAATGCAAGCTGGACCAGATGCGAACAGCTATGAACACTGATCCAGACCTGAGTGTGTTGTGTCTTTAGATCATAAAAGTGGAAAAAATACCTAATACCCAGTAATCTTTTAAGTACATTTAAGTCTGATCTTGCAGAGTTCTACCAGTGATATCAACAGAACCGATGTTGGAGAGAGATATAGTGGAGCTTAGAGCCGTGGCAGGTTCTTCTGGGAACTTTGCTCTTCCCTGCAGGATCATCCTCATGCAGTTCACTGAACGTCTTTCAGTGACTCTTTGAGAGCAATCTGTTTTGTAGAGCCACACTTTCCCTGTGAGACCATAGCCCTCCACTTTATAGTCACTTAGAAAATAAGCTAAGAGAATCAGCCTCTGGAAAGATTACAGAAAGACCGTGTTATGACAATGAATTTGGTGCTCGTTCCCATCTGATAAGATTAAGATTCAGAACAATTTTGGAGACTATATATCCAGAATAATTTCTCTGTAAAATCTTCCTTTCTTCCATTCCCCCTCTCTTCCCCTTTCTTTTTCCTCTTCCTTCTCCACCCTTCTTTTTCCTCTTCCCTCCCTTCTTTAAACCTCTTACATAGGAAAATAATTATGCAAGCTGAAAAGGAACTTGTAATTCACACACAAGCAAGCAGAGAGTTGAAAGAGCAGCCTTCAAACTATTAGAAATGTTGAACTGTGTAACTCTAAATGGTGCTGCTCTAATCGATGTTTTACCTAGCAGGAGAAGAGAAAACTCAAGCAAATAGTTAGCAGTTATTTTGCTTTCAGAAAGAACCCTGTCACGGACATCTTCCTACAAATGCCACATCACTTGCTAACAAGTTGTTCTGGGAGAATCTTCTTGCTGATTTATGTGCTGGCACACAATTATTTTTCAGTCACTGTGAACGTCTTGGATTTTCCCTTTTCTTATTATACAATGAAAGATTGCCCTGAACATGGACAAGAGAGCCAGTTAAACTGTTCGCTTCTGGATGCTAGGAGCATGGGAAACTAATGAACATATTGTTCTTTACATGTTATATGCATGGAAAACTATGGAAATATACACTATTTTCTGCCTTAACCCTGAAGTAGCTAATATCTGTTTATTATGCCTGGAGCATGGGGGACCTATTCCTTTTGATCCAACAAATCAACCTCACAATTTAAATTTAGCACTAAGCACTCCTGAAAGGAGCAGTGTTCCCTCTACTGTTACAGAGGAAGAGGAGTACCTGTAGGTAAGGCATTAAATTGGGAGTCAAAGGACTCAGGGTCAGTTTCTGGCTCTTTGGCAGGGTTTTGTGATTTTAAGCAAACCACTTTCTTGCCTGACTGCGGTGCTCTGAGATAACACAGAGACTTGGGAAGGATGTGAATACTGCACAGTGAGTGGGGGCTAGCAAACAGCTAGGAGAGTTCTCTTTTCTCAGTCAGGAGACCTTTTTTACTTGTCAGGAATATAAAAGAATTGTGAAAGTTTTATATTAAGCAACAAAGCCGATGCCAGCTGCATCACTGGGTAAGAATATTTGCTGTAAGCAGGCAGGTAGGGGGTTTCTTAGAACATGACCTGTTAGTTGTTCAACAGCTTCTGGAATGGTTCAGACACTTTGGAACAGTAGCAATAATTCACATCTCATTCAAGGGCAGGAAACACGGTGGTGGTGATAGTATATCTAGGTAAATCTGGTGTGCCATCTGTATCTTTGATGTCCTTGAAGTTATACACATTTGTACCTGCATTTGGAGAGTGAACCCCTCAGGAAAGCACAAACCTGTCTCTTGTGGCTTAGTGGTGACTTGGTGTTAGAAGATTTTGAAGGAAGCAGAAAGGCTTCATACTTATGTCATGGGAATAACAACATATATTTTTTATGGTTTGCTTTCTATTAGTACATGCAATTAAAACTTTCCCTCTTAAGAAATTAATACCTTTATTGCTAAAAGAAATTCTGGGCTCTCTAGCCAAGATCTGTAGTCAGTAACACATCATTAATAGTAAGTAAAACAACAAAACCTGCTACCTATGCACTTAAATTTAATTTCCTTGTTGTTTTGCTCTTATTTTTGAAGGAGGACTCCTGCTTTGTGAATGTCACCTTTTAGAAGGGATGGGGAGGATCAAGTAAAATGCTATACATGTAATTATAACCAGGCTATTGGCAGACTGTAACACAGTGTAGATGACACAACTAATTTTGCTGTTGAGACATAATTTATATGGCAAGTTTTACATGTAGCTGTAGTTTGTACAAGCTACTCTGTCTCTAGAGACAGGTGATGCATATAGCTTTGTCCATGAGTCAGCCATAAACCTGCATATCCCTTTCTCACAATGTCATTTGTACGCAAGAAGCTGTCCTGTGACATTCATCTCAGTAGCAATTAATTGTGTCACTTCTTGGAGAGCTTGTCTTGCTGCATAGGTGTTTTTGTTTAAATTCAGACCAGATGTTTTGCAACCAATCTTCTACTTTCAGTTCTGTCTGCTAAGAAAAGTAACTAATTAATATGTAATATTTCATAGTCTGCAGAGAAATTTTGATAGTTCATATATGCTTATCTTTGCAAGGTTCACCAGATTCTGCTTTTGCATGTTTTCAGTAGCTCTATCATGATATGCGCTTGACTCTCTCAGAAGTAACATTGCAGCCATGTTGGTTTGAAAAACAAAGCAACAAAAACACAGCATAATAATGTGGTGAAAATCTCTGTTTTATTCTCCCCCCGACAAACTCTTTCAGGGTAATTAATTAATTGTCTTTGAGGCTAAGCAGCTAATGAAGCTTTCTTCACCAGCCTTACCCCACTGATGAGTTACTGAAGAGACAATGTAGTGCCAAGTGCTGAATTGTGGACAAAAATGCAACCTACATACTTTATATGCCTGTAAGGGATGAACGTTTTCAACTTGTTTATTTATATTAATAGCATTTGTAGACACGGAATTGTATAGTTGGCTTTTAATAGCCTTAAGGGCTTCTTTTAATTTTCAAAACTGAGATTGTTTATTTAGAGATGCAGACAGATCATATATCTGAGAAGAACATGTATTTGAGGGTTTATGTTTTCCTTTTTAAGTTTGAGATATGTGGGAAAAATAATTTTCACTTCTAGCCCTGGTAGGATTATTTTGGATGAGCAAAATGGAATACTGTCTTTTATTTGGGATAACCATTTATATTTGTGCAAACTGACTTAAATGCAACATTGTAATCATCCACTGTTTCATACTTGCTGGAAGGTCTACTCTAGAGAGAAGTCACCCAGACTTTGTAGTTGATTTCAGCTCAGCCCAGCCATGCCTTAGACACTAGGGACCCAGATTTGTTGGGGCAATGGGATAGTCCTTGTTTTAGCATCAACATGCTATAGAAAAGAGTATTCTTTATATGTTTATAACTGGAAATGTTAATGACTAAGGCCACTGCAGACATTTTGCTTCATAACCGTCCTTGAAGAAGATTTGTCATCTTCCTCTTAATGACAGTGACTGTATTTTGGTGTTCAGTTAGACAAGGAGAGATAATTAATATTACCCTGATCTTGCCAGGGTCATCCTCACTGATTGTTCTTTTGTTCCAAGGAGGTGTTTTGATAAAGTCCTGATGGATCTCCTTTTATCTTGTGTCCTGGCCAATGCCTATATGGTGCTGTTAGAAGGGGTAATGAATAGAGATTGCTGTGATGTCTGCATTATACAGCTTAGTAATTTACTGGTGCATAATGGATATGAGAGCATGGATGAAGGCTGCCTGTTGAAATTCAAGCTGATTTATGCAATGTTTGTGGAGTGGGAGATGACCCTACAGAGCTGTTTATATACATACCTTTAATTTGAAATTATATACCCTATTATTTATTGTTCAAGCTAATATTCCTCTCTTTGGAGGCCAAGGCAATATTAATATTTACCAGCTCAACTATCCTGCAGGAAACAAGTTGTGGTGGAGCTTCTCCACAGTGATCCTTGACAGTTAACTGCTAACTGTACTGGTACTTTCTCTCATGTGGCCGTGTGTTGTCAGTCTTGGCTACTGCCTGTGGCTCTCTCCATTTCACCTCGTCATCTCCACCCTTCCCAAAATAAGCAACAAGAGTTCAAACTTGGCCTACAAATCCAAAATATCCTGGGTAGGTTTGATATGCAGTACTATTTCAACTTATCAATGAAATTTTCAAAACATCAGTTACAGTTTTTAGGGATACTGGTTCCATCTTCACGTTTAGACAAAGAAAAAAATATTCTTACCCTCATGTGGTTAAGATGAATTATTTTCACTAAGCCAGAACACCTAAATCATAACAGTGAAAGAGGTTTTTAAAGTGGCTTTTAATGCATCTGTCATTCTTTTCATAACTTAATTACTAAAACTGTAGCAATATTTTGCATTCTACTATTTTATCTGTAATTATAGCATCAGGTCGTCCTAATGTAATTTTTTAGATGGAAATAACTTCTATGAAATCTGGAAAGTTCAGTTGAACCACTTTAAGTTGTTAAAATAATTACAGAATTTAAAGATAATTGATATCTATGAATAAAGAAACAGAGCCATCCCTTGATTTATTCAGATTGAATTGAAATCATAACATGCCATGCAGTTCTTTGTCATTGTTTTCTGTGCTGTGAATGAAATCTAACACAGCATGCAAGAGGGAGATGAAAAATAATACCCCATGTTCAAATCCAAAAGGTCATACTCAACTTTCACTTATTTCTTAGCCATATAGGTCTTCCCATGTTCAGTGCTATTCTAGCTAAGCAAATCCTAAGAATCAAGCAAACCCTTAGAATCAAGCAAATGACCTAATCATCCTAAGCCTATTTGCCTAAGTTCATTTACTGCTGCTGGATCCGAGAGTATTTTGGCTTTGGAACTGTTTAGCTAATAGACTGTTCAGCATGTTACCTGGAGCTAAAACACTATCGTAGATACATTGGTGGGATGGCGTTATGTTGCACACTACAGCCTTGTTCGTTCCTCTTTTTGCCAGTAGGTCTTCCATTACAATATAATTTTGTTGTTATTTTGTTTTGGATAAATTCTTTTGTTTGTTTGTTTTGAAAGAGTTAAGTAGCTTTGACAGGAAAGGCTTTCACCTCTAAATTTCATTCTGAAATGTATAGATGACAAATCAGTACATGTGAACAGAGACCGAGGAATACATGTAGTGTACTGAAACCCTGTGCCTTGCAAGAAGCAAGTAAAACTACTATTGACTGGTTCAAGTCTTATAGACCTGATTCTTTCATCATTTTATAATTTGGATTGTAAGTTTATTTACCCTTCAACAAACAAGTCCTTGGGTAGGTAAGAGTAAGGGGGAAAGGAATTTGGGGATAGTAAAATGCTTCCAAAGGAAAACAGGTGAGGCAAGAGCAGCAGTTGGCAGCTGAAAAGGGTACAAGAAAGAAGTTGGTGAGCAGAGCATCCCAGGGTGTACCTTGTTTTCGGAAGTCATCCAGCAAGGGGATTTCAGCTGCTACAGTGCTGCTTGTGTGAGTAAGCTGTAACTTTGTCTTCAGTTCATAGCAAACTGGCAGTGACAATCTTAGCAGTCATGCTCACTCGCAGAGCAGGTCCACCTCTCTTCAAACCCTGTATTTCTGAGTACCTTCATTCAGGCTGGGGCACTAGTTACTAGATGACATAGCTTCCACTCTGAAGATAAATATGTGTGGGTTTTGTTTTATTTCAACAAAGAGAGAGAGAGAAAAGGAAGTTCATACATCACTCAATATTAACCATACTTACACAGCAAGCTATTGCACTTCATGAACTCACTCCCTGAAAGCATCCTGTGACAGGTCAAAATGAAATTTAAAGAAAAAAAAAAAAGCCTGCTTGCCTTTTTAATAAACAGGCTATGGTATTTTCAGCACATGCACAACTGGACAAAGATGTTTGTCTCTATTTAAGACGTTCAGTGGTAGATGTGAAGGTTACAAACTGTAACAAATGTAACAGTTGTTTTCATGTACAGTTTTCTATAGAAGTCAGATGAGATACTCTGGAGTTGTTTGTCTTAAAAGAGAAAATGCATCTTTCACATGAAAAATCTCAACCCATTCAGTATTTTTGGATCCTACATGTATTAATGATGAACATGAGAAAGGCAAAAAAGAGCTAATGAGCAACACAATGGACTAAGAATCTGAGCTACTGCTGTCAAAGCAAATAGCAAGAAAACAAAAGTATATGATTGAGTTCAGCCTTCTACACCTCAAATAATTTCTTGGTGACCTTTTCTCCGTAAGTTGTGTTAAGAGCTAACTTAAATCATCCCGACTGTCATCAATCCTGTTTTCACTGCTGCAATTGGAAAGATGTACTACCAGTGATCAATTAGAAGACACTACTGCTTTTATAGTGCTGTGGCCCATGAAACAATAGTGTCATATGAAGACTACTTTGTCCTTCTCGGTGTCCTTGATACCAAAGACGACACATAAGAGGAACAAAATAGTGAGTAATGTTCTGTACGTGCTTCATCTTCTTTCACTGCAAATTGAATTAACGTAGCCCTGAAAATGGAAAGCAACCAGTTGAAAATGAGTGCGTGCTTCCTCTGTGACACATCTAAGTCTATGTAACAGGCTGTAAAACCTGTTTCAGCCTCTTCTCAGTTGGCTGAAGAGCAGCTTCTAATTAGCTACTTATCTAGTAAATTAAATAAAGTGAATCCTTATGGTATACACTGTAGCAAATGTAGGAGGAAGGGGAAAAGTAATACTATGGATTTCTTCAAGGTATGAACTCCAGGTTTAGCAAACTGTGCTTTAAGATATATATATATGTATAAAAATTCAGCATATGTTTTTATCATGCTGCTGTGCAGGATACACCATGTAAAGAGGCTCGTATCTCTCATCAGGTTTTCTTGGTACAACACAACATATATTGCCCTACTTGACTTTCATGAGAAAGCTTCCTCGGGACTTGAGGGAACTGCATAAATTTTCTGTATGATTCATACAACTTATTAAGTAAATGCTCCATGTGTTGCCAGTTGAAGTGGACACGTTTCAATTAGCAAGTTTATGTATCGGGCTCTAGCGAGCTATAATTGATTTGGGTCATGTGCTTACATTCACAAATGAGATAGTCAAAAGCAAGGTTATTGCAGATGCAGAGTTCCCAGTTGCTGCCGAGGAGGGGAAGGAAGTGTGTGGGGAAATGTTACATTTGGTAAAACTATGTTATTGGCTATTAGGTTGTTGGTTTTTTTCCCCCACACTGCCTAAGGGGTTCTATTTAGGGGCCTGGGATTGTTTTTTTGACAGAGAGATTAAAATACACTGTTTCATCCAGGATAAGTTCTCACAGCTGCTTCCCTGAAAAGCTTCAATACACCTGTGATTTTCAGAAGCAAATTCTGCACGGTTATCAAGGTGTTTGTGTCTGTCATAGTCTGCTCAGGTTCTGATGAGTTACAATCTGCTGAAAACCTCTCTGATTAGTAGACTCAGATACAAATCTCTCCATGTTTTGCGTTCACTGAGCACACTCCCTTCCCTCCTGCCTGCTGGAAGAGAGGAGCCATGAATGTACTATCCTCAACCCATGAGGCCTCAGGACAAGATTTCAAAAGTGAGAAGAATTTCCCATGCAGGGAAAAGAACAAGAGTAAAACAGCATGGTGATATGGCAAGGTTGTCCGCATAATTTATGCTTGTGCAGCTCATTTTTACAGCGAGCTTCTTATAGTAGTGCTATCGAAATGACTGTGTTGCAAATGCCTCTGCTGGTATACATTCCTGGCCTTTCAATACATAATTTCAGACTATGGCAGTGTTATCATGCTTATTTTTAATGATGATACTTTGATGAATAATGAATCTTATAAAGAGATTGGGAGTTGGAAGGTGGCTTGTCCTATCTTTCGTATGAAAATGAGGAGGAAAAGAATAAGGATAGTCACCAGAAAAATACAGAAGAGACCCCAGAGTCCAGTTTGGGCTAGGAACGTATAGGTTTATAGGTATATATAGGTATAGGGGTATGCTGGAAAAAAAAAAAAAAAAAAAAAACAATTGATGTTGCTGAAGAGGGTCTGTTGGACAAAACATTGATCTGAAATCTTTAACTATGAGAATAAATGTTATAGAAGAGAGAACTTTGGCCATCCCAAAAAACTTGGATTTGCCTTGAGTAGCCTTTAATTTTGCTGAGGAAACTGAAGGGAAATTTCCATATGCAAACTGAATTGAGGGACATCCTTCTTAGACAAAAAGCCAGATCTCCCACCTCTATGAATATCTGAAAGAACTGATTTTAAGCACTGTGTGAGCTCACCTATTCATCTCTATTGCCTGATTTTATTTTTAGGAAGAAACTGATTGTAAATTCAGAAACTGTATGTGTGAATCTTTTCACTCACATCTCCAGAAAGGTTTAAAGCAGAAGGTTTATATTTGCAGGAGGAGGACTTTAATAATGTGCAATGGAGAGCTTCTGAGTATCAGGTGCTGGGGAAAGCAGTTGGCAAGAGACTTCATAGAACTGAGAGCAGATGCTGCAGGAGCTTCTGTAAGTCACCAATATGCACAGAGACTCTTTGATTAAATATAGCACTTTGGGTCTCTTCTAATATTAAGCTTAAACACAGGGTGTCCTTTACCTGCAGCAAGAATCTGGGTAGGGGGGACATTGGAGACATGGTGAGATCACTATCAAATTCAATGGAACGAACTTGGTATAGATTGGAAAACCAAAGCTGACAGTAGTTCATATGGGTACAAAGCAGAGGATGAATGGGATGTTAGGCTGAAGAGCCTTAGGAATTATGTGGGACTGAGTGTGGGCAAAGGCTGTATAGGAGGAGTATGTAATGAAGCTTGAAAACGATGGGAAAGAAAAAGCTGCCACTCATCCTGTAAAACAGATTTTTTTAAAAAAGTAATCACCATTGCATACTTGAAAAAATGACTCTGATCCAGAGAACAGAGGAAAGATGCCAAAAAAACAAACAACAAACAACAAACAAAACAAAACAAAAAACAAACAAACAAACAAAAAAACAACCCATGCCTACTTTTCAGCTATGGAGATCAAACTCACAGGTTTACTCGCTCCTTGACTTAAGTGACAGAGGTACGTGCAACATAAATAAAGGTTTTCATCCTGCAGTCTGATGCATATAGAAATGAATTAAGGAATGCAGGTTGTAGTTTCCAACTCTTGACATTTGTTTCAGTTTGCTTTTTAAGTTTGTGGGTATTCTACCAAAAACTCCACTGTTCAAAGAACGCTTCAAGAAAGCAGGCTGCTGGCATTTATTACTAGAAATGTTAAGCAGTGCTTGCTTTTACAGTAATCTCAAATGGTTATTGTGAAGAGAAATTAAGTTTATGAAGCGTTTGTTACTACAATGATAGACTTTCTAGAATATCCTACTAGGAAAAATAAAGTTGTGTGTGGAATATGCTGCATGGCAAACTGCACAGCAATGCACACTTAAAACATTCAAATTAAAATATTAAGCAGTGAAAATCATTTGAAAAAAAAACCTGGCTTCATAAAATTAACATTGTTTTGTTTTGTTTTCTGAAATTAATGGAATGTATGTAGTCTGTAATCTGGAAATATTATACGTATGTAATTTCAACTCTTTCAAGTCACTTTTCTCTTGTGATAAGGGGTAGTGATCTGTGAAGTTCAGCCTGTAAGCTGAGAAGAGTGGGTTTTCTTTGCATCTAGCTGTAGTTCAAGCTTTTGTTTGAGTGACTTCAAAATGGATGTATCAGGCTGTTTAAATCTCATATTCCACTTGAAGTACTTCTGGATTCTAGGCCTGCTTTATCCTCTTAATTATACTGGAGGGGGTGAAAGATATAATTCATCTTCATTTTAATTAATTTAAAAAAGACAAAATGAACATTTTAGTATAAACTTACTTTATGCTTCTGTTTGTGGCCTCTTGAGGGCAGTAGTCTTTCAGAGCTATAGAAACAGATTTGCCTAACTTTTCAGTCAAAGCATGCTCCTCGTAATAATCATAATTATCCATTGGCAATGCAGAGGGATGTGAGAATTCATTGTGTCATTCAATCAATAAAAATGCTGCTCTCAAAATTTTCAAGCCAGTTTGTTCTTAAAAGTGTCACACAAGCATTTCTATTTGTGTTTCATTACGGTATAATCTGTATAACTGGACCATATGTTCAGCTAAAACTAGGCCTTACTCTGAAAATCTCCAACTCTACTAGAAATGAGATAGCTTAGAATAAATCTTTTTGTTTCCTTGGAGAGAAGGAGATTTCACAAATCTTAGAGATGAACTCTGCAAACCTGAGTCTTCAGTCTTTCAAAACCTACTTGTAGGTAATGAAAATCTATCTTAGGCATTTTGACATACGAATGCCATTTTTTAATACTTTAGCATTAAAATACTGCAGTGTGACAGGCAGGTATGAGATCCAAGACTGTCTGGTGTTCCTAATGGGACCTCAATACCTCCTTGATCCTGAGAGTATTTAAACTTTCTAGTCAAGTAAAGAAATGGTCCATTGGATACAAATCTAGTTTGACTTGATTCACAGTCAAAACTGTGAACTTACAGCTCTAGCAAAATCTGGAAGGAAAAGAAAACCCTGTCCATATCTTCCTCATTGCATGACATCGTCGCTGACTAAACTGCGGGTCTTTGGAGTGGGAATTTATAACACAAACATTCCTTTCCAGATGAACATCCTAAGCCCCAGGCTACACTATTAAGCTCTGTTCTGCACTCTGCAGCACCAAATATTATGATTTCTCTTCTATTAGAATATCCTCAATAGGCTGGGTTGTGTGCCATCAGTTTATATAACAACCACAGCCCGGTCCCTTTCTTTGAGAGAAATGTGTCTGCACCTGCAAGCACAGAGAGAAATTTATTCGAGAAGTCCCACTTCTCCTACAGGAATGTTCTAAATGCAGGATTTTAATGTTAAGTTGCTTTTCTTTTTCCTAGAGTTCTTGCTTTCTTTAGTTTTAATGTGGTGACAACCACAGTGGTATCTGACAGACCTGCCTGTGGGACACACCCTGGCCCGTGCCATCATGGCGGTGTCTCTGCCCCACAGAGTGGCCTGACCTGATCCTGGACATCAACTCATTGCTCACAAGAACCAAATGTCAGTGTGCAGTCAGCTCTGCCTAGGTTGAAACTGCAACAGGGAGAGAGCATAGTGCAGTGCTGACTCAAGTAAAGGCAAGTAACTGTATGCATTTTGATACATTGACTAAGCACGGTCCCACAAACAGTGAAAAATATGCAGCTGTGCTTTCTGTTTCAATCAAGGAATTTGAGAATAGGTTTCAAGAATGCAGAGAAAACATGTTTCTTTTTTCTAATAGTAAAATATTTTGAGAAATAAGCCTAATATCTTGTAACAGCTATCTGAAACTTCAAAAGTCTGAAATATTTGAAGCTGGATAGATATTCTTGACTAATATTATGTGCTATTGGCAAAAACTTTGCTATCATCTATTTTTTTCACCTAGAGCCTGCTTTACTACTAAAACAAGATCGTGTTTGGCTTTCATAATGACTTGTTTAGAAGCTCTTTAAAATGCAAGCAGATTTCACAATTATGTTCTATTATGAGCTACCAACTGCAATTTCACTTCCACTTATCAAAGTTATCATGCAACTTGCATCCCTGTAAGCAGAGGAAAATTATACAAATAGCAATAGCAACTTTGCATGTACGTCCTATTTATGTATTTCTTGCCCACTGGGCCAGCAGACTCAGGTGTTACAGGTGTCCTCAGTCTCTGCTCAACCCTGCTTCCCTACAGCCATCTGATTTCCACCCGGTGGGCTTTGAGCTGTGCTGAGTGAAGGAAACTGGCCCAGGCCAGCCACTCTCTTTTGGCACCAGGATTGAAAGGATGATGCTTTCAGTCATTTGAGGTTAGATGCTGTAATGCAGCTAGATCTTATGTGCAAGGAAGGCAAAGATTTTTCAGCCTGCATCAAGTCAATAAACAGTAGGGCTGCAGTTCATCTGTGCCTGTTCACTCTTGTCAGTTTAAAGGATGGTTGAGTTAGATATGCTGTTTTGCCCATAGATGAACTGCTCGACACTGTGCTATTTCTCTCAGTGTTAATATATAATACTAGTTTTAAGCATTCCTGGATTATGGATGCCTGGATCATCCCTGGCGATTGTGTGTGTGACAAGGCCCCACCGCAGGGCATAGCTGAGCACCTTGGGGAAAGCCTGGGGAAGAGAGGGCACAGTGCGGCCATGAACAGAGGGAGAAACAGCCCTGTCTGCACCTGGAGGAGCAGAGGAGGAGGACAGGAGGGGCACCAGGCACAGTGGAATAGAGATCCCCAGCAGGCCTGGACAGGAGACCCTGGGCTTTCACTCAGCTCCTGATAGCAGTAAAATGCAAGCCTGGTTCTTTCTGCAATTCAGAGTAACAAGCATTGCCCTTCTGATTCCCCTCGCGCCCTGGAAACCAACATTTCAAAAGTAAAAGTGAACTTCAGTAATCTATTCCATATTACGAGCTACTAGCAATAGCTGGGGTTGCAGTTTGGAACTATAAATTACCATGCATAGATGATAGCTAGTCATTTTATTTATTTTTCCCCATAAAGCTTCCTGTTGTGTTTAAACTGCTGTAATCCTTAGAAGTGAAAGAATACGTGGGGCATAAAAGCTGTCTTATTGTAAAATTATGAGACATGCGCAGCACTCATCAGATGCAGGAAAACCAACTCTGCTTTTTGTACTTCAAATATTAATTAAACTAAATATATATATAATCTTTTATTTTTTGTTGAGAGGAAAGGCAGCAGTTATTGCTATCTCCAGCAGTGCTGTGTGAATTGTTAAAGGAAAGGGAAAGCCAAGCTGCAA
The DNA here is from genome assembly GCA_037305975.1 of Chrysolophus pictus. Classification (NCBI taxonomy): domain Eukaryota; kingdom Metazoa; phylum Chordata; class Aves; order Galliformes; family Phasianidae; genus Chrysolophus; species Chrysolophus pictus. Next base: position 16,685,835 of record CM074577.1, on the reverse strand, counting down.
CTTACTCTCTAAATAGAGATGTACAAAAGGGAACCTGATGTGTTCTGACAAAATAAAACAGATGTGCAGCCCTGAAGAGGAGTCAATATGGAAGCAGAGGTAAAGAAGCAAAACACAGGTTGATCTAGAGACCGAGGGCCAGGCTAAGCTTCCTGAAGAGCAGCTCATACAATTAAAGTTAGCAAAATCTTCCATGCTTTTTTCTGGATTTAATTTGACACAAACTCTCTCTAATTGCTGCATTTAAGAGTGAGAGTCTTTCCTCTGGAAGGCTTTTGTTTTCTTTTTTTTTTCTCAGACATTTTTTCTTCAAAGTCCTGCTCAGGGTGAGACAGGATAGCTGGTGTCTGGTCCAGAATTTCTAGGCTGGTTATAATGAGAATCAGGCCTGGGCCTTTCATGTCATTGCACAGAGAACAAGCCCAGGGTGTGTGTTTCAGAAGGCAATGCCAGTGCTGTCCAGAAGGTTCAAATGACTTTTTGTTTCAAGACCTCAATTAAATAAGACCATTCCTTGGCTGTTATGTCAATCAGCATATTCGCTCTGCATGCATGTAATCCTCCTGCTGAAAATCTGAGCTCTTAGCTGTACCACATACAACAGAGTCTATTAGATCAAATAGAGGCATCCACAACAGCATGGGTTTCAGCTAGGTTTTATCTGGCTAAAGATAGATGCAATAAATAAAATCCATTTCTCCTGTTGTGCTATTTCTGCATTTGTTTTTGATATCTCCAGTAATGTCCCTACAAATTTCTGGATAACACAGTAAGAAGGGGCTGTATTAAAGGTAATTCAGTATAAATTACAATGTTCATCTAAGGGAGTTTCAGTGGCAGAGATCAGAAGTTTGTATGTATTAATTTTGTAACTTCTAGCTGTGCCAGCTGCATGACTTCTCCCTTCTAACTGCAAAGAATGTAATCCTTTTTTCTTGAACAGTTAAGAGAGGTGCATTTGGTGCTTTTTTTTTTTCTTTCAGTTGTGCAACTTTCCTTCTCTTTCTTCAGTTTTTCTTGACAAGGAGGAGGTAAAATTTGAAAGCAAAATGTAAGCATCTTTGTTTCAAATTTCTTCTGAAATCATTATTTTCCCATAGAACTTAGAATTGGGTTATAATGAAGAATGCATGGGAACTGAAAATAAAAGTTAAAGATTGGCTCTATTTTTTTTTTTTTTTTTAAGCAAGATATTTGATTGGCTCTATTTATTTATTTATTTATTTTAAGCAAGATATTCCTTAACTAAACAATGATATAGAGTTAATTTCACACTCAGATTAGTGGAGATTTCCCTATGCGTAGTGTATTTAAACCCTAAGAATAAAGAAAACAAATGGTATTAATGAGCTTATGTGATGGTATTCTTTCTTTCTGTCTACCCCTGTTCTATCTGTGGGTACAGAACATGGGATGTAGACACATAGGACGGATGGAAAAGGCAGAGAGAATCAGCAGGCTGGGAAACTACCAGCATTTGCAGAAAAAAGTTTCCCACAGTAGTGCTGTAAAGAACCTCTGGAAAGTTGCTGAATTACTTGATGCAATTTCTGGCAGGTGTAGGAGGATGTACATAGAGATAGACAGACATGGGTGTGGCATGTAAGTGGACAATATAATAAGTCCTCAAGAATCATGTTTCTGTGGGGATATGGGGAGGGAATCATGACAAATGGAAGCTCGTGGCCTTCATGGGGCTTTTCTTTTTCTGACAAAATTTGTTCTAGTGCCATTGAGGTTCTCTTTGCATTGTTGACCTTACCCTCATAGCTTAAATGCCTAATAAATTTTTGAATCCTTCCTCTATGTTTAATTACAGGAAAGTACTTTTAAAGCACCAAATGAAACAGTACAAACAATGCATAAGAGAAGGAATCGTCACCCTTTCTGGCAATCTAATTTCTTCTGTGCTTCTTCTTGAACTACTTCAGAATAAGCTCTCCTTCAGAAAACAAATCCAAATGTTAAACATTTCATACTTGAGTTGTCTGATCACTGTTCAAGGCATTGCTAGATCTTTATCTGCCTGCCTCTGACAAGAAGTAACAATTACTTGCTTGTATTGTTTGCTGAACTCAAGTCAGAGCTACAATAACCAGCTGCAAATTTCAAAACAAGTGTAGAAACGGGTTCTACTGTTATTTGAGTGCTTCTCAGTATGCTTGATCCAGGCCACCCAATTCGAGGCATAGATGAAGATGCAGGCTCTACTGAAAGAATCTGTAACCTTGAGGAAATAGGTGCAAAAAGAATACAATGGTGCACTGATTATAGCTGATGCAACATAAAGATCCAAATGGTACAGATTCTGCTGTTATCTTCCTATGCTCCATCCTCTATTTTCTTTGGGGATCAGTATTTATTTGGCTGTGTGGAGGTGAGACAAAGGCAGGTGATATCACAAGTAATGTTTGCATTTGAAAGTGGTAAGATGTGAAGAAGAATTTTGGAGAAAGGAAGTAGCTTGGAGGATGGATTGGGAGGATAAAATAGTTGCTTTTCTTTTTGTGTTTTTTCAGTAATGGAATTGAAATAAGATATCAAAGTGGAAATTAGAAGATAAATTGTAGGAGGACATTAACTGGGAGACTCAGACAAGACGGAGAGTAGCCTGAATAGGCAAGTCAAATCAAACAACAGAGGTTTTTTTCTAATGATTTTCTCAAAATCACAGGATTGTGGGGGTTGGAAGGGACCTCTGGAGATCTAGTTTAATGCCCTGCTAAAGCAGTTCCCTACAGCAGGCTGCATAGGAAAACACCTAGGCGGGTCTTGAATATCTCCAGAAAAGGAGACTCCCCAGCATCCCTGGGCAGCCTGTTCCAGTGCTCTCTGACCCTCACAGGAACTAAGTTCTTCACAGGATGGAACTTCCTCTGTTGCAGCTTGTGCCCACTGCCCCTTGTTCTGCTGCTGGGCACCACCAAAATGAACCTGGCCCCATTCACTTGACTCCTACCTTTTAGATATTTATAATCAGTGATGACATCACCTCTCAGCCTTCTCCAGGCTGAACAGACCCAGGTCTCTCAGCCTTTCCTCATAAGGGAGATTCTCCAAGCTCCTCATCATCTCTGTGGCCGACTCTCCAGTAGCTCCCTATCTTTCTTGAACCGAAGAGCGCAGAACTGGACACAGTGCTCCAGATGTGGCCTCACCAAGGCAGAGTAGAGGGGGAGGATCACCTCCCTCACCCTGCTGGCCACTCCATTTTTTTGCCAGTACAATTTACTGTAGCATAATAACTTATTCTGCTTTACATAATTTATGGTAACAGTGAAAGGCTTTTTTCTCCTGATGATATGTGGTAGAGGTAAGGTGCATTACCTTTAGTGAAAGGAATCCAAACAAGAGACATACTGCTGTTTAGTGATTTTTTTTTCTCCATTAGTACTGCTTTATCAGTCAAGCTTTGTATTTCTTAATATCAAGATTATTTGTCTTGGTCTGGAAGTAGCCATTTCCTGTCAGAGATCCATAGTAAGTTTCTTACCAAGTTATTGTGAGCCATCAGAATCTGCACTTTTTTATTTATTTATTTATTTATTTTCAAATTTGTAAAGACACAAAAGGAGAAGGAGAAGTAACATCCCGTAACATCTACTGGCTGTCTGGGTCAGTCAGGAACTCAGTCAAGTTGTGGGAGAGTGAGATGGATTTTTGAAAAAATGTATGGATGTCTTCAGAGTGAGCAACTGTAATAAAGCAAGTCTTTCCTTTTCTAATCAGTTGATAAGTCATGCCTAAGAGGATCAAGTGTCCTTGATCAGATCAGTGACCATTGCTAGCTTGGCTGAGATCTCAGCTGACCATAATGCTAACCCTAAACAGTTAAGTCAGAGGGTAGGTGGGAGGAATCCCACCTGTACTGTTAGATTGCTCTAATGAAGGGCAATCTAACCTCTATGGCCTATTTTATAGATGAGCAGCTGAGGCAGTTGCTAGAGAGTGGTCTATGACATCTTTCTTATGGTCCTACCTTGTATGCAGACCCTAAATAGATGTCCCGGGAGATGGTTTGGTGCACAATACTTAGTCTGGATATCTGCCTCTTTCCTATCTCTGTTCTGTCTACAGTTTACCTATGAATTGAACAACCCCTCCAGAATACTCTGCTTAGCAATTTTAGGCTCTGTCTAGCCCTGCTGAGAACCCTACTTTTAAGGGTGCTGGGTAAAGAAAAGGCCCTTCTGCTCTTAAATTGTTTCGTAGTTGGATGGAGTCAGTGAAGTTGATGCTGTCTGAATAAGTGGACTTCAGAGGATTAGGAGGACAACATACGAGGCTTGAGGCATAGGAAATAAAGTAACAGATAGGGACGTTAATTGAATCTGAAATTGGACTAGTAGCAGCTTAGAAGAAAGTCTTAAACCCCTCAAGGACAGAAGAAAGGAGAATAAGGTGAGATGTTCTGCTTTACAGGGTTAATAATAGCATGGTGTTTTCTGATTAAGCTTCTGCGTGTTCTTTATGGGAGGATCTAGAAATTGAATTCATACTAGTATTGCATTTTCTCATTAGATCCTCTAAGATGGCATTGTTTGCCTTTTTGAATATTTTAGGCTGGTTTATGCTTCTAAGGGTACTGCAAAAGGTTATTGCCATAAATAATCATCAGGGGTTTGGTATTCTTGCCAAAAATGTTTTCATTTTAATCAGAGATAAGTATATTTGGAAAGCTTCAGAACTTGATTAGAAAAGTTTTCAAGTGGGGATGTTTTCTTAAAAATATACCAGATTTTAAAGTCATATTTCCACACTTTTGTCCTCCAGTTATTTAATCCAATTTTTTCCCCTCCTATTAGGTGGTGTCAGTACCATGCAATCAATCAGAGATTCTTCCTAAGGCCAGGAGTGTGGAGGAAGCAAGGGTTTGCATTTGCATCTTTAGAGGCTTGATTATGATCCTGAATTAAATACTCTTAAGAAAACTGAAGGTGAACTACATTACAAGGAACATTTAACTCCTTAACTCCTCTTCTCTTTGTAAAAAAGTCCAGAAGATGGTTCCTTTCTCATTATCTCATCATTATCTGTAAGTCAATGTTGACTACTTAGAACAAAAGTACAAAAACTCTTAAACAAAACAGATGATAAACTGCTGGGTATGCAAAAACGAAGGGTCACAGCAATGTAGTAATAAATTCTTTTTTTTACTTTAAAACCTATAATAAATGGACACATCTTTACACCTACATAAATCCTATTATGTTTAGCAAAAATTTACAAAAAAGACAAAACTCATCATTTGCAAATTAAGAAATGAACACATAATGAGGAAGAAATTGAGTGCCTACCATTTTCCAGGGCACTTATTTTTCACCATTGAAAATTTACTTAAGCATCTTATACTTTATGCTTACCAAGGATCTTGACCACAGGCTATAGCTATGCTGTTTCAACCTACCAAGTCCACTTGGCTGTATTCAGAAGCTGTGTTTGGTACTAGGTACTTGCTGTCCTGGGACCTGGAAAACCTAGCAGTGTCCTCAAAATGTGGGAAGTGTCCAGTGTGAAGTTTTGCTACCTGTTCTGTGTAGGATGGAGGTGGATTCATCCCTGGGAGAACACCTGAGACTGGGACATTGAAAACCTAGCATCCTGAACAACTGCAGCAAGGTGTTATGAGACTCCTGTTATTTTAATGTGCAGCCAGCTGAGGCCAGCTAAAAATTAAAGCAAAGCTCTTAAATACCTTGAAGCATTGATTGGGCTACTGGGCACCTCCTCCCAGCTCCAGTGAAATGAACAGAAACTACAGGTGCACAGTACCTCATGGATAAGGCCCTACTGAGCAATTTGAACAGTCACTTTTGTCACTGCAGAATCCCTGAAGGAAAGTTAATGCTCTGAATCCACATTACACCGGTGTAAGAGATTGATTAACAGTACACAAAGGGTAGCACATCAGGCACTGACTAAGGGACCAATAGCATCACATGCATAAAACAAAATAGGCAGCTTATGAGAGCCAGTTGTGGTTTTGGAATCACACAAACACTTAATGTGGCTGTGGCATTTTTTCAGATTGTAATTTCCTCTTCACTGTTATTATAGTCCTTGAAAAGGGATGACAGCCTACTACCTTCAAAAAATGTTCTCTGTAAATAATAATTGCTTATTTGAATCTTTAACCTGCTGTGTTGCATAATTGCTGAAACACACTGAAAAATTATTGAATATATTCCTGAGCAAATATAATATGGCCATCTTTTGAAGAAAAGAAATTATCTTGCTAATATTACTAACTGTATGCTTATAGTTTTGCCTGCCAAGATAATGAGGAAAATTGTACACAGGCTACTCTTCAATTACATATTGGGGATTTTTTTTTTTTTTCTGTCTGTCATGATTTTGCTCAGTAGAGTACAATTTACAGTCTTGTTCTGTATTGTTTAGCTGTTGGTTGAAGTTTCAAACACTGTGTAGCAAGGCGATTTGTTTCTTCTACTGCGACAAGTGCACCCACCTGCACCACAAACTGACTACATCATTGTACCTGAGTAAATGTTGAAAAATGTTGAACTTGAGATACGGTTAGATTTTTCCCTATGAACATAGGACTTAAATGTAAAATATGATGCAGCAAGCTGCTCACTGTCTTCATGGTGCACCTCCACAATGAGAGATTGTAGGATAACTAATCCAAGCTTTAATTTAAAAAATTAAATAAATAGAAGTCATTTGGTTTTCAGTGGTGGCTTTAGTTGTATTTGAAGGTCTTTCCTTTTGTATGGCAAATGTCTTTTTTTTTTTTTTTTAATGGAAAATGTGGTATAACCAGTATTTTAAAGCAAATTTAGCTGGAATGAAATCAGGAAGTAAGCTTGTGTTTTTCTGAACTTCATTTATCTTTACACATTTCTTCTCCTTTGAGGTCAGAAGAAATGAAATGCTATTGTTACAAGCAAAAAACTGTCCGACAACCCAACCTACAACATGGGCCTGTTATTCTGGAGCAGAGGCCCTTATTTTTCCTAGCACAATGTTTCTTGTTCTCTGAGCAGACTCTTGAGGCATCCGTTTAAAATTGAAAAGAAGGCGTTCTGAACTGAGAATGCAGCCTCAAAATAATCTGCAATTTCTTTCTGAGTCCTTCATATTTTGAGTTGTATGTAGCTAATGTATTTGTGACCGGTCCTCTCTTGTTCTTCCCAGAGTTCTTTGTAGAGAAGATAATCTTGCAAATATCTTTTCCTATAATTATTTTGAAAAATAAGCACTTAGAGGAAAAAATCAGAATGCTGTATTTCGCTATAATTTAATATTTGTGACAGTGATAATAAAGTGGATGTAATGCCATTTAAAGACAACTCAAAATTTACCAGAGTTTGCCCTTCAAATGGTAACCAAATATGTAACATAAATTTTCCAGATTAATTAGATTAAAATGCAGCCATGAACAGATATGTTTTCAATTCTGTAAACGGGAGTGGGATAGAATATTTTAAAAGTGTTACATTGTCAAAACTACTTAAATAATTTTAGAGAACATCTTTAAAGGAAGGTTGTACTTAAAGGTCACTGTTGTTACCTTATCAAAAGGTTATTTATTCCTAAATGTTCAAAACATTGCTGTGTTAGCTACGCTTCTCACATGTTGAGCACTTGCTTTGATTAGCAGCTGTATACTGATAAGCAGTCCCTGAGGTAATTTGATGCCCTGAGGGACGAGTGCTCAAAGAAACAGATTAAATCCAATTAAGAAACCATTTACCTGCCAGCTGTTAGCACATAGTGGTTTCTGAGGCCGTGATCCACACTTAGCTTGGTGTAAATCAGTTTATTAGCTTGTTTGGATGTTTGGAGTCTCTTCTACCTGCTGTGTCTGAATATTTCCTCTAAAAGTGGTAAATTCTGAATCATGTTTTTCTTTCCAGTTTTCTCCCCCATATTGAAATAGCTGAGAGAAGATGAGTGTGGACCAACTGAAAAAACTGCTACAAGTAATGAGGTATGTGTATGCTGTCCTGCAGTCATGGTTTAAGTACAGCATATTCTTTGTCCACATGCACTCTACTTTGCCATGCAATAACATTTTAAAAAATTGTTGGTCCCTCCCGCACTCTTTTGTAGCAGTCAAAGAATGTTACCACAGCAAATAAGTTCTCAGTGACTGATAGATTGCATGTGTTAGACTCATAAAACCAGGAGTAAGCTTTGACAAATGTATAGACCAAAATGTTAATTCATTAAAAAAAAAAAAATAACAGGCTATGTAGAATTATATTTTATATATATATGTATTTATATTTTATATGAAACAATTTAACTTGTTATATTACTACTGAAAGTAGGAAGACAATTTCAAATAGAAGTGTTGTGGTTTAACCTGGAAGTGGCTCAAAACCACTTAGCCATTTGCCTGCTCCCCTCCATGCTGAGTGATGGGGGAGAGAATTGTAAGTGAACAAACAAGTAAAACTCGTAGGTTGAGATTAAAAAACAACTATCTACTATGACAGAAAAGGAAGAGAGAAATAATAGCCATGATAATTTCAGATCTACAAAACAAGGGATGCATAACACATTGTTCACCACCCACCAACCAATACCCGGCCAGGTCCCGAACAACAGCTACCCCTTAGCCAACTCCCATCAATTTCATAGTTTTTTTAACTGATGTTATATGATATGGAATATCCCTTTGGCAAGTTTAGGTCAGCTGTCCTGGTTCAGTCCCCTCCCAGCTCCCTGTGCCCCTCAGCCCCTGTCACTGGCAGGGCAGTGTGAGAAGCTGAAACATCCTTTGCTCTGTATAGCACTGTTCAGCAACAAGTAAAATGTCAAGGTGTTATCAACATTATTTTTTTTCCTAGAGTCAAAAACAGCATCATACCAGACACTCTGAAAAATTCAATTCTGTCCCAGCTGAAACCACAACACTAACCTAGACATAGTCTAATCAGATTTTTCTCCAATTTCTCTTAGAGTATGATTATTAATATGATTATTAATGCAAATTTTCAAGTGTTACTTCTGCCTGCTGCAGTTTCTCAACTGTCTTTGTCATGGGAGGATTCTATTTAACTTGTGCAAAATGCAGAATTCAGAGATGTTCAACAATCCATTTACAAAACACTGTGTGGGAGGTACAGAAAAACATTTCTTATTCATTTTGAAAATTTACAAGGCTATTATGTATCTCTAAACTCTTCAGCAATTTTGTACCTTTTGCCGAAATTATATTTTCCTGCAACTGATGCTCCAAAGTTGTGCCTTAGGAGGGTCCTTTGTTAATACACTGAATTTTCATGTGACTAATGCTTTGAGGAGATGACAATGTAGCAGCCTTTTCCCTTATTGGTTGAGTGAAGTCACATATTCAACAGCTGAGAGGACTTTGCATTGCCCACAGGATGCAGGAGCCTGTTTTACACTTTGATAAGAGATCTGCTATGAGAGTACAGATGATGGGCTGGAGGGATGGGATTTGTATTAAGCATCAGAATGAAACCAAAGAGTTGCAATTACCCATGCATTAGCAAAGACTCCAAGGACTGTAAATCAGAATATTTATTACATCTGGCACCTGACCCCACTGTCTTTTCTGACAAGCAGTTTCTCGGTTCATGTTTCCTTTTAACCTTGTTTAATCTGTAAGCGTTTAGATGGCCTGTGACTCTATTGGTGGTATCTGAAAATGAGCCCCCTATCTTTTTATTCCTAGTATGAAGACTTGAATTCTAAAGGGATCAAACTGAATACATTGTCTTTTTTCATTTCTTCTGCCTGTGAAACAGAGTTTGGATTATTGTTAGGAAGAGAAGTAAAAAAGAAAAAAAGAAACCTCAGCATGATAAAATGTTAAACCTTCTAATTGTATGATAGGAAAACAACATTAAAATGCCTCACAGTTACGTAGTTCTTAATCATGTAATCATCTAACATTAGGTTGTAAACTGTGCACAAACTATGAAACGAGCATGTTTCTGTGGTAAGAGACTTCAGTACATCATGTTGGAGACCTGGATTGGTCTGAGCTTTCACTGCCAAACAGCTGTGTCTACAGAAAATGAATTTAGCCTGACCATATAGACTTACATGATTCATTCAGACACAGGTTTTTTTTGTAAGGTTATTTTGAACAAATTCAAGTGATGATCTAATCGTGGCCTTCATTTTGAGATGGGTTTGATTTGAGCCCAAAATATAAATTGACATTGTTTCAGAGATCTTTGGTCTACCATACCACTTCAGTGGTGTTTCTTAGTTTCTTACCTTTAGATTTTTCATTTAAGAGATCAGGCATTCAATTTGTTAAATTTGCTCATCTTTGAGGTCACTACCATATTTTGTTTTATTTTATTTTATTTTATTTTATTTTATTTTATTTTATTTTATTTTTATGGTCAATGAGGGAAGAGTTCTTTCTTCTCTTTTTTTTTTTTGTTTTGCTTTTTTTTTTATAACTTGTGTATGACTTGAATACCAATTAAATGATTAAAGCAAAATAATTCTCTATCATCGTTGATGGCATCTGAATGAGCTGTTATTATGCAGGAAAGGGAGCCAGTCGTTGCTCAAATGAGGTCAAGAAAAGCACGTAGAACATTAGAGGCCGTTAGTAAAGGCACAGTGAGCAGAACTAAAAGTGGTATGCCACTGTATAAATAATGTTTTTCATGTCTTGAATACAATATGGCATTCTTGTTATTCCACATCAGAAAGGAACTAATGGAATTTAAAAAAAAAAAAAAGCGCAGATAACAGCAGCAAAGATGATCAGAGTTGTAAGATGGATTGAATAGACTATTACACTTCATCAAGGAAAAGAAGGATATGACTAAGGAGGGATATGATAAGATGTGGTATGCTGGAAGTTGATAATGTGTTATGTAATGAATGATTATCCAGTGTCCTTCACAACACAAGAGGCTGAGGGTACCAAAAGAAGCTACCAGACTTGAAACTGTCAGCTTTAAAACAAACAAAAAACCAGAACTCCGTGTGTAGATTTGGAAAGTGTAAATGATGTGAAAGTCAAGTGGCTAAATTCATGGTGAATAGAATTGTTGAGTGGAATCAGATATGATGGTCTCCTTACAGCCTTGGGCTCCAGTCTCTAAACTGGTGATTTCCACTAGATTTGACAACAACATAAAGGCAGAGCATATCTATTCTTTGTTAAACATGTACTGGTGACCACAGGCTAATGGATCTTTTTATCTGCCTCAGTGGGGAAGAAACTTCTTATATTTCTCAGAATTTTAAACATTATCCCCTTAGGAATTGCCACTTGTGCCCTTAAATAAAACCACAGTTACTGCCAGCTGCTGTCCCTCAAATTGATAATGGGACTGTGATCACAGCCTTCCTTACTCCCTGAGTCCTTAGCAGCAGCTCTGACAATTGCCATTTGTATTTTATCTGAGATTGGACAGGTAGTGGTTGATGTGCACAAGTTTCCTTTTCCTCAAACTGACACGTATTTAATTTAGTTCTGGACTTTGTTCAGCTGCTTTGTTTTGTTGAAAAGCTCTAGAGGGTGAGTCAACAGCCACAAATCCTTCCAGGTTTGTGTTCAATTTGCAAATCCTATATTTGTAAATGAAAAAAAAGCCCTTTCTGTTCTCAGTGGGAGTGTTTGTCAGATCTTTTTTGGCAACAGCAGTAAGTAGTTTATGGTCAATTTCGTCTAACAGTGGCCTCCCATAAATAAAGACGTGGAACCTTTTACATTCATTGACTGAGGCCAAAGGGTCTTATTCTTTTTGCACACATTAACACTTATATGTTTTAGACACTAAAAGAAAAAGATGACATTGATCAGCAGCTGTGACCAGAACTGGAGAAAGCCTGTACTATGACATGAATTTCTTTTATGCCCATTAGAAAATTTACCTCTGTGTTTGTTGTATATTTTGGCTGTCTGAGATACTCTCAGAGTCTGAGAAACTGAATGTCAGCTCAAGATTGCCTTGTTCATAATACCTGTTAGCACAACCTCAGTACTGGTTTAAATAACTAATGAGATGCTAAGCTACCAAACTGAATTTATGCTCCAAGGGTTGTATTTTGATTTTTCCACTCAAAATTTTATAGTAGTCTTATACAGTCTTTCTAGCCCCATCAAATGATGAACAATTGTTTGTATCAGCTGCTTCTTGTAGACTTTCATATCTCATTAGCTAGAAGAAAATATCCCAAGTTAGAAATATTTTAAAACTTAGTTGTTTCAGTCCTCTGTCCTACTGATCTAATAAAATAGAGATTAATTATTTTAACCCTGTATTGGGCACTTTCTTTGTCACAGTACATTTATCTACTTTTCTCCACCATTTTTTATCCACTGGATTTCTCTGTAAGTTTAATTCCTTCTGCCTGAACGGTGAATGCTTTACCATTGCTTCTTGTAGGCATCCAAAAGGAACCCAGTTACCACAACATTGAAAACAACCTCGTGCTTACCTCATCCAGCATTTTCTCAGATTATTTCTTGAAAATTTGAGTTTGTTGTCCATTGCTTGTGTTTCTTTTGAATAGCATTTGATTGCTCACATCATCAGAATACTGGTAAGGATCTGAAGACATCTTTAAGTTCTTCCTCTTGCTATAAGGATGAATCAGTTATGTTGGTGTCAGTCCTAAGAAATTATTGCCTCTTTTGCCCTAAAATCTGGAGAACAGACTGTAAAGATGAAGGCAATAGAAGTTTTTTTACATATCTGAACCATTATTCAAGAAGTCCTTCATCCCAGATTTTTATTTTTATTTTTTTCTAAATGTAATAGAACCAGGACCGATTCGTTTAACATGTCATTTAATTCATTTAATTTCTGTTTTCACATTTCTGAATATCTCTGATTTTTCAATTAGGTATACTTTATGTTGAAATTTGTGTGTAGATGCAATACTTTGAGGCCATTTAATGCTGGATAAGACTGATAGGCTGTATAAGACTGTTAGGTTATGTTTGTTGTCTTTACAGAGTGTTGCAATACCATGACATTGTTGATGGAAAGCAATTTGTAGTAATTAAAATTCTGTTGCAATAATCTTCTTATAATTCTGTTACAATTGATTTTCACTTGCTTGTGTTGCAATGTAGTCTCCTTTTACCCTCAAAAATGTAAATCAGATTTGCCAGAATCTTTCTGAATTCCAGATTCTACTCTGTACACTGTGTCCTTTCTAGTCTGGTGCCATGAATTATATTTAATAGGCTTATTCTATATTCACTCATCAAGATTTTGAAAGTGTGGATTGATACTATACCTAAGAAAGAGTCCTGTGAATTGCCATGTAATGATGCCCTCAATTTCAATATTGTTATTGATAACTTTGAGAATGATTTTTCTGACCAACTTGGCAGCTTGGGAGTATTTCTCTAGACATCTTAGTACCTTCTGAGCTGGCTGATAGAAGTGTCATCTGAGGTAAGTCCTTACTAAAGCCAAAATGTGTAACAGAGTCCTGTACCAATCTACAACACTCATTTCTCTGTCAGAGAAGGAAAATTTGATTTGTTCAGTCTGTCATTAATTTCCCTATTGCTTTTTTCTTCAAGATGTTTTTAAATTTTGAATTAGTCTGAGTATTTAAATAGGAATTCAAATCAAACATGATTCAACTCTCTTCCCTTATTTGCTTTTTTTGAGGATATTTACTGTACTTTTCCTTGTCTAGACTTCCTGCATCTCACCCACCATCTCCGGGATCAACAATACATTCCACAGGTCATTGTTTAATTACTTTTAAAAAAGCAAAAAAAAAAAAAAAAAAGCATGTGTCCTAGGACAATCTGTTCCAGTACTTACTACTCTCATGATAAAATAGTTCCAGTTTTTGTCTGATCTCAACCTTTCACACTGTAATTTATGGCTGTTGTCCCTCATTACGTCATCCGCCAAGGCTGAACTATTGTTTGTTTGTTTAGAGAGCATTTTTCCTGCTAAGAGGATTTTCTATGGATGGAGTTCCTCTGTCCACCTTTCTCTTGAGTTTATAAGTAGAGGGTTTTTTCTTGATTTTTCAAAGGAAAACACACTTTAGGAGAAAAATACCAACAACCCCTCATATACGCAAAACTGCTTATTTATCAGCTTTATTTTGCCAGATAGCTATAGCAAGTGTTACTTAAACGACCAGAGGCATGAGGAATGCATTTAATAGTTGTATTACACATGTTGTATGCCTTTGTAGGCTATTATGTTCTGAAAAATAATCCCAGATTTATTGAGAACTCATTCATAATTTCAGAATACTGGCTTTTTTTTTTTTTTTTTTTTTTTTTTTTTTTTTTTTTTCATGTTTTCGGTCTACTGTCATTTCTCTCAGCAATACAATTGATGCAAAGATAGCTGAGATATGCTTACTGAAGTTACATTGGTTTTAATTTGATTTTTCACAAAGGCCTTACAAATCCTGATAAACTGGATTCATGTTGCTTCTCTACTTTTCTGTATTCATCGGGAAGAAACACTTGATTGAGATGTTACCCAGTTAAGTGGGAATTAAACATTGGATCAGAAAAATACTTTCCTGCCATGATGATGACCGTGCTAGTGCTGCCTGATTGGATCTTAGCATTTTAAAGCATTAAAGCCTTGTTTCAGTGAAGTGCTTAAACTCATGTACAACTTTAATCATTTGAGTAATTGCAATGATGCTCAACGTAAGAGGTGAAATTGGATTCATGTCCTGAGAGGTTTGTCTCGTTTATGTACTGCTATTTGTTGTATGCAAACAGAGCTAAATATCAACTCAACAGAAATCACTGTTTTGCTTGCTTCCCAGCTTCCCACATCATCAAATTGAAAGCAAATAACAAGCTAGATTACAACTTGGAACTTTTTTGATGTGCAAAGTTCAGTGCCAAATCTGTAGTATTTCTGGAAAATCACTGAGATGCTGAATTGTTTTTGGATTAAAGGGAATTTGTTTTTGAGTTCAAGCAAATATTTCTTACAGCTCTATGTATTACAATATGAGCAAGTCTTATTTCATGCAACACTAACTTAGAGATGCTTTCCTAAGTAGAGATGATTACAGTATTTGTTTTCCTTTATATAGTCAGTGTCAATAGTAAGTCATGCATAAAGTTTATTAAGCCCTGCTAATTTTTTGTCAATTTTAGGAACCATATGTCTATGTATGTACTGTAGATGATTTGTAGAATTTTGTGCTGAAAAATGAAAAATGGATTTGAAAAAAAATCTAGACTATAGACTATATATATATAGAGAGAGAGAGACTATAAGGAAAGTTTTGAGTCTTGTGTGCTGATCTCATAGCTAAACTGTAAAAAAATGACATGGGACTTGAAATATTTGTATGTTCTTCTCAGGGTTTTTAATATTTGTTAAATAATCTACAGAAATGAAGTCCTGTGGGCAGTAAGGTGTTGCAAGTGGTGTATAGAAGCCTGTAGCCATATGTAGAAGGAATATCCGTAGTTTCCTTCATCTCACATCTCCAACCTGATTCTGTTTGCATTATGCAACATTGTAAGAGGAAAGAAATGGTCATCTTAAGGGCATGCTAACTGGTTTATAAATGGTGAAATTCAGGTGATTTTATCTTCAGAGAACCTTCTTTTTTTTCATAGCTAACTCCCAGTTTCAACAGAAATGAAAGAAAAAGCATCAAAGTTCTTAGTGAAAAGCAAGTTTCACTCTATGAATTTTCAGATCCAGCAGCTATGTGAAGTATAGGATGTGTCATAAAACAACTCATCTGTCAGTCACAAACCCAAGTGTCAGAAATGCAGTTTCTTTTCCTGTGGAAGTCATGATAGACAATGGACAGTATGTGCACATTGTAAGAGGAAAACAACATTTTTCTTGTTTTCTTTTATGTTCTGGCAGGGTATTTTGAGTGGCTGTGAGATAGAACTGCCAAACCTGAGATAGTTCTTCAAAAATGGGGACCAATGCAGATCCCTAAAATCCCATTTTTTTACTAACACTGACGAGAAATGAATTTGTCACATGTTTAATGAATAAAGCAGCAACTGAAAAACAGTTTACCTGAAACATGTGGGAGAATAATAAGGTGAAGATATCAAAATCAAGCTCTTCCAAAATGTGGCTGTAAAGTTCAGGTTTCTTTTCTGACCAGAAAGTGAAAATTTCTGTTGAGTTTACATTTAAGAAAAGCCTCAGTAAAATAATAGGAAATTTTGTATATCTGCCAGTAAGAAATGAAAATATTGGTACAGATCCTGGGGCTTTCACATGGAAATATGCCACTTTTTGAAGAAAAAGTTTCTGTTGTTGTTCTTGTGTCATCATCCTTTGAAGACACTACAGTTTGTTTCAGTGGAAAGAGATGTCCCAACAGGTCTTTAGCAAAGATAAAATGTCTGTCAAGGACTAAGTGGGAGGAATGCAAAAAGACTGCAGATGTAGGTATAAATCCAAGTTGTCTACAAAACCTGTGATGTTCAAATACTTGATATCTGGTACACATTTAAAGAAGTAAGGCATATACAGTAATCAGCTTAATCCAGAGAATTAAAATTATACATTTCTACATGCTATGGGTATATGAAATAGAGCCTAAAGGCAATAGGACAGATCTTCAGCTGCAGTAAATCAACATTTCCATATGTAGATGTAATTGCTTCATGAAAGTCTGTGAAAATAGTTAGAAATGTGATTAAGTTCTTAAACTGGGATGGTACTAACATAAAGTTAAGGTTGCTTCAGGAGCTTATGATGAAGTTAGCACAATGAAGTACCCGAGAATTAAAGGTAATTTTGATGAGCAATTTCTTCTTCACTAATGTATGCTGTGTACACATTGTGTACATAAATAGACTACTTATTGTATATTTTGCATAATCTACATAATATCTCTTTATATGTATGTTTATATTTATCAAATCTTTTCTCTAATCCCAAGGAAGAACCAGAATTTACTTTTTTCTAGTGGAATTGAAAAGTAGCTAGCTATTTACTGTTAGCAGTGTTCTTCATTTTGTGGGGTGATGGAGAACAAAGCCTCTCTCAGGATAAAATATCATTTTTTAAATCTTGCTAATTATGGAATGAATTATGGAATGAATTTTCATAATGGTAATAGACACATACTTATGTCATAAGCTTTTACTAAGAGAGACAAGCTTTGAAGAACATCTACAATCTACCTATTTATTAAACTACCAATCAAGAAGTTTTTATTTGAATGCTAGTAAAATAGTTCTAGAGCTATCTCATGTCCTTATAGTCATTTTTGTGTATTTTCATGTTTTCAGTATTGTTGCTTAAAGGTTTTCCTACTCAACTTCTCATGACCTTTGTTAGGTAACAGAAAATCCCTTTAGATAAATACATATATAATTTTTTGCCATTGTTCTTTTTTCAAGATTTAGAGAAGGCTACCACTTCTGTTAAGAGCTAATAACAAACATGTTCGAGAATCAGAAAGTTCCATCTATGCCACCCAAATTCTTATGTCTTTTTCTGACTTTTCTCAATGTCAGGGCCAAATAGGATTTACAGAGCTAAAAGCAATCACAGAAAGCAAAAATATGAGATTATCATACATTAGATTAATGATGCCTATTAAAAAGGATCTAAGAGGCACTGTGAAGGAGTATAAGCACGAAAGAGGAGAGCAGAGAATGGATGTTGCCTATGCTTTCCTTGCTTTGTCAGACTCAACTGTGTGGCCATAAATGTTAGTTATCTTATGCTTAGAGTCATTACTAGTGAATTTGAGAACCTTGTAACTGGTGTAGCTGTTAGGTTTTTCTTGGGTCTGCCTGTATCTAGAGCTAGACAGAAAAAACTGTAACTATGAAAGGTAAGTTGATAACCTGGAATAACCACAGAATAAGGTTTTCACAAGTACAGCATTGGAGTCTGTGAGGTTTCTTTAAAAGTACTAGGTTGTTCTTTATGCCTGAAATAATAGGTACGAGCTTAGTCATTTCCACAGTTCAACTGGTCAACATGTTTTAGTGTACTCATTAGTTTTGGGACTCTTGATTTCAATGCCATATCATTCTCACTATTTAAATCTGTATCTTATTTTCATTCTAATGAAAATATTCTCATTTAATAAGGTCTCTCTTTGGAAGTGGTTCATTCTTGCTAGATCTTGATTTATTTTTCCTGTGAATGAGCATGTGTTTTATGAATTTGTGGGCATACATATAAAAGCTGAAAGTTGTTGTTGTAAAATTGAACCTAGTTTTACAAGTTTTTCTGCCAAGTTCAATGACAAAGATTGATGTGAGGAAATCAAGCAGCCTTTGACAACTCCATTACCGCTGGCCCATCTGCAGTCAGACATTTATGGGATCTTGGAATCTCTGCTCTCTTGGTGTACTTTGCAAAATGATCCTATTTGTCTTGATATTTCTGTTAGGGCCTCCCTCTGACCCTTTAAAATATTTGTGGTGTCAAATCTGCCAGGCCTGATGTTCTCCGTGAGTAAGATGCACAGACGCTGGCACATGGCAGAACACAAGGCTGCTGTTGATGCTTTTTTGATAGTCAGGTTTGGAGGGAGCAAAGGTAAGAGGGTAGATGAGAAGAAAAGTGTTTAAAAATGACTATTTATACATGACACCTGGTGGTGTCAGCAATCATCAGGAGATGCCTTCACTTGGGATAGCTGATACACCTGGAGTAACTGAGGCCAACAGTAATTTTTTTTATGACTTATGCTATTTCATAATGCAGTTACCCTTGAAGATTCCATAGAGATGTTGATGAAATTCATTCTAAGTGCCAAATGTTGTCATTACAAAACATTTTTTTACAGCCATAGCTATTATGCTCTAACATTACAAGTTAGCAGTATTTCGGCCTGTCTTCTGTAGAGGCTGAGAGCAGGAGATTCTCAGACCAAGGATTCTGGAGCAAGCTGCAGCCCAGTAATTCATGAGCCTTTCCTCTGCTTTCCCATTCCTGACACTAACTACCTCTGCCATGCTGGAACATAGCTCAGACTAATGCCTTCTGTGGCATTTCAGTCTGATCTGCTTTCTGCACTGTAAATAACATATACTTCTTTCATTGGGACACAGCATAATTTCTCCCAGTCTGATTTCCAGAATACTACTGGCCTTAACTTTCATTCAGTTGTCCTAATCTT
The DNA here is from genome assembly GCA_037305975.1 of Chrysolophus pictus. Taxonomy (NCBI): domain Eukaryota; kingdom Metazoa; phylum Chordata; class Aves; order Galliformes; family Phasianidae; genus Chrysolophus; species Chrysolophus pictus. The sequence goes on along the minus strand of CM074577.1, from coordinate 16,666,785 downwards.
GACCCTGATAACATGTTGTGGTTTTAAGAAAATTGTATTAGCTAAGGCTAGTTTTCTGAAACCATTCAGTTTTGATATAGAATTAAAAACAGGTGAAAATTCCAGATCTTTTGCCTTTTTTATACTCATTATTTTTCATTTCTTTTTATTTCAATTCATTTTTAAATTCTAGCTTTTGACTTCCATTTGCCTTTTCTTGCTGCATTAAACAGCTTTGCGCAAACCAGTATTTTCCCTTATTTAAAGTATTTGTACACTGTAATCAAACTGCCTTTCTGTCTTCTTTTTCAGATTGAACAGATTGAGATCTTTGTTTTTCAGTGTAACGCACTGTCTCCAAACCCAAACTAATTTGTCTGGCTTCTTTTTACAAATCCTTTCATTTTTCAGCAACGTCTAAGAAATGAGGATGCCAGAACTAGTTGCAGTATTCTTGTATGGGTTTCATAAAGCCTACATACAAAGGTAAAATTATTTTCTGGATCCTAAAATGACTTTCTGGATCACTACTCCTTTGTTTTCTAAAAGACCATCAACTTGGAACTCATTCCTACAGCTCTATAAAATTGCACTTGAGAATGATAGATTTTTATTTATGCAAAATGCTGTTTTAAGGTAATCAAAACTCCATGAGCTTAGATCAAATTTAGCAGCTGGATTCAGCCTAAAGGAGCAGTAAAATGTTTCAAGAGGCTATAAATTTCGTTTTGACTCTTTGTTGTTTAATAGAAAATGTTTTGATTCCTCATTGGAAAATGTCTTGTGTTTTTTAAAGTATAGAAAGAAATGATTTTGAAGTGTTTCTCTTGGACCATGTTTTTCTTTTAATGTTGTTTCCACACATTTTCCTACACATACATTTCATGTCCAACACCAGACAGCACAAAACTAAAACAGGCTGCAACTTTTTTCAGTTCTGTCAACCTAAATCAAGTAGGTGAGAAAATTAACTGCACAAATTGAGTATTGATGCAGGCTCAAGAGGAACTTTGCAGCATGCTAGAACCACTGAAGCTCTTAACATGTGATGCAAGGGCTACATAGAAAAAATGCACCAAATTTCCATTGGAACACTTGTGAGATGTGGCTAAAACATAATAGTAAGGAAAATATTCTGACTTGTTTCCAGGACTAAACAGACAAAATGTTGTCAAAACACTTGTAAATAAAACACTGCAAAAGATATTCAGGAAGCAGTCCAACTTCTAACTTGCTATTGCAACTTATCTATTCCTCTCATAGAAATGAAAGTCTAAAAACCAACAAATCAAACCAATACATGCATTGACTTTCTTAGAAGATTGTTATTATAATATATAATAATATATTAATATAACTATAATATAATTAACAATAATTATAATAACATACCTGTGGGTAGGACATGCAGCAGCAGCATTGCTGTTGCAGGTGGTGAAGAAATTAAGACTTTGAATAGCTGAGGTTGAATTTCTTTGCTTTGTGAAGATAGGTATGAGCATTAAATAGGTGATTAACAGATCTAATAAGAATGTGGGTTTTTTATTATAGGTCTTCATCTGCCATTCTTGTGATACTGGTAGAAGAAACTTTGTAGGCAAGGTGGAAAAGGAAAAAGTCAACATCAGAGATCTGATTTTCTTTCCTACCTGCTTCCCTTTACTACCCCATTTCATCTTGGAGGGATTTCTCCTTTTCACCTTGTCACATTGCACGGTGATTAGTTTTCAGGACCAGGAGAGGCTTGCAGAGAGGATAAAATAATCATTATCTTAAAAGAGTATTTAATTAGTGCTGTGTATGTATTTTTCCTACTTCAAATCCTTACTCGTGTGAACTATTTATGTTCATTACTGATAGCTTCAAAATTTAGCCCGTCTTTTGAAAACTGTTTTATAGACAGGTGGCCATGATGAAGATGGTGTTCCTCTGGAACAGTGCAAAGTGGTCAAAAGACAGCCACTGTCTTTAGACTTCTTACAATTCTTTTGTTCTAATGTAGCTTACATGTGCCAACAGGCACATCATGACATACAACTATCTGAAACTGCCACGCAGTACACTGGAGACAGGTGATGTTCCACTTGCTAGCGCTGAGGAGAGATAAGGACTTGGCAAAGCTGAGAGTCACTGGTAGTCTCACTGGCAGTGAGGAACAGACAAATGTGTACTTTGTGCTGGTTTAAGGCAGAGGGTCTTGGGGACTTTCTCCTCTCGAGTTTCACCCTCCTTACTTTTAAGGTACATCGGTAACATTCATTTGATTTGTTTGACTGTGCCTTTGAATCCAGTGGAAGCACTGAAAGCCCAGAATATTCAGCTTTCCAATACTTAATGGGTACAGCAAATACTCAGTTTACTGAAACAGCTTTACTATCCCTGTGCAATACTGTCCTTCTCCTCCATACCTCATAGCATAGATTAGCACCTATTGAAGAAAGATAACCACAGACCTAGTAATGCAAGCATTCTAGGTGGATCACCCAACATATTGCAACAAATGTAGGGTTATAGGGCACCCTAAGGTAAGGTTAACAGCATAGCTAGAGGTTGTTCTGTAAGTTTAACAAGCAAATTCAACACTCATTTATGTTAACTGATTAACAGTAATATAATGATGAATTCATTAAGATGTGTTGTAATATGCTGCTTAAAATGAAAATGCTCTGTGTCTATTATGAGCTAATTTATTATATTCTTAGAGAACTTGTGCAAAATTAATGTTGTATCATTCTTTAGTATTAGTATCAAGGAATATTAGTTTTAATGAACAAGGATAATGAAAGAAAGGAGGAAAATGCAGGAGGAAATAACTAAGCCAATGAGTTTTAAAATTCATCACTTTTTAGTGTTGTGTGAATGAATAAATAAGTTGCAGAGTAGATTATTGTGCTTCTCTAGGAGTTAAAGTCACAACAAACACTAAGGCTGAATTAAAAATTTCCACAGATCCCTCCTGAAGCATCAAAGAGGCAGCTGCCAGAAAAGGCAGAATAATAGAGCTAATTGAACCTTCCTGGGCCTTATTCTTCCTGAACTAACTGGAAGGTGATGTTTGCCCATATGGTGGATCTAGCTAAGATCTGTTTCCCTAGTGACCAGTCTTCACCAAGGTAAGCTGTGATCAAATGAATGTATAGCAGAGTGCAGGCACACATCTGTATCGGTATCCCTTTTATTACCAAGGCAGCTAACTAGCTCTGTCTTATAGACAAGCAGAGCTAATTTCAGTAGAGGGGTCCATAATCATCTTCTGGAGGGTCCCTTTGATTTCTGCAGACATTCTTGTGTTAAATCCAGGTGTCCATGTAGGCTCCAAAAGTAACTAGGCTTTCTTTATTTCCTTGCCTAAGAAAAGCACAAAAAGGAAGACAGCAGAGTATGCCCATGCAATTCATATGTTAAGCAGCAATAAATTATTCACTTCTTCACTCTGGCAGAATTTTCTGTTGCTAAGCCTGACATCTGGTGTGCTGTATGTTTTGTGAAAGGGAGTTGGGAGAGGTAAGAGAATGTTTTTATCCTAAATCAAGGTGTGTGGATGTTGTTAGGTCTGATTATAAACAGACTTTTATCTCCTGCTCCAATCAATTAACAGTTGATGTCTGCTGTGCTGTAAATGCCATGAAGCAGTAGATTTTTTAGCGATACTTAGGTACACTTAGTCATTAGTACACGCAGCACTGATTTTCCTCAAGACATCCTCATTTCCCAGAGAGGTTCTTTTTCCTATTGTGCTTAGTTATGTCTGCTCTCAAGCAGAGGTTCTGATTTTTTACTGATACAGCAGTGATACAGCTGTTCTGAAGTTAATGGAGTAATGCTGAGCCACACCAGTTGAAGATTTGGCCAGTGGGAAACTTGTTGTTCCAGAGTCCTCTGAAAGGGAAAGATAAACTGGAGAACTCCAGGAAAGGAGTATTTGAAAAAGCAGTTGTAATAATTTGCTCTGCAATACCAATCATCACACTATGTAAAAAAAAAAAAAAGAAAAGAAAAAAAGGAAGAGGTCTCTGAAATAAATCTTCTTTTCTTTGTCCCCGGTGGTATTATCTTTGTCTAATCAATTGTGACCTAAGTCTCTCTGTGAACAAAAGTTGCATACTTTGAAACTCACTTCTTAATGCAAATCAGCTTGCTTGTTTTCAGCTTCATAATCCTTTCCACAGCAACAGCCTATCAGGATGTCACAGACAGAAAATGATGACTTTTGATGAGTAACAAGCAGCAGGGACAAATGAATCCTTCAGGAAGGGGAGAAAAAAAAAATCTTCTTTAGATTAGATCTAACAAAAAGAGCTGAATTCATCAAGCATGTAATTTAAATCCAGTGATGATGTTTGCAAAGTTTACTTGGTCTTCAACTCCCTTTACATACTCTCTGTGCATGATGCAGCATAACTTCCTAATCTGCTGGCTCCCCATCAGCGCAGCAGCTGACAACGAGAGTCCTGGAATTTGTCCCAAAAGAACATGAAAATCTGGCAAAACATTCCTGATGAATGAAACCAATGAAACAAAAGACAAATGTTTCTATGGGGAGAATTAGGTGGAGTTTTAATATCTGTTCACCATGCTGAAGATTTTTACTTGCTATCACCTATGTATGGGAGGATTTTGCCTCTTCTGTCAGAGTTGTCTGCCACCTACTGTTTATTCAGATGGTGTTTTTATAGTTAAGAGTGGCATAACTACCAACTAACAGATACTTCTTGCTGCAGGGATTTTGTGTCTCTGGGGGAATTGTTGAGTGACTTAGAAATTTGTCTTGCTTTTGGTTAGGGGTTATGCTTTTTGAGAGACTTTATACAGAAATACTGGGGAACTAGAGTCCTGAGCCCTCCCTGAAGCAATGAGTGCTAATGATTAGCCTAGGCTTCCCCTGCAAATGGCACTTCAGTGATTTCTAAAATTAATATGTTGCCTCTACTAAAATCTGAATGTTCATTTGCCTTAGGGGTGCACAGAATATAGCACACACCCAGATGCCCTACCACAGAAAGGCAGATGCATATGGTTTTAACAGAATCCTTGCTGGTTTTAGGTCTTCGAAGATCTCTGCATACTTGAACATGGCATTAGTCATAGCAGCCCAGAAGAGGTACCAATTAAAGATTCTGCTTCAAAAAGAAGTAGGGAAGAAATAGAACTGAAATTCAGTCTTTCCCTCTTGCATCCCCCATTATTTCCCTGTGGCAGGAGTAACTCATGCTTTCCTGAGGAGATAATGTATTTTGGTGAAAATATCTGCTTGAGTGGGTCTTTGCAATGGAAGAAGCATGATTTCGTCCCATGCTCTTTCAGCTTTTCATGTCACCTTTACCACATCCATTTTAGCCTCAGGAATGAATGAAGCCTGTTTTATTTTCTCTGGCAATCTAAAGCAGACGTACTGACGGCAATCCCAAATAGAGTTCTCTTGTCTTTGGGAACTGTTATTATCTCTCTTGAGAAGCTGATCATTGGTTGTTCTGTATCTGTTCACGTAGTGGTATGCAGCATCTTACTCAGTTAAAATTTAAAAACTTTGTTAATTTGATAACTGCATATGGAGCTGGTCCACAGATGTCCAAGGGTTGGTAGAGAAGGAAGGGAAGAAATCTCATCTTTGAACATTAACATGCAGTTTATGTCATTTGGCAGAGTCTGAAGTGCTTTTCAAATTAGAAATCTATTTTGGCTTCATTCAGGCATCTTCACCAGATTAAGCATACCATGCTGGCCTGCCTGCCATTTTGACATACTTCACTGTTAACATTTTTCATAAAAGTTTTAACTGACAGAAATGGGGAAAGAGGTGCTATCCACATATAAGCTGATGATTTAAGCAGATTTGGTAGAATATGTTGATACTGGATGGAAAAACTAATGCAGTTATAAGTGACATCTCTGAAGAGAGAGTTACTTAGGTTGTCAATGTACTGCAAAAACAATATAAAATGATGTGTTTTAGTACTAATGGCATCGAATAAGAATGGCTTTGGTAGAAGAGTCAAAATCAGACATGACTAAATTAAATGCTGAATAAGTTTTGGAATCACATATAACGCATGTCTAACTGGCTTGTATTTTATTCTAAGATACTCCTTCGGATGTCCCTTGGAAATAGCTGCACTATCAAATGAAGCTGTGACTCCTCTTTGTTTAGCCCTGTGGAACACTGTCAGCACCACTGGTGTGCCTGCTGAGCTGTCTCACTGCCCTCTTTGAGTCACAGAATCATTAAGGCTGGAAAGACCACTAAGATAATCTACCCAAAACATCAATCCATTGCCACCATACCTAAATCATGTAACTCAATGAGGCATCTACCTTTTTCTTGAAAACTTCCAGGGATGGTGACTCCACCATCTCCCTGGGCAGCCTGTTCCAATACCTTGCTACCCTTTCTGAGAATATTTTTTTCCTAAAATCCAATCTGCACCTCCCTTGGTGCAACTTGAGGCCGTTACCTCGAGTCGCTAGTTACCTGGGAAAAGAGAATGACCCTCACCTCTCAACAACCTCTTTTCAGGCAGTTGTAGAGAGCAATAAGGTCTCCCTTGAGTTTCTTCTTCACCACTCTAAACAATCCCAGTTCCCTTAGCCACTTCTCATAGGACTTGTGCTCCAGATCCTTCATCAACTTGTTTGCCCACATACTCCAGGGCCTCAATGTTTTCCTTGTAGTAGAGGTCCCAAACTGAACACAGTACTCTAGGTGCGGCTTCACCAGAGCTGAGTACAGGCAAGCGATCACCTCCCTGATCCTGCTAGCTACATTACTTCTGGTAAAAGGTAGGATGCCATTGGCCTTCTTGGCCAACTGACACACTGCTGGCTCATCTTCAGCCAAGAATCGACCAACACTCCCACATCCTTTTCCTCCACAAAGTCTTCCAGCCACTCTGCCCCAAGCCTGTAGCACTGTAGCTAAAGTGTAGGACCCAGTGACGTTTAGCCTTGATGAAATTCATCTCATTGGCCTCAGCCTATCTAGATCCCTCTGTAAAGCCTTCCAACCCTCAATCATATGAATGCTTCCCCTCGCATTAGTGTCATCTGCAAACTTACTGAGGGTGCACTCATTACCCTCATCCAGATCATCAGTAAAGATATTAAACTGGGCTGGCACCAATACCAACCCCTGGGGAAAACTGCTCATGACCAGTAGCCAGCTGGATTTAATTCCATTCACTACTACTCTCTGCATCTAGCCATTCAGCCAGTTTTTGCATGGGCTGTCATCTTCTCCAAGAAAATACTGCAGGAGACAATGCCAAAGGCTTTGCTAAAGACTGGAGAGACTACACCCACAACCTTAACCACTAGGCAAGCCTCCTGTTCATAGAAGGAGATGAGATTGGTCAAGTAGGACCTGCCATTCATGACTCTATGCTGGCTAGTTCTGATCCCTTGGAAGACCCAAACATGCTGCATGATCACAGTCAAGATGATCTGCTTTATGACCTTCCCCAATACCAAGGCCTTTAGTTGGCCAGATCCTCCTTCCAACCCTTCTTGTAGATGGACATCACATTAGCAGCCGTCTGGGACCCCCCTGGTTGACCAGGACCTTTTATAAATGGTGGAAAGCAGCTTGCTAATCACCTCTGCCAGCTCCCTCAAATAACAACAGGGTGGATCCCATCTGGCCCCTTGGGCTTGTGACAGTCCTGGTGGAGTAGTATGCTGAAGAATTCTGGTATAGTTAGAATAGTTAAAGATAGTAGATCACAGCTTTTGTCTAAAAAACAGAGTTATTAGTTGGACTTGGTAGCCTGCCATAGATATTAAGGTGCGGAGACAGATGAGTGAGCTCTTTAGCAAGCACAGGTGGAGACTGGATAATCTGTTGGCTTCCACAGAAGCAAGGGGAGGGCAATTTCTCAGCCCATAAGGCTCATTAAACAGAGGAGGAAATGCCCTTTAGCTTACCGAAAATTTACTTCTGTACTCTCATATATACAATAAAATAAATGTAATAACTATCTCTGTGTGGTCTAGGAAACAAAGATTTAATTGAACCTTGTAAGAGGCTTATTTTTTTTTCTACTCTTTTTTCTCTCCTCCAATCTTTTCATCTGCAGGTTATGTCAAAATTGTACCAGGTGAAAGTTTGACCTTGAAGTAGACAATGACAACAGAGGCTCCTTACAGTCTGTTATGGGCTTTGAGTTTCCAACGAATGTCCCCTTTCCCTGGTGTCAGTGTTCAGGTGAAAGCAAACAAGTACATGAACAGGCCTCAATGAGACCAACTCAACTTCTCCTAACTGTAATGGGAGAATCACCATTAACTTATTCGGACACTGGATAAAAGCAGTGAGAGAAATTGCAAATCATCAACATTCCTTGTGGAAGTGGGCTGGTAAAACTCTGAATGATTCTTCAAAAATTAGATTGAGTTTTTAAAAAGGCTTTAATACTGCAAAATAAGGTTCTTTGGCCACTACATTTTATCATTTTTAGGCATTAAAATATTTTATGGCAAATTTATACATGTTTAAGAAATACCATACGATTTTTAAGTGAGAACAAATTTTTCTTCTTTGAGTTCTTAGGATTTTTCTTCTCTGTTACAGAAAAAAATTAACCTTAATTTATGAAAAAATAGATAAGCTTAGTTCACAGTTTTAAGGAGCTATTCTAGTAAATAATCCAACAAAATAACTTAAGGGATGGAACACCTCCCCTGAGAGGACAGGCTAAGAGATCTGGGGCTGTTCAAACCGTGGAAGAGAAGGCTCTGGGGAGACCTAATTGCAGCCTTTCTGTTTGTAAAGGGGAGGATCTAAGAAAGAAGGGGACAGACTCTTTAGCAGCGTCTGTTGTGACAGGACAAGGGGAAATGGTTTCAAACTAAAAGAGGCGGAATTTAAACTGGATGTAAGAAAAACATTTTTTATGTGAAGCACTGGAGCAGGTTGCCCAGAGAGGTGGTGAATACCCCGTCCCTGGAGACACTCACAGTCAGGCTGGACGAGGCTCTTGATCCTGAACCTGATCTCTCTGTGGGTGTCCCCATTCATCACAGGGGAATTGGACTAGATGATCTTTAAAGGTTTTTTCTATGATTCTATATTTACTCCAAATGTCAGCATTAACAGTAAGATGAAACTCAAATTAAGATGCAATTTGCACATATAATGATTGTAAACATACTGGTTCCAATGCTTTTTTGTCCAAATTTGAAGGAATAGGATTTGGCTGGAGCCTGAAACACCCAAATTAGATTCCCAAATGGTAGGATCTGGGCTTGAGAGAAAACACAAGGATTCCGCCAACTGACTCTTTACATTATTACTGTAGGCTAATTTTAGTAGTTGCAGATAAACAGTTTATGTAATGTAAATAATCAGTTCATACTTAGCATTTAATTGCTATTGAAATGTAATTGGAGACCGTGGTTGTTTCCCCTAAATCAAGACAGTACTGGCTTGGATTCTGCATGTTTACAGAGCTGAAGGAGAGCGAGCTGCTGTTCTCTAAGACTTTGAAAAAGAAGTATCAAGTTTCACGTTGCACTTGTTTGTAAACAGCAAAATGAATCATGCATCAGTGCTACCAAAATTGTTAATATGCAGTTTGTTACCATTTGTTTACCTAAATAAAATAATTATTTGAGATTAGGTAAACAAATTGCTTTTGATCTTTTTTTTTTCAGAACTAATAATGCGTGATTCTTGTTTCTCACTATTTGGAAACTTGAAATATATGTTTAATGAACATTTCACAATTGAAAAACATCCAAAAGTACAAATAGATGTTCAGGTTAATACAACAAATTTATTTTAACTAAGCTGTATACTTCAATTATTTTTAAGTTCTAACCTATAAAATTCTGTTTAAGGCAAAGCAGCTGTTGGAATGAATACATTTGCTTTAAAAAGGAGCTCTGAAAATGTTAATGAAAACAGTGAAACTTGAAACGAGGCTGGCATACGCAAGAGTTAATGTATGAACCTGTATTATTGGATAAATTTTATTTAAGGAACGCATGGTTTGATTTCTTTCTATTTATTCTAACATTCAAACTAAGTGAAACTCCAGGGAATTATTAGAGAGAGAAATTAAAACAACAGATGGACTTGTAGTTACGTGCATAAGGACATCTTTTCAAAAAGCCTCCTGACAATTTCAGATATTCCAAGTTATTCTATTTAATTTCAAATGAAGAATCTTTCTTTTTGTGCAGAGCTGTCAATCTCAGCAAACCCATAAGAAAATGATTTAAAAACATCATGAAATATATTTTTCCACTTGTCTTTTTTGAAGTACTTTGACAATCAGCTTATAAAGTAGGTAGAAAAATGCATTCCATTTTTTAATGAATGCAAAACATGAGCATTCAGATCTTTCAAACTGAGTAGGCTACAGTGCTTATCCAGGAATGATTTCTTTGCAATCAAGCACATTGACGTAGTCTTTGAAAACAAAATATCAAATTTTCCAGTGGTCTCTCTACTCTTAGAATTAGAAAAAGAAGTTTTTGGACGGTGGTCATTCCTTTATCAGATCAAACCTCCCCAGGTGTCTGTAACATTGGATTTGCACCCTTACTGCAATGTTAGAAGGTAATGAAATAATTCATGAATTTCAGGGAAACAGAACTGTTATTGCTGTACCTTTTAATTGTTTGGCCTTCTGCCACTTGTTTTCAGCCATCACTATTAATTCAGAGAGAAGAACAAAAAAGGTAAAAAAAAAAAATCTCTGTCAGTTTTCCTTAGTAGCTTGACTTTCTACATGATGTACAGGAAAGTTTTGAAGCTTTGTGGCAGAGCTGTTTAAATATCACTCAGCTTGTAGGAAATAGATGAATTAGAACCACAAGTGCCACAGAACAGCTAATTACAGCAAGGTCAGCTACCTCCATTTATCTACCTCTGTTGGGCTTGATACAAAGATTTAGAAAAATAGATAGGCAATACTTACAAACCTGTGAAACTAGCAAAGGCAGTTCCAAAGCAGGTACAGCACTCCTGTTTGAATACACTGGAATGGAGCTAGTCAGTGTACAGAAAATATATTGCTACAAGAGTCACCATGTATGCTAAAATGTTCCTCTTCGATAACGTCATAGCCAGATCAAAGTTCATTTGTATTGCACAGTCACAGAGCATGGAGCAGTGCTTTCCAATTTCATAATGTCTTCTTGCATCTCTGCCCACAGGTGACTACTAGCACTGAAGAATTCCTTAATTAGCTCTTTAAACATAGTTGGGCTTCATGCAAAGGGTACTCAAGCTTCTTCAAGTTTCTTTTCAATATGCAGGTAGATTAAATATATATTCTCTGATCTTTATGTTCTTTTGTGGGTTTTTTGTTTGTTTGTTTGTTTGTTTGTTCGTTTGTTTTCCAGTAAATGTAATAGACTGGCTTTCCAAGTTGTTTCTTTGTTGTTATTGTTGTTTGTTTTTAGTACTTCTGGGATGGATATTCACCACTTTGTATTTGGGATCACGCCAGTGAAAACTCAGATGAATTGAGTCTCTATAGATGTAAATGTGTTCCTGTTCTTTGAGATTACTCAGAACCACATAGAAAAGCTAGTTCTGGTTGTTAAGAATGTTGTTGCTTCAATAAGTGATTTTTATGAAGGCAGCAAGTACTGGGGCTGCAGAATCATGGCAATGGGAAGGAAACAACTTGTTTCCATCTATTATTTCACCTAATTTATAGTAATGCAGTATTCAAATTTGAAGCATGATTTTGAATGGAGTGCTTATAAACCAGAATTACAACTAAGAAAGTTTCAAAAAGACAGTTTTGATTAATAAATAACATTTTCCAATCTTTTTAAATCTTATCTGTTAGCACCCAACGTTGACTGTGCTTTTCAAAGCAAATAATTTTTGAGAAACACAATGAAAAAATAAATGAAAAAATTGCAAGTAGAATTTGAGCAAAACCGTATTTTATTGCTAATAGATACTCAATTCATTTTTAAATGCTTTCTCATGAGGTTTAGTACTCTCTGGCAAGAAAATAAGCTAACGTTCTTTAAATCGTAAATGAGGCTTCAAAAATTAGATGGCATATCTAAAAGTTGTGTCAATTTACTACAACATTTAATATTTATAGTCACTTTTATTCTAATGGGATAGAGCTGTTTTATTTTTATTGTAGATTTTCACAGCTTGGTGGTAGCATAGCTAATTGAGCATGCAGGGCCAATGCACTGACCCATTCACAAAATGCTTTTCTGAGATTTACAGCCATCACAATGCAGCAAAAATTTGCTGATCTACATAAGAAACTTCCAGCACAAGGAAACATGAAATTGTTCAATTGATGACTACTACTGATATCTTTATTTATTCTTTCCCATTGCCAAAATGAAGTAAGTGACTAACGTATAAAAGCCCAGTTGATGTTAACAGCACGATCTTTGGAAACATTCTGCAAGTGATACAGTTTTAGCTTCAACTTGCTGTCATAACAAGTATAAAAATGTTTTGAGTCTTCTGTTTGTAAATCCAGTTACACCAATATCATCACCAATTTTATTTGGACTATGACCATGTTAAGTCTCATTCAGATCTTATGTACCTACAGCTACAGCATTAGATCATTTTTCAATAGTCTCCTGAAGTTTGTCCTAAATTAAGACCAAAGCCTGAATTCACATCCAGTCATGATCTTTAAAAATTATGCAATTGAAAGACTCCTCCAGTCTTCAGTAGATGTTTGCATTGGTCCCTTTATATCAATATACTTTCAGAATTAGTCTTGCAATTAATTCTGTATTGAAGTGGATTGTATATCTGTTCCAGCAGTGCTGGGGAAAAGAAAGTTCACTCTCACTACAGCTGCTGGAAGTTTTCTTATTAATGAGTTCAAAACTTGACACCTGGAATATGAAGAAATTTTTGCATGCTGTACTGAGCTGTACTGTTTGTTCCTTTTGAGATAGGCAGACAGCCTTTTAGGGCTAAATTGCTAAAGTGTGTGCAACATAGCAGAAATTTTTTGTCCAGCCTCTCCTGTTTGAGAAAACAGCTCAAGCTTTGTGTTCCAGAGTAATCTTGTGTCTCACTGAATTACACTCTTTGTGAGAAATGATTGATCTTTTTTAGTTCCAGAACTCCTCTGGCACAAATCACTAATCAGATTTGAAGGTCAGAGAAATCAGTCCTATCCCACTGTTCTATTGAAATGATCAGTAAAGTAGTAGGATGGGCCATATAAACATGCCTAGCAATGTTAATAAAGCTGGAAAACAGGTTGTGTTCCAAGAAAATGTCCAGGCAGAAGCGTGGTTGGAAAAGAGGAGTTCTGAGACTTCGTTCTCAAGGACGATGAAACTGTAAGCAGTTGTTGTATAGGCACTCCAGAAACCCTTTGGTTTCTTTGTGATATAGAAACCAAAAGAGAGGGAGGTCTGGGTTTCTTTGATCATGGAAGCTGAAAATCTGTCTGTACACTTGGGTAAAATTACCTGAAAAAGAAAGGGTAGCATTTGAATAAAAAACCATAGCCATGTAGTTATTAGTAAGAAAAGTATCACACATAGGAGGAAATTCTTGAGGGAAAAGAAGCAAGCAGAGTTCATAGCTGTTCACAAGCCAGAGTCTGGAATTGGAGTTCTTGAAATTAGAGGACTTCAGCTGCAAGGCACCATCAAGAGACAGTGGTGAGAGAAGCAGAGCTGGATCTCATTTTGGACTTGGCCTTGGGAGGACTGTAAGTTTCGGTAGTTTTAGTAACAGCCTGCAGCCTAGCGCTGGGGAGAAAGGAACAGGCAGCTTCCAGAGCTCTATGCAAGGTTTTGCTTTGCATGTTGTACCGTGATAAGCAGCGAGATGCAAGCTCAAAGCTTAGTTCCGTATAAAACTGCATAGCATTGCCACTGAAGTCAGTGATCCCGCAGTACACAGAACACAGTACACAACCTTCAATTCTGTTCCTCATTATAACATTTCAACTTTTTTGTAAGGTGTAAAGATGTACAGAATAAATTGCTGATTTATTTTTAAGACCCTAACGCGGAATCAACAAAGTACAAAAAGAACCAAATCCAAATGCAGGCACTGATAGCTTAAAAAGATTAGTTTTGTAGTCCATACAGAATGCTGCAGCTGCCTGTAGGAAGGATGTGAGGAAAATATTTCTAAGTAGGTTGAGAACATTTGGGCTTAGTAGAAATTCATGAAAAAAAGTCTGACAACAAATGCCTGGCAATAAAATAGTCCAGGCTTTTTTTCTAAATCATCTTTTGTGTATAATTTCTCTTGTAAAACATGATGAGCTTTCCTCTATAGAAAGGCCGTGCCAGCTAGATAATAGCTAGAGGTCTCTCCTCCTTTTTCTCTCTGCAGAAGCCAAAACACCCTGGAGTCTCACATATCAAGACAGTATCACCTTTGTGGGGCCTGAGGATGAACAGACTAAGTCTCATTATTTTGCCAAGATATACACAATACTGCTGAAAAGTATATAATAACTTAGAAAACTATTAACACAAAGTTTATGGCAGTCATAGACTCAGACATTTCTAGGTCAGTGTAAGATTTCTGCTGTCAAGAGTTCCCAAGCCTCTAGATGATGCTGTAAAGAAAGATTCACTCACTGTACTTGAACCGAGAGTGAGAGAGAGAGTACTTTAGCCTATTTCTTTGCTTGCTTGGTTCCTTATCTGTTTTCTGAAAGCTGCTGGAAAGCAACAGAGATTTAGCTGCCAGGTCTGAACTGCAGGGGTGGAATTGGCAGTAGTAAAAGCAAAAAGATTCAGCAAATAAAAGATAATATAGATCGTCTCCTGTTGTGCCTGTTTTCAAATTACTGTGTTTAAATGAACTTCTTGTTCTGCAAGCTGTCTTTAGTCTCTCGCTCGCTGGCCTCCAATGACCTTTCTCTGATTTTCTTTTTCCTTTATAGTCTCATGGCATTGCAAACTTTTATCTGCCTTGCTGTAACTTAAATATGGATAAATTCAACACATACTTTTAATCTTATGGGAAGCCTCATCTCAATCTGCAGATGTTTAGGCAGTGGAACAGAATGTAAGCTAATGCTTTGTGCAGTAGACTACTACATGATTTTTTGCCTTGTGAGTATATGTAGGTTGCTCCAAAAGTAATGTCTCCTATTTATTTTGGTGGATATTACAACAGATACAAAGAACAACATAACTATTTGATAGAGCAAATTCTCGGCTACAAAACACTATTTTTCAACATAGTCACCACCATTAGATATGCATTTTTGCCAGCCAAGAGCAAGAGTCGACGTGCTACATGGCTTGTCCTTCACACTGCTGTCTCCACTGCTGGAATGCACCACCTTCCGCCTCACTGTGTTGACATCCACTGTTTGGTCTCTGCAGATGTTCAGCAAGCACAATGTTTATATCCTATCTCTCCCTTTCTTCAGTACTTACATAAGGACTAAAAAAAAATCCTGATCAGATTCAGTGGGAAAGATTATTTTTCTTATTTCCGTAAATAAAATTAGCCTAACATAAACATTTTTCACCTAAATTTTGATGTTATTCCATGTGATATTTTTCTTAAACATTTTTTTGACATATGCAATTAAAAAGAAAAAAAAAACAACAATAATAATGTGTAACGGAAGAAAAGTGCTCTGGAGTTGTTTGGTTTTATTTTCAGTTTAATTTTTCTTCCCCCTTTTTCTCCTGTTTTCATTACTTTAGAAGTTTCAGGTCAGCTCCTGGAGGTTTTTGAGAAGTGTGTGTACCACTGGCAGAGTGGTGTGTTTGGGACTGTGCTCATCTTAACCTCTGTGCCAAAATGGGTGAGAAAGGGAGAACTGTCTGTTGTGATCTCATCATGACATTTCCCTGCTCAAATAGCTTTAGTAGTCTAACGTTGTCTACTAGAAGGGAAAGGTTATCCAGGACTCCCTATTTCCTTGCTGTTCAGTGACTAAGTAATACTCAGCATTGTTTCAGATGGGAAGAAATACTAACAAGTCAAAAGAGAAGGATAACAGGCTACAATTGCTGAATGGTGATCTAGAGCAAGTAATTGTTGAAAGGTAGAGCAAAGGACCAAGGGTCAAGAGCCTCGTGTGTTATCCTTTTTGTTACCATGTCATCAAGGAGGACTGTCAGAGGGTCCCTAGTTGATGCCCCTTTAACTGACTCTACATGCTTTGCCAGGGAGTTGTAGAAGTACCTAAAGAACTTGTAATGCTTAATGTAATTACACTCATAGCACTACCAGAGTTAAGACTGTCATAAACCCAGAGAATACCTTGCTTGAAATACTTGAATATCTACAGCAAAATAACAAACTGAACATGGAATTTCCAAGTCTGATGTCTCTAGACAAATAAGTATTTACACTCTTTTCCACTCCTGGTTAAACTGCTTGTGTCAAGAATTTGAACTGCACCTCTTTCTGCATATGTAGTAATGAACGTAAGAGTCAATACAAGTATTTGGAAGACAGGTTGTTCATCTCCCCTTTTTGCTTTTCATTTTTATGAGATGGACTTAACAAAACTGCCCCATTCATCTGACTATGAGCAACTGGGAGAACTATGTCTTGTGAAGGAGTTTGAGGTACATGGGTGAAAGGCACACTGCTAATTTTAAATGCAGTTATTTTATTGGAAAAGTATACTCCTACTAGCAAAAAAAATTTTGCTAAGTTGAGAAACTTAGGGATGTGTTCCTTCTCATTTTTAATATGAGCAGCCTTGTATATTTGAGTAGGTTTGAAACCTGTTCTGGTTTTTCATCTTTAACAGTGTGCTTTCCTTCAGGGGCGCATATATATTTTTCCTTTCACCTCTTTCTCTGTGCTAGTGGGTCTCAGTGCTTTCCATTCATTTCTTTTCCTGTCCCAGTGTGAAATGTGAAGGAAAGTGAAGAAAAACATGCTTCTTGCAAACTCTTATAAACTAGAAGCAATGCAGATTGTGTAATGTCCCAGGGAAAACTATAAAGGAAGGAATCTGAGTCCTACGAGTCCATTATTACTGGCCTGTGGCATTGTTATTACTCGCAAACAGAAAACAACAAGACTAGAAATCGCAAGAATAAGACTAAAAATTGCATGGGCAATGGCATTCAGGTGAATTTAATGCTAAGACTTTGTTTTCTCTTGATACTTATGTTTCCCAGACATTTACTTTGTTTGTGCCTGATTTTTGTTGTTGTTTTTCCATTTTGTGTGTGTGTGTGTGTATGTGTGTAGTTTTTATTATTATTATTATTATTATTATTATTATTATCATTATTATTATTGTATTCTTTCTTGTATTCTCCCAAATAATAACAAAGCTCTGTACGTCCTTCAGCTCCTTAGGTAGTTCTTTCAAAATATCTCCTATCCAAAGAGGAAGTGGCTGGCACCACTTCTGAAATTCACTATGCTAGGGCAGGTACCAAAAGCGTTAGATAACCATAGAAGGTAACAATTAAATTTTTCCAATCCTGCATGGAGAGTACCTTCCCAGAGTGCAAAATGCCACTGAGGAACTTTTCAGAGGTGTTGCCTCCTGTTGGAGTTAAGAGCTTTTAAAATTCTTACTAGCAATCAGCTTCTCCTAGTTCATCTCTTCTGAAAGAACTCAGTGGCTACAGGCATCCCAAGAGAAAACAAGTAGTGTGGTAGTGATACAGTTAGGCTATCTAGCCTTTATTTGCTTTAGTGTAGCAGAAATCTTTTTATTGGTCTCACTGTGGGTTCATCTTAGTTACTGCAGATAGATTGTACATAGTGACTTGTAAGAGCCACATTTGGTCCTTTTCAAAGGACCAAATAACTGAGGAAAAATATTTACGGTTCAAGGTAGCTGAGCAGCCCAGAATTCATTGTTTTGCACCAACTTTAGAATTTATTTCAGAAGAAAACCATTTCTGACCAGCCTGAGGAAAAGCTAATTTCACAGAGAAAGTAACATCCCAGCCATTAATGATTGCTGAGATGCACTTTCCGTAGATGAAAAGTCAGTCTTCTCTCTGTGACTGTGGACTCATTTGCAAGTAACTGATTTGATCCAACACACCAACTTGTGTTTGTGCTCCCCAGTGATGGGACAAGGATGTTGTAGGGAGGATTTTGTCAGGGCACTGTACTCTGTGCGGTTTGTGTCTTTTTTATGAAGGATATCTGCTCAACAAAGACACCTGACTCTTTTGTACAGATATCTTCAGCATCCTGGGTGTAACTTCAATTCTTGAAACTGCTCGGCTACTACAGCAAAAAGAAACACATTACTATACAACAGTGTTTGTGACAGTTTTGAGTTAAGTAAGAAAACTGTAGAATGTTTTCTATATTTATGTCTCTTTGAAATGTTTCTTTGCTAATTTATGCCACCCACTGGGCAATCTGGCTCTCTGCCATCTTTCCTGTTGCCCTGCACAACTATATTTGTAAGATTGGATGGTGTAACCTAACAATTTAGTGTTTTCAAGTGTTCAAACTTCTGTCAAGGAAATTATATATGTTTGGGTTTTTTTTTCTCGGCTTTACCATATACACAGCACAACAATGTTGCAGGAAGGTTAGCTTTCCCTTATTTTGTAACACAATTCCATAATTCGTCTGTATTTTTTCTAAGGTTTATTAAAAGGAGCACCTCTGAAAATGCACGTGGGCCTGACACTGCATATGCCTACGAGTAGCAGTGCAGCTGGGTCTCCTTACACTGAGGTCAGTGGGCTGTAATCATTCCTTTACCCACTTCCTACACAGTCACTGAGGAGACATCTGGGCTCAGGCCTGCCAGCTGCCAAGCCACCTGGCTCTGGTCCACCAAAACACTTAAGTATGTGCTTAACTTGAAACAGGTATGTTGAACTATATCATCTTCAAAGAAATAGTTTGCATATTTAAGAGCTTTGTTGATTCACTGCCTACAGAATACAGCATTTTTTCAAAAGGAAGCCCTTTGTACCTCTATTTCATCTTCTGTCCTTTGTCCTGTCCTCTTAGAGCACAAGTGCTTGAGGCAGCAACCATTTCTCATCCTCTGTGAGGGTATGTACAGCATTTAGCATTTGGAGATTTTTAACTGAATTGAAGCTTCAGTAGTTGTTGCTACTGTTATGAGAGGAGAAAAGGGAGGAACTGTTCTTTTCTTTGTAAACACTCATCATCATTCTCACTTCTTTCTCTTGCTCTCCTTTGCTTTTGTTAAGCATTCTAGTTTTGAGAGGCCTTCATATTTCAGGCTGCCATTCAGAAATTCCCATGTGTTTTGCATATATATATATATATATATAAAAAATACATATATAAACACTGTCTTTAAATTTTCAGTTTCAATAAGATAATGTTGCCAAGTGGGAAAAAAAAAAGCCATTTTACTCAAGCCAATGAACTTGACTGCTGGAAACATAAGTAATAGCTGAATATTCCAAGTTGGAAGGGACCCGGAAGGATCACCAAGTCCAACTTCTGGCTCCTCACAGCAGCGCCCAAAATCCAAACTCTCTGTTTGAGAGAGCTGTCCAAATGTTCCTTGAACTCTGGTACTTGGGGCCCTGCCCACTGCCCTGAGCAGCCCATTCCATGCCCACCGCCCTCTGGTGCAGACCCTTTTCCTAACCCTGACACAGCTCCATGCCGTTCCCTCAGGCCCTGTCGCTGTCACACAGAGCAGAGCTCAGCGCTGCCCTCCATGTGAGGAGCTGCAGCCACCATGACCCTTCCTTATCTTTATAGCCCTCTTTTGGACGGTCTCTGATATTTTTATGTTCTCCTTATACTGTGGCACCCAAACCCTCACCTGGCGCTGGAGATGCAGCTGCACAGCACAGAGCATAATGGGACAGCCCCTCCCCTTGCCTGCAGCAGTGCTGGGCCAGGTGCACCACAGGGTATGGTTGGCTGCAAGGAAGTCAGGAAAGCAAATAGCAATGGACCATCTTACACTGAGCAAGGTAAGAATTCTATCAGTGTCTCCCTGCTCCTTCAAATGTGATAAAATTAGCAAGCAAAGATTAATATGAAATAAAATTTTAGTCAGGATACTTCCAAGTTCTGGTGGAAATTTAATTTGGAGCCAAGCTAAACATCTCAAACAACAGTGCTGTGATTCCGGATCACTATGAATTAGGAGTGTTATCAGCTCATTGTAGGGAAAAAAAAAGGCAAAAACTGTAAACAAATCTGGATATGCCATCATCAAATCAACAACAAAATTTGGAGTATGAGCTATTTCCTTTAAATGTGATTTAGTATGAGCTAGTTTCATGGTCCTTGTAAAGTCTGGCAAGAGGGGCATCTTGCAGATGTGCAGCCACAGAAGAGAAGACAGGAATTATTGCTTTCAGCAAGCCTGAATGAGAGGCTTGCAGAGTTTCTAGAGGTTCTGGAAGGTGGTTGTCTTTTCACACGTTATCATAGGTGGTATGTTTGTGGCTGTGGTTGATCAAAGGAGATGGCCTGAATCCTTCTCTTGTACTTACTATCCATTTTATCTTTTTCTCCTGTGAGTTCCTGGTGAAAGTTGTGCAGTTTAAAAGCAAGATGTGCTTTTATGAGTATGTCAGTCTTGAAAATGTTGTAGCCTTCCAGGTCCTGCAAATGTTCAGTGTTGTTTTAGAGTTCTTTTTGCTTTTTTGTCTATGCAATGAGTTAACAATTTGAAAATGAATGGGAAAACTTTTTAGTGCATCCAGGATAAACAGAATGCTTGTTAACTCGTCTAGTCCTTCAAATACCCTTATATTTTTACACTATAATACACTATCTCACTTGCATCCCATTCTACCTTTACTGTTTTCTATACCATTCTTTTAATTTTAAAGTACGTCCTTTTTCTACATTTTTGCAGTATCTACTCTTCTTCCAGACATGCATTCTGTGATTTAGACCCTTTGTACATTCTCTTTTTCTGTGTCATTTTTCCTTGGACTACTTCATTTTTGTCTACTTTTCATAGAATCATAGAATCATAGAATGGCCTGGGTTGAAAAGGCCCACAATGCTCATCTAGTTTCGACCCCCCTGCTGTGTGCAGGGTCACCAATCAGCAGACCAGGCTGCCCAGAGCCACATCCAGCCTGGCCTTGAATGCCTCCAGGGATGGGGCATCCACAACCTCCTTGGGCAACCTGTTCCAGTGCATCACCACCCTCTGTGTGAAAAACTTCCTCCTAATATCTAACCTAAACCTCCCCTCTCTCAGTTTAAAACCATTCCCCCTTGTCCTATCACCGTCCACCCTCGTAAACAGATGTACCCCCTCCTGTTTATACACTCCAAATATTGGAATGCCACAGTGAGGTCTCCCTGGAGCCTTCTCTTCTCTAAGCTAAACAAAGTGAACTTTTCCTAAGACAACTTGCAGACCTCAGGATGCTATAATTTTAGCTAAGTTCGGTAGCAGTCATCGATGTCAAAGTTATGCAGAATGAACTTTATTTTGATTTTGTTGTTATTGTTCAGTCACTTTATTGAGATTTTTTGCTTTTCTGCTCATCATTTCAATTCATAATTTTTAAAAATAAAAAACTGAAAATAAAAAAGCTGTCAACTATAATGATATCTATCTGTAAACATGACTGTAACAGGGTGTGAACTGTCAGTTTGGTTTACAGCATAAATACCATTTTGCCTGCTCATATGCGTACTCTTTCTAAACTCCTGAGATCCTGTGTTTTCATAACATCTGGCCTCTTTCTAACATCTTAATAATGCTTTTTGTATCCTCCCTTCTCTCAAGATGAATCTTCCTCCCTGCACTCATTTCCACCACCTTCAGAAGAGCCATTCAGTGTTTGTGCTGATTAGAGTCAGGCCGAATTTGCATAAGCCAGTGGTTATCTAGCCAGTATTCAATGCTACTGTTAGTCTGAATTATCTCTTTCTTCTTTATCAGTCAAATATAAATAACAATTCTTTAGAGAAATCTAAGAAGCAAACAAGTACCTTCTGAGCTTTAAATACATTCACATATTTTAAAGGAGCTAAAGCTCGCGTCTTCTTCCTACAAATAGTCTGTTTACCTGTCTTACCTGTATGTTGATTGCCCCCCTTTTTGCTCCAGCAGCATAGTGCAGATCGATCTCTCCATGATGGCAGTCCCTTGTAGTTTGTTTTCTGCATGTACACCAGCCCTTTACAGACACATTTACTGCATTGTCCAATGGCTATTGGCATAAGGGAAAAGAAATCAAAACAGCCTGTAGATGGAAATAATAAGGGAAATAAATGACCCTGACAGCTAAACAAGGGGACTGTGGTCTGTCCAGAAGTGAAATTGTAATTGAGGAGGATGTGATGGTCATATTGAGAAATAACATATTAATTTTGGTATGCAGTTACCCCTCTGCTATAAATGCACATCCTTTTTATTAAGGTTTTAGAGAGCTAGGACAGGTGAGCATTTTTCAGTCAAAGCCTATTAAAGGTGAAGCATTAAAAAATGGCTTTGCTGTCTCTGTAATAATGCACAATGGGATAATGAGGCTAGTTCACAATGAATACAGCGTTGCTCTCCACTATATTAAAATGAGTGGTTTTATATGTGATAAATGCATCAAATGGTTACACAGAGCTTGATGGATAATTGGCAAATCGTGTAACCTTTCAAGAGAAGGTCATCTCTTAAACTCTTATGTCTCAGCTACTTTAATTTCAGCTTTGCTGTTATTTAAATACTTTGATACTCTCAGAGTCGGCAGCTGAATTTCTCTCCTTTAAGCGTTATTCACCTTACAGTGCATCAGTGAAATACAAACCCATATGTGACTTCTCCACGATGTTCAATTGAAGGAAAGAGAGACTGTCACAAGCATAAAAACAATTCTTTTGTTTGGAATGACTGTATCAGCGTAGAATTATTATTTTTCTTTTAAATGACTGTAGCTATTGTGTAAGTGTATGCTGAATCATCAAATCTTCTCCTTTTTCTTTAGTGCAAAATTCGCTTTGATTATTTATCCCTTATATAAAAATAGCTTTAGATAGAGATTTCTCTAATATTAATTAGAGAGATTACTGCAAGTGTTTGTGGCCATTAGGGACTAACTTTCCAGACAGCGGAGAGTAGGCACTGCTAATAATCTAGTGTTTAGATGTGTAAATGCTGGATATTTTTGCTAAATAAAATGAAGAGCATGATTTTCCACCTTTGATTTTGAAATAGAAGTATGTGAAACTTTCCACCTGTGTGAACAGGTAATATTGAATGCCTACTATATGCAGTTTGGGAGGCAGCCTCCCACTCCTCACCAGAGCTTTCAAGTTGAAGAACAGATATCTGCTGAAAAAAGTCATACATGAAGTTCCTTTTCCATCACTTTGAAATTTTAGTTATCCTATCAGTTTAAGAATGTTATCATTAGAAAGAAAGAGTACCAAAGAAGGTAGTTATACTTCAGAAAGTATAGTATATACCTCTTCCTGCCTGGTACACTTCTTCAACTTTTAACAGGCTTTTAACACATTTTAAAGGACAGATTTGTTGGAAGATGAGGTAATGGAAAGATGAGACAAAATGTAACAAGGTCTTGGCCACCATTAAAGGGATGTTTTCCTTTTATGACAGACACTTCAATGCAGGGCTGCTAAGGGAGGTTGTTGTTCACTTTACTTGAGCAAACCTGTACATTTCCTTCATCTGCTGAATGACTCAGAACTGCCCTTACAGAACAGTTTGGGATATAGGAGGTTCAGTTGAAAATGCATCTTGGGCTCTGCTTTTCCTACCATAGGGATCAGACAAGAGGCAGAGCACTTTAACTCCTCTGTGATGTTTCTGCAAGCTGCAGTGTAAAGCATTATTAATACTTACTGTATGGGAAAGAAGTTCCATGGTGTCCATCAGGTTCTCACATGCCATTCACTTCTTACTGAAGATAAGTACAAACTAAGGCACAGGCAAATGGATTGCTTGCTTGGCTTGATGTCATGTGTTTGTGTCAGAATTTTTTGAATAAAAATATTCTAATTTTTATTTTCAGAAATAAAACTGAACCTGTTTTCACTAAGTTTCTTTGTGTGCTCTGACATGGGCACTTAAATCTCTGATTCTGTTATCAGTAAAATAAAATGTGAAACTCATTATTTGCCACAGTGGAAAGGTACATGACAATTACTTACATATTTTGTTTCTTTCTTCTAAAAAGATACCATTTTTAGAGTAAATTTTCTGCAAACTGAAATAATAGAAGAATGGTGAAGTAACTTGGTTTACACATAGTCACTTCTCAGCAATGTATTGTGGAAACCATATAGCCTTGCTTACACTGAGTTGCATGTGATTTGATGTGTTTTCTTGGACTTAAGGCAGGTTCATGCCAGGCAGCTTCACATGACCCAGCACCCAGAGCACATCTTTGCAAATAGATTAACCTTCTTCTGAAAGACAAGTTGTCTTTAGGCCTGTAGTCACAACGAATCAGAAAGTCTAAGCGCAAAAAATCTTGTCTTATAAAATACAGGTTGCTCTGGTCAGTCCCAGAAAGTGTCTGTAAATACAGAAACTACTGATAAGGCAACACAGATATTCTTTCAGGCAAGACCTGCAAAAACAAAACAACAGTGACTGCTGTCATCAGCTCTGACTGACAACTTCATAGCCTCTGGTTTTCAATTACTTGCACCTTTTCTAAGAGATAGACCTACTTGAGTGAAACTTCATTATTCATCTCTGCCTGAACATAAATACTTTGTTTTTAGTGTTTGAGCTTAGAAAACAGTTATTTCCTTGTAAGCTGAAGAAAACTGCGAAGGAAAATATACTCTGTAATAGGAACAGGGTGTTTTAAATAAGGGAAATTGCTGAAATTTGAAAGCTGACATTTCTTTCAGAAATTACCCTTACTGAAGGGAATAGGAAGGAGATTGGTTTTAATTTGACCAATTTTAGCAGTTAAAAATTGATTTCTGAGAATGTACAATAGATTCCTCTTCTTTTTCCCATTCACTGGTGAAGTGGAAAGCCAGCAGGACTGATCCATAAGTTTGCATGACTACCACAATCTTAAGTTTGCCATTTAACTACCCAAGTACCTGGGCCACAAATGAAACAGGAGTTCCTTTGTCCTTGGGGAAACAGGAAGAAACTAATTTGCTTTGAGACTTCATGCAAGTTACTCTCCATTAAGAAGAATGGGGAACTGTTCACATCTTCTCTTGTATCATCATAGGATCTTCTGTGTTGGAAGGGCTCATTAAAGACCATCTAGTCCAACTCCCCTGCAATGAACAGGGACACCTACAGCTACATCAGGTTTCTCAGAGCCCTGTCCAGCCTGACCTTGAGTGTCTCCAAGGGTGGGGTATCCACCACTTGTCTGGGTAACCTGTTCCACTGCCTCAACATCCTTTTTGTAAGAAACTTCTTGATCTATGAAATTTTCATTTCTTAACCTTAGAAATATACGCGATGCTTCAGATAAGATGGAATTTTAATACTTGTAGCCAAGTGAACGAAAAAACCATTATCAGAAATTTAGCTTAATCAAATTTTCTTGCATTTTCTGAAATTAACTTTTGTCCTCCTGCGTATTATGCTTCATTGTGAGAGGTATAGAACAGACATAAGATTTCAATAAGACATTTTTTTTAACATGGATAACTATACTTCTGTATAACTCAGTGTTGTGTTATGACCACTGTCTAAATACAGACTAGCTTGTTTGTACAGCACTACTAGCATGAAGAAGGTTCCTTAATAATTACTTCCTTCAGCTGTCTGCTGCTTTCCTTAGGAAAAAATGAAGACCAAAGAAGCCAGAACACAATGGTAGGCTTATAACAGGCCCAAGTGGTTGCTGCTAGTTTTAAGTTTTGAAGTCCTATTTAGTACCAATGTTTGTGTAAGAAATTGACAGCCATCTGATGTTGCATTGCTTCATGACAATGCAAACAGCATTCTTAAAAGTAAGAGAAGCTTGCAATTCAACAACCCATGAGCAGTTCCCGTGGATACAGATGTGAATCCGTGCTCACAACTGTCCAGAGCTGTGTACCAGTGGAGAAGTGGCCTTGGAGAATCTCCTGTCCTCACTTGAGAGTTTCACTGTCTGATCTTGGTGTTCCATTACAGCCCATTTATTTTTTAAAGTACTTCTGTTGCTATTCTGGTCACATTTAGACTGGAGGTAAATTTTGAGCCTTAGTTCCAGCATGAGCTCTGTTTTTAGTCTGCTGCCTCCCCCAATCTGCTGGCAACTCCTCTTCTCATGCAGCCCAGGCCCTCTGGGATGCAAGCACACACTGCTCGCTCATGTCCAGCTTCTCATCCACCAAAACCCCCAAGTCTTTCTCCAAAGGGCTACTCTCAACGAGTTCTTCTAGTTTCTGGGATTGCCCCAAACCAGGTGCAGCACCTTGCACTTGGCCTTGTTCACACGGGCCTTTTCAAGCTTGCCCAGGTCCCTTTGGATGGCATCCCTTCCTTCTGTCATATTAACTGAACCACTCAACTCGGTATCATCAACTATCTTGCTTGGATCATAACCTTAGCTGGAGTCCAAGTTAAAGTTAAACTATTATTAAGCTATCTTACATCAATTTTAGACACATTACAGACCCTCATCCTAATACAGCATCCATCCAAATGGAAAGGACATGGAATTTGCAACATAAGGCATCAGTGAGGTCTATTAAAATGAGATTACAGGAATAGACTCTTGAATAGGTGCCTACCAATGCTATGTATTACAGAACTTTCAGTAGAAGATTGGGGTAGAATTATTAGATTTCTTGAAGAATTAAAGATGTAATAGTGTCTGCTATTTTCTCTAAGAACTCTGCATTTCTCTGTGTTCATTTAAACTGGGAGTTAATTTTGCCTTGAGGCTTTTCAGTGCTAGTGGCCTATCAGTTAGCCATCCTCAAAATAAGTTTATTTGGCCCTTCAAACCCCCGCAGCACAAAATCAATCTAATTGATTTCTAATCTAGAAAGCAGTTCTACTGAGATATTCTTATTATACTTTTATTTGGTCTTCGCTGTTGAAATAACCTCTAAGACAATTAGTGTCTTAGTTCCTATTGCCTTTTTCCTCCAAATCAACAACGAAGGAAGGACTTCTGAGGATGCTGAGTGTAATATGCATTGTTAGAAGAGTTGTTTTCCTGCAATTTTGTCCATATCACTGAGCAGTTTATTCTTTACTTACACCTTGAAGCACAGTTTGAGTAGAATATCTGCTGGAATGTGGTTGGGATTAAGATTCTTATGATCATTATCTTACAAAGCGTTCCAGTATCTTTTTGTTGTTGTTGTTGTTATGTTTTGTTTTTACCTATTTAATTCATTAAATTCTTACTGTTTTAGTTTGAATGGATGGAAAGTAAGACTTACAGTATCTTTAGATACAATATATGGATTTGGATAAAGAATGCCTGTCGTAGCTTTTTCAAAATTGGACAGTGATTCTTGGCAAGGATTCATCAGTGACATCCAGAAATTACTTTTAAAAATTGTTGCCATGTACCTTTAGTGCTTCTCTCCACATTGTTTGATTCTGTCTGTTTGCCAGTATAAAAGGCACAAAAGCTCTCCCTTTGCAAGTGTACTAAGATGTATGAATCATCTGAGTAGCATATCTCTTGAAAGGTCATGGCTAATCACGAAGAAAATGTACTTTATACAGAATAACTACATGAGGAGTGAAAAAGCCCTAATTAAAGCACTGTTACTATTCCCCACTTCATAATTTAGAATTGGACAGATGCCCAATTGCTTTTTATCAGTGAACTATCTCCAAAATGATTATTTTTATAGAATTTTCTGGGGTCACACTTCAGGTGAACTTCTTTGCCTGCCTCCAAGTTCTAGTGGCTTGATCTGTTGATCAGCAAGTCAGACCTGGAACACTGCACACCGCATCCCAGAAAACCTTGATCACTTGATGTAATCCATAGAACTTTTAGATGTGGGAGATAAATTTCCAGGGATTACAGGAGACCTTAAAATAGCAGGTGGAGTCTGCAGCCCTCGACATTCCTCTTCCTTGCCTAGCAATGCATCTGTGATGGCATAGTTTGGCATGTCTATGGCAGTAACATGTGTAGCCTTCTTCATTGCTTTGTGACAACTGTGTGACTTGTTCTTTGTAAAAGAAGATAGACCAAAACTTGGCGCTTTATCCTGATGCCCCTCTGTGTGATACCTACATTGCTACTCCGAGTTCTTCCCACATGCAGATGACTCTGAGCTATAGTTTTCTGTTGTTAGAAATGCTGTGCTTGGAGAGAATTATGTAACTGATAGCAGTGTTGCCTTCCTTGGAGGATATCAAAGATCTTACAGCACATGTAGGGAAATACTAACCCTGCTGCTGAGAACAGAGCTGCTTCCTAACAAAATTGTTTGTTATTATTGACAGTGCTGCATGCCCTGCCTGGGCAGGGCAAGCTTCCAGCAGATGGAATGGATTCAATGGGAGATCAGGGGCAGAAGAGAGGGGAAAGCTCATAAGCTACCTCACATTTCTATGCATGTGTAGATGCGTGCTTCTAAATGAGCAGATGAAATTTATTATTTGCATTGTAATTTCAGTCCCAACCTGTGTGGAGGGTGAAAGGCTGAGCATAATTGTTCACCCCAGTTTTGTATTTCTTTATAACTGCACCGTTGCTGCTATCTAATTCATTTTTCAGAGTGCCTCAAACATATTTTTTTTGTGTGGAGTGAAATCTCAGGGCGGTTTTCATCTCCATCTCCAGTCTTTGACTCCATATTCTTTTGTCAGCATTAAAACCCTGGAACAGAGTGCTGGGTTTGGTTTTGAAGTGCTTTGTGCCTTTGTGTGAACCTCTGAGGCTGCCTTTTTACCATGTAACCGCCAGTATCACATTCCCAAGAGAGACTTACAAAACATCAGGTGACAGCTTGCTATTTATTTTAGCTGACATTGTCTAGAAGATGCACTGTTAGTCATTTACTCCTCTAAAATGTTGTACGAAAAATCTGGAAGTTAGTCATGACTTTTTGTGCTGATCCTGAAAAGGTGGGGGTCAGCTGCCCTGTTCAGGGGGCAGAGCTGCTCTGTCCAGCATGATGCTCATGTGCTACATTAGAGCTGGTGGGGGAAGGTCCTGCCTATTTGGAACCAATCTTTTTTTCTTTCTTCCATTAACTAACATGAGAAAATAAATCAAAACGAACTAAAACATGGCTAGAACCATAAAATTCCCTCTGTACAAAGTCTTGTGATCAGCTGGAAGACGTCTGTCTAGTTTTAGCAAAGGAGGGGAATATGGGAACAATATATGTTTTGACACAAACTTCTGCAGGAACCCCTGGATTGTGATTTACATTTAAAGGAATATATATATGTGTATGGTTAGTGTGTACATAGTGTGTTTCTGTTTTATTTCCAAAGTATTTCTTGCAAAAATGCATGTGAAATCTTAACGTGGAATTGCATTTCCACAGTAATGACAAAGAAGGCCTCTTGTCTCCAAGGGCTCTTGATACAGTCAGATTAGCAAATTAATAATTGTAGGTTTCACAGAGTGATCTTCTCCTGTGAAATTAACTCACTCTGTTCCCATTTGACAGATGTCAGTATCTGGTAAAAATGTTACCATGCTAATAATGGAAAACTGGTCACCTAACAAATAGACTGACAGAAGTGTAAAAGAAACAGCTCTCATTTTGAGGGATGGATTTTCTTCTGTCTAGGATTTGTGATCTTCCTTTAAAAAAAAAAAAATAATAATTACATTCTTAAGTTTATTTCCTCCAATTTTCTCCTTATGTTTTACCAATGAGTCAAAAAAAGAAATATTCATTGAGATGTAATACTGTGTGCAATGAGCACATTGATTATGTGCGTGATATTGATTGTATTGTTAAGTGGAGCTGGGTGGTAGAAAAGGAAGGTGCTGTTTCTCAAGCCTTTAGAGATACTGATTGCTGATACACTTCTGATCCACAGCCCTATGTGCTGCTGCCATTTGGCTCCTTTCCTATGAGTGCCAGTACTTTTTTCCTTCCCCCATATCTCACGTTTCAGTCCTTGCCTCCATCAATAGGAAGAAAGCTTATCTATAGAGAACATAGGGAACAGTGTGAGTAACCAACATGAGAATCACTTAAATGGATTTGTAAAACTCAATTGTTCTAAGCTTGTCCAAACTAGGACTACAATTTGAATTAAACATAAGGTGACTCCTTCCATTGAATTGATAAGCGCAAATAACATAGCTTGCAACTGTGTTTTATTTCCTAAACAGAAATGGTTCTTAGCAGCTTTAGGAAGGTTATGCTTCAGCCACCTGCTGCTAAAGTTGTTTGCTTTTTCCTGAAAAATTTGGTCTTCTACAGCATTAAAGCAGACAAGCATGCATTCATCCTGCTTGTGCATACCTGGGGCTACAATCTGTAGATGTTTGAAAGGCAGGTTTTCTAATGAACTTGATAACTTTCTACAAACTTCCTTTTAGCAAATATGAACAATAGGGATGGATGGTACTGTAAAAAGTTTTTGCTCATCCTCACGCAACTTCTAGCTGGGATTGGATGTTTTGGTGACAAAGGCAGTCCTTCCTGTTATTGAGAAATGCTCTTTTGCTGCTTAGTTATGAATCCCTTATTTTCTTCCTTAATACAGTTTTCACTGTAAGATCCTGTGCTCTTACTGTCCTTTCAGATGTGTGCTCTGGTATTTGGCTTGCTACTGGGACCTTAAAGCATGCATTTTGCAGTACTTGTCTCCATTTTGCAAATATGTTGAAGCACATTGTAATACCAGTTGATTTTTACAGCTGGTGTATGAATGGATTGTAATCCCAACAGGAGAGTGATTGAAATTCAGACACTGAGAACAGCTGCTTACAGCGAAATCCTGTTTCCCAGTTGGTTTGCTCTGGAGCACAGAGGAGTTCCCTAGAAAAGACAGATAACCTCTGCTTTTAGTGTTGCTTAGAATATTCTCCTTCCCAAGGTATAAGCTCTGGATCAAGGTTCCACATTTGCTGTTTCCACAGTATTCCTCCAGCAGAGCTAACCATGACCAAGATTTGCTCAGTTAGGATTTTTTTTTTCCTTTTCTACTATTGCTTTCATCCTCTCTAGGCCACGAGTTATTATACTACCTCATGCCCTTCTAGTGGTGTCCTATATTAGCATAATTGTTAGGTACCAACAGTGCGATGCAATAACTGCCGATATTAGAGATCATTAGAATTTTATGGGATCTCCTTTCTGTTCCAGTATTCTCATATACTACAGTTCACTCCCACTTTAAGTCTATTTCTCTGCATACTTAATCAATAATTAAGTTGCTAACAGATAAATGAAGGAGAAAGGAATTTGAAATCTTTTATTTTGAAATACCCTTTCTGAGTCTAATTTACAGAATGGAAGAGAGAAAACCTTAATTTGTATGAATCAGCATCCTCTTTGGACGCTGATTTAAACTGAATGAGGATCTTGGGTCCCATATAGTTTCCAAATTTTAAGTTTGTGTCTTTAGAGAACCTCTGCAGTTATGCATTGAGGCTGTTATAAGGACAGCAGGCAAACTGCATATATTAACATGTTGTTGTTGTTAAATCTAAACAATTTTTTTTCTGTAGAAGTGCTTAAGGGGAGAGAAAGCATCCAAAACCTTGTCCAAATTGAGTCTTTATGACACAACAAAAATAAAAAGTAAAAGCCAGACAAACAGAACATGTTTTTTATTGTTATTAAAAAGAATATGAATCTGGACTGACAGCTTGTAAACGAAGATTCAATCTGATCTGATTTCAAATGGCCAAAATGTTGTACTATCCTCAAAACAACCCACGGAAATCATTGCTTTTTGTTAAACGATTAAATTCTCAGGAGCTTCATTTGCCTTTTTACTAAAAGGCAATTATGCCTCAGAAGAAAGTCCTGTATTTTCATATGGTTACCTTGCGAAATAACTATTAAAAACAAAAGAAAGCAAACTGTGTCTCAGCAGCAATGCAAACATGCACGTGCTTGGGCGACTTAGCTGTACTTTGCTCCCCATGCTCTCCACTGTTTGCTCCTTTTTTTCCTGATTCAGCATTCAACCCAGCCTTCTCTTCCACTCTACCTCTATCTCCATTTCTCTTTCTCTCCAGTTTCTAATATGGTTAACTGAGGATTTACCTGGGTATTGAGGAAGAGGTGAAATTTATCAGAGATACAACTATGTTTTCTTCTTAAACAACAGCCTTTTCAAAAAAATCCCTTCCACTCCAACTAGTAGTGATTTAATCAATAATAAGGGCAATAAAACACATCTTCATTTCCATTGGACTGACTCTTGAGTATACCAACACAGGTGCAAATTTGTAGATTATTTATAAAATCCCAATGGACATTTATGACTCTCCTACTACTAATTATATGCATTTATAAAATATCTTCTAATAGCAGTTGAAACGTACACAGGTGATTGTAAAGCTAAATGAGAAGACATGAAACAAAACTGACAGAATGATTCATTTGGGAAAGTATAACCAAGGGAAAGAAGGCTGATTATTTATAATAAATAAAACACATCAATATGATGTTTAGGTTGCCCTGACAGAGGACTGAACTGCTATTTCTCAGCAAATGATACCAGGCCTCCATGCTGGTTCACAACCTGTATATAAGGATTGGACAGGATGCACTCAACTAACAACTACTACCAAGCAAGTGAATAAATGTATAATATGTATAATATGTAAAAATGAGTATAATAAAGTGCTTAGTTTTTTGACATAAAAGCAACATTTCCTTAAACACCATGTCTATCATTCCACAGAAATAAACACTATATTGCATAAGTATTATATTTTCTTTGCCTCATATACTGGGCAAAGAATTTTTTTTTGCGAGTATTCTTTAGTATTCCCTAAATAAAAATTGTCTATAAAATTGGCAATGGAAATGATACATCATTTAATTTTATCTGAAAAGTAAAAAGAACACTGCTGTTAGTTATGAAAGTAAAAAAATAGCTGACAGTCACTTGCTGTCTCTCAGTGGTTTTTACTGAGCTATACTCTTTGATAGATGGGAATATGCAACCATAAACTCCTGGAAATTAAAAATAACTTCATAGATAATATGAAATTACCAGTGTGCACCCGAATGAATGTGGATGCATTCAGAAGGCTACAGCTAACATGTAACATTGATTCATTGAGAGGATACCTGAGGGCGAAATTCACAATCCTGTGTGCAAAATGTGGATGCTCACTCAACAGCTACCCAAGTTCATTACCTTGCTGCTTGTTCCCTCAAGAAATGTCAATGTCTTTTAACTAGGCCCAGGTGAAATAGATGTCAAAAATTTAAATATTGAAATGTTAGGTGAAAGTTAAAATTTTTACTGTGATGCCAATCCTGTTTTAATGCATTCATGAAAATCAACTCATAGAAGCTAGAGTATTTTAATCTCTGATTATTTTGTTGTGGGCCCCCTTCCTTCTCTTTCTCCTTTTCCTCCTTTAAGGACTTTAATTTCAATGGAGTCAAACTCAGGCCTAGTTTTTGCTGCTGAGGAATATGCAATACTCCTTTTTTGATGCAATTCTTAGGTTTCACCACAAGGTTTCAGCTAACGTCTTTCCAGTAAACAAAAATGTACCACTCACAGATGGAGATAGAAAGGAGAGGAAGAGCAAAAGGATTGTGAAGTTGAAATGACAAGAGAGTGCAAAACTGTTGGTGCTACTATAGAAAGTAAGGATGAGGTCAATATATAAACATCCAGAACTGAAATTCAGATTGCAAGCCAAATGGTTCATAAGTGTTTGCTGTATTTGAGGGGAGAAAGACAGGAAAGAAAGAGCATCATCCTATGAATCACATATAATGATTTTGTAAGTGTATTGGATATAAAATATCAAGTAAGAAATTGTTTTCCCATAAGAAAGCTGGAATCTGAACTTGAACACCTTCAATAGACAAGTTTAATATTCCTAAGATACTAATTTATCTCTACAAATATTACTGGCCTTGAAACCGTGAAGATAGATTGTGGTGGTAAAAAGGTAAAAATCTTTCACATTTTTATCTAATTCAGAATTAGAATAGATTTATAGCTTTGTGCAAAACTTTCACTCCAAAATTGCTTCAAAAGTTCCTCTTACAACAAAGTAATCCTTCTAAAACAGAATACACAACACAAAATGTTGTACTTGGGTCTCATTTTAAAACAGGTTGAGCTTTGTAATCCTAAACTACAATTTAAAAATGAAAGCAAATAATGGATGCCTTGAGTTGCTTTGTGCTGGAGATAGCAGTGCAGGTTTAACTTGCCTCATGGTAAGGAAGACCAGCATATATGAAAAATAGTACCTTTTTGGAGTTGTGGTGGCAAAGCACAAAGCAATGATCTACCTGATCTTTAATGACTCGCTTTCACACTGTGCAAGTCTGTGAATTCAGCAACATAAGCATCCTGTGTTTATACATAACACTGTGTTCTGGGCTTGTTTTTCAAAGGAAGAGTTAAGACAAAATGAGCTTCTAAACTAGGACACAAGAGACAGCTATTCACTGGAACATCTGGGCTACATGAGCAAAGGACACTTTCTGGGAGGTACAAGGCAGAAAACTAGTTCATCATGAATGAGAGATTCTATTTTTCATCTCTTGCATGATGAAGAAATTCTAAAGTTAAAGTTCAGAGCATTTGGAGATCAGAAAGACTTCTGCAAAGACAGTAGCATTCCCACCCTCTTTGGACCAGGAGCAAGAGGATAAAGGAATAGAATGCAGAATGACTGGAACTATGAACTGGTCTTGTCTGGAAAGTGTCAGCAGTCCTCCATTTATCTTTTACCTTTCGAATGTTTTTTTTTTTTTTCAGGCTGTCTCAGACACAAGAGTATCTGACTGGGTTTGCCCAAACAATAGAGTTAAGAGTTGTGAACTGTTCCTTTCGTGTCATCTGTTAGGATACGTGTCTGTGAGGCAGTGCAGGCAGTCATCCACTCTGACCCTAGGTTAAATAGCTTCCAGACCAGCTCTGGCTCATGCTCTGCCAGTTCAGAGCACAGACAGCACTTGCATGTGTGTGACTCCTTGTGTTGCTCTCAATGGACATATCCTCCAATATGAATGATATTTTAGATGTCAAAAATGTGAAACATTTTTGTTCATCAGAGCGTGTAGGAAAAGCAAGTAGGAACCATCCCAAAAGCAAGTAAATCACAGAAAGGCACTTCATGCTATATAGCAGAACTCCAGCTGGGTATGATCCTGTTACATAAGAGAGTAAGACAAGATTTCAAATGTCTTGTGCCTGGTGTTTGTACTTTCTTTCTGTCCTAGTGTTTCCTTTTTTGTTCTTCTCAACCCCTTTCTCCTCAAGAGAATGAAGGCCTCAGTGCTGTTTTACTGTTGTCTGTTGACTTGTCAGGAGTCCTTCTTGTCTCAGTTTTATAGGTGAGACAGTCTAGGAACAAAAAAATACCACCAAATGTTTTTAATGGCTGAAGTACTTCAGAAATGAGCCCCCCTCAGGTACAGTAACTCATGAACAACTGCCTGGCTGAAATGTGTTCTCACCAAGCATCCGTTGGGAAATATTTGAATGGCAGATCAATTCATACATATCACATCATCTTTCTGTGGTCTATCCACAGTCAGGAGAAAAGGCTAAATTCGAGGAATAGCCTGCAGTAAATAATTTGCCCTTCTGTAGAAGCTTTTCTTCTCTGTGCATTTTTCTCCTGGTTTCTGCTCAGCACTTCTGGGTAGGCTCTTTTCCCAGAGATCTTTGTCAGTGGCCATACTCTGCTGTTGAAGTTCAGACTGTCTCCAGTGTAAAGTAGAAAGATAAAGCATTAATTAAAAAAAACAAAAAAAAGAGGCAAGCTAATACTTAGAGCCCTGTGAACAGACGCCAGGCAGAACAGAGCTGATTCTTCTGGTTCATTTCTCCTTCCTACTTGTGCATTTATGCTGAGTCAGATAGATGAAACTATGCCTAGAGCAACACACTTCAAATGCTTTTTCTCTGATGTGCAAAACACCTGTCCCCTCTCTCTCCTATTGCATTTAAAACAGTATAAATCTCATAATGGCATTTCTGTCTCTTTGTCCGGAGAAATGCATTCAAATCCATTGATATTTAGCAACAACAGTAGCTCTTTAGTGGAGATGATAATTGGCTATTGGCTAAATAGAGGTACATTTAGTAGTTCTACATTTCAATCTGATTCTGCTTGCTTTTTTAATAACTGCTCTCAGGCAGTGAACCAGCAAGATATACTCTGACCCAATATAGCAATTCTCATTGTCCAGATAACAAGAAGATGGCCAGCACTTCATATTCTAAAGGGAAATACAAGAAACAAAGTCGTGGACAATTTAGGAACAACTTGTTCATCAAGAAATTCTTTCCTAACATTTGACATTTTCGTGGTTAGGTTATGTCCTGCGGTGTATATTCTTGTATCTCCTTGTCAGATATGCTAATGTTATTGCAAAAGGATCTCATTATCCTTAGAGTCACGTATATCTTAAAAAAATCTCCCCAAAATTCTTTGCCTGAAAGATGCAGAAATAATTTCTTGACCTAAGAGACTAAATTCTATCTTGTATTCAGTTTAACTTATATGTTCTTCTGTCTAAGAAGGAATATATCTGATTTATTTTCTATAAAGCATTAGTCGTTATATATTACTTTATTACCTTTTTTCTTCTTAAATGTGCCATCTTCACTTTCCTTCTACAAAAGTCTTTTTATGCCTTTGGTACACCTCTCCACCTCCAAGGCACCTTTTCCGAAAAATTTGCTTGCCGTATTGGATTGTCATTGTGCACTGAAGTTTTCTTCATGTTGACCTTTGTTTTTAAAACATTGCCTGGATCATCTTCCAGAACCACCACAATTAAATTAGAAGTCAGCGACATGCACAAGTAGGTCAAATTCTGTCACAGTTTGTGTTACCTTACATTTTATTTGTTGTTGTATTCTCTGTTCACCCAGCTTTATTGGATTCCACTGGAGTGCAATACAGTCTCCCACGTCTTAATTATCCTGTATAACTTTGTGGCATCTGCAGTTTTTTGCTGCCTTGCAAGTCATCTTTAGATCTCTCATGGATCATATGAATAAACCTACTGCACTGTGGGGTTTTGGGGCTGCCACTGACAACATTTGACACATTTTAAATTTGACCATTATTCCTCCTCTTTAATTTCTGCTTCACAACCGGTTTCTATCCAGTGATGGACTTCAGTTGTTTTGTGTTTCCACCGTACCTGTAAGACACACAGAGATACTCATTCCTTTAATGTCTCCCTCCATGGCAGCTAATTTTTCTCTTGCCATATAATCTATGGATACCAGGCCACTTGCAGCTGTTCCCATCTCATGCGAGGCAGTAGACTTGGCTTCTTTCCCAAGGCAGAGCCTTTCCCTAAATTCCCAAGACCCTCTAGGAAGCCCACGAGCAACACAAAATTGCATAAAACAGTAAAAATAAGCTGCTCTTCCCTGCAGAGAAGGAAGGCTTCCCTCCAGGGAATCCCAAAATCTAGCGAACAAAGCAGTTAGTTATCTCAGGTGGTCTCACCATTTGAGGGAGTGCAGTAGTACCGCAGTAAAATCACCACTCAAATAGAGATGTCTCACAGATCTAAACTTTGAAAATAAGGGCCATTCATAATTCATTGCTGGCTGGTCTAACAGTAGTGGTCATTATGATGAAGTAGTTTGGAGAAATCTGGAATCATAGAAAGCTGTAGTGACTTGATAAATATTAACAAGTTAGTGTCATGTGGGGCATAAATCATCTTAGACACTTCTATCAGCCCTAAAACACAGTCTGTGCCTGCCCTTGCGTTTAGGAGCACAGGTAGCTGCATAGACTTTAAAGTTAACTTCTATTTCAGGCTGGCAAGGCTGATGAAAAGCACTCACCAGAGGGCAGAGCCTGATTCTTGAACTGTAGTTATCACTTAGTATGTATTTAATTAATACTTAGTGTTCCTTGAATGACAGTGAATTTTGAATACTTACAAGCATCCACCACTCAAGAGCTGTCTGGATCAAGGCTGTGTTCTCTTGTAATTGGAGGATTTTTTGTCTTTGCAGAAGCAATTTTCGAATGCTTTTACTTTCACACTGTCTCTAGCAGAGCACCAAGACTGCAAACAGTGGAGAAGACAAGATCTCTACTATCTAACCAGAAATATTGCTTCCTTTCCTTCATCCTGCTGCATGGGAATTAAAAAATTGGAGAAGAAAAAAAAAAGAAGACAAAAA
Organism: Chrysolophus pictus; assembly: GCA_037305975.1. Lineage (NCBI taxonomy): Eukaryota > Metazoa > Chordata > Aves > Galliformes > Phasianidae > Chrysolophus > Chrysolophus pictus. The sequence goes on along the minus strand of CM074577.1, from coordinate 16,628,704 downwards.
AAAAAGAAGTGATGTTTATTTCTACAGATGTAACTATTTGCAGATCCATATATTTGTGAAATTTTAATTTCAGACCTAAGTTGACCTGACATGTCTTTGTAAGGAGCTTGCCCAAGGCCATGCAATGACTCTATGTCAGCCAGAATTAGACCCCCAAGAATTGCTGCCTTTCAGTCCACTAGACCAAGATGCCTCTCACCCTGCCGTTGTTGTTCTCCAGGCCACATCAGTCTGGTCAATTTCTACACGCAGTTGATCTTTAAAAACTTGTATACAAACAAAATAATACCTTTTTATACCTGTAAAAGGCATTATTTTTTGACTTTATTTTTCCACAGTGGAATTAAATCACACACGTGCCTTACACTTTAAAAAACTTTGAGGCATCTGAAGCTCCAGGACTGCTGGTCCACTGTGCATACTCATAAGTTAATGCTGACATTTTACAGGATTGCTCTTTGCTGTTTGACTGGCTCCGTGAGTGAGGTGATTGGAACTCAGTTAAAACTCAAGCACTGTTTCTTCGTTATCATTTCTGGCATCCCTCACCTACAAAAGTTGTCATCCAGAGTTGATATTCTGTCCTTTCTCCTTTATCAAGGTCTGCGCAAACCAGATGATGTCTGTGCTCCCTACTGTATTTTGTTCCTTCAGGAAATATGTGTTTCCAACTGAGGTCCAACTCTGGAGTTTAGCTCCTTCCTTAGCAGAACAGAGATTTTGAAGGTCTGAAACTGAGAGAATTTACAAAGCAAGATAGATTATGATAACTTCTCTTGGTCTGTGCTGGAAAACTGATGCTTATATAATTTTTTCAAGACTCAGGCTCTTTGTAACCCTCACTGTACAACCCTGAACTATGTGGAAGGCCATCACAGCTCCTTTATGAAGTTACAGGAACTTTGTCAGCCTTCAGATTTCAGTGATATACACTGTAGCTTTGGGACAATTTCTTGCTATCTGTAGGTAATAACAGTAATGTCCTGCAGTGCTACAGTGCCTTTCATCTGTGGATATCAATAGGCTTTCTGAACATTAACTAGTTAAGTGACACTGCTCCAGTGAGATACACACTTCTGACTTGTGTGACTCAGGTAGCTGTTATTAATCTAAGAGCTCTGAAAAAGCTGTCAGCCCTCTTGCAAGGCAGAGATAATAGTAGGCAAGAGTATGTGGTGTTTTTGGGCCCTACACATTAGGATAGTTAAGGTAAGAAGGAATACTTTAGCACCATTTTTATATATTTTGACTGTGTTCTTAAAAATATGTTACTGACCTAAAATCTGAATAGGTATGGAAAAGGAAATAAACATATATCTAAGAGTAGCTGAAAGCAGTGATTTTTGTAGGGGAAGAAGTACAAGAAAGTCCTGATGTAGAGTCATGGTAAAGAAAACTCACCAAAGAACTCACATAACTAACACAAAACATTTGATGGTCTGTGGTGACATTTGAGATTACTTTTGGAGCTTTTATCATCCACCTAATAGGTTTACTTTTTACTAAAGGAGGAAAAAAATTATCCTTTCTATCCTTTCAAAAAATGTTCTATTCTTTGATGAGTTACATTTTTATCTGAGAAATATGGTGAAATCCCTTCGGCCACTTTAAGAGAAATTACCATTTTCATACTGATGGTATGAGTTTGGATACTGTCTGCACTCAGGCAGCCAAGTTCTTTCCAGCCTCTCTCAGGAGTGAGAGAATGAACTCTGTCCCTATGTAATTCAGCCTTTGCTGAAGCCATCCTTTACAGGAGAAGGAAAGCACATGTATCACTTCCAGAAGACACCTGGTGTTTGGCAGAGTCCAGTACAGATAGCCCTGAAATGACCAAACTGAATAAGGAAAATGCTTAAATCTTGTAGTGTAGTTTTTCCTTTACTGTGTACTGATGTATTCTGGAGTCAAAGTCCACAGAACTTCAATGTTAGTATTGCAGTAGTGACTTACAAAGACAGACATGATGATGCCTTCTTTTTACAATGAGCTCTGTTAGGCAAGACCTCTTCTTCCCATCTAGAAACTAGGTTCACTTCTTAGACCGAGCAAGGTGAAGCTCATTATGAACATGGTTTAGGACAGACTCACTGTATTTTAGGAGTGCTTAAGAGGTAGATGGTACAAGATCTAAAAGCAAAGAACTATGAATAAGCTTGAAGAGCAGTGTTAGAATCCAGCCATGCTCAACGGTGAAGTATTCTGATGCTAAACCAGCTAACATTAATTTTGATCGATAGACTTCCTGTACTTCCAAGCATGCAAAGAATAGCATTGACTTCATCAGGACAGTTTGAATCCTTTATGTAAGGATTGTGTTAGAATCTCTGGAAGGAGTAAATGTGCACCACCTCACTTTACCCATATCAGTACTACTTTAAAAATGAAAGAATCAGTGGATGCTACCTAGCTGCTGTGTGCCTCTAAGGGAGAAGTAATTACAAGTCCATTCTTAAAAAATAATAGCAAATCCACAATTCCTTTATTGTGTGAACCCATCACAAAGACATCTTTAACATCGTAATGAACATCCAATGCTTAGCCCAAGTGAGAATGCATCCTATCTGAAGTGAATGTATAATTGTCAGTTCATTGTTTAATTGTTATTGTGGCCCAAGGACTTGTACCATTTCAGAGAAGGCATAGGCAATAGACAGTGTAGATGCAAGATAAAATGCTTATTTGCTGTGATTTTCTCACATAAATTTGTAAAATCCGTGTTACATGTGTTTTGATATTACCAGCTAATGCATGGATCTTCTTTTAAAATATTCTTTGGATAATTAGTATTTGTTTCTGGCTGATCTTGCTAGGGCTGGGATCTCTGTTTTTCTCTCTGACCATGCTGAAGCCCCTATGCTTAGTGAGGATTCATCACTAAGAGAGGCTTTATGCAGAGTCCTAGTGCTGTATCTCAGGAGCAAGCAAAAGTCTTTGAGCATTTCTATGTGTACTGTGCTCATCTGGCAGAGCTGCCCACCATTACTTTAATAAGCAGAGAGCAGAGGTGGTCATCAGTTGCAGAAGAGCAGAGCTAGCCAGTCACCTTCAGTGGCTGATGCCAGAATTAGAGGAAAATAGTGCCTCAACATTCTGGTTTAATTTCTCTCAAACTCTACCTTTTATCTCCTTCCCCCCTTCATTTGCTCTATTAATTACCATTCTCATTATGATGACAACAAGATGAAGGGAAGGAGAAGAAATGCTTTATGTAGAGAGTTTGTTTTCTATTTATGGCTTGTTCATCCAGATACCTTTAGTGCACATACAATGCTAATGAACATACAATTCTTGCTGTAACAGCAACGTAGCTCATTTCTCATGAAAATTTATAGACTCTTTCAATCTTTAAAGAGACTCTCAACAGCATCTTAAAATATGCCAGAAACATCACACTCTTGAAGGAGGAGAGAGTCTCAACAAGTTTTTTGGAGCTACGTTACTCTCCATCCCAAATGTTTGTTGTCTTTTATTTTGTAATTTAGGAATGAAAGGAAATCCTTTTCATTTGCATATTATCTGATAAATTAATGCACTGTAGGGCAAGCTAGTCCTGTTTCAGTGCTCTAAACATTCACTGATGCTCTTATGGAGTTACTCATGTTGATGGTTGATGAATGTTCTTTGTGCCCATTTTCTTCTTCATATATTTTAGGAAAAAAAGAAATGGAGCTACAATGAGACTAAATCAACTATTTCTTTACTCAATGTCCGTATGCAAATTTTTTCTCCCACTCTGGATATACAAAGGATTTGGGAAAGGATTTTGAGTTTGGCCCGAGGACAAGCCTCAGGTGTTGCAGCATCACCTGTCACTCAGCTCATGTGATGCTGAGACACTGTGGCTCAGGCAGGTGGTGCTTGCATGCCTCCCATGCCCTCATGCAGGTGCTGCTGTGATGGGGTCAGGACAGCAGGGCACTGCCTCAATGAGATCTTAGAAAATGTACATAAGAGAATCAGGTGTGCATGCAGCAGATCCCAGAGTTGCTCTAGCGGCTCCAAGTTGTTTGCAGTCCTTGTGGGTGTCTGTCAAATAATTGATTGCTGCTCTTTCTGGGTGGGAGGTTTCAGAAATGTGTTTTCAGAGTAGATTTGAGGTCAAATAATGACACTCCAGTGACCTTCTGCAATGTTCTACAGTGCTGTCTGTGCTAAGCAATTCTGCCTCTAGATACAGAAACAAACAAGCAAACCAACCCTGCTACATACACACCCACAAACCATGATTTTGCTTAATGAGAGCAGTACCTGTGGTAGAAACTCACTCTCAGCCACTTTCCTAAGTGCTGCCGTCATTTACTGTAAATTATTTCATAACAGCTTGAAATAAAAATGATTTCAAGTCAGAAACGTGTCATTCACAGCAAATGCAGAGAAGTTCAAGTGACTATCACATGTGAATCACTTTGAATTCAGCTGACTACAGGATATAATTACCTCCATTTATTGTGTTTATGAACAATTCTTTGTGTGGAAAGGTGTTGTTTTCAGTTTTTAAAATACTTCTGGTGGACTCAGATTGAGATAAATTCCAGTTGAAGGAATACCTTTATTACCACAGTTAATGTCATTAATTGCTTTAAGTAGCTCAGTACAAAGATGCTTTGTATTCCTGGAGTTTGTGTTTTAAGTAAATGCCAAAGACAAGATAAAGGGACACTGATTAACACTGATAAATTACAGGGAGCACTTTTTCTCTGAACGTTTTCAGCCATCTTATTTTCAGCCTGTGTTATGCATTGTTAAACAAGGAGCACACTTTTAGATTATTGACTGAATAACCTTTTAGAGCTAAGGTTTGTCTTTGGAAACAGAGGAAAAAGTAAGTGCATCTCCTCACTGCCTCATTGCTTAGTAGTCCTTCTGCTTTCACATCCTTCATGCCTAAAGGCTCTGTTGGTAGAAAAAAACTTTAGTATTCCTCACTTTCTGCCAGTGATGTTATTTCAAAGGTTAGAGGAAGGGAGAAGATTTGCATACAAGAACACTTGAAAAAGTAATGGAAAAAAGTGACTCACTCCCTTCCTCCATACAATCTCGCAATATTTGGATTTGAGGAGTACTCAAAATGTGTTTTTCTGGCAGCGCAGCACAACACTTTGAGGTAACACAGTCTGCTGCAGACAAACATGGAGACAATAAAACATATGAGCATCTGGCTGTTTGTTTTGTATAGTCAGTTTGAGGAAACTTTTTCTTATATCAGCCCTAGGGGCTGCGGCTATACCAACAGGGGGCTTCTCACAGCACGTTAGCAGTGGACAATATTCACTCTTGAGTAGATGTTTGATTTTTGAAAGCAGTAAACGTTCCTGTTTTTCAGAAGGCTGGTGTGCTGACTTGGTTTGGGACTGCTCCAGAGATTTCATGTCTACAAGATGGGGTACAAGATAAGCTTTTCTTCCTGGAAATACAAAGATGGGCTGTTGAGGGGTGTAGCAGTCAGGTTCTTCTAAGAGGAGGATTCTAGGGTAGAACACCAAGCTAGACGCACCAAAGCCATCCGCAAATGTGTACAGATGTGCTGTTCAGAAGCTTTAAATAAACCAGTTCTTTCCAATGAACTTTGCTATTGATCCAGGGCAGTTAATGTTGGAGTCCATGCTTACTTAATCACACACAAAGTCATTAACATTTTAAACATCTCCATTAACCAGGAACAGCCAGGAAATCCTGATTTCCAGATTGCCTGTGGGTAGCAGAGAAGCAAGCATATTGGTGATTACCACATTTCTGGCTACACTTTTCTCACTTTCCATCAGAGGAAAACGTGACCAGAAATCTCTTCTACCAAAATTTGTCCTTACACCTGCCTCTATCCAGAATATGTATCACTTCATGCACACAAATTACAAATGAACAAATACTGTGTGTCCTGGTGTTTCAGTAAATGAGGATAAAGGGAAGCACTGCCATGCTGTGACTTCCACAGAGTCTGGCTTTCCAGTTCCCATTTCCATCAGCTAGGATAAAGGTTATCATCCAGTTCCTGGGGTCCTCATTAATGGCTTCTGCACTGGGCAGCAGGAGACAGTGAGGAATTTAAGAGTAAATGCTGCCTTCTACATTTTTGCTATCTAAGATGCTGTTTCTTAAACTAACATCAGCCACTTCAGGATGAACTCAGACCAGCACACAGATACAGCTAGACTATTTTTCTCCTTTTTAAAATACTGTTTATCTCCCTTGAAAAGCTTTTCCTTTGTGCACTGTGTGCCTCTAGATATATTCAGCAGAGAAGCTAGCAGTCCTCTGTGGGAAATGAGACAGTACTGTGGTATTGCTGCCCCTGCAAGGTCTGGTTTCACAAATTCATAGCAGGGAGAAGGTGAAGAGTTAAAAGGAGAGGTCAGGAGATAAAGAGGACAATAGCCCCTTGCCCTGCCTAAGTGAAAAGATTTAGGCAGGATGGTTTGGCTGGCTCCCACGGCTCCAGGCCCTACACCATCTTTGTCACACAAGTCCTTCCTTTTCATTAAGAGGGGGACAAGACCATGCAGGTGTTTGCTTCCTCCTGAAAGCTTTTTGGCTACCCTGTGCTATGCCCAGATATCTACTTATCATGAGAAAAGAAGCACAAGGATTCTAACTGCAAGCTTGACATCAGGCCCACATGGTCCACTGCAGCTCATAGGTCCCATTCTCTGTTGGGGTCTGGTGCAGAGCTACTGCAGCTTCTGAGTTGTCTGCATTTCCTTGGCAAGGCAGAGCAGCCTGCTGCAGTGCACACCAGACTTTTCAAAGCTCACATTGAGCTCACACTCGATTATTCTGCATTCAATTAGCTCTCAAGCAGACTGATTATCATTTAGGCCTTTACTGATAAATGTTGTTAATTCACTGGAATATGCTAATTAAATTATTTGCATTTTGTGCAGTTGATGGAGAAAGGGGGCTGAGCTGTGATGATTGTAGTTAGGTGGAGAAGTCCATCACTCAATGGATTTGTGAAATAGCACTTGAGGGAGATGCAGGTAAGCTGTGCAGGGCAGCTCCTAAGTGCAAGGAACTATCCTTCCCATGAATGTTTATGAAAGATAATGTCAATGCTTAGCCTTTTTCTTCTCACTTGCTCCTTTGCTATTCATTTTGTTAAGTTAAGCCTTTGTATTTATTTTCCTAATTAAGTTAACAAGTGAAGTGTGCCATTTAATTCAGCATATGATATCTCATTGTGGTGCACACACTTCGATAATAAAGCAGTATTACATAATGATTCTATTTTTCAAGCTTTGTGTCTCAATCAAATAGCGTGTGATATCTTTGAAGAAGTTTTTATTGCTGTTCTTAGAAAATATGAATATGATTGTAATTTTCGTTGCATACTGGAAACTGACCCCCTTGTTTGCTTTGCTTTGAGTTGGTTTCATTTACTAGGAAGTATATGTATAATTATCTCTCTCCTATTTTTCTGTCATGTTTCCTGGAGCCCAAGCAGAGCATGCTTCTACACAAAGAAGTCAGTGAGAAGAATGGCATCTCTTGAAAGAGATTTTGCCTGTTGCTTAAAATTAATGTCTGTTTTCAAACAAAAATACATTCAGGCAGATTGACTGCTTTGAAAATGTTGGAAACATACTTCCATAACCTCAATTAGAATGCCTTGATTACAACTTTTGTGAGATTAGAAACTGAATTAGCTGTGTAGAGATGTATTGGAAAGTAAGCAGAAAACACAGTTCATACTGGAACTGTGAACTCTAAGCCTCTTCTATTCATTAAAAACCTACCTGTTGCTGCATGATTTACTATATGTTGTGTAAATAAATCACATCAGTATGAGAGGAGAAAGGGAGCCAGCTCAAAACTCTTGCAAAGCAATCTTTCATAGCTTCCTTTCTGTTGGTTGCATATAATGTAATATGATATAAATTATAGATTATATGAAATCTCCTTACTGAATAGACTGGAGGATGTAGAGGTTTGAATAAAAAAAGTAAAAAGGCAAGAGCAGTGGATACAGCTTCTCACAGGATGGCATCAGGATTTCGTGCAGACTATCTGCGGAAGGTATCATTCAGGCCTGGTTCACCTCTAGCATGTACGATGGGGTTGGAAGAGTTTCATTTCCATTACTCGTGCTGGGCTGGGCTCTTTACAAGTGAAACTGTATTTCTAGCACTGAAGGGTTTACATTTAGGTCAACTCTTTACTTGCCATTAAGTGAGTTCCTGCAAATTAGGGCTGGATTTGCTGATGGTATCTGGAGGTACAGCTAGGCTGTAACGAGGCTGTACTTGGAAATTTGTAAAAGGAGCAGAAGTACAAAGCGTTAGATGGGAACAGTGTTTCTGTCAGCAGCATTTGACATCAGTCTCTGCACCAAATTATAACTGAGTAGAAGAAAGTACAGCTCTACCAGTGTCAGTGCTTTCAAAGAAGTGTCCAGCTGTGTTGCTCTGTTGGAAAAGCCCAGAGTAACTAGAAAAAGCTACTGAGTCTGACCCACTACGTCTAAGTACCTTGCCTAACACTCCCACTTTGGGGTTTTGTTTGTGGGTTTCTTTCTCTCTTTCTCTCTCTCTCTCTCTCTCTCTTTCTTTCTTTCTTCCTGCCTTCCTTTCTTCTTTTTTCTCTTCTCTTTGCTCCCCTCCCTTTTCCGTCCCCTCCCTTACATTCCCTTCCTCCCTTCCTTCTTTCCTTCTTTCTTTAATGGTAAATAAATCCCAAATAACTTATCAATTTTATAGCATAGTTTGTCTTTTCATAATTTGGCGTGGAGATGAGTGTGAATATTAAAGGGTCTACTTCTTACTCAAATCTTTCTTTACTTTTGGTTTCTAATAATAAATTCTGCACAGCAGAGCTAGTAATTTTTTGTACCTCCATTCTGATCAACAGAACTGAATTTCTGACTGGGCTCTCCTTCAATTTGAAACAGTTTTCTCATTGGCAGCATTAGGAATTACCCTGAAATAAATGAAAAGTGAGATTGTATTATTATTCTCATCAGACTTACCTCTAGTTTTTAAGCATTGATTTTACTGCAAAGAGTAAATCTCAATGCCTTCATCTGATTAATGTCCTGTTCCTAATTTGCATGCAAGGATGCTATCTACCCAGAGGTCAGAGCTAAAGGAGTGAGGTGAGCTGCATTAGTACTTCTTTCTCAATCATGGGTTTGGCAGCAAAGACAAAGAGGTTGAGAAGGAAAGCATGTGAAGATTCATGCCTAGGGGAAGAGATCAAAAAGGTCATTTTCAGCTCCATGACGTGCATGTTTCTTTTAATCAGTTACAATAACAATCAAACATACATAGCAGCAAAATGAAATCTTGACTACTGCTGCTTATTCAGCGTTTACCAGATTTAGCTCATCTCAAAAGACTGTTTTTTTGGTTCTGTTTTGTTTTGTTTTTTAATTTGCAATAGGGCTTTCTGAAGCTGTTTTCTGAGGCAGAGGAAGCAAGCACACTGCAAAGGAAACTACAGGGAGTGATTCCCAGAAGTATGGTGTGGGGTTAGTAAAATGAGAAAGGAAGCTGGGCAAGAAGTGGAAAAATGGAAGTAAATTGACCTTAAGAGTCTGGTATTTCCAGCTACTAATTAATGAAGGAGGTAATTGCATAGTTGAAACATAATTTAGTATAATTAAGAAAGCCCATTTCTTGGAAATGATGGATGCAGAGAGGGCCACTAGTTGTTCAACTCTAAAGGAGCAAATCATGAAGCAATTTGTAGAGTAACCTCTCCTGGAAAGGAAAAAACTCAGAGAATATTCTACTGACTCTATTTTTCCATCAGCAGTGAGGAGACAGTCATATTCTCCATGTAACGAGTCTCTCTTGCTCTGTGAGCTCTCCCTGCTGCCCTTCAGCCCCTCAGTGCCACCACAGCACTGCTCAAGCCTGGCTGAGGAACGTGAGGCCTCCTGCCTTCACCCCATGGCCCTCAGAGCAGCTGTGAATGGGGCTCCACATACGATTGGAAACCCATGTGGAAGAGTAGCTGATATTCAGATGCAATCCATGGCTGACCTTCATTGCTTGATTTTATGAATTGTTTTAGGCAGTTTGAAGCTGAGGTACAAGTCCTACAAGGACTTGCAGATTGTGGGAAGGACACCAATCAGATCCATGGGGTCAATTTGTTGCATCTTTTTGAAATGCCTGAGCAGCAGGTTTCCTCTCAAAGGATTTGCACATAAGAATTAGGCAAGGAAGAGAGGCTTATACAGTGTTTAAACTAGGGGAGGTCTGTCTGAGGGCTGAACGTGTTTCAACTTGTGGCTAATAGGGTATTAGGACAGCTTGAGAGATTGCTTGTCTGTGTCCTCCAAAAGAAAACTGGAAAGAAAATAATGAAACTGCAGTTTGTTTGTTCTCAAATGCTGTACAGGATTCTTCCATCTTTTGTAATACTAATCTAGTCCATGCAGTGCTAGAAATACTATATATTTTGTCTCTTTTTCATGTTGGGGTTGTTCTATGGCTCAGCTTTAGACACCATTGCCTGGCCACATCCTTTTGCAGCTGTGCAAACAGACTGAGGCACTCGGGTCCCACTGCAGCAGATGGAGCACAGGGAGCACAGGCAGGAGTGGCTGGGGATTGACTCTCCCAGTATGGCTGCTCCTCAGACAGTGGCTGGCATGGCAGGTATCTGACCCTACCTCCACATCCCCTTTGCCCTCATCTCCCCATTCATTTTGGCAGGAGGGGCCTATTTGCACCCTGGTCACTTCTCTTCATCATCCTATTGGCAGCAAAATACATTTGTTACATTTCTGAGAGGCTTCCAGCCAGCCTTGTCTGATATCCTTGCATTTTGCATATTTACAGTATCTTGTTACATTACTTATGAGTACTGACATCTCTAGATGTAATGTATTCAGGATCAATAAATATCATTAAAATCTTTATGCATATTGTAGTTAAGAGATAGGGAGTGTTTGAACAAGTCTCAAGTTAAGGGAGCATATAAAGTTGACAAACATGCATTTTAAACTGGTTGTGAAGGCCAAATCTCAACCACAGTTTAGTTACTCCTTCTTCTGAAACACCCATACTTCCACTTTCTGAATTTTGATTAATGATGTTTCAATGCTCATTTAGGTAGTGTGAAATTAAAAGATCAGTCTTAGGTAAATTTTTCAAAAATAATGGTTATCATATTTTCATTTGAAATTTCATTTTTTTTTAAATATAGGAGGACCAATCTAAAAGTAATGCTTCCTATTTTATGATGTAGGTCCACATCAGAGGCAGATGTTGGTGGTATGGCAGTAGAGGTTGAACCTTCCCTCAAACATTCCATTACAGTTTGTTGCCATGCAACAGATGGCAGCAGAGGGGCTGTCTGACAGAATGGTGTCTGACACAGAAGTGCATATAAAGCAAAGGAGTGGAACTGATTTCCTCCATGCAGAAAAGAAATGGCACCCATTGACATTCATCAACACTTGCTGAACATTTATGGAGACCAAACAGTGGATGTGAGCACAGTGAGGCAGTGGGTGATGATGCATTACCACAGCAGTAGCAATAACAGTGGGGCACCTTCAATGGGGCAGATTTGTACAAGCACATCATGAGGACTGTTGTTCAAGGCCAGTGAAAATACAAAGCTAATGGTGGTGACTGTGTTGAAAAACAGTGTTTTGTAGCTGAGAATTTGCTCTATCATATAATATTATTGTGCTCTTTGTATCAGTAGTATTTTCCATGGAAATAAATAGGGGGCATTACTTTCAGAGTGACCAGGTTTTATATATATATAATATAATATAATAAATATATTATATATATTTGTATATACATACATTTATATACACATATATTCATATATATATATTGCTTCTAGAACTTTTCTGTAAAGTGGAGGAGGAAAATTTAAAGAACCTTAAATTATCACCAGTGCTATGTCCATGAAAGCAGCTAATATCCTTGAAAACAAAACCAAAAGTAATTTTGCCTCTCCCATGTGATGTTGTTATACATCAGTCCAGAAACACTTTGATCTACAGTATTGATATTCTTTCACAGAAGTAACTTGCTGACCCACGCTCAGGAAAGGTCTCCACCACCATCACTTCCAGTCCTTAAAACTTTACACAGTGTGACATGTGACATTCTTCTGTACACGTCTTCATCACCCTGCATATGTTCAGTCTGAAATATACATATATATATATACATATATAAAATTTTATTTTGCTGTGAGTATAACTCCCAATTCCAGTGAAGATATTTTGAGATGTAGAGTTCAGTAGAAATGCACATGAGACAAGTCTCAAACATACGCCTCCATCTCAGCATCTCACAGCACATACAGTAATTACCAACACTAGCATCTACCACCTCATTTCATCTTGACCCACTCCTCCAGTTTGATGATGTCCATACCACTTGGATACTATCTCATATACCTTCAGTGCCTGTTGGAAGAAAAAAGGACCTGTTCCTTTTTATTAAAGATGTGTCTCACATTATGATTCATTAATTTAACACTATCAAATTCTTGAAGCCACATAGGCTTTATGGTACAATAAAGTGTCCCACCTAACACAGAATGAATGCACCTTGCAGTACCTATCTAATACTGAAGTGATAATTGCACCATTGCACTGTTTTATGAGGCAGTAATCCTGTTTCTGAGCAGATAAACTACAAGGCTGAAGGCTGAGTAGTTTGTCTTGATGAAGTAACCATATTATTGCTGAGTAAAACAGTATGATTGTACCACTGCTACTTTTCTACTCTTGGGAGAGGAGTGTTTTGCTTTACGTTTTGTCATTGTTGTTCAAACTCTTTCAGTGTGCCTTTATCCAGATACTAAAACTAAACTAAAACCTTTATGAATTTGGATTTAGTTTCATTCTGTGTTTAAAATAGCTCACAAGAAAAAGATACTTGCTGTCAATGCAATCATATAATGTAAATGTGTTATGCTATTGTGTGTAGGCAGGCAGTATTAAAGAATTAGGCCTGCAAAGCAGCGAGCTGCTGGACGGAACACCTTTTGCTTAATATTGGTTTAAGGCCAGGTCCTAACGATAATACTTAGTGTGAAGCAGGTACAACCTGAGGTTTAGCATGAGATGTGTTTTCGATAAGGGAGAGGTTGCACACCACACTCAGCATGGTGCAAAGAGATGCATGTACTGGCACAGCTCTGGGGCATCTGCGTATCAGCTGTAGGAAGTAATGCTGGCCATGATTATCTGGATCCCCCAGTCTTGGAGGATGAGTCTTGATGGCTACTCATAAGTTCTTTCACTGCTGAGAACCAGACACAACTCCCACAAGCTGCCTAGCTGCCTGTCACCTCACAGGAGGATTTGAGACTCAGTGGGACTGCTTACCTCTTCCACAGAATGCATGTGTGCAAGGAGGTTTGTGCATGCAGGGAAATATTCCTCTTGCAGACAATAACCTTGTGCTTTTTTTTGTTTCAACTGTTGTCTGCCTAAAGTGGCTCTTGACAACTTGGCCATCCTTCTTACGCTGCTGTGTTTGTTACATGAAGCTTTTATGCTGAGCTGTACAAAATCAATAAATAACAATAAGAGGATCTTTCATCTCCTTTTCCTGCATGCCTCTATTCCTCTTCACATATGCAGGGAATGTTGAAAGGCAAAATTATTTCCAAATCAAATGATGAAGAGTGCCCTTCGATAACTCTTACTTATATAGGAGATTCTGAAGAGAAAACAAAAATGTTTCTCTCTCTTCATCATTACTTCTTTCCTCAGGCTTAATAGAAAAAGATAAAATGAGAACCATTACAAAGACACACGCCAATTTGCAGGCAGAATATATTGCAGGTGAATAGGCATTCACCTTCAGAGATAAAACTGAGTCAGAAAGAAAGAATCCACATTGCCCTTAGATGGAATGATCGTTCACATCGCCCTGGCTGTTTTTATGCTGGCTGTTTGTCAGTCAAGCAGCAGACATCTTTTTGCTGTACTTTGGCCCCACAGTTCAAACAAAATGATGCCGTAATAGACGAAGCTGTCCAAGTCATGAGAGTTATTAAATGTCTCTTCCTCTATATATAAACCTTGCTTTTCTACTCACGGGATAAATGATACACTCCCTTTAATTTAAAAAATAAAAATAAAAATAAAGATCACAGCTGTGTATTACTGAGGAAAAGTAGAAACTGCAAGGAAAGGGTGACTTCAAATTAAGGGCTGTTTGTGTCATGGTTTGCAAGAAGATATAAGACAATCCACTGCTAGATCCTCTTTTTGTTCTGCGGTCACCTGCTGCAGTCCTGGATAGCAGCCTAAGGAGTACGACAATATCTGTGGGTATCTTATGTCCCCCGCCTTCCCAGAGTGCTGGACAGGGCTGGAGGTGGGTTTCTGTCTGTATGGTCAGCTCTGACAACAGTGCAGACATAGCTGTCCCCGTTCAAGCTTCACTGCATCATCTGCAGTCAGACTGAGGCCCTTACTTTTCTGTGGATGTAAACTCAGACATGCCTGTTACTTCAGAATGCCCAGCTTGAGATAAGCTAAAAGGGCTAGTTTTCAGAAGGTGCTGAACACATTTTTCTTTTTTTTTTCTATTGAACAGAACCCTTTCATAGCTCTGAAGTCAAGGACCTCCGGTGGCCAATTAGTTTATGAACACTGTGGTTGATCTATAGTTATTTCTGAAACACCAACTCTCTTATCTCTAGGCTACAGCTAGAAAGGTAATGCACCACATAATTGCACAAGTGTCTCAGAAAATGGTGCAAATGCAAATTAAATTGTAGGATATTTCACACTGTGTACATAACTCCTGATGCCTGTTTTACAGGTAGCACAGTTTAGTGGTTTTTAAGATTCAGCATTACAGTAGATTTAAATACAAGAAAATTAAATGTAAGTTCTCTGTCACAGTACCCTCCTTTGGACCCGCTCCAACAGCTCCACATCTTTCCTGTGCTGGAGGTCCCAGACCTGAATTTAGTACTCCAGATGGAGCCTCACAAGAGCAGAGCAAAAGGGGAACAATCACCTCCCTCCTGGCCACCTCACTTCTGATGTAGCCCAGGATACGCTTGGGCTTCTGGGTAGCAAGCACACACTGCTTATTCATGTCCACCTTTTCATCCACCAGGACAACGAAGTTCACCAGAGCACCACAAGGCTGCTCCCAAAGAGTTCTTCCCTCTGTCTGTACTTGTGTATGGGATTACCCCAAACCAGGTGCACACAGTGCAGTGCAGTGCTGACTCAAGAGGTGGCAAATGATGCATTTTGATACACTGCCTAAACTCAGTCCTGTGAGCAGTGAAATACATGCAGCTGTGCTTTCTGTTGTAAGAAAGGAGTTTGAGAAAAAGTTTCAAGATTGGCAAAACCATTATCATTTTTTGCCATAGTTCTGACTCCATTTTCAGTCAGCATAAATATATTATCTGCAAATTTTCAGATGGAATGTATTGAGTTGCAATCAGATATTCAACTAAAAAATCTGATCATGTCTCACTACCAGACTTTTATAAGCCCTGTCTTAGTAGAGAGATATATCCCTCACTTCATAATCATGCCTTATTCATGTCATCGCTTTTGGAAGTACGCACATTTGTAAAAAACTGTTTTTGAGGGTGAAGCACGAGAAAAATAAAAATTCATCAAAAATCTCTGATGAATACTTTGAAAATTCACTAGGAATTGTAGCTACTTCCATCAAACCAGACTGATACATTAGTTTCACAAAATCAAGATCAAATAGCCCACTAGTTTTATGGTTTTGTTGCTCTCTTTTTTATGTTTTAATAAAAAATATTTAAAATTGAAATGTTTTGTTACTTATATACATTAACTATATTATATATTTTATGTGAGTCCCTCTGAAAGCAATGCCACCTGTTCTATTATGTTGGTCCATGATGTCAGAGGCAGATGTTGGTGGTACGGCAGTAGAGGTTGAACATTCCTACCAGTATCCCATTCCATGTTGTTGCTGTGTGACAGCAGCAGAGGGGCAGTCTGACAGAATGGTGTCTGACATGGAAGTGTGTATGAAGCAAAGGGGTGAAATTGAATTCCTCCATGTGGAAAAAATGGCACTCATTGACATTCAATGGTGGCAATGACAGTGGGTCACCTACAGTGGAGTAGATTTTTATGAGCGCAGCATTCAGACTCTTGTGTGAATTCAGACTCTGTTCAAATGAGAGTCTGAAAATGCATAGTTAATGATGGTGACTGTTGAAAAATACTTTCGTAATTGAGAATATTCTCTATCAAACAGTGTTGTTGTGCTCTTTGTATCTGTTGTAGTTACTACAAAAATAAATAGGAGGTATTACTTTCTGAGGAACCTAGGCCCAAGACAAATTTCTCTTCGCTATATGCAGTCCATGAAAGCCAAAATGTTGGGCAGTCATGCGTTAAATTCACATGGGCCCACTTTGGTCTCTTTGGAATGCATCCTTCTGTCAAAAAAATATATATAGGTGAATCCGACATGTACTGACCATGTGCTGTACACCAGCTTTGCACCAGCTGCATGCCGTGTGCCAGCCACATGCGAGCAATTAACCATGTGCTACAAGCCAGATGCCACGGCTCACATGTCATAAGCCACGTGCCAATCTCTTGTATGGAGAAAGGCTGAGGGAACTGGAGTAGAGAAGGCTCTGGAGAGAATTCACTGTGGCCAGTACTTGAAAGGAGTGTATAAACAGGAAAAAGACTGACTTTTTACATGGACAGATAGTGATAGGATTAGGATGAATAATTTTAAACTAAAAAAGAAGAGATTTAAGTTGGATATTAGGAGGAAATTTTTTACTCAGAGCATGGTGTGGCACCAGAATAGGCTGCTGAGAGAAGTTGTGGGTGCCCCATCCCTGGAGGCATTCAAAGTCTTGGTAATTCAGTCTAATGGGTAGTAAACCTGCCCATAGTGGGGGCTGCAATGGTCTGGATGGGGCTTATGGTCTCTTCCAACACAAACCATTCTGTGATTCGCCAAGACCTCTCCCCTACTGAGTTCTCACAGCTTATCATGCTTCATTCTTTCAGTGAGTCACACTGAAAAGTGCATTCTTCGTAAGTCCTCTATCATCTCCTGATTTAAGATTGTCCCTCAGCCACTGAGCCTTTAAGGACATTGTGTGCAGCATTAAGTCTGTCTTGCCTTCATTCCACCCTTCTTGGGAGAAACAGAGATTCATAAGCAGACTATGTCCAGCCAGCTCCTAACCACTTGGTCAGCTCTACTCAATGGCCTCTCACAGCTATGAATCATGCTATTCTCACATAGCCAAACAACGACAGGCAGAAAAAGGTATTATTTATCTTTTAATATCATTTGCTTTTCCTCTTTAATTTTCTGTACATGAAGGAAAGGAATAAAAAAATTACTCTCCACTGCACCAGCTCACTATAGAGCTCCTTTGGCTCAGAGGCAGGTTTTTTGTATAACAGGTTTGTGTTTCAGAGTACAGACATCAGCAGACTGGCTATTTGTTTGGTTTGATTTTTTCATATGACCTAATCTCCTTCCAAGCAATGCCTCCCATCATCTCAGTTGATTCTATTCCTACATGTGCTGTTCACAGTAGCTCTTTCAGCAGTGACATTTCAATATCAAGGAAAGCTAAATGCAGAGATTTCATTGCAGTAGCCCCCTTTGGGCTTTTGGCAAGATGTAGTGAGATGCCAGTTGTTACTAGTCATTTTATTTGAACAAGAATATGCTAGAGCATTCAACAAAGCAGAGTATATTCAACATTATTTCCTTCTGGTACATACACCATATTTTGTCATAAGTGCTACAAAGGAGTCCAGTTGATCATGCAAAATCTTATTAGCTTTTCTAGCATCTTCCAGACCAGTAATTATTCAAAATGCAAGAACATTTTTAAGGCTACACATTGTAATCTTTTCTTCTTTCTCCCACCACACAATTAACAAATAGAAACAAAAATTGAAAAGTATTCAGACCTATGTTTATCAACAGAAATGCTGATTCTATTAAACTGTTGTGTTATTTGTTTTTTTTTTTTAAATCTTCCAACTACATTCCTTCTTCTAGCATCTCATCTGTTAGTGTCTGCTGCACATTGAGGCTATGTCACTATTTCCTGGGCACTTCTTGTATGCCATTCAAGTATTTGGATGGAAGATAAAATATAGTGTTTCAGCACTTAAGATTACTGTGACCTTGGCTAATGTAACCTATTATAGCCTAGTCCTATTTTATTTTATATTAGTATGAGACACTTACCTGCCTGTTAAGATGCAGCTTTCTTCCAGAATTTCCCAGCCAGGGAAGAGCACCCCACTTAGGAATGGTATGGTTTGTCCTGAACTCCCTAGTGAGCAAACAGCAGTAAGCCTTCATGCGTTGCTGCCTGAGAAAGATACAGAAATCTTGAAAGATATTTGATAAAGGTAGGAGAAGTTGGAAAATACCCGGAAGATGTCATTCTCATGCTCCTGACATCCTACTTTTTCCTGCTCATGGCCCCATTCTGCTTTCCTCCATGCTGACAAGTATTTACAGGTTGTTTGCTGCTTCTGGTGAGCTCAGATCTGCCCATCACTGAGCCATCACCTGCAGAAGGCACTAATGGTCTTTCCACACTGATTTCAAAGGTATGAGGTTCTCATTCCAGTATAGCTAACAAAATGTTGTGCTTGTTCTTGGCTCCAGAACAAGTGAAACCAGGATGACCAAACACTGTCTCAGGTTGGCCATCAGAGCACGTATTGAGGTTTGCACCGTTGTGACAACAGCCAGTGCTTGAGTCTCTGCTATTGCCCTTGGTACACTGACACTGGTACTCAACCCAGTCAAACTGGTGCTAATTCAGACACACTGGAATATGCTATGATAGCACCTATTGCTACTTACACAGAGGAAGGAGAAGTGAGTACTTGCACACTCTAGTTTTAGAAATCCAGCTCAAATAATGGAAGTAATTTAGCTACCCCGTTGAGTACAGTTCCCCTCACACAACTCATGGGGAGAGGTCCCTCCAATTGGCAGGAAGGTCACACAGCTGCCAGACCAGCAACCCAGCAAAAGCATGGCATGCTCACACGCTGAGGCAGAATGAGATCTTCCAGAGTTGATGGGCTTTGGGAGAGGAAAATATCTCCTTTCCCATCGGCAGGAGCAACATTGAAGGTCAGCTGGGCACTCTGAGGACTCTATTGGCACATCAGAAATGTGAAAGATTATTACTGACCTCAAATGTCTTTACATAGTAAGTAAAAGTACATGTCTTTTCACTGCTCCACTGTTCATCGTTAAAATTCCTGCCCAAAATTAACCAGTTTGTTTTACAATAGATTTTTTTTTTAGCCAGAATGTCTTTTTTCCTTTTCCGCAGAGAGACAGTGTGGGTCTGTAAATGTGCTCAGAGGACTGGCCTGGTTTTGTGATTTCTGTGTTGTTTATATTTTCCCTAGAAATTGCATCATTTGTTTCCCTCTGGTGTTGTTTATTTTATCATGCTCTGATGGACACCGAGGTCACAGCTTTTTACATACTAGTTACTCAAAATGTTTCCAAGAGGTCATCTTGCCTGCCATCTTTCTGCCAGCTCTGTTTCTGTCAGGAGCTGCTTCAAAGGATTTCCATTTTGGTGGCCCACCCACATGCATGAAGTCTAAATCATGGGTAGGTGGTGATTTAAACTGAGTGAAAGAAGAAAAAATATCTGCAGCCTTTACCCTGTGAACTCTTCATTAATGAGCACAGAATTCACACTCTAGGTTCTGTAAACCTCATTTAGATGTGTCAATAAGAGCCAGAACCATATTAAAGGCCTGAAACTGGAAAAATAATTAAGAAGACTCAGTGCCAATTACTTTTCATCTTCAATCTGCTGCTTACAGTTCATACCCAACAAATACTGAAAGGTCGTGAGTACTTTTTTTCTTTTTCTTATGAGCAGGCTATTTAGATTTTCTTCTTAGTGTTCTAAGAAGAGACCAGTGTACTTCAAGACAAACAGCCCATCTCTCATTTTAAATGGAAGTCAGACAAAGACAGTCCATTTTTCTTTTTAATCACAGGTGCTATTCAGAGCATTTCCTCTATTTTCCCTTACTTTTTTCCCTACTATCGCAGACAAGGCAGTGGAAATGTAATCACTTTTAATCAGGTTTAATTATGTACTTTATTCTCATTCTTTATCTCTCCCAGTTGCTAAAATTGTGAGTTTCTGTTTCATCCTGCTTCCTTTGTTGGAGCACTGTAAAGCTATCAAACAACAATATGTGCCTGCATAGACATAGGTGCCCGCCCCAGAAGTCTGCCCTGACTTTGGCATCCCTGTTTCAGCTACTCTTGCCGTGAGGATTAATGTCAGGCATGTCTTGAACCACAGTAAGTTTGTGCATTGCTGTGTGCCCTTGGAATTCCCCCACATCACAAATTCTGAAGCATCTCTCAAGCCGGTAATAGGTATGCATTGTACCTATCGTATTCATCTCAGGGGTCTGGTGCTTCAAAGAAGATGCCAGGCTAATTCTCATAAATATTCCTCAGTTTATTAATGCTGAAAGGTGTCCCTCTCATCTTTTGATTTTTCAAAGTACAGTTCTGAGGGAAAAGAGTTAGAGGCTTGGATTTTTAAAAATCCTATTGTTAAAAGCAAAATGTTCTTACTGATGCCACCATGAAAACTTCAGATTGCTTAAATAATTATAAAAATCAATTTAATTTCATTTGTGCTTTTTCTGATTTACTTATTTTTCTTTGCTTTATGTCAGCCAGTAAGGGTCAATGAATTTACCATATATTATTTTCTATCATTTCTAACTGCAGGTTCTCATATACTTGAAAGCATTTGAATTATAAGTGCTACAGGCAAGGGTATAGCATAGTTATTTATTCATTTTAATCACTGCTGAAATAATAATCAAAAACACTGCAATGAAATATTTATATTTTATTTATATTTTTTTTGTTTTGTTTTTTTGTTTTTTTTTTTAAAGCAACACAATGCAGATACTTGGAATGGGGAGATCCTTTCCCCCATTCTTTCTTTAAACTGTACTGGATGTGCCTCAGTCAATGTTCAAGGATTCACAGTGCAAATCTTCTCTCCCTTTCCTATCATTTTCTGGCTCCTGGTGTGCAGGGCATCATGCTGTTTCCCTCTTTTTGTAACCTATTGCCATTCTAGTGACCTTTCCTTCTTGTCTCCAGCCTCCTTAGAAGTGTGCCACAGGCCAAAAAAAAAAAAAAAGGGGGGGGGAAGGATGAAAATGGAAACAGAATTGGCACTTACAGTTCCATCCAGCACATTTTTTTTCTACTCAAAAGGGAAATCTTTGTAACCTTGTCCAAAATGTTGACATATTTTCAAACAAATGTTGACAGAGGTGGGCAAACTTCAGCAAGAGTGTTTATTCTAGAGTTCTGTTTCTTACTCACTAAGACATCTTCTGTCATGATATATGCTAAGAAGTGTATATAGGCACTTTCCAGGTTGCAGTAAGGTTTTAGACATTCTGATAATTTGGCCATCATTCTCCCAGTCAAATCTGAGGGAAATGTGGGTTTGCTCCTAAGGTTGGTTTCTAACAACCCAATCGAAACTGGCTGTGGGCAAGGTCATTTAACAGCTGAATGGCCATCATTGCTTTCTGAGTGAGTGAAGTTATAATAGACGGGAGGTGGAGTGAGTCACAGCTATTGAAAGCATAAAGTTAAAAAAGAGCTTTTAGACAGCTGTACTATCAGGAGAGGCAAAAAAAAAACCATACATATTGAGTTGCTGTAGCGTAGATCTAGTGAGCCTGTTATTCATGGGCAGAAGGTCCACAGCAGGCTGTGCCAGGTTATTTTCATTAAGACTGGAGGAATCTAATGAATGTAGAGGCAGCGGAGCTTGTTTGTCAGGGACAGAGATGCTTGCAATTTGAAATGGGAACTTTGAAAATATAGGGATGGCATGAGCCAGAGGTGAAATTCTGGCTCTGTTCATGATTTGAAGGAAATGGGATTTTTCCTTTGACTTCAAGGAAGCCAGGAATTTGTGCCAGAAAACTACTACATCTAACGTTGTAAAATGTATCAGTCACACAGGCAAAGAATAGATTTAGCTGATGCAGAATTTGTCATATAGCAATGCTGTTGCATCTGTCACAGCGCCTGAAGATGAGAAAGTACTAGCAACAACAACAGAAATTGAATCTGTGTCTCTCTTGTGACAAATGTCACCTGAGTTAGCTATATGTGTGATTTTGACTGAAAATCTGAAACTGGAAACGGATAATGGAGTTGTTTATTCTTTGGCACTTGGTGAAAACTGCTGTACTTTAAATCAACTGTTGATATTTTTTATATGATTAACAAGGATTTTAAGGTTCATGAGGAATGACTGAGGCTGTTATCCCCGTGCAGCACTATAAAAAGGATTTTATTTTTAATCCTGTGAAGGGCACCGCGAATTGCTTTGGTGGCTTTGACAAAATAACAGCTGTGGTGACTGACGGTTCTCCAGCTGTGTGGGGGGGAGGCAGCAGCTTTATTGGTTTACTTAAAAAGAAATATGGAGTGAACTTCCTACCTTTTCAGTGAATGAGGCACTGAAAAGCCTTGTGCAGGAAGGTACTAGAACTGGCAAATGTCAGGAAAGTTGTTAAAGTGATTAACCTTGTTAGAGCGGGAGTGAAGCTTTCAGCATCTACCGCTCTGTCTCTGCCACAAAAGTTGCTGAGAACACAGTTTAGGGATTGGTTTCTTCAAAAGTGTAAAAAGAGGTATTTTGAGAAATGGGAAATATTTTGTCCTTAAAGAATTAAATGTTAATTTTTTACAATAAAGCCTTCTGGAGTCAATAAGCCATTGCCAGACCTTATCAGCACAAATTGTTCACTACTGTTGTTTTATGTGACTTGGAATTTGCTTATAAAGTAATTCTTACCTCAAGTTTATTTTTAATAGAATCTTTCAAGAGATTGGAAAATACAATGAGAGGAAGACAACCCTCTCCAATATATTTCTGCTAGAACACCAGATGAAAAATGAATTATCTATAGAAGTTGTTAATGTAATTTGAATGTTTTGATTGTTTCTTTTTTTGTTTGTTTGTTGTTTTTTTGGTTTTTTTTTTTTTTTGTTCTTTTGGGTTTTTTTTTTGTTTTTTTTTTTTTATTGTGCAGCTGGGCTAAAATACTAACCACTGCCCTTTATCGTATCACAGCATGAATGGATGCATTTTGTTCTTGGAGACAGGGATACTGTAGACCATGCACAGGCAAAAATTGCATTGATTCAGCAATTCTTGCAATCAGCCCTGAAGGACATAGCATGATATCCAGCTTCCATGTTTCCACAGTCTTACTTACACTACGAAGTTTGAGCATGCAACCAACGTTAGATATCGAGTTACATGTTTCAATTTGGACATGGCTGAAGTAAGGCATTGCTTTTATCCACGGGGATGGAGTACAGAGAGCTGCGTAATCGGCTCTTCATTGTCCATCTGAAAATTAATAGCCTCTGGAAGGTGGGAGGAAAATGACAGAAAATGTGGTTAATGGGAACTGCACTGATAAATGTTCCCCAAAAATTAGTGGAGTCTGCTTCAAAAAATAAAATAAAACTTTTGTTCAATTTCAAAAGATACCTCTTTTTGGAAGAACTTCCTCTGTGTTTTGAATGCGATGAGTGAAGTGAAAAAGCGTAGATGAATCTGTATGCTTTTACCTCATATGAACCCAGACAGAAGTATCAATACAGATTTAGGTAACTCAGTAACAGAAAACTCTTGAGGTAATCTTACCGCCAAAGTCTTTCTTACTGGGCTGGAAATAAATGCTTCTGTTTTTCAGAGGCAACGTTGTTTCTGTTGGCATTTTGGAATGCTGACCATCCTTCTAAATGATTAGCTGATTAGCTGTAATAGGCTATTGTGGGAAGAAATGGGGGAAATGAAATCAAACCAATATTCTTTCCTTTTAATCCAATTTTATGTCCATGGTCTTGATTTTTTTTTTTTTTTTCCTCCAGTTTAAGAGTCTTATTTTGGTTGTAGGCCATAGCAGTATTACAAAAAGATCATTTGGCTTTTCACTATAAGTAATTTCTGTTCTAAAGGAATTCCTTCCATCTGCAGAAAACGCTGGTATAAATAAGACCAGACAAGTGATTGTGCCTTTCTTGAGAATTACTGATGCTATAAATTTTAGTTAATCCCAGACTCAAGCAGTAAGCACTCTAAAGCTCCAGGCCTTTAAACACGTGAATAGCTCCACTAAAAACAGCAACAATTTGTGTGTGTTTAAACCTAAGTACCAGCCTAAGTATTTATATGATCAGAATCTAGGGATAAACATATTACCAAAGTAGCTCAAACCCCTAATTTCAGACCTGTAATACTGGTATTGTTTGACTCTATTGTTACACTTGGATTGTCTTACCTGTTAACAACAGGACCTCTGAAAAAGCACAGCATAGCTTTCATGTCTTGCCTATAACACTACAGAATAAGGTATTTGTGCTACGTCTCAGTAAAGCTGTACTTTCTGCCCATGAAGAGGACACCACATTCATCTCCTCCTATACCCAAAACAGGTAGAGTTGCTCATATCAACACAAACCACCTGCCAAAGTTTTGTGGTCACTCTGTAAATTCCAGAAAGCTGGTACTTCACCACACTTCTTTACATTCCAGCAGCACTTGTCTGCCAAAGGCACTTGTTTATATTCACAATCAAACCACTCACCTGCTTCTATCATGTTATTTCTGATGCTGTAGACTGTAAGCAAGACTGAATGTGAAAGACTGCAGACCAACTGTAACTGCTCTAAGTTTTAGGGAGTTGTGTATTTAAGGAAAGCAGCAAACAAACCTGAGTTCATCATGCTTGTAGTAAGTGACTCAAGTGTATATGGATTTTGCTTCTTTTCATAACTGTTTGTTTTGTTACTTGTGTTTTGTGCTCAATAAAATGGCAGTCTGAAGAGGTTGTTTTTTAATGACTAATATGATCTTTTATCTAAAAGTATACATGAAAGACCTTGTAAAGAAGGAAAGGGAAGGTGTAGCTGAAATGCTAAGTCACAGCCTGAGCCAATGATTGAGCACCTGGTGAGAAGGCAGGGCCAACCCAGGGGAGCTCAGGTGCATGCAGTGCAGCTGAGTGACCAGAAGGGATAAAGCCAGGATCCTCCCCTTCCCATCCCTCATTTAAGTGTTAGCAGTGGAGGCAAAGGTATTTTGCTGGAGGTCCCTGCTTACCTGTGGCCTTTCAAAGGTAAGTACTTCTTTTTCTTTTGTTTCTGTGGTTGCTGCATTTAGGCTTGATCTCATTTGCTGTAGCCTGGGATTGTGCCACTCTGCTACATTCACTGTGTTTTCTATTGCATTATATTTACAGCAGGTAAAAACAGCTAAGGTGATTGTTATCTTCTTCTGTCAAAGAAAAGTATGAGATGGCAGAAAGGGTGCTTTTGTCCATGTAGGACATAAGCATCACTAATTGTATCTGTTGCTTCAAGATATATAATGTTTCAGTGGCTCTCTGATGATGAAAGACCTCCCCTTAATACTGTTGTTTGAAAGAGATCTTAACATGTAGCTGGGAAAAGTCTGGAATGCTCCTTTTTCTAGAGGTTTATCTTCTAAACCTGCTGGTATTTCTATTGGAATGAAAGACTGGCAAAGGTATATTTTTATGCGTAGCACATGACTGTGTATGAAAGACTGGCAGAGGTATATTTGCACATGACTGTGTTAGACTGCTCCACATAAAATCCTCTGTAGTTCCAGTGAAGTACTCAGTGTAGAATAACTCAGTGACCTGCTATAGCCTGGTAGGGCTAGCTGAAGTTGAGACGAATAACCTGTTCAGTTTGGTCTTTCAGGAGTATGACCTGGAGAAAAAGCTGGTAGTCTAAGTGGCACGTAGGAATTCTTTGTTTTTTAATTAATCTAGATGTAATCTATTTTCTTTTATAAAACTGTGATGGATTTACCTTTACTAAATGCCATATTTATGCCATGTGGAATGTAACTTTAGATTTCCAGGAGATTTCTAACTCAAACGCTGTTTTTACAAAGGCATTTGCAGATCATCTCAAAGAGCTTGTTAGTAGCATCTGCCTTTTTCTAATGGTTGTGGAGCTGCCCTATAGGGCTGTGTCGTACTTTCAAAAACCTCAAATTGAGCAGCAAGCAGGAAAAAGAAAAAAAAAAAAAAAAAAAAGCTGGTGGGGATGTAGACTTTAGGGTCTGAAGCTTATTGACTAGGGGAAGAAATACCTTACTGCAGATATGGTCACGTCCAACTGCAGGACTGATGGGAGAGTGAGGGCAACAGACATTTGAGTAGTAGAGTTTTTGGTAATAGGGGGACCTGAGTACAAATTGTAATCGGCTGCTCAAGAACCAGCTGTGAGCTCATTCTGTGATTGGACCTGACCAGACTCAGGTGTCTGTGGTTCAGGCTTGCTGATTACAACCTCTCAGCAGAAAACATCTGAAATAACTAATGACTTGAGTTGCTTCAAAGCACCCAGCTTGAGTCTCATGATTGGGCTAAATCTTCCGAAAGACCCTAGCATATAGCCCTTGAAAATTGACATTCAATTTTTAGCACCTCTGTTTAATTCTTCAGACTGAGAAGGGAGTGTTGGGGTTTGTAGCTTACTTCCTTTAATAGAAGATTTTGAAATTGTGACCTTTACTCTTAGTACCTCCTGAACCATCTTCTGTGTGAAGAGAGGATATAAATTATTGTGGACTCATCTGAGGATTTACAGCCCTTTAATCACTTACTATCTGACCCACAGCATTTGCCTTGAAATGTAAGGGTTGATTTGAAGCTTTCTCATATAGCAGATGTTGAGTTCCTATCTAGAGTGAACAAACACTGTGTGCAGGGGGGTAAATATTCTTTGTCAGTGCATTGGAGTGTCTGGATTTATGACTACTGATGGTCTTGGGTCTTCAACCCTTTTGTGTGAACATCTGAATGATTTGATTTGCTGGTAGTGCTGGTAAGATGATGATTTCAGAACTGGAATGGCTGGTTATGGGGTGCTTTATATCAGTATGTAACAAAAATCCTCATGGTCTTGCTTGGTACTCATTACAAGTCTCTTGTCCTTATTTTCATCTTATAGTTCTTTTGCTTCCCTCCTTCAAATGCCTCCCTGTGCTCATTCAGTCCAAGAGCTCTGTTCAAGTACTGTATTTTAATATTTCTCTCTTCTCTAGGGAAAAGAAAAAAATCAATGATGGGGGAAAAGTAGAGCAGCAGGGAACTGACCTGGCTATACTTTAAGCCAGTGATGTCTGTGATAAGAATCTGTTGAACCGTGTTTTAATCTAACTTAATAATGTAAGTATAACTGCAAAAAAAGACAAATGTGCTTAATTATAATGTGTTCTGTTAGACTTCATCTTATCCGGAATGCTTAGGCAGATGAAAGCACTTTATGAAGGGTACATACCACCATATTCAAGTCTGTAAGTCTTCATCTTAATCACTTGCATAATGCAATGGCAACACGTACACAGAAGTATCTGATTAGAATTTTAATTTGTTACAGTAAAGCTAGTTCTTGTGAGCAGGTACTGAAGCTTGTAAAATGGATGATGGACGCTTAGGAGCACATGTGCTAAATTATCTGTTAGTGTATCAATCATGTTAATCTTTTGGAATGTTAAAATATAAGACCCTCTGTAGACGTTGTTCTGCAGTTCAGATGGTTATTGGAATTATTTAAATGCTGTGCTTGTTTCTGTAAAAATTCCTATGTTAAAAAAGTAAGGTCATGTTGCTAAAGCAGTCCATGTATTTGTGGGAGATTTAGGTTCAGCCCTCTGCTTGGAGACAGACAAGCACATCAAGCTGGTTGCTTTGTCTCTGTGGCTTTGTTGTAAAAGTCCACCTGGAAGGAACCAGAGGAACCAGAGAGGTTCCCAAGGAGACCCTAGAGGTCCCTTCTCTCAGAAGTCTTTCCTTGTTGGAAGCCTAATCCAAATCCAAATTCCTCTCCCTAAGTGAATCAACATCTTTCTAACAATGAAAGAGTTCTGATGCCATCAAGCACCACTTTGTGAATGAAAAGCAACAGCATTAAGATAGACACTTAAATTTTAATAAAGGGTGTAGTAATTGGACAGGACAAGACACAGATTTGAATGATCTGAATTTCCTTCTACCTTCATTTATCCAGAACTGCAGAGGTGGTTTTAATACATACATCTGCTGAAGGATGCAAGTTAATATCTCATTTTTGGGGTATCAGTTTTTCTAAGATCACAGTGGTATTCTTTTGCAAATGTAGGGCTTGCAAACACCTGTTCTGTGTGATCATTACAGCTGTAGAAGGAGCAAAAAGGATGTGGTTCCTGTATCTCCAAACATAGCACTGAGTGACATAGTTTAGTAAGCATGGTGTTGATGGTTGAACTATATGATCTCAGTGATCTTTTCCAGCTTCAATGATTCTATGAAACAGTGCTGCCAAATTTCTGGAAATTCTACAGGTAGTAGTTTCGCAGCGAATCATTGATTTGATGGCAAGTTAATGTAGTCACAGGGAAGTTGCTGTTTTCATAAATTCTGTGATCTTTGAGATGGAGACCTTTTTGTTTCACTATGTAGAGGCCATTTTGTTCCCCTTCTGGAAAGAAGATGCGTGATTTTCACTTTACCTCCTACCAATATAATAAAGAAACCCTGAAGCTGTGACTTGGTGTAACTCTTTCAGCTGAAGGGCAGCTCCTGCACTATCAAGTTTATAGTTGTAAAAGACACTGCAGTGTTGATGGAGGCAAAAAATATATTTTGCCTAGAGAGTTTTCTGTATTTTCTTATGAGTGACACCAACATGATCTTCTGAAGACAGAAAGTGGTGTTACTGCAACTAATTGGTATTTGTCTGCCTTCTATGCACGTTATATCACATCTTTGTGTTTCATTTTGGGTGGCAGGATTTTTTGTTTTCCAGAGTGAAACTTGGGCTAGGTCAATTCAAATTACTGGAATTATGGTTCCATAGATTCTGTTTGTATTCTGCATAAAAAACACCAAAAAAAATCAATCATCATATAAAGGCACTTGTTGCTGGATTCTCTATTTACTTCACCCACTTTCTGGCTGTTTGAAAGGAATTAATGAGGCATAGATCACAAGCTGATGTTGTAGTTGTTCAAGGGCTTTCTTCTTCTGCTTAGCTCCACTAAATAAGGACCGTTAAATCTCTGCTAATTTCTAAATATTAAAACTGCACTTAAAAGTATTTTCTCTTTTATCTGTGACTAACCATAAAATGTAATTTTTTCACCATGGCTGTGGTGAAAATGCCCGTGAAACTTGTCGTCTTTGTCCTAGGCATATACAGTGTTGTAATAATGGATGTTATCCTCCTGAAATACTTCTGTTTTCTATTTAATTTGCATGCATGAATTATTATACCAATTTTGGTTATCAGTAAATTACTAGGTTTTTTTATGGGAGTGATGCATACCAGAGCTGAAGCCTTCTGCATCCTGTGACCTAAAAGTCATTCTGACAGAGATGCTTAACTGTTTTCTAACTGCCTCATTTCTAAGTGCAAATGACCTTTATAAAAGGTGCTGAAATGACAGTGCTGAAGAATGGATCCCCATTAATCTTTCCAAGAGACTTCTGTATTGGCTAGAGATAGCAAAGGTACAGTAAGCTCACGTAGTACTGCTACTGTGGAACATGCAAATGTACCATTGACGGAGTGTATGAAAGATAAATATCGACTGAGTTTTCAGCTGCAGGTTTAGTCAAAACTTAATTTTTGTCTGAAGTTGCCCTGGAGTGTGCCCAGAGAAGGCCAGCAGAGTTGATGAGGTATCTGGAGCACAGGGAGTGGTTGAGGGAACTGGGTTGTTCATTCTGGAGAAGAAGAGGCTCAGGGATGGCCTTATTGTTCTCTACAGTGTCCTGAAAGGGGGTTGAAGCTAGGTGGAGGTCAGTTTCTCCCAGGTAACAGCAATAGGACTAGAGGTAATGGACTTAAATTGCTTCCAGGGAAGGTTCAGGTTGGATATTAGGAATAATTTCTGTCCAGAAACAGTGCTGAGGTATTGGAACAGGCTGTTCCCAGGGAGTTGGTAGAGTCTCCATCCCTGCAGGTATTCAAGAAATGTATAATGTGGCACTGTGGGACATGGTTAGTGAGCATAGTGGTGATAGGTTGATGATTGGACTAGATCTCTAAGATATCTTTTCCAGTGTGAATGATTCTAAGTCAAAATACCTAAAAGCATTTTCCAGACCAGCAGCAGGGGGGACCTGAACTGGGGCGAAAGATTTTGAGTACTGTTTCCAATGGATGCTTAAAACCATTTGCCCCAGGAGCTCCTGGAAAGTTCTTAATGCACTGGATCGATATAGAAACTAAGATCCACCCACAGGAGGAATATTAGTTCTGCTTTGCAGAAGTTTCTGATATGGAAACTGACAACGTGGCAGAAATGTTGTGAAGTGGCAGGTATAATTGGTATTTCCAGTGTGAGGTTTGTGCTTCTCTAGAGGAAAACGCATGGTGCAGGTTTCACCAAGCCTGGTATTGAAGTATCTGGTATGAAACTGAAAATGCTAAATAAAATGTTCTTTTATCATGAAGCTCTCAAAGCACTGGGAAATACAGATGTCAGAAAAAGAGTTCAGTGTGAGGCACGTGGTTCTTTCATTCTATTTCTTCCTTCTATTTAAATATTTGTTGTATGTTTGTTGCACTGAAGTGTAATAAGGTTTGAAGCTTCATGCTATTTTTAATACCTCCTGAATCAGCCTGCGAGACTTAGATGGGTTATAGGAAGCTCTCTGTTCTCCATCTGAATGGAGATTAAGGAAAACAAAGACCAGCCCTGTTGGGCAAATATTTGTATTTACTATCATGCATAGAAGAATCCTACCAAAAGGGCAGGGAAAGCTAATGTGGCAATGCAAATTAAGAAAAAAAGTTCCAGCATAATTAGTTTTATGATATGTTGGCTGAACTGGAGATCTGAAAAAGAATGCTGTTCTTCCTCCCTTTTGCATCTTCATGGCCCAAGAAGTAAAAACTTTTTTGGTGAAAATACTTTTAATTTCAAATCCCTAGCCAAAGTAGTAGCATGGAGTTAATTGCAAATGAAGGGAGGAGGGGGCTCATTAGGGAGTGCCTGCTGCCGCCGAATTGCAGACAGACAGGTTTATTCGATGCTGACACCAAGCAGGACCTGGTGTGTTTTAGAAGACTTCCCAGAGCCCCTGAAAGTGCCAGCAGTGGCTAGCATGTCAAAGACAGATATATGCTTATTTGTATACACACACTCATGTAAACACTTAAATATGCTTCTGCACAAAATTGAGAAGACTATAGTCTATTCTACGTACATATTTCCTTGCACTCTGAACTGAGAAATATATTGTTATCGGAATAGTATTTTACATGCTTTTTTTTTGTGCTTCTCAAAAGAAATTTTGATATGCAAAGTGCTCTTTGTCTACTTCCAAGTATTTTTCTGGTGAGTACTTGTGTAGCTGTATGCTTCTGTTTCATGGAAGAAGACCAGATTTGTATCAAAGAAGGCAATGTCTTCTGGTTTCTTGCATTTATCAGATGTTATGTGCTTATCAGATGTTTTGTACAGATGGAGATGCAGTGGAGAACTGATGCAGAGAGGAAGTTTGGACTGTTTGATAGTGGTGAAATTACCAAGAAGAGCTGTCGTGTTTAGCCTTGTATTTCCTTCTCTGTTCATTTGCTTCTTTAAAAATGTAAATTCACTCCTGTTTGGAACAGCAGAATAGGAAGTATTTTGAGGGTGAAGCAAAGGTACTACCTACTTTTGTAGTTCATTGTTGTACAAGGGGAAGTTGAAAGTATAAAGCTGTACACAAGCTGTGAAACAAAGCTGCGTTAGGGTTTTGTGGCTTGTTTCCATCTACAAGGAGTAGGGGAAAAAAGGGAGAACTGAGAAAGATACATTAGAAGGAAAACAGAACTATGATAAATGTATCATGTCTCAAGTAATCTCAGAAATAGGTTTGGCATTCTCTGCTGAAAAAAATATTATGTTATTGGACAAGTTTAAAACAATTTTTTTGCCAACTTTTTTTGCTATCTTCAATTCTCTAGTAGGTATACATGTAATGTAAAAATCCTATCTACTGTCTTATCTGATTCTTACTCTAAAGTAGCAGAACTGGTATAGGTCTAGGCCAAAAAACACTTTGATACATCATCTGTTCTAAGATGCACATCTCGGAAAATAAGAATTGTTTGGAAGCGTGCCTTCACTTTGTTTTGATGCTTAATGCTTGGAACAGATCCATGGCTGATAAGCATGCATTAAATGTAATGCAAGAGCTTCTTTATGGTTAAATGTTTCTGGATGGGAGGTGTTTTTACTATACTTCTGATGGTTGCACTTCATCTACTCCTTTGTTGTCTGTCTTTTCAGAATTGAAGACAAGCACTGCCATTTCTAGTATGCGCTAAAATGTGCTCTGAAGCATTTGTTATTATTCGCGGTATTTTGCATAATTCTAACCAAAATTCCACTATTATAAATGTTTTTACCAAACAGCTACATATTTTTATCCTAAGTAAATATTTTTCATATATATCTGGAATGTATTGCACAATCTGAAGATGTACAAACAGATTCTAACTTTTCCAAAAGAAAATTATCCTAATGAACAGTGATGTCAATAGTCCAATTATTTCTAAATTTCCTTTTGCTCTGAAGTGAAAACATCTGCTTTCTTTCCTTAAGCCTTAGTTGCAGTGAGATAAAACAACAAATAGAGAATTGAGCTGCAGTCTAATGCTGGAAGCTATGTCTCTAACCTTGGAAAATCTTTCAGGATTTACAAAAATGCTACCTTACTGCATCTTCTACTCCTTACTCTTGCCCCCAGATACACTAATAGCAAGGTAATCAAAACGCCTACTTGGAGTGCAGAAAACCACAGGCCATCTAAATCAAGAAGGCCATCTGAATTTTGTTAGGAAACCAGCCTTTCCATTGCCAGTCTCCCCCACTCCTTCCTTCTGTCGTCTGTCTTGTTTGGCTAGCTCTGCTATTCAGGCTAGAAAATCTTGCCATTTGGATTTCAAAAAAGTAGTGAACTTCTGTTTCTATGAAGAGAATCCATTATTTCATGGAATAAGTTCTCTGTGAGGGTTTTGGGGTTCAATTAATGGTGCTCTAACCTGAGCACTATGCAGCAGCAACTTAGTTTTGCTGGGTGGGGGAATGCTGCTTCAGTGGCACTGAGAAAGATGTTTCTCAAAGGTGATCAACCCTGAGGTCTTTTTTCCTTCTCTTCATATTTGAGTGATGAGGTACTTGATGAATGACTTGGAACGAATGTATATTTATTCCTGGTTTTCTGATGGGTTCAAGAAGCTCATTATTTTGCATGGGTGCTCACTTCTTAACTGAGGAATTTGTGAAGTAAGAGATTGAGATTTTATTTTGATTTGGTTTGTTGTTTGTTTAGTTAGGTAATGTAGCGAGCAGTAACCAGTAAAGAGAAACTCAAGCTTTTTCTGTCTGCACAGCATTTACATGGACGATGCTCAGTCATCGTGTTTACTAGTCAGTAAGTCTTGGGTATCTTGATTTTTCTTCACAGAAGTGTATGCACGTCTGTCCTTTTGCTATTTTCTATAAAGTTTCTCACCGCTGGAAATAAAATTCTTCCAAGTAATGGTTATTGTAACAGAGTTAACAAATCTATGCTCTGTAGGCACACCCTAGAGTACCATAACCTCTTTTGAGGTTTTTCTGGCTCATAATGGCCTGAGGTGTGATGTTTCATTATGGCCAAACATGCATCTTGTGGTTTACTTTAAGACCTTTGCTACTGGGGGCAGAGACTGATTTTGTTCCAAATTAGTCTTTTTCTTGTAGTATTCTCCCCTCCAGCTATTTAGCAGTTTGGACTGTTACACTCACTGAAGATATAACAATTACAATCACTTTTGCAAAA
Organism: Chrysolophus pictus; assembly: GCA_037305975.1. NCBI lineage: Eukaryota > Metazoa > Chordata > Aves > Galliformes > Phasianidae > Chrysolophus > Chrysolophus pictus. The sequence continues at coordinate 16,594,806 of CM074577.1, read as the reverse complement.
TATTCCATAAAGGAACAAACATCAAAGACTCTATTTCTGTGTCCCAGTTTTAGGGACTTTGCATGTGTGTACATCAAAATTTAATAGACTAAATGGCAAGAAATTGGAATCTTTCCTGACAGTCATCAATCAATGACCTAGTAAAATTGATTTAGGGACAGAAAGGCTTAGGAGAATCTTGTTACTACACCATTATAGTGACATGAAGAGTTCCCAGTTGGACACCTGACTTCTTAAGATTATTTTTATGGGAGAGTCTTGGACACATTATCTGTTCTATTCTGCACTGAATAGGTCTGTAGGATCTTGCCAATATATTGATCCTAGCTCCAGTCTCATGGTGGGCATTAACTTTTATTCTTGTCCCCTATGTTTTGCATATATTTGAAAAAGCAGAAATAATCTTACCTGCAAGACCACTTAATAAGGCTACTTAGCCTCAGAGCCTGCATCAACTGTGCAGGAGTGACTTGCATTTTCTATAGCTCTTCAGTTATAGCATCAAGCGTGAGTCTTCTCTGAGCACTTCTAACTAGAAGTTCAGAGGCTGTGGTGTGTTTGTTTTCATTTTGTTTTTTCATTGTTTTTACACCAAAATTGACAACTTTACTTTCTTCTAATAAGAAAACATCTTTTTTTCTTTCCCACTTTCAAGCAAGGCATTCCTGTCCCCCAGCTTTCCTCTGTTCTATTACTGATTTGTACTTGCAGAGTGCCTGGGTAGATGGAGCTTTTAAGGGATTAATTTTTTTTTTAAAGAGTGATACTTTTCATTTGGAAGTTGGAAAGATAATATAACATCTAGAAAATATCTTTTTAATATACAAGATCAAAAAAAAAAAAAAAGGAGCATGTCCATTAAGCCTTTGTTTGTGCTACAAAGCCAGTTGTGGGTATAACAAAATAGATGTGACTTAGTCATGTTTTTAACCCAGGCACTCTTCTTCTTGTTGCGTGAGAGAATATATAGCAAAAAAAGGGGTTGATATGTTCAGTACTTATGAGTCTCTAAGTGCATGTTCTCAGAAGTTTGTTAATACTGATTTACTTGTACCAAAAGCCCCATATAAAAATGATTGGGTACAGAATATTACACTGGTGGGGGGGGAGGGGGGAATCACAATATGCATCTTGCATTTTATTTTTTTCTAAGTGAGGTTTCTTGGAAAAATGTGATGTAGCATCTGGGTACAATAGCTGTTACTAGGTAGTAACTAAAAGGATAAATGAAGCAGATTGATCTAAATCACTTCTGGCCTGTTTAGAACAGCCTGAATTAAAGAACTTTTGTATTTAAAAAGAAGGTAATCACCATTTTCAAGTGAACTGAACTGAGAGGAGGGTACAAGTAGCTATGCCCTTTAGACACCTCCTGTCAGCGGGTGCAAAGCATGCAGAGTGGTGTAACTCTGTCATACAAAAACATGTATATTCATAAAATATACACATTCTTCTCCACAGTTCTTTCTTTTCCCATCTTCACAACTTTTTTCTGCAAAATAAGGTGGAGCTTTGCAACTTCTTACTCTTCTTGTGCCCTTAAGAGAGGAGGAAATTTCACTCAGGTACCAGTCACTTTTCAAAATGAATCATTAGCATGAATTCATGGAGAATCAAAGTTTTATCAATATTAGCAAAAAGTGATCTCTTACTGATTATGGTGCTTGTAACTTGAAGGTAATGTGGGGTGACATCTGAGGCCTTTTGACTCACTGGCTGTGGTCAGACGCACACTCATACTAACCTAGGAGAAAACATGACTGGAGTCATCTCAGTGGTACAGTAGAAGTTAAAATATTCACTGCCACTATTTAGAGAAAAACGAAGTTGGTTCTGCTGATGAGGCATCTGACACTTCCAGGATGGGGGCAAGCATCTTGGTGACCAACAAATCTCAAAGTCATCATGTGTGATCATGCATCTACCACTGCAATTGGAGTGATGCTGTTCTCAATTTCTCTTGCGTGTACCCATAAATTGCAGTCTTTTTAAAAACATAAAATAGTGGAAAAATGGCCAGATTCTTGTTTGCTATACTGCGTGTGCTGGTCTCCAGGTATATCTGAAAATTAGTGAGCTTGACTTTGCAGGTGAATTACGCTGTTTTTCCTTGTATAGAATTATAACTTAATGAATCTTTTATTCCTGCAAGAGTAATTGAAAATAGGTCATCTAAATTCTCCATTACTATACTGTACGTGCCCATCAGATACTGAAAAAATTGAGACATGTCAGTTAAATACTGCAGACAATGTATTATGCACATCAATCAGTGACTGGTAACAGTGTCCAAAATGTTATTTATTGCAAGTTTTCATCAAATATGCAGTATTCTAATGATTGACACATTACTAAGATAGACATTTTGGTGAAAAATGATACAGAAGAAGATTAAAAAAGATTGTAGTCTACTTGGTTGGAAAATGTGGTTTAATTTAAAAATTATATAATTGTTATGGGAAGAGTCATATAAATCAAATATTTCAATGTTGACAAGATTTTTATCAAGCTTTCTAGTTTTCCATAGTCTCCCACTATCACCCAGTGAGAGTGTATATTAAAGCCGATTTCCAAGCTGTTGCAGTAAGAATAATGATGTAAGTTTTCCTTTTTCCCTTCCATTATTGGGAAGGTTTCACCCTATTTATTTGACCAACGTTGGTGTGAATAGAGCAAAGTGCGTGAATATTAAGAAACCATTCACTTCACCCATGAACTTCCATAAAGTATATTGCCCTTGATATAGCCACAGTTCTTGTGAAATCAATATAAAGGTTCAGTCCAAGTTCTTTTCCTCTGTAGTTCAGTGAATCAGCTGAGCAGAACAATCCCTTATTTTTCTTATATCAGAATGAACCAGTAACACACAGTCTGCATGGAAAATGGACAGAAGTATTATAGCAAAAGCCTTTCAGTATCCCTTCACCTCCTCCACATCTCTCACACAGGCAGCCATAAGCATGCACCAATTGATTTGATTTTTCTCCCATTTGGTAAGTTTTGTGTGTTAATTGGCCATTGTACATGGGGTTAGCTCTCATTTTTTAAGTTTACATAAAGGAAGCTCCGTGTACACTATCATTTCTTGTATAATCTTCAGAAAATGATGAGGTTTTGGAAGCAGGAGACTGTATTTTAAGCCTGAGTGTCTCTGCAGGCCAGTGAAGAATGAGTGTCAGTGAGATTTTGAAAGGGAAGATGGTAACTTACAAAAGATTCAGGCATTGCCTACAGTCTGAGCTAACCAAAGATGAAGGAAGCCTGAGGACTTTTTTATTCTCAGCAGCAGTTCCTGATAAGATGGTGAATCACTTTTACAGAGCAACTTGACAACAAAATGCAGTACTTTCTGGAGTAAGAACTGCATTCTGAACACCTAGAGAATACCTTGTAGGTAACATTTTCCAATAACCCTCACAAACCAAAGTGACATCTGTGAGAAGGTTAGCAGTAAGGAGTGAAACTTGTGACAAATAGGGCTTGCAGCAGAGCACAACAACTGGCTCTTCTTGGAGTTAGTAACTTTTAAATAGAGGGCTTGTGTGCCAGTTCCCTAAAATTAAAAATGGATCCAAAGGAAATGACTTCCCAGAGAACAAGCCGGCCACTTTGGACTGACTGGACACAAGCCATCAACACAGCTGCCTGTGGCTGCAGCCAATTGCTGGTCTGCATGCTGCTAAGGGAGTGCAGTATCTCCCATAGAGCAGCAAACATATGGACCTTGCAACAGCTAGCTCCAACAGGATGAGGAAAACATAGCAGCAAATCCCCAGGATTTGTTCTGTTTAATTATGGTGGACGGCAGAACTTCAAATACCAAGGATGCATGTCTAAGATGTGTGAATAAGGAAAGAGGAGATAGTTTCTGGGAAGGTACACAGTCCTCCTTAGCCCTGTGTCATGGACTCTTTTTGCATGAGGCTGTTTCTCATGTTGTTGACTGAGAGTATTTTGGAATGACATATATTTCCATCCTTTGAGTAAACTCTAAAATACATAAGCAAGCTGAAGCAATCTGTACGGTGCCAGCAGGGGAAATGTAGCATTGATTTTTCTTCTGCTCTTACCTGAAGCACTCAGAAATAGGAAAACAAAAGCCCAGTGAGGATTTTGTTGTTGGTCACAAATAAATATTATTTTCACGAACAGAAGAGAGTAGTTTTAAAAGCATGGCTTAGAGATGTTGTTACTGTGTAGCTGTTCTTTTGCACAGATTATAAATAGAGCTGCTCACCATCTAATGTTGGTTGAAATTAGTGTCAGGCTTTCCTGTGACACTTGTGACCTGGAGAGCGAGAACTGTGACTTCTAGTCTGGGAAGATATGACTTGTACTGTTGTACATGCAGGAAGAGTATCTGAACTACCCGCTCTTTGTTAAGCTCTCACAAGGAAGGATTAGAAAAACCCCTGCAAAATACTGCATTATGAGTGTACTTTGCAAGTCTGCTTAGTTTTACTATGAAGGTTTCTTTGGAAATATGCAGCCATTTCTATTTATCACAAAATACTTAAGACTATGTGTGTCCTGTTTTTTTTTCCACAGTAATCTGATCAAAGGTGACTTGCATAATACATTTAAATATTGGTTGTTCCAGAATGGAAGAAAGACTGTGACTGAGTTTTTGCTGTTTATACTCTACTGAATTCAAGTGGAAACTTTAATGTTCAGGCCAATTGTTTTTGTTTTGATTAGTGCCACAAGCCCATGCTGTCTGCTAATAGGAGATGGACTTTTTTTTTCTGAACATGCTTTTTCATTGTTTTCCAAACTGCATCTCTATGAAAAGAATACAGATATCAGCGTTTGTTTTTGTTTGTCACTGAACTATTTGCAAATAACTGTTCTAATGCTCACTTCTTTCTTTACAGTATTTCATATCTGCTCACAAAGCAGGGAAATCAGAAACAAGTTCTTGGTAATAGTGTAAAGTTAGCTTGTGATAATCTTGTTCAAGTATGCTTTTTATCTATAAGGGGCAGTAGAGTGTGATCCATGTAAAATTCCTTTACATTGAATGAAATCACATCTGTATGACTAACAAGTTAGGCTTTGTAATCTGTAAGTGAGATTTAAGAAATAATTCTCACATTACATACATTGTACCTATGTCTGCACAATAATCCCAAGTGTCTGAGAGTAGCATCTTCTCTAGCCTTCTTGGTGTGGTTGTTTTAAAAATTCAGAAGGCCACTATGATAGCCAATATTTTCCATCAGTGACAGTCCTTCCATTGACCCTGTTAACATAGGGTTAGCCATATTTCTCCCTGGACAGGGCACACAGTAGAGGGCTGGGAAATAGCTTTGGGACAGCCTGGCACAAGGAAGACTGGAGTTTGTCAAGCTTCTGAACACAATATTCCCAGTTCTGCACTCAAAGTTGAAGGAAGATGGTTGAGCGGGGGATTCAAAGAGCAACTGCAAGGTAGCAAAATGCTATGGAATCAAGGACTTGAGTTTTATGTTTACTGGAGCTGAGGACAGACTCAGATGGAAGCTTTGTCTTCAGTGCCAGAAAAGGAGATGAAAAAATAGTGTGTACTTTTCCCAAGATAAAACGTATTAGCTATCTAGCTATAAAATCCTATGCAAACAAGACACCTGGAGTTTCTATCAGAAGTCCATGTAAAACTACATATCCTTTCCTTCTAAGCTCATCTAGCTTAGTTACGTAATTGCAAAAAAAAAAAAAAAAAACAACTGTTTTATTGACTAGGACTTTTACTTCCAGATATAGCTGATGCATGTCTACTCTATTGCTTTAAAAAAAAAAAAAAAAAATGGGGTTTTGTTTTTGTTGGGTTTTTTTATTTTTATATATATTTTTTTCCTTCTAGGGAGTATACATTCTCAATACCCCCTCAAGAAGTGCTGCAGATGGTTTCTATCTCCTTTTTTGTCTGCCTCTATAATAAGATCAATTAAATGGACACCTTTTGCCTCCTGCCTCACTGTTCTGTTTTCTATTCTTTTACTTTTTACCGCTTTTTCTCTCTACAGAAGCTAGAAAAAATCTTCCTGAATTTCTTTCAACTAAACTAGCAATAAAATGTCGTCTTTGTTCCTTGGAGGCCCGTTTTTTTAGTTCCCCACCCTACCCCTCCCATCCCAGCAAAGAATCTCTGAATAGTGAATGTATCCAGCAGGAAGTATCTTTTTTCTTTTAGGGGGATAGCACAGAGATATACTGTTGCCTATCTTAGTGGTAAAACAAATGTTCATATCTAAGCATTATGTCTGTTGGAAGAAAAGACTTCAGAATCATATTTGTAAATCATAGCTGTACTCAGTACAATGAAAGATAGTCTACATAGGACTTCTTCTAAAACTCCACCTATTCTAAATTTTTACTTTTGCAAGCCATGGAATTTCCATTATTTCCTCTGGGAAGCAATCCTATCCTAATGAATGTTGCTCTTTTTCCGGTTTAAATGTAGTCTTTTCGACTGCATCTCATTACCATTAGCTTATGCTCTCGTCTTCATTTCCTTTTTCTTTCTATTATTGCTTTCAAGGAAATTCAGAGATTAAGAAGCCATGAACTAGTTGCAGCATTTTAAGCTAAATTGTGCCCAATTTTCAAATTATAGCTTATAATTACTGATTGATGATTTTTAAAAGCAGGTGCTTGGATTATCTGGAGTGACTAGCACATGATAAGGTAGGACTGAGGAAGCCAAAACCTTGGAGAAAATCATGCTATTGGATTCAGTATCCTCAATGCAAATTCAAATTAGTAAGTCTGGCAAAGAGACATTCTAAGAATAGCTTATTCATGTTGATATTTAGGCATTAAAATCCTCTGCAGTTATCTTCAGTTTCTACAAAGTGAAGGTCTTGAATTAAAAAAGCTACTATGAGTAAGTGGGCCAATTCTGTCCTTAATTAACCCCTTCAGTCCCACCCTGCCAACAATGGATTCCATAAATGTAAGTAAGAGCAAACCCACCCTGCTGACAACATAAAAACTTGCTGCTATTACACTTCTCATATTCTGTTTTAGTCTTTTTCTGGGGCCTTTGTACTCTTCAGGATAAGGCAGGGACTTTCCATCTTTGTGGCTCTGGGATGAATCATAAAGAAGTGGAAAACGTCAAAGTGCAGTAATTCCAGTTGAACTACAGTCTTGATTTATAGGTAGCCATGATTTGTAAGCTATTGACCTTTCTGAGTGGGAAAGTCTGTCTCAAGTGTGTGCAGCTGAAAAATAACAAAGCTATGAAATCAAGACCTGAAATAAAACTTCATCCTCCCAACCTCTTGTGAATAGCAACATAGTTCCAATTAAGTGTCTCTGAAGAACTAAGAAAAACTGTTTAGATTTTTTGGAATGTCTTTTAATTGTGTTTTCTCTTCCTCTGGGAGCATTCCAATTGAACGAGAGCCTTGTGAGAAAGCTCAAGAAGTGGATCACTTTAACCACATTATAACTGAATTGAGTATCTGAAGATCTCATTTCGTTGCATTGCATTCCCTATAAAAACTTGTGTTTAAGGATGTCAGGGCTGAGCCTCAATTACACAGGATGAGAGCTCTGAGATAAAACAAGCATTTGGGGAAAGCAAGACAAAAATCAGTTCTCTCTCAGATTGGCCCCATTTGCCTTGCTCTTGCTGCTATGAGAAGCATTCTTCACACCAGGTTTTCTCAGGAGATTATCCATAGAGAGTGAAAAGTGGTTCCCAAGATGCCAAGTCACAGCAGCCAGCAAGCAGTAACATGACCTGTTCTGAGGTCTGTTGGGTTACATATCTTGGAAATTCCACAATGGTGAGAAGTAGGTTGGAGGAAAGGAGAGGGAGATTTATAAGACAATTTTTTTTAATAGGCAATCCCTTTTCTTGGGAATGTATATATGTAGGATGTAATATGCCACTTGTGTTAATGCTTACCTTCTTAATCACAAAAGAGGCCAGCTGCTGGCAGCAAGGAATTTGCAAATATAAACACTATAGGCAAGCTGCTGAAGCAGTGCTGTGTGAACAGCCTGCTGCCAGGGCTGCTGCTGCTGGAAATGATGCCCAGAGAGCTCTTGAACAGGGCACTCTCTTGCTCCATGTGCTTACTCAGCTCTGTGATGACTTGCTAATTCAAGTACCACAAAGCTACTTGTGAGTGCATAACCTCAGTCTTAGTTCTGCATATTATTTCATGTTGCTGTGGAAATGTCTGACCTCTCAGAGTTGTTGTAAGTATGTTTCAGCAGGTAAGGTGTTATAGTGGATCTACTCTCTGCAGTGCCTTAGGAGAGGTTTAACCTATCTGGTTTTCCACCTCTGCTGCTCTTGTATAAAGGCTGCTGTTAGGCTTACATTTACTATTCAGGTACTCACAATAATACTGAAATTCTTAGAATCATGCAAATGTGTGAAAATTGAAAACAGTCTTGGTTGCTTCCTCTGAGAGCCCACAGGATCTGAGGTATCTAACTTGCCTGCCATAACTCAGAGGATATGAAAAAGGCTCATGCCTTGCACAAAAAGAGGAAGACGTGATGTATAGAAGAAGGCTAATAAGGCCTAAGGGCTTGCTGCTCAGCATGGACTTCAACAGCCTGAGAATATTCACAGCATTGAGCTTAAGACACAAGCTTCATATCCTGTACTCAAGTGCAATTGCTTGAATGCCTCATACTTTCATTCACTTAAAGACTGCTTCTTGTTACAAACATGCTCTGATACCTGGGGGCATTTAACCTTTATTTACTCAAACCTCACTGCTTAGACTTTCTGGTTTGAATCCTTATGGGGTGACAATTGTTCTACTTCCCACAAAGATGCCTTAAATTGGGTCTTCAACTGTAGCTGGTGTCAGCTAACTCCAGCATGGAGCTCTTCTGAGTCCCATTCATTGAGGAACTGGGCCCCAAACACTATTGCTTCCAGCCAGGCTAAACTAAGTTTATTATAGCACACCCTGATGAGATGAAATAACTTCAGTCTTTCATTTTCAAATCTTCCTTCCAGCGCTTCAAAAGAAAAAGTGTCCGGGAGCACATTTTTATTCATAGAGGTTTTATGGAATAGTTGTCAGCTGTATGTTAAAAACAAAAAGTGATTTCTGCAAACAGTGCAGCAATGCTATCTCACTGTTGTTAAGATAGAGGATTACTAGTGCCAGGATGCATCTGTGATCTGTCTTACATACATCTACGCGTGTGAGATTTCTTTGCTTTGTACTGCTCATTCAAGAAACAGAAATTGAATTACTCAAAAGGCATATGATGCTGCAGTGGCTCTATAGAAAGCGTAAAGCTTCCTTCTAACAGTTGATTCCAGAGATTTTACAATCTGAGTGCTCCGCTGCCATTTCCTTTGCATCACTGTGTATTTCTACTCTGCCTTATAATTGACAACTTATTGCACTTATATCTGCACTATATATATATATATATATATATGCACAATACCTTTGCACTGTCTTCTTGTAGCAATGCTGTGTTGACCCAGGGAATCTTGCCCAAGCCCTGAGGTAACTGAATGGATTATGTGATAAGGTTGTAAATATCAATAATGTTAATAATCATGCAGATGCTCATTTTGTTTCAGGCAGTACAGAGAGGTTCCCACCACCTGCTCTGCAGGATGATGTTTGCTTATTGATGCTGACTCTTGTTTGCGAGGCTCAGCTGTTTTCTGGTGCCAGCTATAAAGCTGATGCTTACACCGTTCTTCTGCTTAAAGAAATGATCATTAACAATACTCAAGATTCATAGTGCTCTATTATAAACCTTGATATGTTTAGAGGTAATTTTCACTGCCTATTAACGTCAGGAATAAATCTGATGAGTTCATTAACCGGATTTATGCAATTTGTTGCTGCTGACAAGAAGGCTTTAGTTAATACCTTTTTTTCTGGGTACAGAACAGGGTGAGCTTTTGATTTGCTTATTTGAACTTCCAAAACACTGCCTATGTATCAGGTTTGCCTGAGTGTGGAATATGTGCTCTTAGCGAATGTTAACAATGTTATTCTGTGTCTGCATGGATTGACTTTGTGACAGGGTTGAGAAGGCCTAGTTCTGACTCTTTGCAGTAGATGCAAGATGCTTGCTAGAGGAGACATGAAAAGCTTCAGTCCTCATTCTAATATCTCAAGGCATTCAACTATACCAAAGCCAAACTGTTGTACTGAGGGCAGAATGATGCCCAGCAGTGCAAGATATGTGCAGACTGGTCATGGAGCAGCTGTGCAAGGAAAGCATCCCACAGGAGCTCATTGATAAGGCCAGGCCATGTGTTCCTCAGAGGTACAATGCAGAAGAACAAGGAACAATGTTCTCATGCTACAGAAAATGAAACTTTAAGAGGATATAAAGGAAAAAAAAAATCCCACTGAAGCTAGTCATGGATCTCTGTCCTTGGAACTATTTATAACTCAGCTAGAAAGGGCTGTGAGAAATCTGGTCTACTTTTGAAAGCTGTCCTACTCTGAGTAGAAGATAGGGCTGGAGAGTTCCTAATGTCCCTTACAACCTCGATTTTAATGTAAGTTTTATGTCTAATTTAAGCATATTCTTGGATTTTTGAAGTCTCCATTTTCTGGCCTTCAGAATAATATACATGCTATACATCTGGAAGATGTTAGAATGTCATCTCTAGCAGTAGTAGGGTGGACTAGCTATAGTAAATTGAAGGAAAATTGTAAGAGAAATCTCAGTCTAGGATAGTTTAGGCTCTGAAGAAGAGGTCTTGTCCTTCAACTACATGCTTTTTTTCTCCTTGCAATGCCGTGTTTGCTGGGCCTGACTTTGAACTTGCAATTCCTAAGGCAATTAACCAGCCTTTTGAGTTGTCCTTGTTGTGTTTGCTCAGTGTACAACGATAAAGGACGATGGCTTGAAATGTAATTTACTGATTTATATTAGCTTCAGGCCTGTTTCTCTCCAAACCTAATGCTGTTAGTAGGGTAAGGAGACAATAAGTGGTTGAAACTAAAGGCTGTTTTATGTGTCCTAATCAGAGGATTATATTGAAAGAACATGTACTTGACATAAAAATAAAACAGCAATTAGAGGATTTTTTTCTCTCTAAAGTACCAAATGTTTCATGTGAACTAATGCGTTTTTTCATATATAATTTTTGTAAGCAACTCATAGCTAAAGGCTTGAACAAAATTCAATAGTATAGAAAATGGGATGACATGCACTGATTTTTATTTTTATTTAAATTGGTGCAAAAGATCTGGACTGATACTTCATTGGAAGAAGTTAGTAGGGGAAAAACACTCTGAATTATTTCCAAACCATTTTCAAAAGGAAAGACGGTTCCAATTTTTTTAATTAAAAATGTTTTTCAGAATTGCCAGTGCTTGTAGTTTTCCATGTATATTTTGTTTTTTGGAAAAAGCTTTTTTAATAAATTTTCAGTCACTTACTATCCTCAAGTTTTTTTCAAGAATACAAATTTTGTGCATTTAATAAAGCACTAATACAGTAATTTATTGAACTAAAATGTTTATTTACCTGTAGTATCTGACAACAGAACTTGCCTGGGTAAAATTGCAGTGTGATTTATCCCATAAGCTTCAATAAGTATTGCTGCAGGGGTGTGCTTTAGGCACTGAACTGAAAAGAAAAGAGACATTAATAGTATCCTTTAGCATGACCAAGATGCACATTTACTAGATTATAGTAATCAAATAGTGTATGTCCTTTAAAAAAAAAAAAAAAATTAAAATAGAAACAGGGCTGTCAAAAATGCTTGTGTAGGGCACTGTGCACTAGATATTTTCCTCCTCAAAGACCTTGTCATTCTTTGTCACAGTTGTCACATTGTCAATGCTAAGACTTGATTAATGTGCAAGAAAATAGGTAGAAAATGCAGATGGAAAATCTGCACTTAGGATAGGGGATTTGGGTTCTTTGTTTGGCCATGGATAAGGGTGAAGATTTCAGAGTGGAATGAATGTTAATATGACTGCATATGCTTGTTCACTTCCAGAGCATGTAGTTAAGATTGGACCAGTTGTTTTTCAAGAGTTAGCTGAATCAAACCTGTGGATTTGATATAGCTGTGTCTTTGGCTGTTGTAACTTCACTTGGGAAGGTGATAGATTGGATATTGTGAAAAATGGGGCCCACCAGTTCACTGCTCTGCCACAGGTCCCAATGGGCAGTAGCTCCCCCAGCCCTCTTGTAGGGGGGACAGCCTGCTTCTCCATGGGCCTCTCCTGGACTGCAGGGAAATTCTGCTCTGTGCCTGGAGCACCTCCTGCCCTCCTCCTGTGCTGAACTTGGTGCCTGCAGGGCTGCTTCTCTCATCTCATTCTTCTCTCCCAGCTTTTGTTGCACAGCAGTTTTTCCCTTCCTTAAACCTGCTGTCCCGCAGGCACAACCCTCATCTCTCATGGCCCAGCTCTGGCCAGCGGCAGGTCCCTTTTGGAACCATCTGGAGCTTGTTCTTATCTCACATAGGGCAGTTGCTGGTCTCTGCCTCTGCTCACATAGGCCAATCCAATAGCCTCTTTGTTCCAAATGCTTGCCATGTAAACCCTATGCAATTAGTTTCAGTTCTCAGGATGGAAATGGAAGCATTAGAAGATCAAGTGATGTATCCAGGTTGGGATGGAGACTAGCCATCTTGGTAGCCAACTTAGTGCTTTGATTTATAAACCAGGTACCCCCCCCTTCTGAAGAGCTTTGCAGTTACCTAAGTAGATCCATGGTAAAGTCTTGACTAAAGAACTTTATACTCAGCTCCTCTGAGTGTAAGCAAGCATAACTGTCATCAGTGGAAATGCACAGATTTGTACCAGAGAACCAATTTATAAAATCTGTCAAGGATAGTGTGGAAAAAGGAGGCATACTTTTAAATCTTGTAATTGTTTCCTGTGTTAATTTGTAAGAAAGGGATGCGCACAAGTAATCTAGCACTGAGCTGAGACAGCATTATCTCTGATTTTGTTAGCTAATCTCCCATCTGTAAAACGTGCTTTGTTTGAATTATCTGCAGGGTACACGTTTCTCTGTGAATTTGTTTTCTTTGGGTAATGAGAATATATTCAAGGAAATTAATTTGCAAATAGATACAGTTACTGCTGGATGAATGGATTCTCTTTGGCACTTGAGTTGTAGTGCTGCTGGTATCTGGATTGCTGGCATGTGCAGGAGTCTTTAGATTGCTTGCCAGAACTCTTCCTGTAATGTTCTGAGGAAATGTATGTGACAACTTTGTAGTTTGAAGGGTGGATAGGAAACTTCTGCCAGCCACTTCAGAGTTTAACTCAAATTAGTTAGAGAGGAGGGGAGAAACACACTAGCATGTTTCTTTTAATGCAGCATCAGGCAGTAGCATACATGTGAACGACAGAAATGATTTGTCCTCATCGCACTTTTCCTATTTAATTTTTTTTTTTTCTGATTCTGCTGTGGAAATGCACTGTAGAGATGGCTGTGACCCTACTGGTTTTATTTGATAGTATTTGCTCCAGTATGTTTTGTTTCATCTTCATACCCTAGCCAAACTAGAGACTTGAGCATCCCTCACAACTGTGGCTTAACATGGACAGTTACCAGGCTTTTTGCTGCCTGTAGGAAGGAGTGAAAAGCCACCTCAGGACCCCTGATATTTACAAAGCTTTGTGTCTATAATATAAGAATCAGAAATGGAATGGAAAAAAGTAAAAGGCGCAGTCCATTGTATTATGTAATGCAAAGAAACAGATTAAAAGCTATCTTAAAGAAAATGAAGGATTAGATATGTTCATGACCAAAAAAATAAGTAACTCTTTAAAAACATTGCATCTTGAAAATCCTCTTTTATTTCTTTAAGCCTTATCTGTTTATTTTGCTGGCCTATCTTTTTGGTCATTGCTGTATGGGCAGACAGGAAGAGACTGGGAAGTTCATTCCTATTTTTAGCTCTGTAGAAATATTCCTGATACAAAAGGAACAGCATCAAGTCTTTGAATTCTCTCAAAAAGATCTCATTCCCATTTAGGTCTCAGTTTTTAATGGTGATATGCTTGAGAAAAGCTTGTTTCAGAACAAGTGCCTGGTTAGATAGGGGGGCAGGATTCCTGTTGCCCAAATAGGTGAGGTGAATTTTAAAAAGTACTTAATATACTCTACTTATTCAAGCTCCTTCTGTAGTGGTATTAGAGAGAAAGTCTTCTCCAAAAGATATTTTTACTATGGTCTCACCCTATTTCCTGGTTTGTTTTGCCTGGTGAGAAAAAAGTGACTACAGCACACTTCACTGACGCAGATCAGGTACAACAAAACAATTTATTAAATGTACGTATGATCTATAATTACATGTATTCTAATCAAACAGTGTATTAGCCTATGAATAATCAGTATTCTAGGGGATAGGTAAATTAGGATAGGTAAGGGTAAATTAGGTTGAGTAAGGTTATATAAATTCCAAGGAAGGTAAATTAGGGTAAAAGAGGTTATATGTCCTGTCTTGTTGACGTGTGCGTTATGGGATAGGGCCTGGGAGAGGTGGATGGGGAAGTGGGGGGTGGTCTCAGGCTGACTGAGGGGAGCTCCACAAGCTGTCCTCCTGCATCCTGACTTCTTACCCTTTTTACATAACCTTGTTTTCAATTCCCAAAAACATGAGTATTTTTTTTGTTAATCACTGCACAGTTGTATGGCTGCTGTGTTTTTGCCAAAGGTGGCACTCTCTCTTTTCCTTGATGGTGTCTGGTCACAGCTCAGGCCCTGGACATGAGTACTAGGCTGCAAATGGTTAGGTACAGATAAGATGAGAGCAGTGACAGGGGCATAACTGTGGCTGCTATATATATCCAGCCTGCACTGCTAGAGGATGTTCTCATCACTGACCAGAGGACAGCTATCAGACCTACGTCCTTTTTCATTCTCTGGTCTTGCATGACCTCTCTCCTTCAGCAGACAGTGCTTGGACCATATTCCACAACCACCTTCAGATAAGTGTCTTGGTTAGTGAGAAGATTCTTTCAGAAACTGTTTGTATCTAACTTTTAGTAATAACAGGAGGCTTGATGCTAACATAGTGGATGAGATGGAGAGATCCCATGGAGTCTTCATGTTGAGGTCCAGAGACATTGGAAAGAGTTGTCAAGTAAGACAGATTCCACTGTAACATTAATCAAAAGCCAAAGATAGGAAGTCTATTTGGAGCTGCTATTGAAATCTGAAAGAATTATTAAAACAGATTCCTCAAGTGTCTAACAATGACAAGTCCTCTGTAATGAAAATTCAGAGCTAGGATATAGGATATATGTTTGACTTCTTAGTTTCGTAAATATATACATAAGTAAATACAGGTCTGTGTTTTTTCTGTAGTTGTCCAAAGGTAAAGGACAAACATTCACCTTAAAGATTTAAGGAAAAATGACTTGACCAAAAAGTATATTTTTTGTTTAATTGGATCAAATTGCCTTAATACCTCTTGCAGGGTCCAATTCTCAACTTGTGTAAATCATAATACTTCTGTTGAAGTCATTCTTGTCCTTTCCCCTACATTTTTTTTTAAGATCTTTTAGTCTCGGTCTCATGGTGGAGAAGATAAAGTAACATCTCATGTCCTTGAGAAATGTAAGGTCTTATCCTTGGCTAAATTTAAAGAAAACTGTGTTCTAGGATACCTGATTACAATATCTTTATCCCTGTAAAACAGTTAAAGCATGACTCTCTTTTTGTGGTGTACAAGGGACCTAAATTCTGTTTTCAGCCATGCTAAAGTCTCTTTATTCAAGGTTGTAGCATGGTTTGGGAATATGGTTGAGGCTTTCTGCACAATAAAAAGGATTGTCCTTTAGCTGTATTCAGGTCATGTTTAATGCTGGCCACCCTGCAAAGTCTGTGACCTTCATGGAGCACAGTGGTGGGGCAGAGATCTCCTCTGACAAAAATTCTTTGTAATGTCATGGTTTAATTGCAAGGGTCACATTGTTTGCCAATAAATGTGAAGGCAAATGAGAAACCAGTGGTGCTGTGGTGTATGTGAGTTGACAATGAGTATAGCTCCTTGAATTGAGTCTATTATACAGGTCTTGTAATGTTATATGGATGATGAAATTCAGGGACAAGCAGAAAGCTTGTAAATGTGTATCTAATTAAATAATAGTAAAAAAAAAAAAAGTTTGCACGGTCCTCTGCAGAGGAAATGGGTGTGGGTTAGACTATGCAGGGTGAAATGCAATCTTCTGTTCAGTAAGAGGAAGACCTTTTGAATTAAGTTCATACTAAAGAGTTTGAGGGCAGATTTTGCGATGTTAAAACCTTTCATGAAAATGTGTAAGTTTGTTATTTTTTTTAATTGATCAGTAGAGTGAGAATATTTTAAGTACAACAGGAAATGAAAAAACACTTTGCTCTGACAATTTCTAAACAAATAATTTCACACTTTAAAGGCTTTTTTATGTTCTCCTTCAGCTCCATTAGAAAACTTCCAAGTGTGTTTTTACAGGGAAATATAAAAGTGAGAAGAATTTATTGAGTCAGAACAAAATCTTTTATTTCATCTGAATATTTTTCAATTCTTTTTTTTCCCAGAAATAAACTTAATTGTAAAATTCCCAATCATGCTAAAGAAAATTATTTAAATTAAACTTCATTTCAGTAAATTGAAAATGTATTTACTCCAATTAACACTAGTAGTCATAGCTCTTGTTTGAAGCACTCCTAGCCATCTTGATGATCTCTCAGATTACATGCCTAACACTATGGAATGTTGCATGACCTTCAGCTTCTGAAGAACGTAGAGCTTCCAGAAGTTACTTTCTTATGAAGGCAGTGCCATAGAAAATGGGAACTGGAATGTGACCTCTCTAGCTTGATAACATATTTCCTGGGACCTCCTTAGCCTGAACAACACAAGATTCTGGAGGGTCAGGTGGCATTTTGAGATTGACCAGGTCTTTCCACCTTGATTTTGCACATACATCTATTTATGCATATTTGTTTATCACAGGTACACACAAGAAATATTATTTCACTGAATAGAAAAGAAACAGATAATGCTCTTCAGTCCTTTCCACACACAATTTATATCTTCCTGTGTGTTTGTTCTTAAGCAAAGGAAAAGAAAAGCTAAATGTACAATGCTACATCACTAAGATCATCTTAATGTTATCTGACAACCTGCCAAGAGGCAAGGAAGAGGGACAGGACAACATAATGCAAAACTGCACAATAACAAATGCTGATCTGCCAAAAATATGTTTAGCCCTTCTGGGAAATTGTTTGGATTAGCACAAAAGTGATGCTGTTGTGCTTTCCATGAGTAGTCTCCAGAGGGATGGTGGGATTTGCATGTGATGAGAAGTAGCTTCAGATTATTTAGCCAGAGAAGAAAGAAGAGGTAGAAGGTTTGGCTGAACTACTGGAGGTTTAAGAATGTCCCTGTAAAAATCAATCAGTCCTATCTCTTTGTTCTGTTCCCTAATTTGACAAATATATTTTACTGAAGTACTGAAAACATAGGAGGTCAGTTGGAGCAGATTATTTAAGCTACATACGTTGTTCCCCAAATATTTATGATTTAAAAAAAAAAACCTCACCTCTAAATGTTTTATTTAGTGGGGAAAGAGTTTTAGCAGGACAACTTCAATAATTTCTTAGTAAATATTTTTCTAGTGCAAGCTAAATCATATTCTGATATGAATAGCAACCATATTTCTTACTCTGCAGTATGCCAGGCTGAGCAAAGACTGGGATGTGTTGGACAAAGAAGACCCCAGTGGTTGGTCTCCCTCACGTGAAGTTGGTCACTCTTGCGTGGTGGTCCCACGAGCCCTCTGTTCTGTCTCTTATCTCAGCTCTCTGCTTGCTCTGCGCTCACTGCCCAGCAGTCAAGAGAATCTGAGAATGCCCTGACAATCACTGGCATCTCTCCTTCCCCTAGCTTCCACTTTCCCCTGGAAAAGTGTGAAGCAAGTAAGAAAAGACTTGTGTAGTGGCAGAGTTTACACCACAGTGATAGTATGTACTCCTGCTTCCAGGAAGCAGATTGCCAAGTGGAGCTGTCTCTTTTTGGGATGAACGCAAAACATTTCTACAAAATGCTTCCTTGCTATCACTCTTCCTCTAGAAGCATACGCTCATGCTCACATGCCAGCTATTAAAGTAGATCTTTAAAAAAAACCCACCCACAAACTGGAATACTCAAGCTTAAGCTGTTTTATTTCTTTTCTAGGCTGTGATGCTAAGAGAGAAGGGGGATTTCATTTCATTTTTTTGTTGGTTTTTTTTGTTTGTTTGGAAATATTGGAGCAGCGAAGAATGGAGCTATTTACAATTTTAAATGTTCAGCTGTGTAAAGTCATAATTGGTAAAAGACAAGACTATAAGGGGTAATGAGTGGATGAAAATGATGGGAGAAGAAAGCATGGAGTATTGTGAGCAGAGTGATGTTTTGGGACCCTCTTGGAACATTGGAATAAGGAAGAGGAATGGTAGTGGAAAGCAGGGAGAGAGAAAAGATAATGAGGATATGGGAAGTGGGAAGGTAGTTAAACCTACTCAGGGCAGCAAGAAGTAGAAGAGTTTGAGAATGGGAAATGAGACTGAAAAGCTGTCTCTAATGTATGGCAGGGAGAGTGCGTAAGAGCCTGAGAGGATTAGAATGAGGAAAACAAGATGATTATTTTTTTTCTGATACAGTTGAATGGCAAACGTACATCATTTTGATAATGCGCGTGTTTGTGTTAAATAAAATGAGGCATTCCCTATCTTTGAAAGATTTCCTCCATAGTCTGATTCCCCCTTTAAGGGCTATAAAGGGTGATAAGGAAAACTAGATCAAATAGAGTCAGCCATGAAGTGTCTATCTCTTTACCTTCTCCTGCTGTTCCAAGTCTTTCATATCTGATGATAATTTTGGTGGTTGCTTGACCATTTGATTGTCTGAATTTTGAATGCATGTGCCACTGAAAAACACTCCGCTATACAGGGCTGTCTGACTCTGAGAGCCGACAGGGAACGTTTTTTCTCCCTCTGTAGCCTCAATATCACAGAATCACCAAGGTTGGAAAAGACCTACAAGATCATCCCGTCCAACCACGCAAAACAGTTCACTCCTAGCTGTCTACAGTTGGTGTGTAGTTGAGGTAGATATGGTAGACTTATGGACAAATGGTTCCTGATTGGAACTGTTACCATCTTCAAGGCACTTTCCAGAACACAGCACATGCTATATTTAAATTCAGGTAATCTTGAATTTTGATTATTTGATTTGAGTAAAAAATAAGAAAAGCCTACAAGAAGATTCTACTGACAATACCAGTCCTAGTTTATTCAATCTGTATTTATAGGGTTCTGAAAGTAGATGAAGCATTCAGAGCTCTCCTGTGTGCTAGCACAAGGCAAAGTTCATTCACATTAGATTTTTACTACTACTTCTCCCTTTTGGGCAGTATAATGTAAAAGCAATGTAAATAGAAGTAAAATTAATGATAAATAGATAAGTCCCTGAAAAAAAAAATCCCCAGCAATATTTTAGTAGCCTTCATATAGCTCTCAAATCACAAAAATAAAAGGGAAAAAAGAAACAATCTCCTGGTGTCAAAGAATTTCCAATGAAGACTTTCAAGACACTAGAAGAAGAGAAAGTTATTTGTTTGAAAGAGATCTAGAAGCCTAGATAATAGTTGCTCTGAAAGTAATGCCTCCTATTCATTTCAATAGTAACTACAACAAATACAAAGTGCATGATAACTCTTTGATAGATAAAATTCTCAACTGCAAAATATTCTTTTGACATAGTCACCACTGTTAGCTATGTATTTTTGCCAGCAATGTACAAGATTCTGCATGCTGCACTCATAGAAATCTGCACTGATCGATATGACCATATGTTGCTGCTGCTGAAATGCACCACCTCCCACCTCATTGTGTTCACATCCACTGTTTTGTCTTCATAAATATTCAGTAAGCATTGAGGAACATCAGTAGGTGCAATTTCTTCCACATAGCGGAATTAAGGAGGAATTAAATTCCACCCTTTTGCTTCATGTACTCTTCCATGTCAGACACCATTTGGTCAGACTGCCCCTCCATTGACAACTGTTGGGCAGCAGCAAAATATGATAAATATTAGTGGGAAGGTTCAGCTTCTACTGCAGTTCCACCAACATCCACTTCTGATGTTACAAGCCAGCGTTAAAAAATAGGATGCATTTCTTTAAGAGCAGCCCTTGTATTACTGGTTGTAAAATTAGCATGGAACTGTGTTCACTTGTTTTATCCTCATCTCAGAAGGGTTTGCTCTTCTTAAACATGAAGAATTTCCTTAGATGATATGCATAGTGGCAGCTGAAGGGGAAAGTCAGGTTGCTTGTGAGCACGTTTTTCCCCTGCATTTTTCTAAACTCCTAACGGTTCCCAGATTTACAAAAACACATAGGAAAATTTTACTAGGTAGTGATTGTTTAAAATTTAAGTACAAAACATGCCAACCATGGTGCCTTTTTGCATAAACATTTTAGAAATGCATTTTTGATGATAGAAGGATAGAGCCCTCATGCTTCTGAAGTGGGATCTCTGAGGACTGACAGCTTCATCCAAAGGCAGCAGCTACGAGTCAGTAGGTTTCTGCACAGCAGAGCCCATCTCCTAAACACTTTCAATTGCAGAACAGGCCTAAGCTCTTCTCTCAGGCTGTGCTTTTTTTCCTTAATGCTAAGGAAAACCTTTTATCATACTTTTCTTTTTCAGTCTCCTTTCTGCAAGGTGAACCTGTAAACCCATTTCTGAAACTCGAAAGACTTGCAAATAGGGCAATAAATTCCAAGTGAGTTGACCTTTAGCCCACGGCTGTGTATGAAACTGCCTTTACAAGCCTGTGTTTCATGCAGTGTGTGAGTGACCGTTAATGGGAAATCTAAACTCTATTTAATTCATTGGTAAAACGACTCTTGGTTGATGGATGCAATATTTTATTGCTGATTTCTCCTAATCACGAATTCCAGTTTGCTTACTGATTGTTAGAGACTTGAGGCTGCCTGTAAGTCACTCATTTAGTGCCGGCTCTTTCTAAATGCTAAATGAGAATTTCTGAGTGCTACAATCAGTGTTTAATTGAGAAGAAACAACTGTTACATTCTGGAAAAAGCCACGAAGAGAATTCAGAATTTTCTTAGAAAGTCAATGATATTTTGGGCTATATGGCTAACTCTGCTCTTCAGTGTTTGAGTAGGAAATGCATATTATCATTACATCAGAAATCTTGTCCATTTATCCCTGTTCCAGCCACCATTGAATCATTAAGCTTGTCCGCTCCTCTTTGTGTTCAGACAAAGTCTCAACTTGATAACCTGGTTTCCCTCCCCTTGCCTTACTCTTAGATATTTATATTTTCTAAATACCATGTCCCTCGGCACCACAGTGACACATTTCTTGAACACTTCCAGGAACGGTGACCACCACCTTCCTTGGAAGCCTGTTCCAATGTAGTCACACCCCACTACAAAATATTTTACAGGCATAAAATTATGTCAAAGCAATGTTGTTATTGCAAAGCCACACACTCGGAATTGAGGAGGTACCATAAATAACATTCCCCATAAGTCTTTATTTAGTCTTGCAAACCAACTGCTATAAGTAGTGAAATACTTCCTAAGTGTGGTAGCCAAGCAGTTTCCATAGGACTCCTGCATCACTTGCATGTAGTCTGCAATGTACCCTGGAAATGGGCTGGAACTTCATAGTGAATTGCCTCTTTTCTCTCAGCCTCTTTGCTCATTTGCAGTGGGAATTCAAAGTTACGAGCTGAGCAAAGAAAGAGGAGGTAGTCCTGTGATTAAGGAAGTTAAAGGACATCATGAGACTTGAATCCTACTAGAGTCCTTCCTAATTCTTCCTTAGGTTCTCAGTGTGACATTTGTCAAGTCACTGGGGTTATTTGTCTCTCTTCATATGTTTCTCATTTTTGGGGGATGATTATGTTTTAAATTTCTGTCCATGTTTCTTATCAGTAGGTGAGATAATCACGTACAGCTGCTAACTAGCTAAATAGGAATTAGCACAACAGTGGCTCCCTTCTTTCTTTGATCTTGATTAACCTTATTTTCCCACTTACAAAATACTACTCTGTGTTCACAGAGTGTTGACAATGAGTATTTCTGAAACACTTTAAAAAAAAAAAAAAACTGTAGCAAAGCTGACATAGAAAAAAGCAAGAGAATTCATTGTTCAATTAAAATATGGGTCTTGTATTAAGTATGAGTTGCTCATTCATGATTTTGAAACCAAAGTTGCAGCAACTGCAGAATTAATGTTCTCTAAAATAAAATATCCATTATGTCAACATTTTTCAACTGTTTCTTAGGGAAAACCTAAACAGTATATTCTTTCTGCTTTAAACTGCGTGGTGTAGAATCCTGTCTTAAAGGAATTGCAGTGTGGGACCACATATGGTCTTATGCTAATAAATTATGTAGTGCCTAAAAATGTTCTCAGATGCTAAGATGCTACTGCCTGTATCATAAAACCATGTGTGCATGTGTATATATAATGTGTTTATATATGTGTATGTGTTTATAGGTATGACTTTGGCTTGAGCTAATTAGTGTTTTTTCTGAACGGTGAACTATATCAGCCAGAGACCATCCCTACTAGGCAGTTAGTATGTGGCTCTTATTTAGAAGGTCAAGCATGGCTGTATGCTACTCTGTGTACTGGTTTCAGTGATCAACAGTAACCCTGGCCCAGATAAATTACAAGTGAACCAAGTTCAGGTACCATATCACCCATCTAGTAATACTAGTAATTCAGTTTTCATTTTGCCTAAGCATGATGTATTCTGAGATCCAGTAGAATAGAGATTTACGGAGTATACCACTGAAAATAGTACTTTTTTGGGGACGTGGAATTTGAAATTGGCTCCCATGGCATAGCAAACCACTGCGGGGTAACATCATTTAATTTAAGTATTTTTTTATTCTGAGGAGTGAGGAAAAAGGAAAGGAAAGCAAGTTGGTGAAAGCCAATCGTGCTGAAATATTTTGCTGCAAAAATACGAGTGATTCATCAGCTGAAAATATTTGAAACTTTTGATTTTCAAAGAATTGTGACATTTAAACATTTAATTATGATGCAGGATGGAAAATATTTTTGAAATATCAGGACTTGCAGTTTTTCTCCTGTAAAGACAGATCTTTCACAAAGATACATGAAGAAGGCTATATCCAGTGCATTTCGGACTCCATAAAGACTTTTCACGCTACCTTTTTTTTCCATTTATTGTTGCAAAGTAGACACTGCTCAAGAATGAGTAAGGAACATGTAACTACCTTTCTGTACACAGCAAAGCAGTGATGTTTAAGGTCATGTTAATGAAACATGTGAAATAAGTTTTACCAACTGAGGAAAAAATCTGTTTTTATAAAACCTAGTAAGAGAGTCGCATATGAAACCACTGCTGAAAGAGGAATTTTTCAGTGTATTTTTTTTTTCTTTTGAGTAAAACAGCAGAGAAGTCTACCCACCAGTTCAAAGTAGTGCACCAGGCTAGAAAGGGAGAAGCACAGGAAACCATCCCTGACTCTTACACAAATCAATTGTTGTTGCTTCCTCCAACTGTGACATTCCTGATGAGGAAATCATAGAATAACTTTCATCTTTCTTTATGAAGCCCAAAGTACTTCATCTGATACACAAAACGGTAGAAAGCTATATGTGCCTTTTGGGAATATCTGATCAGTAAAATTGTAGTCATTTATCTTTGGACATCTCGCCTTAACTTCACCATTCCTATGTGCTTAGTCATTCTCATCCCTTGAAGAGAGATGAGTCATTCTCATTCCTTATCTTTTTTCTTATAACCTCGTGTTTCTCCTTAATTTACCCTCCAAGAGGAAGCCTTTCCCTGAAGGAACACTTCAACTTGGTTTTCACCATAACAGCTGTCCTTTTCCATTCTCTTCTCCCTCTGTAATGCTTCCAGTGACTATTCTCTCAGGGAAGTAACAACTCCTCAAGGCTGTCTTCCCTCCCCATCTTTACTTGGGCAGTATCTTTTCCACAGATGTCACCCACACCTCAGGCTCACAAGCCCCTTTGCCCATGCTTTACACAGGTCCTCACTGTTTTCCTTTCTTGTGGCTGTCCTTGATTGTCTACCTTTCTCCTGCCCTCCTCAGCAAAGATCTCTTATAGGGCCCATTACATCTTCAGTTTCCTGCAGACTCCTTCTTTGATGCCAAGTTCATATTTCTGTGCAAATCTTTCCCTGCAGATAGTGATGCCATTTTGCAATTATCTAGCTCACCTGCCTTTTCTGGTATGTGATAGCATAATGGAAATGTGATGCAACATGATGTAGAGAGACATGAGAGAATGTTAGCAAAGCACTGTAGGGTCATCTGCCACGAAGAAGTATGTCAAGAGATAAAAGTTATTTCTTACCCAATGGGTACTTGTGGCTTCTTCCCTGATTCTGTTACCTCACCCAGTGCAACAGAGGGGACTTACCGTGTGAGTCAATTGCTGCATGCCCTTTTCTGTCCTGAGCTTTCAAATGCTATGGACAGAAACCAATTAGATTATAAGGTATGACTCAAGCTTTGTTTGCTGCAAGCTTTACAGCCCAGACTTGGAAATTTGCAAGTCCTGTAAAACACAAAATGATCTTTCTTTTACTTTCCCTATTCTGCTAATGGAGAATCTGCAGGCACAGAGGCATTTGCAAGAAGCATTTATGAGTTGTTTTTTACTCTTATAGCTTCTATAGGAGAAATAGCATGGGCATATATATAATTGAGAACCTTCACTGAAAGAATTTCAGTGTCGGGAAAAGGACATATCTTCCCCCCAGTATGAATAGGCCCATTAATTTTTCAATTACTGTTTCTAAACACGTGAAAATGAATATATGCAAAGGTGACATGATGAGAGAGGAGATTATGACTTGCTGGATGGAGGAAGACTTTTTGCTTAGTTTTGGGACAAAGAACAATTCTGCACATTAGCAGAGCTTCTCACAGAGTCTCTGGTACTTATGATGAAAAAAGGAGCAGTCTTATGAACACGTGTAGGTTTGTAGGTATCAGCAATTTATGCTGTCTTATGAATATTAGAGTATTAATATCTGTGCTGCTTTTACTAGTCCCTATCCTGGGGCTTTCATAACTAAGGCTATGGAAAGAAAAGATATATTTTTACTATTCTAACCGGTATGCTTATGCAGGTTTTCAGGCATGAAAACCTCTTTGTGTTACACTCTCTTCATCTTCATATAATGAAGAACGCAAGAAGAAAGATATTGCATTAAAAAGCACCATCCTCCATCCAAATTGAGACTGCTAGTCCATGCACACAAATAAGGTAGTTCCACAACAAAGTAAAATTTGTACACATCCCCTCTGCTCTGAGGGGGACTGAGAGATGACCTTTCATCACAGGACCACATGCTGTTTTTCCCTCAGAACTGTGCTCATCCAAATCAGACAATGAAGATGCCCCTTGGGCCAGCAGCTGGTGATCTTATTTCTGGCATACTGAAACTGTTTTCAGTGTTTCACTTTTTCATTTCACAGCATTTTAATATACTTCTCCTGCACGTTAGAATCATTTACCACCACATCTTCTCACAGTCCTGTCACTCCAGGTTGAAGAACACCAAACCTCTAACCTCTCTGAAATGTCTTAAAAATGTAAACTAAATCCTAACTTACTGTTTCTATCCAAGATTCTGGATAATTGTACTTTGGCTACAGTCATTCCTCTGAGGGAATGCCATCAGTACATTTCAGAGAGTGCTATGGAACCTTTTTTCAGCCCCAAAACGTTTTTGCCAGCTTTTTCTCCGTGCAGGAAAGCCCAGTCATCTCTCATCAGCAATTGTGTAGTTCACTTTACACTGGGGCTGAGCAACCTCTCCCCAATCATTCAGTGACTTATGCAGGCAAATCTAGTGCTGCTGCTTCTGACAAGTTTTGAATGTCAGCCTTCTCAGGCACAGTTTTGTCTACAGGTTCACACTTTGGGGAATGTTGCTGCTGTAGTCATTCAAACTCTTTGGGGTGAGCATTATTCACTGGCCCCACGCTGTTTAGTAGTATTAAATATTCTGCTCTGGGGAACTGTTTTCAGTAGCTGCACTTTCTTTTGTCAATGCTGTATAGCTCAGATATTCTGCCTCGTGCTGACAATCAGCGAGAGATGGTGGCCTGGGATCTCTCAGCAGAGACCTTGCAGAGGTCACATGCATCAACAAAACCCAGGCTGCCACTCAGAGCCACAGTAAATATGCTGATCATGCATTATCACCCACTCCATCCTTATCAAGGAATGAGAGTGTATTTTCAAGCATTTATCAGCTAAGTCTCAAAATATCTTACTGAGGTACTGTAAATTAGGTGATAAAGGGATCAATTTACCTAACGCAGATACGCACCTACTTCAGAAATTAAATAGCACATCGCAACTATTGAACAATGCACATTTAAATTCCTGAATGATGAACTACAGCCACAGGTGGGGAAATTAACTCCTGCACTGCAGCACTGCCTGACTCACTCAGCAGCCAGGAGTTCTTGTAAGTGAACAAAGGGGAATCAAATGGTTTTCTTTATGGAACAAGGAGAAAAACTTCTTTAAGCCATTGCTGGGGAGAGGAAAAAGTACACTTACGTCAGAAAATGTCAAAATTTAGCTGTCTGGTAGCTAATTGGATCTTTTTGTTTGCCAAGTTAACAAGGTAGTCTAGGGTTCTACTTTTCCATCGTTTACAGGAGGAGTGAGAGGTGGTCGTCTTGGAACTTTCAAGCTTTGCGTGGAAAGCCTAAAAGCCACACATTTGTGCTGCTCCGCAGAAAGGCCTGCCTGCATTTGAATATCCAGGAAACCCAGACCTCCCAGCAACTGTTTAGATGAGTTGGCAAAAAGTCAGGCAGATCTGTGACAGAAATCATTCTTGTAGCTCCTTGGCAGCTCATTAAATGATATTTCTGAGAGATATTTCTTTATTAAAGAATTGACAAGTTCTTATGCAAGCCTGGAAAATTCCTAACTGCTTTTCTGTTTTCTTTTTGATAACCATTATAAAATGCCAATCTCTTCTTTTGGATCCCTGATCATCTTTGTGCTGGGGTGAATCAGAAGCAGTACTGAAGTCACTGCATTTGCACTGGCAGGTAATTGTCTTAGAGTGAAACTGAGGCCCTATTGTTGCTTCGCTCGCTTTGATGAATGCTATTCTACAAGGTATCTTAGTACCACTTAGAAATATTGGTAGACTAAGGTCTTCAAAAGACAATAATTTGAAGATTAGATTTCATATTCTGTGACCTTGGAGCTTGATTACAGCGATAATTTCCTTGCTTGATTCTCTGCTGATTGATCAGCAATTTCTTGTTCACGCATAATACAGCTGCTACCACGGATTTTTGGCTAGGTCTCGGTTAGCATAGTACTTTATAGATGAACCTTGGTAATGTTGTTGCTTGGGAAAAAAACATTTTAAATTACTTGTGTGGCCAGCCACCTTCTTAAGCACCTGCCCAATTTGATTGCACTTATACTAATATTCCCAATACCAGGAAAAGAAGCTCTATTGTTGCTGTTTTTCAGGTGGGAAAAGAAAAAGGTAGTCTTTCTCGGGTGATCCATCATGCATTGAAGCTGAGAGCAATCAGGCTCTTTATTGACTGCCGAGCAGTGAAGAGCTCTTGCTTGTCACTGTCAAGGCTCCCTTGTTTTGTATTACTGAAACAGTCAGTGAAGCAGAGACTTTCTTCTCAGCCCACTGCTTACCCTGTGAGCATGGAGTGAGGAAAGCCAAGGTGTTAGGCTTCTGTGTGGGAGAAAATGGGGTCGTTCACCCACGAGCAGTTGAGATGCACCCACCAGGAGCAGAGGACTAGAGCATCATATATGAATGATTTGGGCATTCATCTTGGAGCTAGGTGAATTCAAATCAAAACTCTGGCTTAACCAGAAAGAGCAATGGCTAGTTATGGCTGTTATGTGTATGCATTAGCTATAGATTTACTAGTTTTTGAAGAGAGAAAAAGATTACATCCTTCATTGACAAGAAATTCCCCATTGGATCTGAAAAAAATCAGTCTTCTCAACACTTAAAAAAAAAAAAATCAGTACGTTTTCAGGAAGATTAGAAATAGTACAGTTGTTTTCTAAATTGGAAATTTTGCAGCTGGTTCTACTCTACTGAAAACGCACAAAACCAGGAGGGGTTGGATTCTCCCAAACCAAAGGGTACAATGGCTGTTTACGTTTTTTAGTCTCTCTCTTTTCTTTTCTTTTTTTTTTTTTTTCCCTTGGGGCAGAAGCTTTTAAATTTCTTTCTGATGTGATTTAAGTTTTTGTTATGCCAAGCACCAGTCTCAAATGGATAGGGCTATAGCTGTTTGGCCACTATGCAGAATTTGACAGTGGAAAAACTGATTCAAAATCTATGGGATGATTACTGAAAGAAATGGATTTGAGAGCCCTTTTGCTTTCTTACATGGTTTAGGTCCAATACTGTGTGTTATAGAAGAGGACAATGGCAGAAGTAGGTTTATTTGGATCTGTGTTTAAAAAAAAAAAAAAAAAAAAAAAAAAAAAAAAAACCCTTCCAGGATGGGTTCACATAAATTGTTAGAAGCCTTATTATTTGCTGTTCGGTCTTTTTATTCCAACTTAAGATTTCTTATTGATTGATGCCAAATCTTGGAGAAGAGATTTGCTCTCTCCATTCATTTATCAGTGTGAATAGCTGATAATCTGAAGCTTTGCAGAAACCTGTTTGGACCCTAACTTCAGACAACTTTTGTACTCGTCTTTCAATTCCTCTGATGTGTTATACCTGCTATGCATGAATGCTGTAACTCTACAGCATGACCAACAGAGGCAACTGGAACCTACCAGACCATGGACTTCATTTTTCGAGTACCTGCAGCTCTTGTTGAAATTGGATATGTTGGTAGTTTCTGAAAATGATACTGTCTCCCCCATCTTTATATGAGAAATTTTGCCAAAAGCCTTTGGGGTTCAAGTATTGTTGCAGGAAGGCTGATAGTTAATAAACCTTGTCAACCCTGCCTTGTTCTTCTAATCACATTTTACAGTGTGTTTTGGTTTAGTTTTTAATCTCATCTGTTCTCTCCTTTCTCGCTCTGCCTGTATTTTTAGCTTTATGACTGAAAGCCCTTGATGGGAAATGCATACACATGCATCACTTGCAGAAAGATGAAATGTGCTTCTACCACTATTTTTTAATTTACAGTACATACCACTTATATTTTTCCAGGAAAGCTTTATTGTAAAACATTGCCCTGTTTTCACAAGTGGAAACTAATGCTTATTTTTCATAGATACACAAATGTTTTCATAAGCAGATTGTTCCTTTTAATAAAGAACAGATGCACCCAATTTTGTCTAACGGCTGCTCAGGACGCAGCCAGCATGAGTCTTGACAAGTTGGAGGATTACATATTGTAGTTTAGGAAGTCCACCAGTAGAAATCAATATAGCTGCAATCAATCTTGATATGTTAATCATCATTAGATGTCAGTTGAGTGTCCATGTTCTCAGTCCCCTTCTTTAAATGCCGGGGAGCTTCCTTTATATTAGTCAGAGTTAATGATTTAAGGGAATAACCTGAGTGTCTACACACTCCAGTTGAGATAATAGTTTCACCTCGGTTTTATTAAGAACCATAAATACAACTGTTGCAAATATTGGAGCTGCACTTACAGGCAGCAATGCACATGCTTCAGTAGTAGATTTCCTATTTAAAAAATATGATTAAGAAATGCCTAACTGTAAACAAGTGACTTAATGGATTTTTATTTAAGGTCAGAGAAAGCTAGGTAGTTTCCTGATTGTGCAATGCATATACAAGTGCAGCAGATCTTTGTCAGTGTGTGAGCTCCAGGATGGCTAAGTGGAGTTCTTTGCTATGGGAAATCATATGGAAAGTGTGCTCCTTTAGCATCAGCTATAGCAAACTTTGTTTTGCTTTTGGTCGGCCTTTGGTAAGGCAGTCAAAATAACAACTACTGCAACTGTCTGTATCAGTGATGTTATCTTTTGACATCTATATTCAAACTCATGGCTTTGGGCAGAACAGTAAATAGCTTACCACTTCAGTATCGATGTTGCAAAGCTGTACACTGTTGGGCTGCTTGGTCCTGAGTGCCACAAGTCCAGTAAGTGTTCAAAGCCACCGTGTTATGTGACAAAACTTGGCTATCTTTCCTCAAGAGCCACCATGCAGCTAGAATAAAAAGGTCAAGCTAAAATGAAAGGGTCGGGCTACCAGCATATGGAAATTATCCTTTCTCTGAACAACAGGCCAAAGCCAAAGGAAAGTTTCCATAGACGAGTGTTCTTTGGTGCCGTTAGAAATCGTGCTATTTATCTGTCTCAGAAGAAAAAAACCTGCTGATCTTCTACTCAGTTGAATGACTAGTTCACACATGTCGAGACATAAAAGACAAAACTGAGTGGCAAAGTCAGCACAACTTGGGTGGAAAATGTAGAGAGAACCAAGGGCATTGGTGAAAAAGTTGCAGAGTGGCTTGCTGAAGCATGAAGAAAAAATGGTCTGTCTTTTTATATTCAGTGTTGAATGTACACAGAAACATTAAATGATCTGATGGCTGCAATCTGCTCTAACCTTTTATCTGTGAATAGTGATCTAATAACTCACTCTTGGCTGTACCAGTTATGAGTTATCACTTTGCTCCCTCGTGAAGATGAATGTAAACGTCTTCACAGCTTTCAGCATCGTGCATTTGGTTATTCACAGTGTGTATGTGCAAGTGAACAAGCTACATTATTAAATTAATAATAAAATTTGTCTTCGTTTAAGTTGCAGCAGGGGATGTATTTTCTTTTTCTCTCTTTTTATTAGTAAATAAGAATTCTTAGCTGCATGAATGTCAAGCACGAGCTACTGCCTCCCCACATCCTGTCAGTATACTGATAAATCAAATGATAGGAAATTAGATATTGTAGATTACAACTTCTTTTGAGAAAAGTAAAAACTTGTATTTCATACAGAAAAAAAAAACCTAAATCTTGATTGCTTTTCAGCAGCAAGTAGACAGCAGAAGCTTTTTCCTGTAAAAAATAA
Source organism: Chrysolophus pictus (assembly GCA_037305975.1). Taxonomy (NCBI): domain Eukaryota; kingdom Metazoa; phylum Chordata; class Aves; order Galliformes; family Phasianidae; genus Chrysolophus; species Chrysolophus pictus. Next base: position 16,563,788 of record CM074577.1, on the reverse strand, counting down.
AACTGTTAAGCCATTAAATGGAGGTTTTAGTATGGTACCAGTAAACCCACAGCATTTAATGACTGATTTGATGTAACATTAGCCAACTCAGTTTGCTTGGGATCATTAAATAACTGTGTTATTAGCTGTCGATAATAACCAGTCTTACATTTGGTAATATATACCTTGCATATATCTCATATGCAGCTAAGCATAAAGGTAAGACTGTAAAACAGATCAAATAATTCTATCAGTTTTTACACTTCATAAATCAGATTTTACATTGTAACAATTTCATGGAATCATAGAATGGCCTGGGTTGAAAAGGACCACAATGATCACCTAGTTTCAACCCCCTGCTATGTGCAGGGCCACCAGCCACCAGACCAGGCTGCCCAGAGCCACATCCAGCCTGGCCTTGAATGCCTCCAGGGATGGGGCATCCACAACCTCCTTGGGCAACCTTTTCCAGTGCTTCACCACCCTCTGTGTGAAAAACTTCCTCTTAATATCTAACCTAACCCTCCCCTGTCTCAGTTTAAAACCATTCTCCTTCATCCTATCATGTCTGCCCATGTCCACCCATTCCCCCTCCTGTTTATACACTCCCTTTAAATACTGGAAGGCCACAATGAGGTCTCTCCGGAGCCTTCTCTTCTCCAAGCTAAACAGGCCCTGTTCCCTCAACCTTTCCTCATAGGAAAGGTGCTACATCTTAGTGGCCCTCCTCTGGACCTGTTCCAAGAGCTCCATGTTTTTCTTGTGCTGGGGGCCCCAGGCATGGACACAGTATTCCAGATGGGTCCTCACAAGAGCCAAGTAGATTTTGGTGCATACTGTAATTAGGAAAGGCAATCAGTCTTCTATATTTAAAACATTTTTGTTACTGGAGCTTGAAACTAAAATCTGTATTCCAAATATATTGCTGCTCCTCACTAGCTGGAGTTGGGCCAGCTTCTCCTCCTCACTTCATCCCTTGACTGCAGTTGGCAAAAGAAAGCCCTTTGTGCCATATCCAACCTGATTGATTCTATCATTCTATGGTTTTATATGGGAAGGCCTCTTCCATGCACACTCTGAGGTCAGAGAGATGATTCAAGGGACTGTGCTTAGTTCCTGTTCTTTCGAATATAAGGTTCCTGTTTTGCAAACTGCTTAAACTGGAAAAATCATGGTTAATCTCCACAGCTTTTCCCCAGGGCCATGGTACTGTGTATTTCTCCCATGGGGTTTACTTGTGTAACTTGTCCCAGTTTCAGAGAGATGACTGATTTTGTTGAAGGTATTGGTGCATAAAATTGAAGTGCTAGGAGGACAGGTAACATCTCTAGGATGAGAATGGACTTTTTAAGTGTTATCAGAATGATTCCTTTATTCAATAGACCACATTCTGCAAATACCTCTGCTAAACTTTTGCGCAACTATCAGGCCACGATGCTCGAAACAATCTAGCCCAGAAACAAATAGTAATATCTAGGTCACTCTGAAAACATTACTTCCTATTATTTCCATAGAAAGTACAATAGATACAAAGAGCACAGTAACACTATTTGACAGAGCAAATTCTCAGCTACAAAACTATTTTTTAACATAGTCGCCACCATGAGCTCTGCATTTTTGCTAGTGATGGGTGTGCTTGTAAAATTCTTTATGACCATCTGGAATGTGGCTTGTCTTTCATGTCGCTGTCACCACTGCAGCAACATACACCCACTGCCTCACTGTGCTCACATCCACTGTTTGGCTTCCATAAATGATCAGTAAGCACTGATGAATGTCAATGGATGCCATTTTTTCCACACAGAGGAATTTGGTTCTTCTCCTTTGCTTTATATGCACTTCATGTCAGACACCATTCTGTCAGACTGCCTGTCTGTTACCATTTGTTGGAAGGCTATAAAATGTAATGGAATGATGCCATACCACCAATGCCTGCATCTGACATCATGGGCCAGTGTAATGAAATGGGAGGCATTACTTTTAGGACAGCCCTTGAAGCTTCATATACTGAAGCTTTCATACTACAACAGTTGCAAGAAATAATCCTAAATGTCCACTGAGTTGATATATTTCCAGACTGAATCATAGAATCATTAAGGTTCGAAAAGACCCCTAAGATTATCTCATCCAATCGTCAGTGCACCACCATGCCCACTGTGTCCCTCAGTGCCACATCTACACATTTCTTAAACACCTCCAGAGATGGTTAATTCATCATCTCCTTGGGCAGCTTGTTCCAATGCCTCATGTCTTAATTTCTTCTTGATGTCCTGAGCCTGGCTTGGCATGACTTGAAGCCATTACCTCTCATCCTACACAGGACGAGTAGGCTGACCCACATCTCTTACAAGCTCCCTTCTGGTCATTTTATAGAGCAATAAGGTCACCCCTGATCCTTCTCCAGGCTGAAGAATCCCAGTTCCCTCAGCCACTCCCCTTAAGACTTGTGCTTTAGACCCCTCACAGCTTCATTGCCCTTCTTTGGATGTGCTCCAGGGCCTCAATGACCTTCTTGCAGTGAGGGGCCCAAAACTGAACAAAGTATTCAAGGTATGGCCTCAGCAGTGCTGAGTACAGGAGGAAGATTATTTCCCTAATTCTTCTGGCTACGCTATTTCTGATACAAGCTAGGGTGCTGTTGGTCTTCTTGGCCAACTGGGCACAATGCTGGCTCACAATGAGCCATCTGCCAGCTATCAGCTCACACTCCCAAATCTTTTTCCATCCCACAGCTTTTCAGTCACTCTGCCCCTTACGTGTATTGTTGCATGGAATTGTTTTGACTGAAGTGCAGTACCAGGCACTTAGTCTTGTTAAAGCTCATACAATTGGCCTCACCCCATCAATCCAGCCTATCCAGATCCCTTTGTGGAGCCTTCCTACCCTCAAGCAGATCAACACTTCCTTCCAACTTAGTGTCACCTACAAACTTAACAATAACAATATAAAAAGGACAGGCCCCAATACTGACCTCTGGGGAGCACCATTCATGACCATAACTAACTGGATTTAACTTCATTCAGCACCACTCTTTGGGCCCAGCAATCCAGCCAGTTTTTTACCGAACAAAGAGTACACCTGCTCAAGACATGCCAGCTTCTCCCACAAAATGCAGTAGGAAATAGTGTCAAAGACTTTACTAGAATCTAGGTAGATGACATTTACAGCCTTTCCCTTATCCACCAGGTGAGTCACCTGGTCATAGAAGGAGATCACGTAGGTCAAGTTGGACCCACCTTTCATGAACCCATGCTGGCTAGGCCTGATCTCCTAGGTGTTTTGCATATGCTATGTGATCACACTCAAAATGCTGTACTCCTTGACCTTCCTCAAGGTCAGGCTGATAGGCCAGTAGTTTCTCAGATCCTCTTTCTGACCCTTGTCGTAGATGAATGCCACATTTAGCAAGTCTCCAGTTATCATGACCTTCCCAGTTTACAAGGAATGCTTATAAATGATGGAAAGTTGCAAAGCATGTCTTAAATGCACATGATTTTAAAACATCCTTGTTCAATTCATTGGCAAAATTTTCTCTGACATCAGTGATAAAGGAACAAGTCCCCTGCTTTAGTACTGCAGAAGCAGCTAGAATAGCTTCAGGATTGTTAAAAGTGTCATGTAAGCATTCTACTGTTTATAATCAAGAGTAGAGAGCTCCTGGTATTCCCAGCATGTTGTACTTCTCCCTTTCAAATGACACTGTCTTCATTGCACTGAGACCTGAGGTGGCTCCAAGTTTTTCTGGAATGTGAGGAAGACCAATTGTACTGCTGCTGGGGATGTAAGGAGCTTGATAGGAAATTAGGGTTAAGTTGCTGCTTCCCCAAAGAAATGAGGTGGGGGACTGGCAATGGCTTGGACAGCTGTTGGTTCTACCATGGGATTGGGTTCTGACGGGGGCTGCCCCATGTCTACTAATGCTCTTGGCCATCATGAGGAGAAGCCTACTTTCCAATACAGTGATGACAACTGTCACCATGGGAGCTTTACTGTGTTGTAACTGCATGTTTTCTGCTAAGACTGCCTTCTTCCCTTTAGAGCTGTCTCCCTACTACCAAATGTTTTTAGAGCTTTAGGTGTTTGGTTGTCATTTTTCTTCCAAGCAGTCTTTAATGTGCAGCTGCAGTTGCACTGTTCCATGTGTCAGATTTTCTGAACATTCAGAGAAAGGTTAAACAAAGAGCAATCCCAGGGAAGCAATGGATCTCATAATAAGAAACATGCTGAACAAAGCAAGGCCTACTTTCCCATGGAATCAGATCTCATGGTAAGATTCCTCAGCATCTAATAAGGCTTGGGTGCTGCTTGATCATGTCTCTTCCATGGAGGGACACATTTTTCAGTCTCACTTTTCTGTCTTGTTGAATTCTAATGCTGAATAAAAGGTGAAGTTATCTTGCAACCTTCCTCTTTGCAGGGATGCTAATAGGATTGTTCTTCTCTCAGCCACCTGTTTTCATATAACTTGCAGGAGCTTACTGTTTCTGAGAATGGTGTTGACTTTATTTGACAGACCAGTGGTTTCAGACCATACTAGGGAGACAGACAAAGTACACATACATAAATGAATGTATAACCTCTGCTTCTATGGGGAATCAAGCAAAGAAGCATTCTTAAAATAATGAGATTATTTTCCAAAACAAAAATATATAAGCTCCTATAAGGTGAATGCAGCAAACACACAAAATGCTGTGCTGCCCCAATGAAATGAAATCTTTCTCTTCCTCTGACAGAATTGCTCATTGCACTTCTTCAAGTCATTGAAAGTTTTAGGGCTGGTAAAATAGTTTCCACTAGCGTGTTTTTGTTGTTTTTCTAATTTGTTTCTTTGTTTCTTCTATTTTTCTTTTCCTTTTACTTATAAGGAAAATGTGAAGACTGTGTCAATAACATGGTAATCAGGTCAGACTAGGTTTTGAGATTCCCCAGATATTCAGTCTTTTTTCCATTGGCCAAAACTTGAAGGTTAGAAAATATTTTAGTCTGAAGAATTTTATTTTAATTATTATTTTTTAATTTAAAAGCAGATTCATGAGAAAATGAGAACATTTTTCTCAAATATTAAAAATAATTACAAGTCAATTCTAAGTTAATATTTATTCAAATGGGAGCAGAAACTAAATCTGAGTTCATTTTAAAGTGCAATTTAGGATTTTCTAGAGGAACAATATCAGTGAGAGTGGTATGCAGAATGAGGTCAGATATTGCTCACAGACCAGGAGTGCTCATCAGGGCTATGTGGAGGCTTCCCTTCTGCTATGCAGATGTCTACATGTAAAATGACTTCTGAAGTAGGTGTCTACTGAGATAAACATGTTTATTTTTATCAGTTTTCTTACCTGCCATCATACTTAACTGCTGAGGCTGGTCACCAACTCACCTGTCATTCAGACATGTTGAACATGGTTTCCTGTTTGGTATCAGAAACAGCCACCAAAGATCCTCTTCAGGAGAGTCAATAAAGCCAAAGCTGGTAGTTACTATGTGCCTGTCCAGCCTGACAATACCAAGCAACTTCTGTGCATTTTGTTGTGTACTGAGCACCACATACACAAGACTTGGGCAAACCAGGCTTAGACAGTGGACCACCATGCATACAAAACACTGTTTTCTATCGTACTATGCTAGCAGAGTGGAAGCTGCACAATTAATGGACTGAATGCTGAGCTATGCTCTCCACTCAGAGCAGTCATTCCATTTTATCTTCAGTATACTGCGCTGTGTTAGCAGCAGCATTTCTATTAAGTTAATTTGAGTTGGAGTGCTTTTCACTCAAACTTGTGCTGTCTGGCTAATATCGCCACGAGCTCGTCTCTGATTAATCTTGTCAAATATATCCTACCATCAGTGAATACCAAGTTCTCATGAAATACTGACATATATTTGTCAGCAGATTCAAGTAATTTCTGTGCACATAGGCAAAATTTGGGTCTCCTTAAGGTCATATTCACATTTCATAAAAGCGGTGCAAAAAAAGGCAATAAAGATGAAATCTGCAATTGCATACCACTTATTAGAAAGAAGAAATAGCTGAAATATATGATGACCTTCAGTTTCTAGTCTGCAGATTAAGTAAACTTACTTCCCAGCATATAAAAGAAATCCTCTCTACTAATAACCAGAATACACATCTCCAAAATTTAAACGTTACTTCTTTGCCAAGGCAGAATATAAAACAAAGAAGAGGAAGAAAATGTGATAATAGTTACCTTTATCAAAAATATTATAAACTGCACTGGAATCTAGAGGAATTTCCTTCATAAACTGTGGGAGACATGATCATTCTCTTGATGACCTTCATGTCCATCACTGGAGCACGTGGGTTGTCCCTCACAAAAACAGTGTGCTGGCTGGAAAGCATGTCTGCAGTTCACCAAGTCCATTGAGCTCACTTCCACTCAGATCTTTGTTACTTGATCTAACTCTAAGCTTTAAAACTTCCTGGGGCAGGGATTTGGCAGCCTCTCTGGCAAACTGGTTTCTGTGCTGCACTACTCTCCTAATGAAGAAAGCTTTTTTCTGAATTGTCCTAATACAACCCTCCCAGCCACAGTCTGTAACTGCCACCTCTTGTTATACTGTCTACTAATGCTGAAAGAAGTTCTAGACAGACATCTTTGTACCTTCTCTTTGAATACATGCAGACTCCTGCCATTTTGCTTCTTACGGTCATCTTCATAAACTTGACTCCAGCTCCTTGTACATCTCCTTGCAGGACACATGCCCATGGCCCCTGCCTCACCACAGGACCTTTTCCACTTTCTCCACATCCCTTTCCACCTAGGTGTCCCCAGTCTGGAGGCAGCAATTCAGGGCACCTTCACCTGAGGGGAGTGGTGAAGCTTTCATAGAATCCGAATATCCCAAGTTGGAAGGGATCCATAAGGATCACCGCATCCAATTCCTGGCTCCACATAGGACCACCCAAAATTCAAAGCATATTTCTGAGTATGTTTCCTCAGCCTGTTAGCCACCCTCCTCCTAAAGCAGCCCGATGTCTGGTTTGCAATGACAGTACTCCATTGGTTCATCCTTAACTTGACATCTGTCATAGCCCTCAGGTCATTCTCTTTGTCTTGTCTATCTGCTGCTAACTTGCTGTTTGCTCTTTCTTGAGTCATTAATTTTATTTGCACGTGCCTCTTATCCCTGCTGTTTCAGCATCTCTGTCAATTTGAAGTGAGAGCTCTGTGTAATCTCCAAGAGAGTGTTTCATAGTATATATTTGCACAGTACTCAGTACAGTAAGGTCCTAAAAGCTTGCTTATATATATATATCTACTAATTAAGTGGAGAGGTTTTATTTTCTATTGCAATTCCAATCCACGCATTAAGTGAACTTTAAGTCGTGTCCTTATTTTAGGACTGCAACAATAAGAACCATATTGTGAAGGGATTGGCATGATAAAAGAGCAAGGATTTTAGAATCATTGAATCATAGAACAGCCTGGCTTGAAAAGGACCACAATGATCATCTAGTTTCAACCCCCTTGCTATGTGCAGAGCCACCAGCCACCAGACCAGGCTGCCAAGAGCCACATCCAGCCTGGCCTTGAATGCCTCCAGGGATGGGGCATCCACAACCTCCTTGGGCAACCTGTTCCAGTGCTTCACCACCCTCTGTGTGAAAAACTTCCTCTTAATATCTAACCTAACCCTCCCCTGTCTCAGTTTAAAACCATTCCCCTTCATCCTATCACTGTCCACCCATGTAAACAGCTGTTCCCCCTCCTGTTTATACACTCCCTTCAAATACTGGAAGGCCAAAATGACGTCTCCCCGGAGCCTTCTCTTCTCTAGATTTTTGTCCTGTTTTGACTATACTTTGATGTGTGTAAATGTCAAAACATTCTATAGCAGTGGAGTCTGCTTCATTCACCTGGAAGACAACAAACCACAGTTTATATTTGTATATACTAAAGTCCTACTCAGAGATATTTCTAGGCACTTGAAAGGATAGCATAGGATATCACCATGTATAATTTTTTACTCCTATTCAGTTCTCCCAAAAAATTCCCGCCAAGTTTTGGGAGTTGGGATTTACAAGGCATTGTTCCCAATAGGTAATTTGTGATCACTATCCCTTAGAGATGAAGATAATTCAGTAACATAAATCTGTGATATGTCATACAGCTGGACTTGGTGCCTAGGAGCAATCCTGGACATGTTTAATTTATTAGTACAGGCATAGCCATACATGCCTGCCCTGTGCGATTATGTGGAACTCAAGTTCTGTATTCATACAAAAGCAGTAATTGAGAAATAAATAACCTTCTTACTGCTATTGAAAAGGTGAGTGAGGCCTATGTTGCCTGCAATGAAGCATAGATCAATAAAGTTATGCTAAACAAAATAAAGCAGTGTAAAGACAACAGAAATCATATGAGCTGTGATAATAGGCTTTAATAGTTTTTCCATAAAGATAGAAAACAACTCCTGTTATTTGAAAAGAAGAAAAATGTGCTGCTCCTTGCAAAACATATTTTTATGTCAGCTCAGCTCTTAAAAAACAAAAAAAATTCTGTCCAGAAAATTTCAATTTCAAGCTCTTCGAGTTCTGGACAGCTTTTCATCTCACTGACTTCCTGGTCCCCTCCATCCTCCTTCCCTCTCACCGCCTTTTCCTGTAGCTTTGCTGTCCATGCTCCCACAGAGTTCTTTGAAGGTCACTCCATCCTTCCTGAAGTGTAGTCCTTCAAACCAACTGAGCATCAAGGTTCTCCGTGGTGGTGCCAGGGTTGTGCAGCTTGCCTCCAAGCTAATTGCTGCAATAGCAACAATGGGCTTATTAGTCTTCACTGTACTTTTCTGTGAGCTCATACAGACAGCTCCCAGACTACTCTAGCTCACTGGATTGTCACCTCTGTTTTCTCTTTATGCCTTTTTCCTCCTTTCTTTGTTTCAAAGCATTTTTACAAAAAAACTGTGTGTGTTGTGGTCTCCTGCAGGGTGAAACCACCGCATAACCCTTCTGGTAAACAGGGCTGTCAACTCTTTGTAAATCAAAGAGTTGCTGTAAATATTGTAGTTACCACATAATTAAGCCAAATTAATACATTCTGCTGAAATTCCATTAATCTCTGCATTACATAGCTATATTTCCTTTTCCTCTATTCCATTTGCCTGATATAATGAATCCATGTAACTCCTGAGAGGTAGTCAAGCCAGAGACCAACACATACAAGAGGATAGGACTGTGATCTAGAAATTATTCCTTGAAAAAAGTTATGTGAGGTTTCAGAGAAGTAAAGTAAAGTTGTCACTCCTTCCAAAGGCAGAATTCTTTAACATATTCAAATGAAAAAGTTAAAAAACAAGAAACAAAAAAAAAACAAAAAAAAAACCTTGCAGGGTTCCTCACTTCCATTTTTAGTCTCTGTTTTGACTTTTCATTGCAATTCAGGATGGAAGCTGTCCAAGCACCGGAATGGCCTGCAGGAAGGCTTACACTGCAGCCTCCCTGCTGCCTGGCATTATCCCACAGAGCACCAGAGCAGCTGCAGCCCAAGCAATGAGTAGCCCAGGGTGCTAATAACCAAGCCCTTTCTCACTTAACTGAATGTCTGCAAGTGATACTTCACTAGTTCCACTTAAATACTTTGCCACGTTATACATAAGTCACTCTGAAAGTAATGCCTCCTATTTATTTCTATAGAAACAATAGAAAACAATAGATACAAAGAGCACAATAGCACTGTTTGATAGAGCAAATTCTCAGCTGCAAAACAATATTTTTTGACACAGTCACCACTATTAGGTATGCATTTTTTCCAGCAATGAACAAGAACCTGCATGCCATGCTCATAAAACTCTGTACCAGCAGAGGTGATACACTGTCACTGTTTTTCACCACCCCCTGCCTCACTATGCTCACATCCACTGTTTGGTCTCCATAAGCATTCAGCAAGCATTGATTAATGTCAGTGGGTGCCATTTTTTCTGCATGGAGGAATTCAGTGGCACACCTTTGCTTCACCTGCACTTTCCACTTGCCATTTGATCAGACTGCCCCTCTGCTACCATCAGTCACACAGCAGCAAAATATAATGGAATACCGATGGGAAGGTTCAACTTCTGCTGCTGTACCACCACCATCTGCTGCTGATATCATGGGCTGACATTTAAAATAAAAAAAAGGAGGCATTACTTTTGGAGTGACCCTCAAATTTGTTCTTGAAGAGGCTTTATAAACAGATTAATGATGTATTCTGCATGTGCATTATTGTTAGTAAAGGCGTGATGCGTTAGTAGCACTATTCAAGGCTGTTGTCACATTCCAACTTGTCTCAGTAGGTGTTGTCAGAGCTATGTGAATGCTAGCAGACAGGTTGTCGAGCAGAAGGTTTGCTTCTAGACCTTGTTATTTTTCTTTTCATTTGTGGATCATTTTTGGAAGAGTAGCATTTCTCTAAGATTCTTTATTGTATTTTGATGAGATCAAACTTTCTTCAGAGCCCTTAAATTGGTTGTCAAGGCAGTATCTTCTTCAGTAATATGCAAATGTACAAATTGCTTTCAATGTGTCTGTATGTGTGTATAAAATCCTTTCTTTTCAAGCACCCCCCTAATAATCCAGAAAAATAATCTAGCCACCATAGCTCATTAATTAAGTAACCTATCTAGTACACTTCACATATTAAAAATCAAGTTAACAGGCTGCCCAGAGAAGCTGTGGTGCTCCATCCCCAGAGGTGCTCAAGGCCAGGTTGGATGGGAACCTGGGCAGCCTCACCTGGTGGTGGCAGCCCTGCTCGCAGCACGGGCTTGGGGCTGGATTGGCTGCAGGGTCCTTTTCAGCCTAAGCCATTCTGGGATTATATGAAATCACACTCAAAGCATTATATATTAAGTTACTTCACTTATTTGAGGGGAAGAAAACTGATCTCAGCTGTGTCAAGGAATAAAATGTTTATTATTTTGTTTTCAAGTCAGAATAAAAGGGTTGGTTGTGTTTTGTTTTTTTTAACAGAGTTGTAGCTCACCGGCTCATAGTATAGGACCTGGAAGGGTATTGATGAAGTTAATGTGTTTTCAATAGCCCACACAGTCTAGCTACCCTGTGAAGTTCACTAGGTGAATTACTAACCTTGTATGACTGCCAGCACTTTTGAGGTAGAAATGCAGTGTCGTTAAATGAAGCAAAAATGGCGTTAGCACCCCAATGAATACAGTCTTATTTTTTGTATGGAAAGTCACCCAGAAGGCTTGGTCTTTTTGATCCTGCTGCAATGCCTTTTTCACAATTCTGATGTAGTTTCTGATGTAGTGGCTAACCTTAATTTGGGCATAGATTTGGCTGAGAGTTCTTCAGTTTGCATGAAGTCTTGATGAGGATTAGCTGGCATATATTTATTAGCTTTGTGGGAAATATCTATGGAGGTTCACAGGGAAGGTACAGAGGGGAAACCTGAGTATAGAAGGGGAATGTAAGAATGATATGTGTGTGGTGTGGGGGACCAGAGATACTGAAACAAAACACAGTAACAAACTCTGGTAATGTTGTATCCTGCATCATTAGCAGGAAATGAAGGGCAGAAATTAATTAGGTATTGAGTTCCTCCAATTTCCGTCAAGAAAAGTCATTGATTTTTGCTCTGTTCTTTACTGACAGCAACATTGTAGAGAAGATAAGAGAGGGCTACAGCACTTGCCTTCCTTCTCTTCCTGCTCTCATCAGCATGCTTGGCCAAATAAATCTGGTTTGTATACACCCACCATCCCAGGAAGGGCTGTGCTGCACACGGAGGTGGGGAGGGAGCTGCAAAGCCCGGCAGAGCCAGGAAGAGGCAGGTCCTGTGGTGCAGTTGAGCATCACTGACAGAGCTTGCTGGAGGGGAAAATTAAGCACTGGTCTGAAAACAACCTGTAATTTTCAGAGCTTGCTCTACCGAATCTAACTTACTACCCCTAGCGTAGATCTGCACACCACAGGTGCAGAGCTCCTTCCAAACATCTTCTAGGAGGCATGTGCAGCTTAAAAATATTAAAATCTGGCGCTGTGTCTTCAGTGAATAGGGAAAGCGTGCTTTTTTGCACTGAGTTAGCTAACCCATATACAATCCTACAGAAGACAACACAAAGGAGTGGAAACACACTATCAAGATGTTTTAGCAGGGGGTTGGACTAGATGAGCTTCAGATGTCCCTTCCAACCTCTGCAATTCAGTGATTCTGTGATTACTGCTTTGAGAATGTCAGGGGTAACTCTGAACATAATAATGCAGCTAGCAGGTGGGGGAAGTCCTGCAAAAAGGAGGGAAAAGTGTGCAGATAAATTCACAATTGGGAGTTGTTTCTGAGATTGAATTAAGACACCGTTTTCTGGTACTTTTGAGAGCGAAGACGAACCTGATCTTCTAGAATATGTACGCGTGAGGTTTGAACCTCGATCTCTTGAAACAATATTGGTTTCAGCACCCAAAGTCCACCATTCTCCTCTTACACAGCTTATCATGTTGCTGCATTCGGTTTCATTTATTTATTTATTTATTTATTGGGATCTAAATTATCTTAGGGAAACTATTTTAATATCACGTGAAATACCTGTCTCCCGCTATGCTGGATTCTGATTCTCTGCTTCATGCCAGTAGTAGTTTATATACACTCAGTTCACTGTGAAACACACAAAAACTCATAGAGTTATGACATGTTATAATCCAGCTCAAGGTGAGAATCTCACCCCTCCTGGTACAGGAGCCACAGGCGTTTGCAAAATGTTCCAGCAGAACTCATATGAAACATCATTGTGAAACCCAGTTCGTTAACTAGATAATCAAGACTGAAAACATAATTTCTATAGTTCTGAGGACATCAGGGACATCTCCATTCCCAATAATTTTCTCAGCTGGTATGTGGGCTTAGTGATGGAATCAATATGTCGCAGGAAGGACATCAAGATTTTATGATATTGCTGTATCACACGTAATTTGCAATGCTTTTCCTTCCTGTCAGCACAGTTAAGATGACATCTTGCAGTGATTTAGTCAGGAACAAGATGTTTCCAGGCATTTCCCTATGTTTTTTTTTTATGTAAGGAATAATAAAAGTTTGCTCATAATTTCTTATGTTTAAGTACTTTTCATAGCTGAGAAAGGTCTGTAAAGGGCTCTGGTATTTGGATTTCATCTATTTTTACAAAAGAAAACATATCTATAATTAAGCTTATAGAGTAAAGGACTTATTGAATTTTTCTTTTGACATGATTGATTTCTGTATTGACTCTAGGAAATGGAAACTAGTAAGTGGAATCTGACACAAAAGAAATATTTGGGCTCTACAGTAATGCCATTTACTACAGTAAGAGCTAAACTAGAATACAAATTGCCACCAGCTTCTGCATATGCAAATGCATTTTTTTCCTCAGGGTCACAGTTGCATCCTGCAGGAAGAGGGCAAAATAAACACTGCCAGTGATTCCCCTGTCACTGCAATGGTAGTGGGTGGGAGGGAAGTTGTACGTAATTAGGGCACCTGGCACAGAAATTTGGCCTGGAAAACATTAGCACACAATATGTCAGAAAAGCTTAAGTCTCCCTCTGCTCTTCCACATGGAATAAACATTAGAATAACCTGCAGGTGAGTGTATTTCTGTGCCAGCCTGAAATAAGCTTTGGCTCTTCTCCTGTTGCTATTATTCACCACTCCAGATGACCAGTGATACTGATGTTGTTCTTAATCTGTGTTGAGCAGCAGTACCACTGTATGTCAGATGCGCTATCGGTCATAAAACTGCAAAGTGATGATGTTGATGTTCCAAGTGAATTTTTACCTACTGCATAATTTCATAAAACAATAAACACAAATCTCCTGCATTCATCCAGTGGCACTGTTAATTTGCAGAGCATCAGGTGAAAAATCACTACAACTTGCTCACCTAATAATAATAACGGTCAGCCAGAATTGCTAATAAATCAGGCTTAGACGCTCTAAGACATTCAATCTAGATTATTTATTTTTTCATTAGAAGGCTTGCTTTTGCAATTTGTTATTCCTTCTATTATTTACGTTCTACTGATACTCACGTTTTACTTTGCTATGGCCCAAACTCCAGCAAAGGCAGAGCTCCAGGGATGCCTCGCTAGGCATCGCAGTTTATCCCATTCTTCATTCAGTAGCAAACCCTGCACAGGGAATGTGCCTGCAGGCACTTTCCCTGAGTTTCTCTGTGTCTCATGCCACCAGAGCCTGGCATGGGGATTGCATGCAGGTGTGGGTCCAGAGGTAGGGATGTGTTTGGGGATGCTGTGGGCAAGGGAGGGGTTCGATTCAAAGGGCACTTCTTGAATGCCCTTCCGATGGCAAGTGGATTGTGCTGGGTTACAGCAGGCATTTGTAAGCTGAGAAAATTGAGACAAGATGTGGAACGAAATGCCAGTCATTTCTCTATCTGTGAATTCATAATGTGTGGAATAAAATGCTAGCATGTAACATTTGACTGTTGGAAAAGATGAAAAGAGGTTATTTTCAAATCCCCCAAATGACATGAGTTCTGCAATTAGAAGTAAAGGAACTTCAAAGTCTCCCAAAAATGCTGCAATAAGTGTCGTAATGCCTCTGGGGGAGAAAAGCAATAAAGCTGTCATGAGATGGGGATCTTGCTTTTCCTTCCATTTTGTTTCTGGGCTGAATACTCTTCCATGCTGCAAATAATTGCAGATACAGCTCCATTGGACATCTCAGAGACTCTCTCTTTTATCTACCACTCCTGGAAACAAAACCAGCGGAGCTGCTGATCTGATGGCCCCAGGTCTGAAAGCAAGCTGGGATAAGCAGGGGAGGGCCCTATTGGTGAGGTGTCTTCTGAGATTCACTCCCCCAACCCTGAGCTTACAAAGCTCACATCACTGATTTTCAAAATGTGCTTAAGCTCATCTATTTCTCTTGCCTTTCCATGCAGATGGAGTGAATGGAAATAATCGAGCTGAGAGGAAAGGCTTTAGTTTTGGTGCATCGGGAGACTTTCAGTAATAGCATTAGTGTACTTATTAAAATGTCTTGCTTATCCGTGCCATGTTTTAGACAGGGGTACTGCGTTTTCCTCTAGAAGTATAAATAACAAGCTAATAGTCAATTTATGAGCATGACTGACTGGATGGGAATTTGCTGGCATTAATATGTTCTCATTAGAGAAGTTTTATAGTTCTTTGGTCAACAGGGAAGATGCGTGGCCACAAATGGTGAGGTGCTGGAACAGTCTACCCAGAGAAGCTGTGGATGCCCCATCCCTGGAGGTGTTCAAGTCCAGATTGAATGGGGCCTTGGGCAGCCTGATTTAGTGGTTGGCAACCCTGTCCACAGCAGGGGCTTGGAACCAGATGATCTTTGAGGTCCCTTTCAAACCAAACCACTCTATGATTCTATGAAATAAACATCAGTTTAAACCAGGATTGGCTCCAGCAGATGTTTGCCACTGCATGGCCAGCAGTTCCTGCTGAGAACCCCAATTTGTCAGGGCCACATGGACCACAGGAGCCAAGGGCTCATTCTCAAATTCTCCTCATCCCCAGGTCCCTGGACAGTCTTGCTCTTTGTAGCTTCACCGTGTGACTGGAATTTCTCCACAGCCACTGCATGTTAAAAACAGAGTTAAAAATGCCAACCTGGCTTGCAGCTAAGCACAGGACCCTGCTGGTTATTAATGGGTTTCCACAAGGATTGAACGTGTAATGCTGAGTTCCACAGGACTGTGGCATTGCAACTGAGGTGATACATTGCAGTCTTGCTACAGGCGAGAGCTAATAATCGGATACACCCTTCCCAAGAGGGAGACAGCTGCAAAGATGCAAGCCCTGAAGTCAGAGCAGTTTTTCCACAGTTAGCAGAGATTACATAAACCCTGAGCAAAAGCCCCCGACATCTATTTTATTTTGAACAGGAGGCTAAAATGGGAACGACGAAATGTTCCAGATTCAGCAACTATAAATACAAGGATGACATGAACTGCTAAATTAATAGCAGGACTTTCTTCATGCTGCCTTGTAAAATAAGACCAAAAAAAAGAAGCAACTACACCATATACACACACATCTCTAAGAAAACTGCCTAGAAAAGAAAGAAGAAAGGCAGCCTGGATTGGCTGAGCCATAGGAAGGTGTTTTGGTATGCGAGCCTCGGATTCATCAGCAGCATGTGCCGTGGGCCTTGGGATGCTCTGCATAGTGGAGGAAGGAGCACATCAGTGGGGTGCTCCACACAGCAGCTTCTCTCCCTCCATCTGCCATTGCCC
Source organism: Chrysolophus pictus (assembly GCA_037305975.1). NCBI lineage: Eukaryota > Metazoa > Chordata > Aves > Galliformes > Phasianidae > Chrysolophus > Chrysolophus pictus. The sequence continues at coordinate 16,547,585 of CM074577.1, read as the reverse complement.
TGCGTGGGGGAAGGGCTCTGATCGTTCTCTAGGAAGTTGTTCAGGTGTCTGCACAAAGTATGTGAGTGGTTGTTACATAGACAGGAAGTACTGACAGTTTGATGTACAAATCACAACACGTATCGCTTGCCCTCTGAGCACTTCCACACTTGCATAATTAAAATGAATCTGTAGACATTTTTATAGTAAACATGCTGAAAATCTACGGAGTAAAAATATAACAACAGTGAACCTAACGTTCTGCACAATTTGGAAATATATCCCTTGATGTCAAAGTGTAAATCAAAGCATCTATGCAAAATGCAAAAAATGTTGGAAACTCTGGGCAATCATACACAGATATATCTGAACAGTAGTTTAAGTTTTATTATTTAGTGGAAGTTTTTCCCCTAGCATCAAAAAAAGAAATGTAAACCCATCAAGGAGACTATAAATATTTCAAGTTTTCATCTAGTAAATCATGACAGAGCTGAAATATTATAGCAGTACCTCATGTCAGATGATTTACTTTATTGGGGGCAAAATAACAGTTCCTGAAAGGTTTATGCTGTGTAGCTGTATAAGCCAGTTGCCAAGAGAGCAAAGGTTGCACTACCTTTCACTTGCCTTACAGTTTGATGAGGGGTTTTGTTTAGAATGGCCTTCTTTCTGTCTAGCATGCATGTGGGAACACAAAACCAGAAAAGATAAAGAGGAAACTTAGAGAAGTTCTGCAGGGCAAAGAGTTTCGAGGAGATAATCACAAATATCTGCAGAAAGCCCTTGCAGATGTTTATTACCCTTTTGTATGGGATTGCAATGCCTCTGTGCACTGTGCATTTGTGTGTAACACTTCATTTGCTATGTCTGCAGTGCCTCAGCTGCCATTATTCAGCAGGCTTCATTTACCTCCGCAGAGCTAAGCCAGGTTACATCAGACTGGTTACATTGCTGGCACGCATTCTCAGAGTGGTTTAAAAAATGCACAGCCCTTTCTTGTGAGGTTGGTAAAGACAGAAAGCTGATATAACATTTAGATGTAACATTACATGTGTTTGTTGGTGAAACAGCAAGTAAGTATTTAAGTATCTATTGGCATAAGACCCTAATTAAAAGAAACCACATATAGGCACACAGGCTCAGGTATACTCACAGATTCAAAAACTGAAGTTGTGTTTCAGGGGGACTAGTTGCACAGCCTGATAGTGATGTACAAGGGAGAATGGCTTTAAACCCAAAGAAGGGAGATTTAGGTGAGATATTAGGAGGAAACTTCTTACTCAGAGGGCAGTGAGGCAGTGGCACAGCTACCCAGAGAAGCTGTGGTGCCCCATCCCTGGAGGTGCTCAAGGCCAAGCTGGATAGGGCCCTGGGCAGCTGAGCTGGTGGTGGCAGCCCTGACCATGGTAGGGAGTTGGGACAGGGTAGACTGCAAGGTTCCTTCCAAATCAAGCCGTTCTATGATTCTATGAAAAGTTGGGTCTACAGAAGCATGGGTGAAGCACCTATCTCCAAACAGGCAGATAAGAATGACTTTAACTTAAAGAAGTAGGAGTGTGATGTGCACTGGGTTGTAAAGAGAAAATGTTCCAAACATGGGGAAGATGTGCACTTCCCTCTCCCAAAACTTTTGCTACTCGGCCTTTGTCATTTGACACATGAAGTTTTTTGGTAGATCTTTCTGTTCTTTTTACTGCTGGGATGTGAAAGCTAGCAAAGCAAGGGAAAAAAAAAAAGTGCTGCTGCTGATGACTTATTAAAATAAATAAAAAAAAGGAGCCCATTAACATTTCAAACACATTAAAAAACAGGAAAACAAAGCCACAAAGATCTCTGGGTAAATCCACAGCTGGTGCTAAGTGGCAAAGTGTCAGAGCAGTATGTGACGTCTTCTTCTAGTTCAAAGAGAAATTAATTCAGTGAAGCTCTGCAGTTTTATGTCATGTAGGTCAGGCTAGAGGCACACTGTTGTCCCCTGTGGTTTTATATAGACTGGAGAGTGTGGCCAAGCTTGGTGTCCTTTTCTCTAAATAGCATTATGCATTCCCTCAGCTGGAGCAGAGTCCTGGGCTAAATGCACCACTGATCTGTCCCAGTAAGGTATTTCCTATGTTTTCATAATCTTATCTATAAATCTCTCCCAGCTGATAGCAGGAGCAGTTCCAGCCTACACTTATGAAATATTTATCTCTTTATCTGTCTACCTAGACTGCATCCTTCCTCTTGTATTCTACCTCTTCCTTTACCAGTATTTATTTTTTCTGCTCTCCAGTGAAGTTGTAAGTTACCCAAGGAAAGTTGTATCTTCCACATACTCTGTACAGTGTGACTAATATACTTCTGAACAATAAAAAGCGGAGACTTATAGATTTGCTTTCTACAGGGACACCTACTTTACTTCCCACATTGCAGAATTCCTCAATCCCAAATCAAGGAAATCACTCATAAAATATGAGAAGTTACCACAGACAGCCTTACCATCACTACTATGATATGGGATGGTTTGGCAGATTGACGTCTGTAATTCCGACAGAATGGGGACTCAAGATTCACTTTCCTCTTAAGAAGCAAATCCAGAAGGTGACTGCCACTAGCTGATGGGAAACATTATAACCAATATCTTTTATCTACATTATGATCAATATGGCTTTCAGGTGGTTGACACCTGCTTGTCAGACAGATTGTGTACAATAACCAGCAGGAGAAAACTCCAACCTAGACTACTGGTAGAGTACACCTAGAATAATTTTGTGTGTCTCTGTCAACAATACTACCAGTACTCACGTGACATGAAAAGAAGTTAAAGTTCTGTAAAATAGATAGAAGTAATATTTATTATCTATGTAAACACTAGATTTCCCAGATTTAAATTTATTTTAAAAAAAAGGGGTTGGGGAAGGGGGAGAGCTGGAAATACAAGATCAGCGAGGTGCACCAACTTGCACATGTGGGAAATGCAATTGGGTCAGGCAATGTGTGGCCAAAGAATGGACCTGTAAAAATTTTTCATGGCTATTCCTGTTTCTGTCCTGCCATACCTTGACAGAGGGTGTACATAAGAACAGTCATTCCCACTTCTAATCTACACAGGCAATACAGTGGCCACAAATTGCAAGTTTTTTGCTGTGATATCATGACTTGAAAAACTCTAATGATAATCTGAAATTGGATTTTGAGGCTGGGATCTTCCTTGTTAAGCACCTAGTTACAGAAGCTGAAGAGTTCCTAAAGGCAAGCTTCAGGAGGTAGCGTGAGAAGTTACCCTCCTGCTTCCCACCCTCCTCCCATGACACATTTCATGCCTGGTGAAGAAGTCAGCAGAAGGCTTCACATAAATTATAGCCTAACTGCTCAAAAGACCAGGGTTTTTTAGTGAGGTCTGTGCTTAGAAAGCAACCAGTGAAGGGTTGCATCTGGCACACCAGTATGTATCCAATGCAGCTGGAGAGCAGGAGCACTCAGCAGTCTGGTAATAACCCTGCAAGCCATTGCAGCTCCATTTGCCAGAGTTTGCCTGACAGAATCCCAAACGCCATTTACTTTCTGCAGTGCCTAATATTTGCTGAACCAAGTCAACTATTTGCAATAGAGTTCTGTAAAGCAAAATTTCCCCTGAGGTTTTAACAACTGATAATCCAATATTAGATAGAACAACATTAAATTAGGGAAATATAATCTCATGCTTCAGGGCATGTGCCAACTTCACGCCAAGGCAGGTAGGTAGGAAGCAAGCCGAGCTGTGAGCATGTTGAGCCACACGTACCCTCATACCTTCTCCTGAAACATATACTACTAGGCATTGTCTGAGATAGGAGATTGAATGGGAGAGATTTAACCTATTGTGCTAGCTATGTTTTTTGTCTTTATAGACTACAGACTTATTTCTGTATCTTGGCTTCATGTAAGTTATGTAGAATCATGCAAACAATTGTACCATACTAGATAGAAACACAGCAGAACAAATAATCTTGTAAGCAGTTTCAGGAAAGAGAAGTGTAGTGTTGTGCTGACAAACTACCGTGTATTTATGGAGTGCTTCCACAGTAAATACAGCACTTGGCACTTGGAGCTATCACAGCACTATTCTGCATCCTTAAGCAATTAGGATATGCCCAAAAAGTTCCTGTACAAAACTGGTTTAATCCCCATTCATCATTAATGCCCAAGTAGCTTTGTGTGCAAAAGTAGGATGAAGAAAGATGAACAAAGAACTGCCAAATAAGTATGAAAGAGCAGTTTTTTATGTTGTTCCCTGGTTATTTGGAAGGGCCTTGCCATATAATACCACACTGGACTACTCCCACAGCTTCTGCTGTAATAATGTACGTGAATTGTGTACATATTCATTGTGTATATAAATCAAGCAATATTCCTTGAATGCAGTGTGTTTTTTATCCTTCGGTGATATAACATGTAAGAAAGAGTTCTACAATTATAACAAAACAAAACAAAGAAGCAAACAGCTAAAAAGGCTATTTAGCACATATTCTCTGTCTTTGTTTTCTATGGAATACTGATTTCAGACAAAATTAGGGGAATCAATTTCTTTTTTCCTGGACTAACTTTTAAAATTATATCCCAGCGTGCTTTTTTCTTCACTAAATTTTGAGATGAGCAGATAAGTAAAAATTAAAATGTGTCTGTGCTACATTGGTTTTCTGCAAATGTGACAGTAAAGTAAGTAGTCACCTCAGCAAGTGTACAAAAATTGTGACATAATCCATGTACTGCAGGAAGAGATCTCCAAAAATTCGCGAATATAAAAGTAGCACACCAAAATCTTAGATTCAGAAGATTCTCTGCAGTTTCAGAGATTTTCATGCATAGTTGAGATAGAAACCGTGAACAGGGCAATTGCACACACATATTTTAACTCAGAATATTTTTTCTGCCCACTTTCAGTATGCACAATGAACATAATGGGTTCCATTTTCAAAATCATGTAAGAACCAAGAACATATTTTCAGAAGTAACTCAGACACCTAAAGCTGAAAGAAGTGCCCATCTGTACTCCAAGTCAGTTACAAACCCATGTAACAGCGTTAACAAGATACTGGATCTCAATTCGCTCACTAGGGTTGGACTCAACACTATGCTTAGATGGATACATGCCTTTCATATATGGAAATATGGAAATAGCTCATTTTTGTCATGCCTGAAGAAAACATGTTCTAAAGTTACTTGTGATTACAGGGATTCAGATATAAATTTGTCTTTGTGAGTGATTTGTAAAGGAAAAAATAAAAATGACTAGCTTATTATTCCCACCCAGACTCTGCAGAAGATTGTTGTCCATTCAGAACATCTCCATGCACTAAGAGCTGATCAGGCATTTACCACAGAAGGTGAAGGAGATCTCCCCTGGCAGAGACTAGAGTGGATACAAAAGGGCAGTTGAAATTACCACTAGCAGGAGGAAAACTATAATCTGTAGTGAAGGAGGAAACTTTTGCTTCAGCATCAACCTATACGCTTTGGGAAGATCATGCCACCTTCCCTCTTCTTACTCTTTTTCTCCTTACTACTTCAGTTGTGACAAACACCAAATAAGTGTTTATGTGCTCATGCCAGAAGGAACACAAAACCTTGAATAAAGAGCTGCAATAAACCAGTTAGCAAGTCCTAAATACAAGTTATGTCTGTACTCATTCTGGAAATACAAAAGTAGTCAAGTAGTCAAGTGCTTCAAAAATAAATAAATAAATAAATAAATAAAAATCCAAACTGTTTTACAACTACAGAAAAAAAACTCCAAACTCCATCTTCCTCACATCAGACCAATAGACAAACCTTCCTTTAAAAGCAATACACAACCAGTGTAGCAATATGAGGAGTTTAGGATTACAGCTTAATATGATAGCTGAGATACTACCCCCTCAATCTTCCTTGACACCAGACATCACTTTTATGAAAGATTTTACTCCCACTCTCCTGTTACCTGATCCACATTCCTCAATTCTGCTTTGAAAACCTCAGAGAAAGGGTATTACAAGGAACTCTTACCATCTAGGTTCAGATTATTTTTGTCTCCAAATAAGAAGTGTTAGCTAATAAGATTTGCTGTCACACCCATCAAGGACTATGTTCAATTATTCACTTGGAAAAGAAAAGATTTCAAATTACTTCATGTCCACAAGAAATAGACACCTGCTTTTCCCAGCATCCTGCGGGTTGAACCAAGGCAGTTCTACTCTGAGAAGATACTTATTCTCACGAATCTCTATAAAATCTAAAAAAATGACAATATCTATAACTAATAATTCTACTAATCATTTTTTAAACTAAACTGAAATGATTTTGTTTTAATGTTGTAAAATATTTGGGTCGGTTTTGACCATTTTGAAGTTCTTTTTACATTTGACTGACCTTCAACATAAATTATCGTATATTTTAAACTGGGGACATTTTGAACCAGCAACTAGAATATATTATTAATAAAACATTGAAACAGATTATACTAGAAATGGTCAATTCGCTCGTTCATTTACACACTCTTTGGCTCTAAAATATTGGAAGAGAGACAAGGAACTTTCCATTGCAAAGCAAATATTTTTCTTTGTATTGAAAAGCTCTGAGGTAATTTATGTGCAAACAATTTTGAAGTTCCAATTCAGAAACTGATTGACCTGTTCATAGTTATTAAGGAACTCTGAAATGCACAAATAAGTTTCATGTGCCTAGCTATCCTAACACTGGGATATAAGCCTAGTATTTAAGAAGTCTTTGACTCATTTTGAAAGCAGACGTGTTCTAACTCTTCAATCTTATTTCTTCCACTATGTAACTGTTGTGATCTATTTAAAAACAAAGCAACATCTTAATTTCACTAAAACCTGATGAAACTTGTGCCTTCACGTTACTGCCATCTTATTCTATTAATCCCAGAATAAAGCATACTCAAGTATATTCAGCTATCACCTTATGTTTATTTGGATGTCAGTCCCCTGACCAGAGGGTCTATTCACAGGGCAAAAATATTTCTCTAAATCCTTTGCAGGACCAAGGTCCCAGCCTATAAATAAGTAGCAGCTATATAGTATAAGTGGTGTCCTAGGTTGTGTAGTACTCAGTAAAATGAAGTTGATGTTCTTTGGAAAGTGTCTGAGCCTTCAACATATTGATTCATAAAATAAAAAAGAACACTAAGAAAGTGACCCTAAAGAACACAAAATAAATTCTGGTACTTTAAAAGGTAAGCTTTGTTTCTTCGAAGAAGGTCGTATCTAACTTCTTGTACTGGGTGAGTCTCATTCAAGCACTCAAAATGGAGCTTACCATAATTTTGTCTTGGATTTGTTTCTATCAGTGTCCATTCTTCTGATGGATGGCCCAGGAATATTTCAGTGTGCATTGCTACAGTTCTGATATTTTTAAGAGCCATCTGGATGAATGATCTTTTTCTTGCAGTAGTCATTTCCCCATGCAGTCACCTAACATTTCCTTTGTTTCTTTTGCTACTTCCACATATTTAAACTAGGTTCTAGGACCTGGCAAAAAAAAAAAAAAAAAATTGCCTTCTGACTTCAGTCAAGGAATCTGGCCCTTCTTGATGCATACAGAGGAATAATTAATTGAGATGCATTAGCATTTTCTGCTGTTTGGCCTG